>JAJHZJ010000257.1:11156241-11756241 GCA_023548195.1 Bettongia penicillata ogilbyi
GGAAGTTACCTCACCATTTCCAAATTTCCCACACCAGACACCGAAGAAAAAAGCCTCCCCCCCACCTTCCCCAATTGCCCTCCCTCTCTCCTGAGTGTTACCCCCCATCCCAGGCTGGATGGGGAATTCAGATACATCTACCTCATTTTCTGAAAATCCAGATGCACATTTTCCACCCCACCCCCATTTTTCTCTTCCTATTCTCCTTCTTCACCCCTGGGTAGAACTCACCAATTGTCCCCTTTCTTTCTCTTGGTTCCTGAGTCTTCTTGCACTAGACATGGAAGCTCAGGACCAGGTGTCCTCCACAAGAGATGTCTGTGGGCACAGCCCTGGACCCCCCACACTTCTCCCCCACCCCAGACAAATCACCGAGAGGACGAAACAAAATCACCCTGAAACAAGAGAACTTTCCTCCCTCTCTGAGCTCTGGTAACCCCTTGGGGAGCGCTTTGGGGAAACCTTTCACCCGCCTTCATAGGGAAGAGCAGCCTGTCCCCTCTCCTTTGTAGTCAACAGTCCTGGGAATTTTCCCCCCAAGAGGAACTTTTATGAAAGAAATGGGACTGCCTCCCCCCAAATAAAATCTAGTCATTCCCCCTAACCCATGCTTTTCCCCTTCTCTGACCAGGCACAAAATAAAGGGGTGAGTAGGCCTGGTGGTGGGGTAGCCTTCCAAGGAGAGGAGAACCAGGCTTAGGGTGCCCACCCCCAAGATCCCTTGGGGCCGGGCAGTAGACTCACCACAGTGGCGGTGGCAGCAGCGAGGGTGGAATGCTGGCCTGCTCTGCCCTGGCCTGGCAGCCAAGAGTTTTATAGAATCCAACCTGCCCCGGTACCGCCCACCACAGGCTGTTGGAAACAAGGGCCTGGGAGCCTTTAAGAGCTTGGGGGGTGGGGTGGGTTGAGGGGGGGGGCTCTGCCCCAAGACCCCAATCCCCTCCTTCCCCCAGCCCCAACCAAGTCCAGGAAGGAGGCTGCAGATGTCTTAGCCCAGATGAAACCTTTTTCCCTGGCTCATCTCTGTTCCCCCTACGTGTGTGTGTGTGTGTGTGTGTGTTTAAATGTTCAATCAAAGATCTCAGATATCTTTTCTTTACCCCCCTCCCTCTCTCTCCGGCAGTCACAGTTTTTGAAAGGACCAAGAGGGCCGTGTGTTTCTGCTTGGAGTTTATCGAATTACATTCGGGGACAAAGGACCCAACTACATGTCCTTGAGGGCTTCACAATTGGGGATCCGAGGAGGGGAAAACCGTGACAGAGAAAACCAGAGGCTTTTGTCAGGCCTCAGACCCCGACAGGAAGGGAAGGCAGGGTTTGGGCGCTTGTCTTGGCCTTGTTCGGGGTCTTTGCCCAGTGGCTCCTGGACTTCCCCCCCAACCCAGAGGGACCCAACGCCTTGCCTCACCAGGGACCTGAACTGAAGGAATGTTCATTGAGAACAATACAAAAACCCCAAAGACCAACAACTAATAGGTCCCTTTAAGATTCAGAATAAGCACCTTTGGAGACGATGGCGGAATTGCAGCTTCCATAGGCTGGAGACAACTCAGAGACCATGGGGTGGAGGGGGAGCCCCGGATGTGTTAGTGGCACAATCACATACTGCCTGTATGACCTTGGTAAGGTCATTCCCCTTTGTGAGCTTCAGTGTATGATGGGTAAAGTAAGGGGCCAGGACTGGGCATTCTCAAGGGCCCTTCTCACTCTGAATCCTATAACTTCATTCAACCTTTCTATTTTACATCAGAGGAAACTGAGGTCCAGAGCCAAGGGGTGACATGCTCAAGGACAAAGCTAAGGAGCAACGCTTTTCCACATTTCTAACTTCTATGGCCTTCCTAGGCTGCCTCCTTTCCCCATCCCAGCCCCAAGGAATGAGAGAAGGTTACCAAGTTGGGGGTAGCAGAAGGGAACAGGCCATCCCTTTCTTCTGTTGGCAGGATACTTTGGGATCATTCACTGGTGCATCACCACCAGACCATGGTGGAGACAGAGACTAGAAACAGGGCATCCCAGGAGAAGAGAGGAAGGTCCTGGGTAGCTGTCGGGCCAGGCTGTGGGCCCCGTCCCTCCCACCTCAGTACATTGCTTGACCTAGCTCCCCTCTGATGGAGCTTCTGACCTCAGCAGGCACTGAGAGTGACCGACAAGACTAGACCAGCTTCACCCGCATGATGGGCACCAGCTAGACCAGTGTCCAGAGGGGGCAGAGGGATTCAGGCAGCTGTTTTGAATAACCGTGGAAAGAGGAGACCAATGAGAGTGGGGGGAGACTTGAAACCCAGAGAGATCAAATCCATAAATTTCCATGCCCCAGAGACTATAGAACTGTTTACAAGCAACTGCATAAATGGCGAGTGGATCCCCGGGGCCAAAGCCATGGTGTCCCCTTAAAAAGAGAGGCTACACAGAGAATGTATAGGGGAGGGGAACCAACCAATCTCCCCAACTTTCCCCTCTGCTCCAAGCACAGTTATAACCTGGGGGACAGGGGGCATCCAGGGCTCCAGGCACAATTATAACCTGGGGACAGGGGGCATCCAGGGCTCCAGGAGCAGTTATAACCTGGCGGACAGGGGGCATCCGGGGCTCCAGGCACAGTAATAACTGTGGGGAGCATCCAGAACAGCAGACTCAGGGGGTGCCAATATCACAATTCTGGGGAGGCTTACTCTTCTTCCAGCCCCAATCCTGGGTGCTCCAGGAGTGATCTTAGCAGCAGCATTTCAGGTGTTCCCCCCAATACAATACCTTTAGTCCCAGATGCAGTCTTCTGGGTCTGCCTCTGGGAAGGCGGTGCCCTTCATATGGGTAGTCCGGGTGTCCAGGAAAGCTCTGGGCCTAGTTTGAGAAACATGTTTTGTAGAGACTACATTGATCTGGATTTGAAGTTACTGTTAGAAGCCCAGATGGTACCCCTGGACTTTGGTGTTTTTCTCCAGACTTGGGGGTTCGGAGGAATTGGAATTATTGGGGAGAGACTGGGGTCATGCTTCTGACACTGACCCTTCCTCCAAACCCCCTCCTTACTTTTGGGTCTCATCTTCTGGGTCCTGCCCACTTACAAGCTGGGTGACCCTGGGACTCAACCTCTGTCTGCCTCAGTTTCCTCAAATAAAAATAAAACAGAGACAATAGCAGCACCCACTTTGAAGGTTTATTGTGGAGCAAATGCAAGATTTTGTAAGGCACCCAGCACATGTGCCTGGAATGGTGGGAGCTATACAGAAATGCCCTCCCACCCTCCCACCCACTCCCCCAGCCCAGCAGGAGAGGAGGGAGCCTCATTCTCTCATCATTGTTTCCTCTATCCCCTCAAAAGGATTCTCTCATTTCCTGGCTCATGGGTCCCTGAAAGTGTAAACAACTCAGCCTGACAGTGGCCCCACCTTGGCTGGCATCCCTCATTCAGAGTGTTTGCATATTGCTGGATGGGGTTAGAGAGGGAAGGAGCTGGGGTCCTCTGGGGATGGAGGGGAGGGGAGAGGCAGGAGAGAAGGAGGATGGGCAAGATTGGACAGGGAGGAGGCCTTCATGAGGGCAGGGTTAACAGACAGACCCACTCTCTGGGGCCTCCAGAAGGTCTGAAGGTCATCAACAGGAGGAGTCCATGGGACTATGAAAACAAGAGTTATCCAGGCTGGAATGATCTGTGAACTGCATTGTTGGAAGGGGTGACCACATTGGTCCTTCTGTTCTCATTAAGTCTCTACAATACATACACAGACACATACACACACGTACATGTGCATGCATGCACCTTGCCCCTGGACTTTCAATTTCCCCTTCCTGGCTCTCAGTTTCCTCATATATAAAAGGAGGGGGTTCAACAAGGTGACCTCTGAGGTCCCTTCTGCCCTAGATCTGCAACCTTAGTCTCCTAAGCCATGCTGCCTCCATCCTCTTGGTCTGGTTCTCCTGGTCCTCTTGGGTGCTGACACCCAGTGTTTCCTAGACTACCCCCACTTCCCTTCTTAACTCACCACTGTCTTTGTAGAGGAGGGTAAACTTCTTTGGACTGCCTGCCCAGGAATGGGGGCACACCAGGCACCTTTCAACAGGTTCTGCACAGGAAGAGGGGTGGCACCCTTGGAGAGGGACCGTCTACAATCAGGGAATTTGATTTTCCGCATTACATTTCATTGGTGGAGGCCAAATGAATGAGGAGTACAGTAGAAAGAGAGCTAAATATTGGGACAAAAGGAAAGGACGATATGGGCCAGGCCTTTGGTCTAAGAACAAAGGTCCAAGAGGACTTTTACTACTTAAATCCTGATCAATTTTAGGCAAATTACCTCCATTTGCCTTAGTTTCTTCCTCTAAACAGTAGAATTTTGCTCCCCCAGGAAGAAAAGCTAGAAGGTTGAGAGGTGGGTGACCATGGATATGGAATGTTATGTGCATCGATAGATGTGTTCACTTTTCCAGCTGAATTTTACTTAATTTTATCTCTTCATTACAAGGGAGGATTCATGGGGGCAGAGGAGAATATATTTATTTAGGGGAAATAATTATGGTTTAAGAAATAAAAGATGTCAGGAAAATGTATAAAGAAAAATGAGAGAGGTAGAGGTAGAGAATCTCTTAAAATTCCTTCCAAACTGGACTTCCTCTGACCCTGTGACCTCTCTTCAGCCAGGCAGTAAGAAGAATCCTGGTCCAGGGACTGCAGTAGGGGGTGATAGGGAAAAAGGGGCCAACTTGCTGCAATGGAAAGGGCAGTGACTCTGGGACAGAAGATCTGGGTTAGAATCCTCCCTCTGGTTTACTGTGTGACTTGGGACACTCATCCTTTCTAGGTTTAATGAAGTTTCTCCACCTGACAGGGTTGGACCCAGTGCCCTCAGACTATCTGTGGCACAGTCGCTCCAGGCCCTGCCAAGTGTAAGAGGTACCATGGGGGTAGTTCAGAGAGTCAGTGCTGCTGGGGACAGTCAGGCTTCCTGGAGAAGGGGAGACTTGAATAAACATTTATTAAGCACTGAGTGAGTGCAAAACACTGTGCAACTGTGTAAAAGGTTGGGGAAGGTACAGAGTGTTTACAGTCAGGTAGACTATAAGGTACAACATGGAAAAGTATGATACAAAAAAAGGAGCATGAAAAATAATTTGAAAAAGTACAAAAATGTGCAACTGAGTCAGAAAGAGTGGTATTTGTGGGCCACAGAGCAGGGATGAGGAAGGCTTCCTGGAGGAGGCAGGGTTTGAAATGGACCATAGAGAGACTGCCAGGGCCAGACCCTAAGGAACACTCCTGCAATAACAAAAGATCAGGCTGAAAGGATGGGCTGCAGAAGTGGTGGAGAGCATTTTCTCTAGTCAGTAGTAGCGAGATATAGAAGGTTTTAGAGCTGAGAATTATCAGCTCTACACATTAGAAGGATTAATTGAGTGGCTGCCTGGGACAGTGAGCTGGATTAAGACCTGGGTTCAAATAATCCATAATAAGCACCACCTTTGGTGCTTCCTAGCCAGCATGACCTTCGGCAGATCACTTGCTTTTTTTAATCTCAGTATTCTCATCTGTAAAATGAGGGGGCTGGACTCAAGGTCTCTAGATCTAGGAGTCTCTAATCTGGCCAGAAGGTGACCACTGCTGAAGTTCAAGTGGTAAGGCCTGGATGAGGGCAGTGTCATTGATGCCAGGCAAGAATAGATGAAGGAGGAACATGACAGAGAATGGCTGGTGAGCAAGAACATGGATCTCTTATTTCAGAATGCCCAGCTCTTGCCATCCCCCAAGGCAGCTCTCTAGGCTCTGCCCTTCCCCACCCCATTCCCCAAGGCAGCCCCAGGCTCTGCCCAGCTCAGGCATATGCTCACACTTGTCACATTGGCACTTTCTGAATAACTGACCAGGGCAGGCAGGGGCAGGGCTAGGCCTGACCCACACATTCCATCTCCAGGTAGCAGAGGTGGCCTCATCTTCCATTTCTTTCAGGCTCAAAGCCTGGCTTCTCTCCTGTCCCAGGCTGATGGAGCCAGGCTTTGTGTCCAAGGCTGGAGGCTGAAAGGGTTTGGTGCTGGGGCGGGGAGGGGCACTTGCAGGAAGCAGAGTCAATGGCTTCCTCAGAGGCCTCAGCAGAGCAGCCCTAGGGTAAGGAACCAGAGTCTGCAGGTGGCACCTGCCACCAGGGAAGGGGTGCCCCTGGAGGAGGGTGGCAAAGGAAAGTTTGGGGAAGAGGGACATGGAAAATATCCCTGTGGGGATCCCCTTCCCCCACTTTCCCCGTCCAGGCCTCTAGGGACCCCAGGACTCACTGTTCTTTTCCATCCCGAATTTCCACTACTCAGCAAATGAGGGCATGGGGCTTTCCCATAGAGGTGTGTAAACACAGATGCTTGCATGCAGGCACACACACATACACACACATCCATGTACACACTTCATAGAGTTACAGATCTGGAGCTAGAAAGGGTCTTGGGGGTCACCCCCCAATTTTACATTAGGAGGAAACTGAGGGGGGAAATGAATTGGCAAAGTCACACACAGGTATTAAGTGTAGACTTAGAATTTGAACCCAGGTTCTTTGTCTCCAAAATCAGGTCTCTTTCTAGCAGACTTTGATTCTTCCCTCTTAGAGAAACACACACACTCATACACACTCCCAGATGGAGAGAGACGGAGAGAGACAGAGGAAAGACACAGAGAGAGGAGAGAGGAGAGACAGACAGAAGAGAAACACAGAGAGAAGAGAGAGACAGCGAGAGGGGAGAAAGAAGAGAAAGAAAAAGTAGGGGGGGAGCAAGAAGATGAGAAAGAAGGAGAGGGAGACAGACAGAGAGACAGAATGAAAGAACATGGCCAGCCAAATAGCTGTAGATGCACGCATAAGCACTGGCAGGCCAAGCCACAGATGTACACACTCTTCTGACTGTGCAAGGACACTCACCCGTAGACTCACAGACAGACCCCAAAGCCCCCCCCCCCCACCATTTACACCTTCTTTCCTATTGTCCTAATGTACAGATCTCCCCCCCACCCCCCACCCCAGGTACCTGAGGCTGGGTGAGCCTTCCTCAGGCTTGGCTAGGGCAGACTCTCAAAGTGGAAAGGAAGGTAGGCCAAAGGCCTGATGAAATGAGGCTGTCTCCCCCATGCCCCTGCCTTTCGCTCCACAGGGCTGGGCCTGGGGGCAGATCTTCCTAGCAGAGCATCCAGCTGGATCCTAAGGCAGGAGTATAGAGGGAAAGGCCTGGCTCTCTTCCAGACCACAGCTATGTGCCCTATGAGAATGGAAGAGCCAGCTTGGGGATTCCCCGGGCAGGTGGGCTGACCCCAAGAAAACCAAAATGTCATGAGTTTGCATTCGCCCCAGGGGCAGGAGGAGGGACAAGGACTGGATATGGTGTCAGGAGACACCTGGGCTTCGGCCCTTATTTTCTGGGTCATTTGGGCCTTGGCGTTCTTGTCTGTTAAATGAGAGGCTGGAGCAGGTTATCTCTGGGATATTTGGTCCAGGCATTGTGAGAGGAAGCAGCCTGGCTGCTGCGGAGAGATCAGGGTGTTTTAAATTTAAACAAATGGGCTATATCATCCATCTCCTCTCCTTAATCAAGAAGTAGGGAAGGAGGATAACAGTATTCCTGCTGACTTAAGGGGGCGCTAGGATGGAGAGTAGGCGCTTTCCTCTTTCAGATGCCCAGGAGATGGATGGGAGCTGATTCACCCTGTGTTCCCCTTCCCATGTCCCCAAATCCGATTGGGGGTGGGGGGGGCAAGCAGATGATGAATGGGCTGCCCAGGCTAATGCAATTGAGGGTAGTGGGGCCATAGGGAGGGGGCTCTCCCTGATTGATGGTCCTCATGAGGGCTCATTGCATTAGACACCTCCCTAACCCAATCAGCAGGGCAGTTAACATAGATGGTTGCAGCCCCCTAATCACTAATGGGGGCCCAGAAGATTGAGGGGTATGTCAGAGGAACCCAGACCCCTTGAGGTAGGAGAGAGACAGCAAAGAGAAGAAGAATTTCATGCGAAAGACTAGGAATATGAAAAGGTAAACACTGGAAATCTCAGAATATTGGTGTTGAAAAGGACATTAGACATAGGCTAGTCTGATGGCCTCATTCTGCAGAGGAGGAAACTGAGGCTCACATGGAGTAGCAAGAGACCTAAACTAGGATATGACAGAGCTGGGCTGCAGTTAGAATTCAGATATCCTGCATCCTCATTAAATATATTATATTTAAATAGACAATATTTTGTGGTATCCTGTATCCTTGTTAAGTACTCAATGTTTAAATAGACAATTTCACTACATAATAGACCTCTGTGCTGAGACTTGCGTTTTTGCCATCCCTCCTTCTGCTCACCCTTTGTTCTGGAACCCCAAAGTGGAATTCATCCCAGGCCAGAGTTGCCCTGCCTGTTGATGAAAGGATGGGGTAAGTGAAACCTTACCTCTACCCCTAGCCAGCCTCACTCCATCTAGACATGCAGCAGGACACCAGGGCTTAGCCAGTTTGGGCATCTCACCATTTGCCCTGTAGCTGCATGAGTTGAGTTGAGTCAAATCAACCAGCATTTATTAAACACCTACTGTGTGCCAAGAACTGAGCTAAGTATACAATAAAAAGAAAGGTAAAAGACAGTCCCTGTCCTCCAAGAGCTCCCAGTATAATGGAGTTCTCCCATCTACACCCCTAAATGCTTTCCATCAGTTGCTCAGGGTACAATCCAATCAACCTCACCATGGTTTTGACAAACCACTACCTTATGTCGTTTATTCCAAATGCCTGTGATAGTATTAGCCTGACCAGACCAGAGTTTCACTTCCTGGTCACCACTCCACAGTGCTGAGTCAACTCCACACCACCCCTCCTTCCACTGTTCCTGTGGAGCCTCACTCTGTTTTTAATTCACTCCCCTTCTATTTGACCTTGCCCTTTCATGCTCCATCAATTTTCTGACAGCTATGAGAACTCAGCTTCCCCCAGAAGACCACTAGGAACCCCTTTTCAGGGCTGGAGGTACCTTCTCAGGGGTAAGCCCTCACTCCCAAACCAGCATGCTGAGTCCAGGCATCCTTGCTCCTTACTTCTAGGCTCTCCCCCTACTCCCATCACTCATCAGCCACTTGGTATACCCTATTCTACCTGTCTACCTACCTACCTATCCATCCCTCCACCCACTCTCTATTCATTCATCCATCCATCCACCCACTCACCCACCCTCTCACCCACATACCCATCCATCCATCCATGCATCCATCCATCCTTCCATCTAACCATCTATCCATCCATCCAACCAACCATCCATCCATCCATCCATCCACCCATCTATCCATCCAACCATCCATCCAACCATCCATCCATCCATCCATCCATCCATCCATCCATCCGTCCGTCCGTCCGTCCGTCCGTCCATCCATCCATCCATCCATCCATCTGTTTGTCTATCCTACTATGTAGACCATGGTAATTGCTCTCCCTGCCCTGCCCCCTATTTCTCCCCAGGAATTCAGCTCACAGTCTTTCTCTGTACCTCAGGCCCCACCTGGGTACTTTCACTTGCCAGCCTTTGTCTCTGTTTTTCACTCTTGTGCTTGCGATCCGCATCTCCACTCTATCTGCTCTTGGTCTCCCCATCACTGGCATGGCCTGCTTTCCTGACCCATTACTCTGGAGGTGGTCATCACCCATACTCCCCAGCCCTGGCCTCATTCTCTCCACCCCCATGCGCTCTGAGCTTTCCCAGTCAGCTCTTGCTCTGGCCCCGCTGGCCTCCCTTTCAAATCTTAGCCTTTTAGCTTAACTAGTTTGGTTGGACACCATCCTTAGCCTCTGAACTCCTTGTCCCCTCATCTCAGTTCAGCTTTTTCCAGACCTTCTCTCCCATCCACATTTTCCACTCCTGCTCTCAACATGCATCCTAGCAGAAAATAAACTCCTCAAGGTCAGAACTGTCTCACTTTTTATGGTAATCCTCAGTCTCTGGCATGGTGTCTGGCACACAGCAGGTAGGAAATGATTATTATTGGACTGATTGTTCAAACACCTAAAGGAGAAACCAAGTGGCATGGGAAGGACCATGGGAAGCAGCAGGATTCGGAGTCCAAGGATCTAGGTTTTCCCATTTACAGCTTGTGCAAATGTGGGCAAATCATGTGACCCCCATGGGTTACCTGAAAGCCTTAGTTCCCTCATCTATAAGATCAGGGGCTGTTCTTGGTTGGTCTCTGAAGTCTCTTCCAGATCTCAGTGGATGATCAGAAAACATGGGAGCAGACAGGAAGGCTGACTGCCTCCTTCTGAGGCTGAGAATTCAAGAAGAAGCCAGTGCTGAGAGAGGGACCAGATCAGGGTCTCTACAATCCTGTCTGTCCTGGGAGAGAACACACAAGAGCCTCATCGTCCAAGCCCCGGGCATTGGGATCAGGAGCCCCTGGGAGCAAGTCAGGGAGATGAATCCAGGAGGAGATCTGGACTCAATCCAGAGTCAGGCCTCAAACCATATCAGAGTTTCTCTGAGATGCTGCTGAAAAGTCCTGTTGAGCATGATGTATCCAATGACAGTTTCCATGCCAAAAAATCTCAGGCAGTGCCATTGTGGGGGCATTTTGGGCACCATGGCTGCCCCCTCACTGCCAGCCTCATCCTCGGAGTCACTGACACAGAGCACCAGCTGCTAACACCTGAATCACTCCAGCGGGTCAGAGGGGGAAGGACCCATCACTCCCCCTTCCTCCAGACATTGAGTTCAGACTTGGCTGTGTAGTACTCCTCAGGGGGCCTTCTTTCTGTTCCCGTCCACCATGGCCTCCAGCGTCTGGTCCATACTCTCTTCTCAAGCCCTCAAAGCCAGCCTGGCCTCCTCTCCCTAAAAATGACCTCACCTTCACCTCTGCTGAGATGAAAGTCATCCCTCCTCTTCCTTTGTCTCCACCTCCAAACCTTTCTTTGTCCACACCCTCCTCTGCACCTCAAATTCCCTTTGGAGACACACCCACCCTCCCTTTTGCCTCCAGTTTTAGAGGGTGAGGCTGCCCACTCTCTGCCAAGGCTAATCCCTTCACCTGTGCCCTGGATTCGGCCCTGGCTCCTTCCACCATGCCCTCTCACGCCTGTGTTTTTAAGCTCTCTCTCTCTTCTGCTTACAAACACTTCTATAGGAGGCAGTAAAGTGCAGAAGGAAGGGAGTTGTGTTTGAACTCCAAGGTTGTGAGTTCAAATTCTACCACCTGTGTGAACATGGGCACATCAAGACACTTTGTCTCTTGGCTCAGACCCATCAGCCTACGGTGTCAGTTAGCTTGAAACAAAACAAAATACAGAATGCATTTCTTGAGGCGGCCATTTCTTCAGACTCTCTTTCGTCCCTTTCCAAAACCCTCATCTAGGAAAGTCATCTGCTTCTTTAACTCCCCAGAGCTGGCTTCCCCAGCCCCTCTCTCTGTCTCCAGTGACTTGCCTCCTTTTCTCCTTGTCCTCCCAGAGCTCGCTGCTGCCTCTGAGGCCACAAGTGTAGATGCCGCCAAATTCTCTTCCCTGTTCTCCTAATTCTCCTTCTTGGCACTCCTCCTTTCTCCTTTGATGATTCCACTTCCTCTTTTTATCCCTCAAAGTCCTGTCCTCCCCACCCTAAACTTCTGCCTTTTCTCTTTTTAAAAATTACATTTAATTTTTACTTGCAGTCTCCTGGTTTTACATCATTTTCTTTTGCCTATATCCCTCCCTATCTCTCAACCAGTGAATCATCCTTTGTGACAAAGAATTAAAGAAAAGAACTTTGGCAAAAACAGAACAATATTATCAGCCAAGTTGAACTGTACATGCACATCCACACCCATGGTCCTCCAGCTCTGCAGAGGTGGGGAGGTGCACTATCTGCTCTTCTCTGTTATTTTTTGTCATTTTCCTAGGATTCAGATGGGGCTTCTCCCTTCACGTTCCTTCTCTACTCAGTCCCCAGTCAATCCCCAAACTTACTGAATTTCCCTTTGTAATAATGTCCCTCAAATGCCATCCCTTACCATTCCCTCTGCCATCTGTATCCTAATGTCTAGACTAGATGCTGTCAGACCTGGGAGGGGCCTTTGAACAAGGAATGTCAGAGCTTGGAGGGCCTGAGAAAAGGGAATATCAGGGCTGGGAGAGAACTTAGAACAGGAGATGTCAGTACTGGGAAGGAAGCTTAGAACAGGGAATGTCAAAGCTGGGAAGGGGGAGGTCCTTAGAGATCATCTTTCCAACTCATGGCATAAATAAGAAAACTGATGCCTGCAGAGTCAGATGGCTTGTCCCTGGTCCCATGCTGGTCCAGTACAGCTGAGAAGGATGCCTTCCTGTACATCCCGAGCCCCAGGCCCACATCCAAGCCCAGTTACCATTGTGGCCTTGTCTGGCTCCTCTTCCCTCACTAGGCCCTTTCCTTCTTTTTGCTCTGCTTTCAGGTGGGTCTGAAGATGTCCATGAGTCCCAGAAAAGACATCAGGACCAAAAGTACCCAGGGAAGGGACAAGAAAATCCACAAGACAACAATCACTGAACCAGACCGCCACTCCCCTGTCTCTTGTCTCCCCTGATGAATTCAGGCTGGGCCAGCTGCCAGATTTCTCCCTAAAAAACTGCTATTCACACCTCACTCCCCCACTCCTTATCCTCTGTGTACGACAAGGCTGGGATGCCTTTGCAGCCATCAAGGCTCTACACAGTCTTGAATCTACACAAATCCATGCTCTGACCAAACTGGTCTTTTCCAGGGCTCCCATAGATTCCGGGCCCTGTGGTTTCCCTCTCCAGCATCTCCCCACCCCCAACTTTCTTGGAAGAACCTTTTCCTTTCCCATTCGCTTTTTAGTTATTTTAGTCACATCTGACTCTTCATGACCCCATTTGGGGTTTTCTTGGCCAACACACTGGGGTGGTTTTACCATTTCCTTCTCCAGCTTGTTTTACAGATAAGGAAACTGAGGAAAACTGGGTTAAGTGACTTGCCCAGGGTCACACAACTAGTGAGCAAGTATCTGGGACTGGATTTGAACTCAAAAAGATGAGTCTTCCCTGGCTCTAGGCATAGAGCTCTGCGCACTATGGTGCCACCTAGCTGCCCACTTATCTGGGTGCTATTTGCGCTTGAAAGCCCAGCTCAAAGTTCACCTCGTCCAGAAAATCTTCCCTGACCTCACTCAGAGCCTCCACCTCTTCAGTCATGACAATATCCTGCTGTGGCTTTTCTGTTTAGTTAACCTTTCCACACATGCATCATAGTTACTCCATTAGATTTTTAGAGCTCTGAGGATGGGGACCTTCTTATATCTATAGACTTTATTAGCTGGCCCAGTCTTTGATGTGTGAAGGCCGGGAACCACTGCTTGGGGTAAATGTTGCACAATGCACATCCAACCTACAGGTTGGGACCCCCACCTCTACTCCCTTGGCTATGAATTCTTCTTCCCCAGATTAAAAAGCATTTGGTTTGCTTCGTGGCTGAAGCCTCTGACCCAAGTCCAAAAATCTGTCACTTGTGACAAATGATCCCTCTTTGCAAAGCCAAAAAAATGTGAAGTCTCTGAATCCCAGCCCTTCTCTCCCTCCCAGCCCCTCTTCACCTGCAGCATCCCTCTCCCCTTCTCCCCCTCCTTGGCCCCAACCCCTTGGAGGCCCCTTCCCTCCAAAGGTGTTCAGAGCCACACAACTGTGTAGCTGAGCCCTGTGAGCAAGAAGGTACCTCTAAAAAATGAGGCCAGAAAGCCTATAGTCTTCCAAAGTCTGAGTTAAAGCTGGGGATGGTCAGGCTGGGAGAGGTCCTTGATGGAAGGGGAAAGCTAGGAAGGAAAAGAGACTCACAGGAGAGCACAGTCCTTGGACCACGTCCTTCCCACACAACAAGCATTTAATCCATGCGTATTTACTGGCTGACTCCAAGTGAGGAGCTTGTCCACTGGGTTCCATTGCTAGCCTCTTGGTGCCAAAATTCTCTCCTGCCCCAGGTCTATCTCCCTTTCCCCCTCTGCCCCATATGCTTAGCTCCTTGGGCTTGGACATTGCTGAAGGTTGATTCTTGACAATATTTGTTACCATGCTTGGTAACACAGTAGACACTTAATAAATGCCTGAAGATCCAGGGAAAAGTCAGGAAGGTGGGGCCTAAAGGTATGCCAACAGGGAATGGTCAGGTTCAGGCTAAGTAAGCTCTGGCAATACTGTAAATTTGCTACTTCTATAGATCAACCCCTTTCCTTTCAAAGACCTAAGACAGAAGTGGGATTAAGGCAGAGGGTTAATCTGCCTTCTGGCTTGAGTCTTTTTTTTTAAATTATGCTATGTTATAAAAATACTTGTTCTATTCCATAAATTAAAAACAAATACAATCTTTTTTAAGAAGCATAAAGGATATCTGTGGTGGTGGGCTGGGGACAAAGAGAGGGGAAACCCTCCCAGGTATCTCACCCCAGTGAGTTTTAGGAGGGGCAGAAGGGTTGCCACCTTCTGCCCTCATCTGCCAGTGAGCCTTCAATAGAGCCCCAGCTCTGTGCTGGAAGTGGGGGACCCTGAGAGAAGAGCTCCCTCATCCCCCTGGTCACCCAGGTTCACCAAGTCAGTCACCAACCACACTTTCCTCTCCCTCACCCTTCCAATCCACCACACTGCCAAATCTTGTTGACTTCCCCTGCACATTTATCTCTCTACCTCTATTGCCTTGACCCTGGGCCAGACCCTCATTACCTTTCCTCTGGTAAAGCCGAAGTCTCTTCATTTTGGGGTCCCATCCCCACTCCAGCTGCCAAATTCACCTTTCTAAAGTGAAGGTCTGACCACCTTGCTCCCCTCACCCTTTGCTTCCAGGATCAAATGGGAACCCTTCTGTCTGGCATCGAAGGCCTTTCACACTCTGGCTCTGACCTGGCTTTCTAGACTGATGACACTCCTACCCTTCAGCCAAACTGACCTCTTGCTGTTTCCAGTACCCAACATCCCATCTCCACCCCTCAGGTCTTTGCTAGAGCTGTTTGCCATCCCTAGAATTCCCTCTTCTTCCCCACATGGGACTTCTCAGTTTCCTTCAGACTTCTCTAAAGAAAGCCTATCCTGAACTCCTTAGTTGCTAGTGCCCCCTCCTTTAGATATGGCTTTGTATTGACTTTATATCACCAGTGTAAGGCACAGACTTGTTTTCTTAGGCTTTTTATCTCAGCTCAAAACACCAGCTTCAAACCTGGAGCATTTGCCTAAGACAATGATGATTTGGAGAAAGCAGGTGTGTGTGTGTGGGGAGTTGGGGGGCACAGAGGGGGATGGGGGAGTGACTCCTACCACAGGCAGCAGGCCCGGAGTCATCAGTGGAGACAGTGCTGTGCCTGGAGTCAGGAGGACCCGAGTACCAATCCAACCTCAGACTTACTAGTTGTGTGTCCCTGGGGAAGTCATTTAACCCTGCTTGCCTCAGTTTCCTCCCCTGTAAAATGGGGATAGTAATAGCACCTCCTTTGCAGCTACTGGCACAAAAGAAGTACTACATAAATGCTTCACTGCTATGATCATTCTTTCCATTAATGAAATTAATGAAAATCTGCATTAATGCAAATGTTCTCTGCTGGAAGTCAGGCTTTTAGGTGCTTTGTGAATGCTTGTTGAATGAATGAAGGAAGGAAGGAAGGAGGGAAGGAAGGAAGGAATGCCTTCAGGGCCTTTGATTCCTCAGAGAGTCTCAGATTTAGGGTTAGTCCCAGTCTCTGCCTGGAGGGAGGCGTATGGTGGAATGGCAGTCCTCGTCCCAGTCTCTGCCTGGAGGGAGGCGTATGGTGGAATGGCAGTCCTCGTCCTTGGGGACTTCCTGCCATGATGAGGAAAGACAGGCTAATCATCCTTGCCCTTTCTAGTGAGAACGCCCTGTGTACGGAGGGAGCTGACAGGAGACCCCTGTGGTCCTCACCCTCAGGAATTTATGGTGAAGCTTGGCAGATGTAGGGAGTGACTATCCCAAGATCAGGTGCCACACTGTCTGAGACACCCCATTGCTTCTAAAAACCACAAAAATCATAGAATGGTGGAGACAGAAGGAGAGGTTTTTATGTTCATGCTCCCTTTTTACAGATGAGGAAACAGACCTTAAGTAGTCAGGGGACACTTCATGGAGGAGGCCAACCCTGAGCTAGGTCTTAAGTTTTGCCTGACAGACTCTACTCCAGTCCTCTTTCTCCAGGTATCGCCTTCAGTACCTAGCACAGGATTCTGCACACAGTAGGTCTAATGAATGCATATTGAATGAAGGGGTGTTTTCTTGTGTCTTTTTTCCTGTATTTTCATTCAGGACGTTGCAGATTACTAGACCATTTACAGGAAGAAATACACCCATCACTGAACATGGAGAAGGGGAGGATTGTTTGGGGCTAGAAATGCGTCTCAAAGTTTTTATTCCTTCTGTGAAAGAAAGATCCTGATTTGGGCCTGAGGATGCTGCCGGCACAGTCCCAGATGGTGGGAATCATCAAGATGCACAGGAACAAAGAGAAGCAGCTTGGTTGTTCTTCAGTGTCTCCTTATGACCCCACTGGGTTTTCTTGGCAAAGATCCTGGAGTGGTTGGCCGTTTCCTTCTCCAGCTCATTTTACAGATGAGGAAACTGAGGCAAACAGGGTGAAGTCACTTGCCCAGGGTCATACAGCTAGGAAGTATCTGAGGTTGGATTGGAAATCCTGTCTTCCTGACCCCAGGTCCAAACAAATCTGAAGTTGAGTTCAAATCTTTACAGTTATTTACTCCCTATGTGACTTCAGGCAGGTCATTTCCTCAATGTGAGCCTCAATTTCCTCACCTGCAAAATGAGGAGTTTGGTCTAGAAGATGTCCTATTCAGCCCTTACAGCTCACAAGCACCCACCTTCAGGTCTTGGCCTCTCCTGGCCTAGACTTGTCCTAGCACTGGCCTGACCTAGTTCTGCCTGGCCTCCCCATTTTCTCTTCTTTCTTGTAAAGAAGGGATGTCCTATTTTTCCATGGTCCTTTCATTCCCCTCTTTTGCCTCTCTCAAATCCAACCAAATATTCAGAGAGATGATGACTTCACTAGCTGCTAGGGTTCCCACCTGACCAGTCTCCTCCCTCCTTCTGAAGCATCCCCCCCTCCATCCCCTTCCACTGGACTTTGCCTCGGAGACCACCAGTATGACTCACGATAGGCTCCAGAGTTCTGGCCAAGTCACCCTAGCCAGTGTCACTTCTGAAGCCGAGGACCAAATTTCAGCACTGTCTCAGTGCCCAGAACTGGCATCTCATCTGGTTAATTTAGAGAGTGGGCCCACTGGGGAGGGGAGGTCTAACCCCATCAGCGTTTAAATAATGAGCATCAGAGAAAGAGAAAAGTCATCCACCCAGCTTAACCTGAGCCGGGTAACTGAGAGGGCTGGGTGCTGTGGGAAGGACAAGGGGGAAAGCCAATTACCCTCAGACACTAAGGTAAAAGTTGAAGATTAGGAGACCATTTACAGGAAGAAATAGACCCGTCATTGAACTGGGAGAATGGAAGGATTGTTTGGGGCTAGAAATGCATCTCAAAGTTTAGATTCCTTTTGGGAAAGAAAGATTGTGATTTGGGTCTGAGGGTGCTGTCAGCATAGTCCCAGATGGCGGGGGGAGGAGGGAGCCTTCCCCCTCCCAGGGAGGCTGATGTCCCATCCCCCCAGCAGCCGAGGGCCCCCCATTACCATCACAACGGCCTGAGCCCCACTGATGTCCCAGACCCCACAAAGACAGCTGGGCTTTTAGCGAGCCCAGGACAAACATCAGAGTAACCCTAACCCTGCAGCCGATGGAAACAGATAGAGGGGGGATATCTCCCACACAATATCCCTCACTCCCTCTCTTCTCTCCTCCTTCCTGCGCTTCCTCAAGAGCCTTTGTCCGCTGCTCCCTTGGGATGCCTGCCTTTCTCTCACTCCCCAGTAAACATTGCCCATGACAGTCAAACCAGGATCTCTGCGGGAAAGGTTCTGGCTCTCAGTCTATGGCTCTCCCCCCCACCTCTGTCTCCCACGATCCAGGCCCCCCAGCCCCAATCTGGTCTGTGAGTGAGAGGCCCAGCCTGGGGCAGGAAGGAGGGGCTCGTCCCTCTGGGACTCTGGGGATTCTTCACTGCATTCAAATGACGGAAGGCCTAGGTCCCTTTCAATCTTTGCCCCCTGCCGGAAGGCGGACATGAGCATGGGTTATCTCCCAGGGTTCCAAGGATAAAGGCTCCCAGTGGTCATTGTCTCCCGCAGTCGGAAGCAACATGACACCGAGTCCATTCTCAGCATGCCTCTGGTCCAGAGTTGTCCCGAATGGGGGCCGAGGATGGGCAGGGGGAAGAGAAGGAACTGATTCATAGTGCTGATCCCCTCTGGCACAGGCAGCAGCATCAGGCCCATGGGGAGGAAGCCGATGGGTCAGCCTGAAGGAAAGCTCTGCAGTAGGGAGGTCTTTCTCCAGCCTCAGCTAAACTTTGAAGCAGTGCAGGAAGGAGGCCAGGAGTGTTTGGGGAGGCTAGGCCCCTCTCTATCCCAATCACCTTCAGGGCTGGGTTCCTCTGCTCTCCTCTGCCTACCAGCTTTTCTTCAATAACAACCAACTTCTCATGCCTTGGCTGCTCCTTGATGGAAGTCCTCTTCTTGGTCCAGCCGGAGAAGAGTCAGTTGGAGGAGGAGCCCCTTGAATTGTACATCTGCCTCCTCCCAGACCCGGGTTTGGACTTCAATTTCGATGTCAAATGGGGGAAAGTAGCAGGTATTTCCCGCTAGCCCTGACTCTTTGTTCTAAATAAGCAGCACGGTCCAAATGCCCTCAAGAAATGTTTGTTGTTCATCCAACTAGGGGCAAAGCCCTGGGAATAGAAAAAGAAAATAGGTCCTGTCTTCAAGGAACTTCCATTCTACCTGGGAAACAAGAGCAGGGAAGTTTATATTACATAGGTCAATAAATGCCTAACAAATAATATGAGGTGATACAAACTAGGGAGATCAGTCGAGCCCTCATGCTGGAGATGGCACTTGAGCCTAGAGGGGAATTAGAGGTTCCAAGAGGTAGCTGGTGGTGCAGGAGATATGGTGCTGAGTCTGGGGTTGAGGAGACCTGAGTTCAAATTTGACACTCACTAGATATGTGACCCTGGGCAAGTCACTTGAACTTTTTGCTTCAGTTTCCTACTCTGTAAAATGAGATCAATAGCACCTACCTTCCAGAATTGTAGGATCAGATAAGGAATCTGTAAAGGGCTTAGCACAGTGCCAGGCACTAGATACTTGACGATTTTCTCCTAGAGTACATCTTGTCCCCAGCCTACATTTACCCATCTCCTCTCAACCTGCCCCTCTCCTCTGATATTTCTCCCAGACAGCTTCATTTCTTCCTATTTAGTGAGTCATTCTGTATCTCTCATCAGTCCATATACGTCTCCCAGACTCATCTCTTCCCATGACAGCCCATCCTCCACACACCTTCCTTAAGAGAAGACATGACCATGTTACTTCCCTGGGACTCAATCAGTTTCCCTGACTCCTTTTTGCCTTTTACTTTTCTGTGCTCAGCTTTTCAAGCTCTCCCCGACCTTGCTCTGGTCTATCTATCTTCGCAGCTACCCTCCTCCCCAGTCTGGCCAGACTGGTCTCTCTGTCCCTTGGAAGTGATGCTCTATCTGCCCTCCTCCTGTCTGGAAGGCACTCCCTGCACACCTGCATCTCATAGAATTCCTCTCTTCCTTCACGATCCAGCTCAATCTCCACTTTCTATGTGGAGTCTTTCCTGGTTTCCCCAGCAGCTGGTTCCCTCTCTCCCTAGTCCTCTCATATGTATTCTTTTTTATATTTATCCTTCATAGATTTATCATGTACACACTTCCCTTGACAGAACATAAACTCTATGAGAGGAGACTGTGTTTTTGTATCTCCAGCACCAAGCACAGTGCCTAGCACATAGTAGATGCTTAATTAATGCCTTCTGATGGACAGATTCTACGCCCTTTGAGGGCAGAGGATGCCACCAGTCAAGGCAGTGGAGTTTAATGACAATGGGTTCATGTTCAGTCTTGACCACTTACTGTGACCCCTTCTATGCTGGCTTCTGACCTTATCATGCCGCCAAAAACACTCTCTCCAAAGTTATTAAAGATTTTAGTTGCCAAATCCAATGGCTTTTTCAATTCTCATTCACCTTGACCTCCCTGCAGCCTGTGACACTGTAGGTCTCTCTCTCTCCCCTAGTTCTCCTTCTACTTCTCTGACGGCTCCTTCTGTCTCTTTTGCTGAATCTTCTTGCAGCTCACCCTCAGGGTTTTCTCTTTGGTCCTCTTCTCCCTCTAGACTACTTCACTTGGTGATCTCATCAGCTCCTATGGATTTAATTACCATCTCTACACAGATAATTCTCATATCTTACTTGCCTCAATCTCTGTGCTGACCTTCAATCTCACATCTCCAACCACTTTTCAGACATCTCAAACTGGATATCCGGCATACATCTTAAACTCAACATGTCTAAAACCAAACTTGTTACCTTTCCCTCTAATCTTTCCCCATCAATCCTTCCTAAGACTGCAGAGGGCACTCAATGCCCTCCTTCTACTCCCCTTGGAGTCACCCTGGATTCTTATCTCTCACCCCCCCTGACCCCATATAGTCAGTCTTTTAAGCCTTCACCTCCTCATACCTAGAGTATTGTTAATAGGTTGATATTTCTACCTCAGGTTTCCCCCCAATTCCAGTTTATCCTCCATTTGACTGGAAATTAATCTTCCTACTGTACAGATTTGGTCATGTTATTCCTCTCCTCAATAAACCCCAGTGACTCCCTATAACTTTCAGGATCAAATAGAAAATGCTCTGTTTGACATTCAAAGTCCTTCATAACCTATGCCCCTCCTATGTTTCTAGTTCCATGCCTTAGCCCACTCCACATACTCTGTTCCAGTGACAACAGCCTTCTCCTGACTTCTCCATACATAAGATGCTCTGTCTCCCAGTGACAGGAATCCTCTCTGGCTGCCCCCCTCATCTCTGCTTCCCTTGAAGTCCCACCTGACATTCCATTTTCTGCAGGAAGCCTTCCCTGAATCTTAATTCTGCCTCTGGTTACTGCCTACTCAGCTTGTTTGTACAAACTTGTTGGCTTATCCCCCTCTTCCACCCCCAGTAGATTGTGAGGTCCTTGAGTATGGGACTGTTTTTGCCTTTCTTTTTTAATTCCTAGTAAGTTCCTAGCACATAGAAGGCACTTAATGTTTATTGCCTGTCTTTGGATAGATAATGTTATTTACCTCACTTCATCAGTAAAATAACTCATTTTGTTATTAATAATAATTCGTATGTATTGTTGCTTGGCCATTTCAGTCATGTCTGGCTCTTCGCGACCTTGTTTGGGGTTTTCTTGGCAAAGACACTGGCGCAGTATGTCAGTTGCTTCTCTAGCTCATTTTACAGATGAAGAAACTAAGGCAAATGGGGTTAAGTGCCTTGCCCAGGGTCACACAGATATTGTGTCCGAGGCTGGATTCAAACTCATGAAGATGAGTCTTCCTGACTGCAGGCCCTGGCATTCTGTCCACTGAGGCAGCCAGCTGTCTGAACACTGCTAGAAAATAACACTTCTCAGACATTTTCTCATTTAACCCTTGCGTGGTCCCTATGAGGGAGGCACTACTGTTGACCCCATTTTAGAGGTAAGAAGACTGAGACTAGGAATGATTAATGACTTGCCCAAGTCACATTGCTAGTGTGTGGACAGGATTTGAACTCAAGACTTTCTCCTATACCGGCACTCTATCCACATTGACAATCACAAATGTAATGGAAGCTTCCTGAAGACTGAGAACATCTTGCTTGTGTCTGTGTCTCCAGGGCTGAGCCCAGGACCTGGCACACAGTAGGTGCATAATAAATGCTTTATGATGGTGCTTGGTGTACAGCAACTGTTACTTTGATGCTGTTGCTAACACTGGGCATCCCCAGCCTGAGGTAGTGACCTGCACACTGCACTGAGAGTCAGGGAAAAGGTTCTGCATCCACTGGGCACAGAGGTGCCTCTTGGGCTCTCCACAAGGCTTTCTAGTGGAGTGCTGTCTTTGGTGAGTTGGTGAAGAAGCAGGAGGGGTCACGGAGCTGGGGCTGTGGGCCCTCTACAACCATATTGTCCACACTGGACCCGGCAAGGGAGCCCTGGCTCACACAGTGGGGAGGGGAGCAGAGCTGGGGCTGGGAGGCCCCATCTGTGACCATCTGGTTCACTCTGGACCCTATATAGGAGCCCAGGCTCACACAGTGGAGAGGTGGTGGAGCTGGGGTTCCAAACCAAGGTCTCAGACACCACACTCTGAGGACAGATGTAGTGATGGGCTGCCTGCCACTTCAGGGACCTCCTGGTGAAATTGGTGGAGGCTTCCCACAAGGAGCCTGACTACCCAGCAGGGAAGGTTCTGGCATCTTCTGAGGGCCACCATTTGAACAAGCACAGGGCTTGCCCCCATGAAGGAAATCACAAATCCATGAAAGAAAAATTATGGTGTTTGTAGCCAGAGATGAGGAAAATTCCATTGTAGAGATCAGGGTCCTTCCCAAGGCTGTACAAGGAATTGGGGACACTGAGAGTGTTGTAGGCCCAGGCCTCAGCATCCGCTCACTATGAAGTGAGGGCCAGAGATGCATTAATCACCCAAGGCCATAGTGCTGGTAACTAGTAAAGCCTGGATTTGAGCCTCAGGTTCCACCTGCCCAGCCATCTTTCCTTGATGACCCTCAGGATGACGGCTATGAATGTGTGTGTGTGTTTACTAGCAAAAACAAGCTGAAGCTTCATGCGTATTCAAAGGCTCATTTATCCAGAGCTGGAAGAGACCTCTGAGGTCTTCTAGTTTGAACTCACTTCAGATTTGCCCCGAGTGACACAGCTGGTGGCAGTGCCAGGATGTGAGGCCAAGTCCCTCAGCTTCAAAAGTGCCCCAGATCCTGAGCTGGCTTCACAGAGAAAGCTTCATGGCTCACTTATGTCTACACAGCGCATGGATCCAGAACACTGGAAGGGACCCAAGTGATCACTTTACTGGGGAGGTAACGGGCCTGGAAAAAGGGGAGTGACTTGGACAAAGTGTGTGGAAACCACGTTACGTGTGATGTAGCCACTGCGGGTCACAGGAGATGGGAGATGCAGAGGTTGGAAATGAAATTGGGGAGGGGGTTAGAAGCTTCCGAGTGCTCCTGAGAAGTTAAGCTGTTCCGAAGCGGAAGGAGTGGCCCTGAGGGTGAGGGTCCCCCTCCTTGCTGCTCTCAAGCACAGGCTGGGTGACTATCTGTTAGGCATGTTACAGTGAGCATTCTGTTCATGCACGGATCAGACTTAGTGGCCCCTGCTACCAATGCTCAGACTGGGAATCCTGTGACTTCTCCCAGAGGGTCCCGGCCTTGGAGAATCCAGAGGTTCTGCGAGGGGACCTCAGGGGCCATCGGCTCCAGCTCTCTCATCTGAGGCCCAAGGAAAGCTGCTGTGAGTCTGGGGCCAACCTAGCCCAGAGCTCCATTCTTAGCTTCCAGGCCAGAACACCTTCTCTCCATGGTGTGTATGTGTGTGTGCACATGCCTGTGTATGCAGATGCATATATGAGGATGTCTGTGTACATGTTGGCATGTGGAGAAAAAAATTCTAAGCCATCAGGGGACTCCAGGAAGAGCTCAGAAGGCCTGACCACCATTTCTCCATCCCACTGCCCCCAAGTCCTTCTCTCTCTGGCCACTGGGCCCTGTCCTCCCAGGGTGCCTTGTCTGTTTGCTTGGGAGGTGGAGACCAACAGAGGCACCGAAGGGCCCTGCCCCGCCCCGCCCCACCCCACCCCCTCAGAGCCCAAGACCAGCGATCGAGAAGAAGGAGACCAAGCCCTGGTGCTCTGGTAAACAGGTACATTGGAAGTCTGGCTTACAAGGCGTTACAAGGGAAATAAAGGAACAAGAAAGAAACATGCGCATTCCGGATATGTTCATCAGCGAACAACCGTGCTGCCAACTTCAACTTCGGCAGGATCTCTGTTGTTAAGTGGGGAGCAACAGAAATGTCCCTTGCAATTGAAAAACAAAATTCCCTAAGATTCCCTATAAATGTGTGCAAAAAAAGGGAAAAAAAGCCATTTTCACCACATTTGTTTACAAATGACCCAAAATATGAGAGAAAGGAGGGAGGGAGGGAGGAAGAGAGGAAGGGAAAGAGGAAGAAAATTAACAAAGGGATAATAAGGAAAGATATAAAGAAAGAACCTGGAGTGGTCAGGAGCTGAGACCTAAGGGCAGAGGCAGAGGCAGGCTGCAGGGCACAGACCCAGGCACCCTCCCCCCTAGAAGGAGTCAGCTCCTGGCAGTGGTCATCGGAGCTCTCCAGGGTGGGCCTTGGACAGTTCTCATGCCAAGAAAGTGCAGGAGATCTTCCTACTAGAGACTCTCCTGAAGTGAGATCCATTCTCATGGCCAGTCCCCAGGGCTTCCCTTTCTGACACCCCCTACCCCTTCCTATTACAGGAGAAGAGAAGGGTAAGATCTAGAGACTTAGAAGGGAGAGGAAAGGATGAAAGAGAAATGAGATGAGGAAAAAGGAGAAGGGAGAAAAGTCACTGGTTCTTATGGGGCTTAAGGAAGGAGGGCGTGTTGGACACTGAGAGTTTGTGGCGCCAGTGGGTTGGGCATTGAGAGTTTGTGGCTGGCACCAGACGATGCCCACCTGCAGCTGCTTCCATGGCCCTAGCGCTGTGGGGAAAGTGTCTGGCCGGGGGAGCTCCCCTTGGCTGTCAGTGTGGTTGACATGGAGGGCAGCATCTTTTATTATGCCTCCTGTATTACAATCCTTGGGACCCACTCTGGCAATGGCCAACAACAGTGTAGGGGCTGGGGACAACTCCAAGGCCTCATGACTTATTTCCAACCAGTCCTCCAGCATTATCCACAGAAATCTCCTGCCATCAAAAACCAGGTAGGCTGCCCACTGCCTAGGGGGAATCTGAGGGATCCTCTAAGAAAGTCCTCACTGGAAACAGGACCTTCTAGGGGATCTCTCTGCCTCTGGCTCCTGCTGTGATACCCTCCATCATCTGCCCCAGGCTCTGATCAAATGACTTCTGCCTTCTGTACGGACCTGTGCAAACCAGCCAAGCCTAGACCAGAAGACCCAGGGAAGCTTGCCAGGGAGATGGGCAGATGTTTCACGGTGGAGATTTTGTCTCAGGAGGTGTGGGCCAGGAAGGACCAGGACAGCTTCTGTGGGCTGTTGGACGTTCCTCCATTTGCCAGTTGGGGGCACTGATGCCAGTCTGCTCTGCTAGGTGCTGGAGGTCTCAGCATAGGCATGGATAATAGCAGCCTTACCCAGAGGGTGGGAAGTGTCAACCACATATATATTGGGGAAAAAAGCTTAAAAATTCATCTTTCTAGAATGACTTACTTTTTTTTCTTTTTTAAAGAGAAATGGCAACTATCTACATACATAGGTGGGTTAATAGCAGGAGAATGGGTTTGTTTTGTGTTAGGAGAAAGTGGATGGGGACTGGCTGTACATACAATCTATGTACAGGTGGTTTTCCTTCCTGAGCCTTGATTGGGGGTATCTCTTCTATCCTTCGAGAGGCCCTGAGGAGCCCAAGAGTAGGTATGGGAGAGGGGTGGCACAGCTGTTTCTTCCACCCCAGGAGAGTTGGGCCTAAGGCCAACCAGAAACCGGTCATCTGTTGCTTCCTGCATAGGGCCCTCCAGTGTCGTCTGATCCCCTGGGAGGATTTCTGCCTCTATGCCAGGGGCTGGACTAGGCTTCACAGAGAGAGAGAGGAAAGTCTCCTTTCCGTCAGAAGGAGAAGATGGATGCCTGAGGGTCCCGGGGACAGAGGGCTGAGTGCCCTGCTGAGGGTGCTGCCCTAGGCCAGGGGCCTCAGCTAATTCCATGTGGTGGCCAAGGCCCCTGCTCATCCTTACCCAAAGGCCTAAGCCTTCAGAATGGAACTCTGCTCAGCCCTGGGGTCTTCTGGGTCCCTCCTGAGAAGGGACTGGGTGGGGTTTTCTTTCCTTGCTTTATAAGAGGTGATGGAAGTGGGGGGTGGGATTTCAGAATAGGCAAGAGACAGCAGGAGGGGTGGGAGGGGAGAGAGAGAGAGAGAGAGAGAGAGAGAGAGAGAGAGAGAGAGAGAAACAGAGAGAGAGAGAAACAGAGAGAGAGAGACAGAGAGAGAGAGAGAAATATATCCGCCCTCCCCGGCAGCAAGTTAGCAGCTGACAAAAGCAATTAAGAACTCTGTTTAATGAGTCTGTCCTCCCACTAATAAAAACTGGAAATGCCAGTGAGGCGTCTCTGTCCCTGCTTGCAGATGCTCAGAGTTTCTCTGCCAGCAGCCATGGCAGTGCGAACTCCTGAAAGGCCTCCAAGTGCCTGTAGCTATTGATGGCAATCCCCTCTCTGTAGCCCCAGCTCCCACGGGACTCCCTACCCTCTCCTTCCACGTTGCCCGGCCCCCTGGGCTGCTCTATGCCAGGGCCCCAGAGGCCAGGGAGGAGAGATGGGAGCCCAAGGTGTCTGACCTTGCAGGAAGGGCCGGGGTGGAGACACTAATGAGGGTGCTGATGGAGTGTGCATCTTCCTTCCTCACACTGGTCAGGCTAGTGACTCAAAACTCACCCCCTTGCCAGAGACAAGTAGGCTGCCTGAGCTCATCAGGATTTCTACTCTAAGGTTCCTTGAATTGCTGTCAGGGACAAGCCCTAGAGGGCCAGGTGCTGGCCTGTCCTTCCATCCTTCTTTAGTGAGAAGCAGTAGCAGGTCCAGGAAAGGGCCACCTGGAAGCCTGAGTCCTCGGAGGGTCTGAGGCAGGGGAAAGGCTTGTTCGGACCAGTTGGGGGCCAGGTCGGAGGCTGACTCCTGGTGGGACGTCAAAGTGGGAATGTTTAGCCTCAAAATGGAGAACTGCAGATGCCCAATGAATAAGGGCCCAGGCCACTGGTGATACTAACCCCGATGTGGCCAGGGCTGCCCGGGCCCAAGAGATACCTTGTCAAGGGAGGACGACGAACATCTTACACCTGCTGCAAACAAACAGTGTCTGGGCTATGGAGCAGTCACCTTTTTTAAGGAAGGAGAGAGAGATTTTTTTCTTTTTTTGTGGGGTGGGAGTGGGGTCTCTTCATTGCCTATCCAACAAAATCAAATAACAGACTGCAAGAAATACAAAGTCTGCATAGCTCCACTGTCCAAGAAGAAAGAGGGGGCTGCTTCCTCTCCCCCCAACACCAGCCAAGAAACTGATCAAAACACCCTGTTTCTGGGATCCTGGCAGGTCTGGCTGTTTGTGAGGCTAGGCCCTACTGCCCAGATACACAGAAACATGTTGCTAACTTGGTACCCCAAACCAGATGGCCAAGCTGGAAAAGTATGTGTGGGGGGGAGGGCCAATTTCAAATTCCATTTACACTGGACTGATCACCCAGCAAAATGTGAGGGCCTGTGTTTAGGATATAAGACCTTGTCTCTGGGGTCTTCACACCCATGGAAGTGTGAAGGACAGACAGGAAGGGGGTTTGTGCTCACCCCGACTGTGGCCCAACCTATAGAAGGAAATACATCCAACGAAGGAGGTTTGGAGAAGGCTTTGGCAGAACAGGGTACCCTCCTCCTCTGTGTTGTGGGGCTGCCTCAGGGACACAGTAGCTTCTCAGGGCTTCAGGGAATTTGACTGGTGATCTTGTCACACCCTCTAGTTCCTCCTCTCAGTTAGTGAGAGTCTAAGGCCTACCCAGGTGATCTCTGGTCCACTGAGAACACAGGCATATAAGCCAGTGACCCTTTCTTCTTGATTCAGCTTGGGCTCTTCCTTCATCCTGGGCTGATTATCAAGGTCTTAATTTTTGGATGGGAGAGTATAGGTGTGGGCAGAGGTGTGGCCAGGACAAGGCCCAGGGAGGCTAGAAGGGCAGGGGAACTAGACAAGAAGAAACCCCAAGGTAAGCCCCCAGAGATCTGGACCTGAAATGCAGATGCACTGCCCCTCCAGGCCACTATCTTGGCCACCTGCCCATGCCAAGGCCAGTTCCTCCCTCTGTTTCATCCCTTGCCCTGCCTGAGCACTTGCCCCTGAAGGCCATTGCCCCAGGCTCTCCTCTTCCTTGGATTAGTAATAAAAGCACAGACCTAAGGGAGACTGAGGCATCTCTTCCTCCAGGTCCCAGCCTGTTGGGTGGGGACGAAGGGGTCAGTTAGGCTGGGACCTCAGGAGGAGTGCCGGGCCTGCAGCAACATCACAGCCCTTGAATCCTGACCTAGCCCTCCCTCCCTCCATCCTTCTCTGCTCTGGGAGGAGGTTTCGTGGCTACTGTACAGAAGGTGATAAAAAAAATACATATATTCTCTTTGAAGAAGAATCCAAGGGCACAGAGCCCCGCCCTCATGAGTGGTGGCTGTTGATAAGTCCCCGGAGTTGCTTGGCCACGGTGTCAATCAGTTTCTGCTTGTCTCGTTCATTCTTCCGAAACTGTGCAAACATGTTATTCTTACGGCTGGTGTCCTTCATCCTGGGTAGAGGGGAAGACAGAGAGCAGGGGATCAGGGGGTACTCCCAGAATTCTAAGCTGGCAGAGGCCAGGGGGCTCCTGAGAAGGGTTTGCCAGAGGCCCCTCCTCCCAGGAAGCCCAAGGAGCCCCTGGGAGGATGGCTGTGGCAGGATGAACCTGTTCCCTCCCCCAAAGTCAGCTCCTCTCTCCTCAGTTTCTTTGTTTGAGGGCTGTGCTTCCAACCCTTGGGACATGAGCTTTCAGGAAGGAGGACTGAGGATCAAAGTTTCTGGAAACCTATGGAACTGATCCAGCAGACAGGTCAGGGAAAGCCCAGTGACCTTGAACTCTCAACCAACACTGGTCTGAGCAGAACCACAGGTAATCCCAGAATGGTGCACCCCCTTCCCCATACCATTGGTAAGAGCCAGTACGGAGTAACCAGAGGGAGAGGTCTCCATGGGAAGCAATGACGGAGGAGGGGGCTAGAAAGAAGAGAAGGCAAAGTCATCTCTCTATTCCATGTTACCCAGGGCAACAACCTGGGCAGCCCCTCTCAGGCTACCTCGGCACTCAGGGCCGATACCTGTGAAGACCTTTCCATTATTAAATAAACAGTTCCTAACTCATGAGGATGGCATTTCACTTGGTGCTGAGTTCTAGCATCCAACAGTTGGATGTGGTGGCCAAGAAAGGGAATGTGCTGATTGTGGGCTGCCTCTACAAGGGCAGGGGTGGTGTGGGGCCTGGAACATAGAGATTCTAGGATGGAGAAAGGGAGCATCCCTGCCCTCCTTCACATGGGGGAGCTCCATCATAGGCAGGACACAGACCAACTGAAGAGGAGGTGATGGAATCTATGAGGATCGGTTAAACTGACACAAGACTCTTGTCTTCATGTCCCTCAGAGGCTTTGGTGTAGAAGAGGGGACGACGGGTGGAAGCTGTGGGGGCAGATTAGGGAGCTGCCCTCACTGATGCTTCTGGGGGGAATGTGAAGGGGGATTAGACAGCTCCTGAGGGCCCCTTCAGGTCTTGGTATTGAGGGCCTCCAGTAAAGTCCAGCCTGACTTGGGCGGGGGTGGGGGTGGGGTCTCACAGAAGGCTCTGACAAAGCTGTAGGGCTAGGGAGCTCAGAACACTCAGCCCCCTCCTAGGCCTTAATCTGATCTGGCCAAGGAGGTAGACCCATGGGGTCTCAGCAGAGATGAGGTGAGGCAGGTGTGTGCCCAAAGGCTCCCAACCAAGTGACATCTGTCACCCCAACTCTCCTCCTTGTCTCTTCTCTGAGTGGGCTACAGACACAGAGGTTGTAAAGGGTCACTGGTCAGATGAATGCATGTGTGAGAACATGTGAACCTGTGTGGATTTTAAGGAGTGTGCATCTGTCTGGATGGATGCACACCTAGGACAAGGTGGAGGATGATGTTGGCAGATGGAAAGACACAAACAGGTCCCATCATAGACCCTGGATATCAGGGGGATCATGAGATGGTGGGGACTGAGGTTCAGACAGGGCCAGCGACTTGGGTGGCCAGCAGCAGGTCCTCTCACCCTCTGTCCTGAGGTCTTTCCATTGCACTGTGCGTTCTGTTGAGGTGTGTGTGTGTGTGTGTGTGTGTTGGGGGGGATGGGATTCTCTGGGAGTGTTAAGAGCTGCTGCCCATGAAGGGAGACTTCAGGGAGTGGGTTTCAGGGCTGCTGACAAGAGGTGGCCCAGTGAATGCAGTCAGGAAATCTGGCCTCAGACAGTCACTGGGTGTGTGACCCTGGGGACGTCACTTAGCCTCAGTCGGCCTCAGTTTCCTGAGATGGAGGCAACAGTAGTATCTACCTTGCAGGATAGAGGGATTCAATGAGATGATGTTTGTAAAGTGCCTGCAAATCTTAGGGGGCTCTATAAATGTGATCAACCTCCTCCTCATGGCTGTTAGAATGATTTCAGGTGACCCTGAATCACCAGGCAGGGCCTAGGGAAGGGCAGCAGCCTGCCCTTCTTTCTCATGACCAGTTCAAGCTTGAGGGGCTGCCCTGAGGTCCTCACTCCTCAGAATTCTGCCTGGAACTAATCCCATCTGGCGGGGGGGTGGGGTGGGGGTGGTTTTGGCTTCATACTTGGCCCCTAGCAGCCCCTGGAGGGGAGGAAGGTCACAAGGAGAACTAGAGGGGCAGAAGCTGCTGGTCAACCAGTGCCAAGCTTGCTTAATGGATTAGTATGTCAGCTTGGATTGAGATGCTTCTAGTGAGGTCATTAAGGGAAAGGAAGAAAGCAAGGTGACTCAGTGCTGGGGAGGGCGAAGGCCCAGCTGACTCTACTTACTCTCTGGATATCCTGGATGAAGGAAGTCATTGGGAGAAAGAGAACCACAAAAACACATTACAATGGTGGGGAGGCTGGACAGCTATCCAGCTGGCAGATCCCAACCTGGTCTGACCAATGCCCCAGAGGGGGCCAGGGACTCTCCTAAGCACTCAGGCTTTTCTTAGGAGGGAGATGCCCCAATGGGACTGTGGCTACCTGCGTATGCTTGGATATCCTGGTCCATCTCCAGGACAGGGGCATCCAATAAGGAGGCCAAATGCAGCCTCTGCATAGGGTTCCGCTAGTGCTGGCCTAGCCTGACCTGTCCTGACTCAGCTGCCTGACTGACTGAGGAGCCCTCCTGGCAGCCTGGCCTGACCCTGACACTCTAGGAAGATCAGTGCCCACCACTTTTCCATGCCAAACTCTTTTCTAGGCCTGGATGTATGATGCAGATTGACTGGTATGACTCCTAAGAGTCAAAGGCAGAGGCAAGAGGGCATGGAGCCACCTAGAGGTCTTTCACCTGTGTCCCTCCTGCTTCTCACAACTGTGACCCTGCAGGCTTTCTTCCTGTGGACACACATCTGGACAGGGGCCAAGGCAGCGAGGCCCTGTGGAGCTAGCTCGGCTGGATTTCAAAAACAGATAGGGCACATAGGAACAAAAGTTCTTCAGGCAGGCCAGGAGACAGCTGACCTCTGCTGCCCAAGCCTTCTGACCACAAGCCTGCCTAGCAAGGCAGTAGCAGCCCTGTGCTTGGGACAACACTTCTGGAGGAGGCAGGCCTGAGGGGCCTGATCCAGGGCCTGACCACTTCTCACAGACGCATCTTTTCTCTGCCCTTCCAAAGGCTTGGAGGCTGGTTTTTTTTAAAGGAATAGGAACTAGTTTTCCATGCTTTTCCTGTGGTTAGCCTAACATGGGCTGCTGCTTCTAGGAAGGATTGGATGGGCTTGTCTCTATCTCCTCCACAGCCCAAGCCACGGGACTCCCAAGGTACACTCACTTTTCAAGCAGGGCCAGGGCTGTCACTGGGTTGACACGCAGATACTTGCAAGTAGGTTGCCCATAGTCAGCGAGGTATGTTGACCAGTCCCATTGGGTGAAGAGATCCAGGAGCTGCAAAACACCCAAAGGCCAAAGGTTAATCACAAAAGATGCTCTCCAACCGGCTGCCAGCACACAGAGAGCACATTCCAGCTATCAAGGAACAACTCTGGGAAGTTGGCGGTTCAAGGCTCTCCCTGCCATCTGGAGGAGGAAGAGTCTTTCTGGTTTTGGTTTGGTTTCTGCATGCCCAGTGCTGAGCACACAGCAGGTGCTTCATAAGTGCTAGATGACTTGTCTGGAGAGGGGGGAAAGAGCAAAAAATGACAGAAATATTCCTTGCCTGGAATTCAGATGTTTGTCCCACTAAGGTTAATGCAGGGGTTCTGGAGGCATGGTGCGCTCACTCTCTGGGGCTTTGGGCTCTCATTGAGCATCCGTGGCCCAGTTATTTCATCGGTAAAATGAGTATTGGACTAGACAGCCTGAGATCCCTTCCATTCTAGGAACCAGCAGGGTATTAGCCCTCTGAAGTATTATGCTCTTTAAGGTAAGTGGGCAGGGGGAAGGGAAGGCACAAAGGAGGAGAGGAAAAGAAGGAAAGAGGAAAGGAAGGAAGGAGGAAGTGAGAAACGGAAGGGAGGGAGGGAAGAAAGAAAAGGAAGGAAAGAAGACTTTAGTAAGAACCTACTATGTGTCAGGCACTGGGCTAAATATTATCTCATTTAATTCTCACAATCATTATATAAGGTAGGTACTATTATTACCTCTATTTTACAGATGAAGAAACTGAGGCAACCAGAGGTCAAGTGTCATACCTAGAACCACACAGATAGTAAGGTTTTTTTGGATTTGAACTCAGGTCTACTTGACTCCTGGTCCTATCTTTGATCCAAGTCACCTCACCGCCTCTAATGTCAAAGGAAGTCTTAACTTGAAAACATTTATTTTTTTTTTACTTATGCCTCTTGTCCTTACATCACACTTAATTTCACTTCTCCCCTTGCTAAAACTGAATCATCTCTTGTCACAAAGCAAAACAATCAAGCAAAAATTCCCCAACAGCTACACAACAGAAATTCACAATTTCTTACATCTTTTCTGTTCTTTTAAAATACTGAACTAGTTAAGTTTGTGGACGATTACTCAAGTTCACAATAAAAAGAATTTAAATGAACAAAACCATCAGTAACTCTGACAATGCTGTCTTAGCAACTCCTTGACAATCTAAGAACGTTGCAAGAAGAAAAATGACCTCACAAGAAAAATCGTAAATTATTAACAACCATATGAAAGAATGTTCCAAATTACTAATATTAGGAGAAATGCAAATTAAAATCACTCGAGTTTCTGCCACATATCTAGCAAACTGGCAAAGACAACAGAAGTGGGGAGTAGCCAATGCTGGAGCATCATGGAGAGATGAACCCACTGTAAGTTGGTCCAACCACTCTAGAAATCCATTGGAAATTATTCTAATGAAGTGGTTACAATGTCCATACCCTTCTTTGACTCAGAGATTGCACTGCTAGGTGTATAACTCAAGCATGTCAATGATAAAAAGGGAAGGCCTTATATACATCAAGATATTCATAGCAGGACATTTTGTGTAGCAAACACAGATGCTTTGTTTAGAAAAATAAAAATGGAAGTCCATTGACTAGGGAATGGTTAAAGAAGTTATTCATGAATGTAATCAAATACTACTGTCATGACAAGAAATGAGGAATATAATAAATTTATTTTCTTTACATTAAATGTTTTTCATTCAATTTTATTTTTAATTTTGAAATCTCTCCCTCCTTCTTCTCTTCCACCTATTGAGAAGGTAAGGAAAAGCAAAGGCCATTGCAAAAACAGAGTCATGAACAAAAAATTTCTTCATTAGCCATGTTTGAAAAAAGAAAAAAAAGAAAAAATGCTTTAATCTGTACTCAGAGACCATGGATTCCCTGTCTGGAGCAAGGCAGAAGGTTTCAGGGAACACATACACACCTGCTCTGCCATTCCCCAGTGAATGAGCAACCCCTAAGTTTCCAGGACTTAGCCACCACAAAAAGAGCTACTATGGACATTGTTGTATGTAAGGGCCCTCTCCCTCTTTTCTTAAATCTCTTTGAGAAGCAGCACAAATTATCTCCATTGTAGCCACACAGAAAACAGCAGAGGTCACGCAGCAGGACTCTTGACTTATCCAGCGCTGGGCACCAGCCCACACCTGCCAGGGGTCCTGGTTTTCTCTGCTGCCTCTCTGGTGATGTGCTTCTAGCCAGAGAAGGGCAGGAGAGTCTGGGCAGGGGTAGGCTCTTCCAGGATGACTTCCCAGCATGCTTCAGGCATCAACATGGCCTTGAAACAGAAAGAGGGGACCCACCATGCTTTGTCAGCAAAAAGTTCAATGAAGAGACTTTCCCCCCACAAAGGGCATCTCAGAAACCCCGCCTGAGTCAAATAATTCAGTCTTGCTCCTGACGTCATCTCTGCCTCCTGGCTTCCTTCAAATACCCTGAAACCCTATGTCCTAAGAAACCTTTCCTGATCCCCCCTTAAGGTTCCTTCTGCTGATTATCAATGATGTGCCCTGTCAATAGCTTGTTTGTAAATAATTATTTCCATGTTTTCTCCTCCACTGCACTGTGAGCTTGAGATCAGCTTTTTCGCCTTTCGATGTGTCCCTGGCATTTAGCAAGGTGCCTTGCACTGAACAGGCCCTTACTGCATTCTAGTTGACTTACTGACCCATCAGAGTCAGAAATCATCAAGTTAAGAAGCCATCTCTGTTACAGAAGGCCTCTGCACAATTCGATCTTAGGCACCATCTAATCCAACTACTTCTCTCTAGAGAAAGGGAAACTGAGAGGATCCGAGAGGGAACAGTGTCCCAGATTCAGATGCTAAGACAGGAGAAGGAATCCAGGAGACTAGGAGAACAGGGTGGTCAATGGCAATAAGAAATTATGTAGAAGATTAATTATAATGGCCTTTGAGAAACGGTTTTCCAACTTAGCAGTCAGGAGATCCTAGACAACTACTAAGAGTACTGTTTGAATAGAAGGACAGACTGGGGTAGGGGAAGGGAACAGGCGGCCAGGCCCTGCTGCTAAAAGCTTCCCAACTGTCTCCCTTGATCCTCCTCACAACCTTGGGAGGTAGGTGCTGTTGCTGTCGTTATTGGACACAACTGAGGCAAACCGAGGTGAAGTGACTTGCTCAAAGTCACACAACTCAGGTCTTCCTGATGCCAGGCTCAGCTCTACACTGTCACCTCGCTCCCTGATGGGTGAGCTCAGAAGCCACAACAGGGCCTAGATGAGCATTTGGTGAAGAAGCCGTAGCAGGTAGTAAAGACCACTCTCTAATGGGAGCTTGGCAGTAAAAAGAAATCGTGTGGGGTAATAGCTTGAGAGAATGGCCAAATCATGGGAAGAATTTGTTTTAAAAGGATGGGGCAATGACCAAAGGATGTCTGTAGAGCATAAGGAAGGAGCCAGTGGAGGTAGAGAGATAGAGAAGACAAGGAAGGACTGATAGTGTAAACTCTCAGGAGAGATAGGAGGAGATCTGACCAAGGACACAGGTAAGAGAAGGGACACCCCACCCTTGAGACTGGAGCAACGGAGTACAAGCACTCAAGGGAGATGGGAGAATTCATAACGGATAGCTTGGCTTTTTTTTTTTTTAATAAATAAAGTGGAAGTTGAGGGAAGGATTGGAGTGATATGGATATAATAGAGGGAAAGATAAGGGTGATATAGGGGGATTAAAGAGAAGGCCTGGAATACCATGGAAGAGCAATGAGAGTGCCATCCAACAGGAGGGCCTAAAGAAGCTCAGAGGACATGTGTTGGCAGGGATCCAGCCAGCACCATGATTCACGTCTTGAGAGCTGAGATGGATTGAAAGGTGAGCCCTGAGGAGTGCAGACTGCAAATGGCAGGATAAAGGGGTTCAAGGGAAGAGAGGATTAGGACTTGAAGAGCTGGGTCACTGTAGGCTAGAGACAGGGAAGGGAGGAAATGAAGCCAGAATAAAGACTGGGAGAACCCAGAGGAACAGAGGGCCTGGAGGTTGAGAGGACAGAGAAGTGACGCAGGGAGAGAAGGGCAGGGATAGGGGATTGTGACCAGAGGGAAGTTCGGATGGAAGCAAGGCGCCACGTGGGACAATCGGGTGATTATGGCAACAAGGTGGCCGATGAGGACATGCTAGGGATTAAATGGAACAGGCTCTGGTGGGGATTACTATCTCTCCTTGTATTGAAGATAGTATTGACTATCTCTTCTTGTATGAAGAGAGTCCCAGAGTGACAGGTGGCTACCCGCAATGCCACACCAGCATACTGGGAACACTCCCCAGGCCTGCCCCTTGTCCTTCGGATGTACAAGCAGGCCAGCGGTAGGGGGCAAATATCAGGGCAGTCCAAACTTCCTCTTTCATACTCACCTAATGGAACAGCTTGGAGCCCTCCAAGTATGAGAGGAAGCCCTGGATATGGAAACTGAGCCTGGCTCTGGACTATGGATTTCTAAAGGGGTTGTTTTAGTTGGCAAGTAAATGGGCTGTGATGCTGGGAAAGATTGAAGCTCAAAGGAGAAGGATGGCAGAGGATGGAATGGATAAAGAGCATAGTGCAACAGAGGATGGAATGGATAAAGAGCATAGTGCAAGTAACGAACGTGAGGTCCAGGCGGTCCTGAGGAGTCAGCTGTGACTGATGACTGAACAGCAACAGAATGGGCCACCAGTGCTTTCTCTATTCACTGCAGAGCCATCCAGGACTCTCTGGAGGCAGCCAGCAGGTGCCATATTGCACACAGTGCTGGGCTAGAGTCAAGAGGACCCGAGTTCAAAATCAATCTCAGCCACTTACTAGCTATGTGACCCTGGGCAAATCACTTAACCTTGGTTTGTCTCAGCTTCCTTGTCTGTAAAATGGGGATAACAATAGCATCGACCTCCCAGGGTTGATGTGAGGACTCAAGATGGCGCACAGTGCATAGACTGAGATACAAATGGAAGTTAGCATTGTCATTCTTTTCCTGACTTCCTGCCTGCCTTCTTGCCTTCCTGGTGCTCACAGACTCAGACCCTTCTACCCCCAAGGATGTTGCCTCTAAACTACTTAGGTCATAGTTCTGGCAGGAGACAGTCTGGTGGTCACACCCTTGAAGTCTATGAGTGGTGGCTGACCAGTGGGAAGGTACAGATCCAGGGTGTACCTTGTGGAAGGGGTATCTCTCACAGATTGATAATGGTGAAATCCTATGTGAGCAACTCAAACTCACTTCTAGAGTGTTGAGGCCTGACAGGGGCTTGGATGCCTCATCCCTGGGGCCAAGAAAGGGAGTCTCCAGCCCGGTGTACTGGAGTAGAAGAGTGAGGATGGGTTCTCACCTTCTGGAGGACAGCTACACTGACTCCCTGGACCACTCAGTGATGTGCTCCATGGACGCCATCAGGTTTCTCTTGGACCCAAGGGAACATGAATTCTAGCCCTAACTATGCCAAGCCTCGGATGCTTTCATTCAGACAAGCCCCAGCCCCAATCTTCATTGCCTTTGACATGGATCCAAGAGGCAGGGAGGGCAGAGCTTCTCCATCCAATTACACACATCAAAAAAGGGAGGCTCAGAGAGGAAACACGTCTGATCTATGATCACATGCCAGTCTCAGTCAAGGCTACCTTCCCATTCTATTCTGCGGCTCCCCTTCAGATGAAAAAATAACACCTGGTGACTAAAACGTTGCTGTCCAATGTCAGCAACCACAAGAGCCTGATGGGAAGAGAAAAGACCATGAGCCCAAGAACCCACAGGCAATTGGGGTCCAGTGGAGAGCCCCAGGCTGCTCCTGAGCCCCTCCACACCTCTGCATGACCTACTGGGGATGACTCATGACAACCCTCTACCTTTGGGGTTCCAGGCATCACAGATAATCCTACTGGGGCTAAGGCCAGCCAGATAAGCCCACATTATCGCCTGTGGAGAACTCACCCGCCTTTGTGTTTCCTGCTGTTAAGCCTGACTCTGGAGCTGGGTGATTAACTGCTCTGAGCTTAATCGGTGGGGAGGGTATTGCATCCTGAGGGCCCAGCCCAGCCCCTTTGGGAAGGGATCTCCTGGAAAATGCTCTTTCCCACAGCGAGTAGCTGACTCGTGGGCACTGAGGCATCCAGGACCCAACTCCACCCACTTGTCACAGCAGGGCAGGAAACTGCTACTAGACAGAGGAAACCAGGGCATACGTCCAGTGGTTCTGAGAGGGCAGGTCAAAGCAGTGCAGTGAGGGGAGGAAAGCCTTGGGCCCAACTTAGGGATTCTTTATCCCTTCCTCCTCTTCTTCACTGATGGTCTGAGAACCATGTCAGCTTTTTGGAATACTCCCAGCAGAAAATAACTGAACATGGGGTGCTGGGCCCCCCATGACATTCACAGCTCAGGCGCTGTGTGGCTCCCCTCTGGGCCAGCTCAGAGAGGGCACTGACTTCCAGAAGGGGCCTCGTGGCCTGGGCAGAGACAGGAAAGCTTTGTCATTGAATAACCAGTCTTGCTTCAAGAACACTGCTGAGCATAACCTGGAAGCCCTTTGGGATTATCTGCATTTGTGCCCTAAGATGGGGAAAAAACTACCCAAGTGACTATGGACACAGAGTGGTGGGCAGACGTCGGCTCCCTTTGCTCTCCTCCTTGGGATTCTCTTCCTTTCAGGGAGGGGGGACCTGACAAGCCTCATCAGAGGCCCCGCTGTGGAGTCAGATGACAGGAGTGGAGATTTGCTGTGGAACAGCCTGGAGAAGGGCAGGGTGGTAGGGTCTGTGCTACCTGCTGTGCAGTTTCCTCTCCAGAGCCCCTCTCCTCCCTGTCCCGACCTCAAAGGGGCCCTGAGGTCTCTTGTAACAGTGGTTGCCACAACAGGGACAATAGAAAACCAGGGAGAAAAGGCTTTTCTTTGGAAAAAATGCCAAGTAAGGATGGCAACTAAATAATACCTGGGGAAAGCCTCCATTTTCCATTCTTTGGCTATTTTCTTTTAAGAGCCTGGCAAAAGCAATGTAAAAAGCATTGGACCACTGGGCTGATGAAGCGGGTCAGAGGGCAGGACAGAACTCTAGCTCTTCTCCTACCCTGAGAAGGGTCTTTCATCTGCTGTCAGGGTCTAGCAGCACAGCCCACACCCGGCTCCCTTTCTCTGACCCTCCACAGCACATACAAGTTTTCACACACACTTTGGCCCTAACTCTGATGGTAGGTAATGTCACACAGGGCCAGCTCTGGGATCACACCAAGACAAGCCAGCCTAGTCCCAGGCTGATGTCTTCAGAGGGAGATTCCCTAAAGACAAATGCAAACTCCCCCAAACTGAGTATGTCATAACCAAGCCTGAAGGGACCTTTGGGCGCCACCTAAATGAAGCAATAGCTAAGTAGGCAATGATACCTACATTCCTCCAGCCAAAAATGGTTAAAATAATTAAGGGTGGCTTGTTTATTGGGAAGGTAAACAGGCTAATTAGATGGGATGCTTTGTGGTAAAAGAGATGACTGTCTAAAAGTGACTAGGATGATTATATAAAGGATTAACTCATGGCTCAACAAATGTAATAATGAGGATGGGAATGATGAGAGTCACTTCCATTTCTACAGCACTTTCCTCACAATGAACCAATGAGGGAGGCAGAGCAAGAATTATTATCCTTGTTTTATGGGTGAGGAAACGGAACTTCTGAGAAGTAAAGGGATTTTCCCAGGGTCATGAGTTAATCAATGTTGCTAAGAGGACCAGGCCCATCGACTGACCTCTCCAGCACCATGATTCAGAGAGGGCAGGGTTTTCCCTCAAGTCCACAGCATTCCAGAAACATGCTGTAACCCTACTGTGTGCAGTTGTCCTGGAAGGGACCTGAGAACTCATCTGGTCCCTCTCCCTCATCTCCTCCATAAAGAAACAGAGGCCTCGAGAGGTGACTGGCCCAGGATCACACAAATGGGAAACAGTAGAAGCACCATCTGCATCCAGGCCTCCTGACTCCAAGCTCTGCCTCTGTTGCTCCAGCACCCTTGGGTGGCCCCCACAAAGAACAGAAGAGAGGGGTGTGTGCTGACCTGCTATGCTGAAGGATTTCTTCTTCATATTATATTAAGGGGGGTGAGAAGCAGCCCTACAGGACTTCTCCATGATGGCCCATCCACCTGACTGCCCTGCCAGAGCAGGGTGACCTTTCCTTTCTGGGTGACTGATCAGAGGTGGAGAAATATAGGGCAGAGGGGCATCACTTTGCCATGGTGGCTTGAGGCCAGGACAACCTTCACCTTCCTCTGCATGAGCAGCTTCTAATAGAAGGGGAAGGTCCCTGGAGAAACTTGTGTCTGCAACAAAACATTTGGTTTTCTTGTTGGAACTTTTATCCTGTGAGGTTGGGCTTGTAAAATGTAAAGTGGATGACTGAGGGAAGCACCAGCAGGGCTCTTTCCCAAAGTGTGTGCGTGTGAGTGCTTGCATGTGTGTTCGTGCACGTGTGTGTGTGTGTGTGTGTGTGTGATAGCACCTCTCATATCTGTGACAACAATCTTAGGCTTGATTAGGACAGAGACTGTGGAGGGGACTAGTGCACATTGTGCCCCCCTCTCTGCACCCTCCTGGGCAACTTGTGATCCCTCCAGAGAAGGCAGAGCTGGGGTTAAGATGAAAGGCTGAAAGGGGTGTGGAGACCATGGGTGCTAGGAAATGGGGCCCTTGTCTAGGCCCAGACACTTGGCTCCATCAGGTGCTGCTGTTTGGAGAAAGCTTGGGTAAGGAGAAGAGAGCACCCTCTGTACAGGGAGAGGACTGTTGCACTAACAATTCCTTCACTCATGATAGGGTGGAGGTAGTCAGGAAGGCTCCTCTTCCTAAGTTCTAATCTGCCCTCAGACATTTCCTAGCTGTGTGACCCTGGACAAGTCACTTTACCCTGTCTGCCTCGGTTTCCTCATCTGTAAAGTAAGCTGAAGAAGGAAATGGCCAATCATTCCAGTTTTTTTGGTCCAGAAAACCCCAGATGGGGTCACGGAGAGTCAGAGACAACTGAAAAACAACTGAACAACATCATCATCATCGTCATCATCATCATCATCTCACCATCATCGTCATCGTCACCATCATCATCATCATCATCATCATCATCATCGTCATCAGTAGCAGCAATAGCACCAGCAGCGGCAGCGGCGGCGTGGAGGGCTGCATCAAAGGTGCAATCCTGTCTCCACTCTCATCGAGAGTTCCTTACATTTCCATGTGGGAAGCCCAAAGTGAGGCACCTGTGTGAGCTCCGAGCTCCTTGGTGGCAGGTCCTGAGCTGAAGATTTCTTTGTGTCTGCTGGAGCTCAGTGCCAGCCTATCCTTGAGAGAGGAGAGGAGCAGCTGCCAGATGCTGGAGTCCTCCCCACAGGAGAAGGCAGCGACTGTCAGGGGCTAGGAGTGGGGATGTAGTCTTCTCCTCAGAGGACACACTGGGTGCCGGAGTTTGGGGGAGGGAGCAGCGCCAGGATTCCTGCTGCCCACAGATGGTTCCAGACAGTGGTGGCTGCTGGCAGAATGGCTCTTAATGCCTTCACTTTTGCTCCTCCTCTTTGGGGATGCCCAGAAGCACCAGCAGCTGGCCACATAAAACTGGATGTCAGCCCAGGCAGGAGCCAGCTACACACCCTAGGAAGACAGGGCCCGGAAGCTGAATTCTGTCAGAATTATTGAGTGTCTGTGGCATGCTGAGTGCTGGGCAAACTAGATAGAAACCACAAGCATGGCTGAGGGACCATGGTTCTTATGTTATTAACCTACAGAAATATTCAATTAGGAAGGTGGCAGGGGTCCGACTTTGCAGATAAGTAAACTGAGGCACAAAACAAGAAATGAACTTTTGGCCATCCATGTAATGACTATAAAGTGTAGCAGGAGGGATTCAGGGTATAAGACCTCTCTGAGAATGAAAGAGACTAAAACTTGGCAATAAGTGAACCAAGATGTTCATGAAATCTTGCTTATGGGAGGATTTTATAAGTAGAATGCTGTTTCATCAACAAGGGATTGAATCAGTATGGTCTGAACTAAAAGCACATAGTGGGACAAGTTCCTTTTTTAGATACCCCCTCCTCACCCCATGAGCCCAATTAGGTTTCAACTTTAGAGGCAGCTTGGTACTCATGCTCTGCATGACCAGATGGTCTCTAAGATCCCTTCCCAGTCTAATTCCATGATCCTTGGGTAGGAATCAGAAGCAGCAGGGCCCCAGGGGTGACGAGGAAGCCTCTGAGTCAGGATGACAGGCTGGTTGTGTGATGGTCACTTCTTCCTCCACTAAGCCACTCATCACAAAGAAGATGCCCATCTCCAGGAGGAGAGAGTGTTTCCTTGGCAAGGGCCAAAAGGCTGGCTCATTAAAGTCATTTATTGAAAACTTGCTCTATCAGAGGCTCTGCTTTGGGTCTGCTCTCAAGGTGCTATAGATGAGTTTGGAAGGCAGAGAGCTAATCAGACCGGCAGAATCACGATGCTTGCCCCAGCAAGGATGGCCTGGGAAGAGCAGAGAAGCTTCTAGCGAGGAGAGAGGACTTCAAGGCACAGAGGAGTTAGAAGAGTGAAGGCCCAAGCCTCTCAAACCATTCGTATCCTTTGACCCAGTGATTCTTTTATTGGGCCTATTTTTCAAAGAGGTCAAAGAAAGAGGAAAAGGACCCACATGGACAAATATGGGGTATTTGCACAAGTTCTCATTCTGCCAGCAGCCACCACTGTCTGGCACCATCTGTGGGTAGCGAAGAATGGGGAATTTAGGGGATAGCCAAGAATGGCTGAACACGTTATGGTATGGGATTGTGATGGAATGCTATCGTGTGGTAAGAAACGATGAACGGAATGGTTTCAGGAAAACCTGGGAAGGCTTGTATGAATTGATGCAAAGTGAAGTAAGCAGAACCAGAAAGATTTATACAATGATACTGTGAAAAAAATGAGTAAGTCTGATCAACACACTAACCAACCATGATTCCAAAGGACACACAATGAACCATGTTCTCCACCTCCAGAAGGTGAAGTGAAGGGTCCCAAGAGTGAACAGAGACACATATTTTCCCTTCCTTCCTTCCTTGGACAAGGCTAATGAGGGTGTTGGTTTTGCATATTTGGTTTATACATATTTGTATGATTATACATATACATATTTTTTCTTGCCTTCTCAATGGATGGGGGTGGGGGGCAGGGAGGGAGAGAAAGAGAATTTGGAACTGAAAAAAAATGAAAACTGAATCTGAAAATAAAGAAGACCCAATATTGAAGGCAGAGGTGGGGAGGAAGGCCCCAAGGGAGGGGAATGGATCGGCTGAATGACTAATAGACATCTCAAGTTGGATTTCCCGTAGACAAGTCAAGTCAACATATTTAAAAGTGAACTCATGATCTTTCTCCCCAAATGCTCCCACTTCCAAATTTCCCTCTTGCCGCTGAGGGCACTATTGTTCTCCAAATCTCCTGGACTCTCAAGCCAGGTGTCATCCTCGCATTCTCACTTTTTCTCATCATCCATAGCCAGTCAGCGGTCAGACCATTCGATGATCCACACCCTTTTCTCCTCAGCCTGCTGCGGTCATCCTGAGGGTGCAGGCCCCTCCCTCTTCATGCCTGGGCTGGTGCAAGAGCTTTCTGGTTGGTCCGCCAGTCATGAGTTTCTTCCCTCTTCAGGACATCCTCTACTGAGACATCAAAGTCCTTTTTCCAAATCACAATCCTGGTAATGCCATCCCCCTATTCAACAAACTCCAGTGGTTCTCAGCACCACCTAGATCAAATCCAAGATCTTCTGTCTGATGTTCACAACCATCCTCCTCTCCTCCAAATCTTCCCAGTCTTCTTATCCCTCACCTCCCTGCACATATTCTGCAGTCCAGGGCTCATCATCTGCTGGCTGCTCCATCTCACAGTGTGGCCATTTTCACTGGCTGTCCCCATGTCTGAAGCATTGTCTTTGCAGCTTAAATTCCATCTTCTACAGGAAGTCTTTCCCAATCTTTCTGAAATCATGCCTTCCCATCAGTGAGTTTTCCCAACATATCCTGCATAGAACTTGTTCCTTCATAATTGTTCACATGTTGTCTTGCTTGTCAGACTGTTAGTTCCTGGAGGGCAGGGCCTGTCGCCTCCCTTTCTTTGTAAACTCAACATTTAGCAAGCGCGTCCTTAATGTTTACTGACTGACTGATTGGTAGAGGGGCAATGTCAAAAGTGAGCCAGGTGAGGCTGAGGCTGCTGTGTAAGAATAGTGGCAGAGATATGATTTTGGGAGAGCACTGACTAGACCATGTTCACTTGCTCCTTCTGTCAATGGCCATTTTCTCAGACCTCCCCCCAACTTCATGAAGGTCCCAAGTTCTCATCACATCCTGTGTGTGTGACCCTGATTCTAGGCCCTCACTCCTGGCTGGCACCCTCTGGCCCTCTCTTTCCTCACTCTATCTGGCACATGGTTAAAGTGGTCTTCCTCAAGTACTTCTGTGCATGACCTTCCCCTATTTAGAAAACACTGAGGATGCCCCACCTTCATCCTTGCCGCCTTCAGGATGAAGCCCAGCCTTCTGGGACTGAAGAGAGCAAGGTGGGTGAGGAAGAAGCCAACAATGACGTCATTCTCTGGAGCTTGGGTGGCTGGGAAAAGTGCCGACTGGCAGAGAAAGCAAGATGATGATACTAGCAAGGATTCAGAGACGGCTTTAAGGCTGCCAGTGTTATCTCATGTGAGCCTCACAGCAGCTCTGGGAGGTAAATGCTGTTACACACTCATGCTGCACAGGAGGAAACTGAGGCTCTGAGGGATTTGGTGACCTGCATGTGTCTGAGATGGGTCCTACCTGTTCTCCTCTGTGCCACATTTTCCCTCTGCAATTCAGAAGAAGAGCTGACTGTGGAGCAGGAATGGTGAGGTAAAGAGACATGTCTCCCATCAGACTGAGGCAGGGGTGTGGAACCTGCAGCCTCAAGGCTACATGTGGCCCCCTGGTTCCTCCAAACAGATGTAGTCAAAGGGCCACACGTGAGGTCCTGGGGTCTTCATGTGGCCTTGAGGCTACAGGTTTCCCACCCCTGGACTGGGGGACCTGCAAGGGTAGGAATTATAGATCTCCCCAAGAAGAGAAGCTATTGCCCCACAGCGTCCGGTCCAAAGTTCTTTGATCTGAGGCACCTGTCTTGGGTGATAGTTATCTGTTTGTACTAAGGAAAGCTCTCCACTTCTGGGACCCAAAGCCCAGCTGGTGCAGCCAAAGAGCCAAGTGTTGAATGAGGACAGTAGAGTCCCTCTGGTCAGACTACTTTTGCCCTACTCCTCCTTCCCCTCTTTATTCTGTGTGTGTGGGGGTGGGGTGGGGAAAGAAATACAATGACCTAATATTCCCTATTCCCATCTGGAGGTAGGACTGATACATCTGGCTAAGAGGGAAAAGGGGCCAGAGGGAAAGTCAGACGTCCTCAGAGCCTAGGCTGTTATCAAGGCTGTCTGGAACAACATTCCATGGAAGAGGCCAAAATCATGGCATCACCTGGGCAGGCCATCCACAGTCTAGGGTCCAGGGAAGCAGGGTCCATGCTACTGAGATGCCCTCCAACTTTCCCTATCCCAAGTCCCTGGGCCCCAGTAATGCCTCCCAGAACAGGGCATCAGGAAACAGCAACGTACTGAAGGTCACACAGCCCACCTCCTAGCCTGGGTCTGGGCTCCTGGTGAGGGCTTTGGAATGGAGTGAAGTGAGGGTGGAGAATGAGAGAACTGCATTCAGGAGCAAGGTCTCATCCCAGAACACTGATCCCACAAAGGGGTTTACATCTGTGTAACTCTCCCAATGGAGAGAGGAGTAGGTGAGTCACTGAAGGGACCCAAAGATCAAAGGTCCCTCCATAGCACTGGCAATGGGGCAGGGTCAACAAGTGCCAGTTCTCTGAAGAATGCTCTCCTAAATACTGGTGCCAGCTTCAAGAGCTTCCAGGAACACCACCCCCCCGTCCAAAGCTGGTTAATACTAGTAATACGCTGGAGATCAAAAGGGCAAGCTGTGGAAGCCTCTACCCACTTCAGCCTGAAGATCCCTCTTAGAATTGGGATTAGACCACTCTTAGCCAGGTTCTAAGTGGCCTAGGGGCAGCATTCACTAGCAGACCTGGCAGTGTTGGGGGCGGGAGGCTGCAGGCCTTGTGCAAAGCTGTTATTTCCACATGGATAGAAATGACTAGCCTGGGGCAAAAGGGTTGTGGCTAGCTTCTGGATCCAAAGGAAGTCAAGACCAAAAGAAAGAGCAAGTCCTTGAAAATTCCAGATGGCAGAAATTATAATCAATCAGTAAACATTTGTTAAGCACCTACTATATGCCACTGAAGTGGTTACCAAGCACCTCTTGTGCCAAGTGTTGGGGACACAAAGACAGGCAGAGAAACGTCCCTGTCTTTGAAGGCGACAATGTTCAAACAGGTAAGTTCAAGCAAGCCTAGACAGGATAAACTGAGGATAATCGATGGCAGGAAGGCACCAGAATGCAGGTGGATGAGAAAGGGCTTCTTGCAGAAAGCTGGATTTCAGCTGGGCCTTGAAGGGAGCCAGAGCTGGGCACGGGGATGGCTAGAGAGAATGCTCAGGGCTGAGAGAGGTGCCACTGATCACAGAGTATTGGGGAGGAGAGGACTGGATGCAGTCATTGTCCTGTGCAGAAAGTCTCCTGTCTTGGTGAAATTCCCTCTTCCATCGGAATTTCTTTTTCCCCCAGAAATATCCTGACTGAGGGATAAGAAGGAATACCTCATTTTCCCATTGTCTGAGTACAGTCAACATCTTCATAGTCATTCCCTGACACTAAAGAAACCCCAAAGATAATAAGAAGTGGGGGTAAGGATATGATTATTCACTTCTCACAAGATCTGATGAATGTGCCAGGTTCTATGGCACCTAGTATCTGGGGGTCAGTCATAGTAATAAGGGGATGAACATGGATGGAGAGCTGGTCTTGAAGCCAGGAAGGTTTGGGATCAAGTCCTCCCTTTGACCCTTCCTGGAGGGGTGACCCTGAGCAAGGGATGACCTCTTGGGCTCAGGTGATCAACTCCCCACCAATGAAGCATGGCAGCTGCCAAGGAGCTCTGCTAGAGGGGCTTTCTCATTCAGAGTTCCCTATATCAATGAGAAAACAAATGCAGCTTATAAATGCAAAAATCATTCAAGTTTCTATAGTGCTTTGATGTTTGTAAAGCATCCCAACTCCATTCTCTCCTTTGGACCTCACCAGTTCCTAGTCCTGTGCTGTGAGGCTACAGGGATTATGTTTATCATCCCTGTTTACAGGTAGAGAAACTAAGGCTCTGGATGGATAGATGACTTGTCCATAGCGTACTTCATTCTCTCTGTTCCTGTGTGTTCAGTTTCTGATTGTCACAGTAACCTGAAAAGAAGCCCATGACACTGGACGGCACTTGTCCACAGAGACGAGTTGCCCAGGTGGGAGTGGGTGGCCACTGAGATTCTTTGCTGCTGAGATTCTTAGCCTCAATCACCACCTTGGCTCCATCTCCAACACCCATAGAAAGGGAATGAGTTGGTGGTCACCTGATCCATCATCAGGACAGTGACTTTAAAAGCAAGGGCACTGAACTGGCCCCTCTGACATTTCTCTATGACCCCACTTTGGGTACTGCTCTATGGTGAGGAACCAATGTTCTAGACTCTTTCTCTCCAACTCTTCTTTTTTCTTTCTTTGGACTTGTCTAGTTGGGGACTGGCCCTGAAATCCAAGGCTTGTGTACTGTATTCAAGGTTGGCCTTAAAAGCAGGTGAAAAGGTTTGTACAAGTTTTGAGCTGCTCTCTCCATCAGTGGAATCTGGGGCTCAGCGTTTTTCCCCTCTGTTAAATGAAAGAGCTAGACTACATGACCATTCTTGTACTTTCTGGAGGCAGCACTACTGACAGAAGAACAAGCAGCACTCCCCCAAGATGGTGTCGAAGGCGAAGAAGGAAGTCCTTTTCCCCCCCAAGACAGAAGCCAAGTCCAAGGCCTTGAAGGACAAGAAAGCGGTGTTGAAGGGTGTCCATAGCCAGAAAAAGAAGATCTGAACATCCCCCACCTTCTGGCAACCCAAGACACTAAGACTAAGAAGACAGCCCAAATACCCTCGGAAAAGTGCCCCTCGGAGAAACAAGCTTGATCACTGTGCCATCATTAAGTTTCCTTCGACCACTGAGTCTGCTCTGAAGGATATTGAGGACAACAACACTCTACTTTTCATCGTGGACGTCAAGGCCAACAAGCATCAGATCAAGCAGGCGGTAAAGAAGCTGTACGACATCGACGTGGCCAAGGTCAACACACTGATCCGGCCCGATGGAGAGAAGAAAGCATATGTCCGTCCTGCTCCAGACTATGATGCTTTGGATGTTGCCAACAACATTGGAATCATCTAAACTGTGTCCAGCTGTCTCACTGTACCTACAATAAAAGTTTTCCTTGAAAAAAAGAACAAGCAGTAGCCCTTGCTCTGCCACTGACTAGCTAAAGTAAAAGAGACCTTCTGGGTCTCAGTTTACTAATCTGTAAAGCGATTATCTACCCTGCCTGGGTCACAGCATTATTATGGAGAATGGTTGAAAACACAGAAAAGTTAAGAAAGCAATTAGGAAATGCAATGATAGAAAATAATGAAAGGAAATAATGTCATGAGGTCTAATGGTAATTGGAGTAAGATGCACCATGAGCTGGTTTTGGATGAAAACTTTCTATGCAAAACAGGAAAGACAGGGAAAGAAGAGAGAAATATGGTTGGAGGCAAGAAGGTATGCGGACAGAATATCACTGTCACCTTACAATACTACGCAAGTTAGAGAGACAGAGAGGTTGGAAGGGATGAGAGATAAAGATGAGGAAGACAGAGGTGGGGAGAAGGAAACAAAAAGAAAAAGAAAAACAAAGGAAGGAAGGAAGAATGGGAGAGAAACAGAGAGGAAGAAAAGTGTGAGAGAGGCAGGGAGAGGAAAATGAAAGGAAGGAAGGAAGGAAGGAAGGAAGGAAGGAAGGAAGGAAGGAAGAAAGAAAGAAAGAAAGAAAGAAAGAAAGAAAGAAAGAAAGAAAGAAAGAAAGAAAGGAAGGGAGGAAGGGAGGAAGGGAGGAAGGAAAAAGCAAGAAAGCAGAATGGGAGAGAGACAGGTGGGGAGAGGGAAGCAAAGAGAAAGGAAGAAGCAGGGAGACAGAGACAGAGAAAGGGATGAGAGGCAGGGAGGACACAAGGGAGCAGGGCTTCTTGTTACAGCCGTCAGTGTCAGGCCAGCAGGACTGGGTTGTGGTCAGTGACCAGAACAGTCAAGGCAGTCAGGATAGCCCGAGGTAGAAGAATGAGTTTTCCTTTTCAGTCACCATTTGATCTTCTTCAAACCACACTGGAGCCTTCTAGGCTAAGACCAGCCAGAAAAGCTTTTCTGGATAACCCACTCTCCTCATTTCCCCTTTAGACACAGACATGAAAATTGCCCATTTCCTGTTGGAAAGTTTTCTTGTGATGCATGGCATCCAAATGATTAAAAAATGAGAGAGATTTGGAATTTAACCTTGTTACCAAAGTGAGGGCCAGCAACAGGGAAACTGCGTTTTGTAGAGTTTGGAGGTAAGAACAGGTTAGTGACAAATGAAACTGACAGTTCAATCCAATGGCAAAATCTTGTCCACTGACTAAAGAGTCACCAAGAAGAGGCTAAAAGCCCATGGATAACTTCTCTGGGAAGTCCTGCCCACGGCCAGGAAGGAGAATGCAAACATTTGCAGAGATCATCCTTTGTTACTGCTCACCCACTCAAAAAGAACTTTCCAGTTTACAGAGCTCTTTTCTCACAATATCACATCCATTTTACCAATGCAGACACTGAGGCTCAGAGAAGTTAAAGAATTTGTTTAGGAACACTCAATTACCAAATGGCTAGCTAGCACTGGAACCCTTGTCCAAATGAAGGAAATAGGATGGAAAGGGGTCTTGAGTCATGCCATAGAAAAACTGATTGGAACTAGAAACTAAACATTTCTAGAAAGGAGAAGACTCAGAAAGGCATGAGAACTGCCTGTGAGTACTGGCAGGTCTGCTGAGAAGTAGAAATCAAACTTGCTGCCCATGGCTTCAGAAAAAAGGACCAGGAACAATGGGCAGAAATGACAAAGTTGGGAAAATCAGAGCTGGTCCTTAAGAGGAAGGGGCCGCCTCAGGAAGACAGGGGTTTTTGCTCCCTGGCAGTCCTGAAGAGCACATTCTGACTCATGGGAGGGAGGTGGCTCCAGTGGTCACTGAGGTCCCTTCCCACTCTGACATTCTATGGTTCTATTTATAATCTGAAGGCTGTTTGAACTCTATCAGGAGGTTGATGCTAAGTCTAAATTGCCCAAGATAAAGGGAAGAGTTGCTCGTCTTGCTTATTGGCCAATTTTTGACAGTTCCCAACGTCAGTGATAGGTCACTTTAAACAGAAGGGAGGTGGTGCTGGGGGTTTCCAGGACTTCATTGTTTATTTTCTCAGATTCCCCAAGCCACAATTCCCTTTTACTTCTTGCCACCTCTTCCACTGCTACTCCCCACTCCCCTCTGGAAGTCTTTTCTCACTGGGGTCTGGCACATGATACTGACTCCTGTTTGTGCAAAGCATTGACTTCTGAGCACTTTCTTTCCTTTAAGAAACCTTCCTTCTCAACTACATGGTAAAGAGCTTGTCCTCTGCCTTCTCCCCCTGCTTCACTTTTACTGAGTTTGACCCTTCCACTAGGTTTTCCATTATTTTTATATTTTCCATTCATATTTCCATTAATAATGACATTTTATATTACTAACTGCTAGTAAATAACACAAACCTCATGTAACTTATTTTACATATCTGCTTATGGCATAGCACGTTCTTGGGATCTCCTTTCACGTGACCACTATGAGTGCCCCCGAAGGCACTGACTTTGTCTATTTTAATTATGCATAATGTCCCACACACGAACAAGGACAAGAAATGATCATTAAAACTTTTGGTGATGATGATAACAACAAAGGCCTAATTGCACAGTCATTACCCTCAGGAAGCTTAAGTGAAGAAAGAGAGATGCTGGTCCTGAGAAAGGCCAAGCATTTTAAAGTCTGCTGGTTTGGTTACTAGGGATCTTGAACAATTACTGAAGACTTTAGCTTGAGACAATAATCCCTACCCTAGTTGGCTGTGTAGGCATGTGATAAATGTACTTGAGAAAATCTAAGTGAAAGTGACCTAGCAATGGTGCTATGTATAGCTGAGAAATATGTATACTCCTTTCTAATGTCATTTAACAATTGCCCAAAGTCTATTACAGGGTGTTTAACCTTTTTCTGGTTTATTTTTATTACATACACCTTGGACTGATGGGGGGGCAAATTGAAGTATTCCATTATAATAGTTTTATTGTTTATTTCACTTTGTAATTAATTTTATTTTTCCTTTACGGAGCTTTGTCAGTGAATGCATATATGTTAACAATGAAATCAATTCACTGTCTGCTACCTTACAACAAAATATAGTTCCCCCTTTATCTCTTTTAATTAAATCTTTTTTTTTTTGTTATTGTGTTGTCTGAAACCATAATTTTATCCCTACTTTTTTTTGTGTGTTCAGGTGAACCATAATAGAATTTGTTCTAACTCCTTCCTCACTTTTACTTGTGTCCATATGTTTCAAGTGTGTTTCTTGTTGGATTTTGCTTTCTAATCCATTTTGCTAACTTATTTTATTTTATGGGTGAGTTCATCCCATTCACATTCAGTTATGAAAGTTAGCTGTTTATTTCTTCCAGTTTTATTTTATCATACTTTTCTTTTCTATACCCCTCTCTCCCTGTTAATTTAAACTTAGAAATGTTCTTCCTTTTTTCACTTCTTTTTAACCTTCTCTTCAATACCTCCTTTTCAAGCTTAAGATTTGTTCTGCTTTTGACTGATCCCTCCCTGAATCTATCCTCTCTTTTATATTCTCCCTTTCTCCTCCTGTTCCTACATCTACCTTTCCTGAGTTGAATATCTATCTATGTGAAACTCTTTTGTGTATGTGTGTCTGTCCACATTGCACATGTGCCCACATGCGCATGGATTCTTCCCTCTTACGAACAATTTAGACAAAAGTGAAGGTAAAAAGTGCCCTCTTCTTTTTCTATGCTTGCACACAGTTCTACCTGCACAACCCAATTGTGTGTTTTAACAAGTTTATTTCTCCCATTTTCATTTAACAAAAGAGAAAGATGGAAAGGAAGAATGAAAGAAAGGAAGGAAGGGAAAAAGGAGAAAAAAAGAGTTAGCTATGTGGTTTCCAAGGTCTTCCCCAGCTCTACCCCAACACATTCTCAACAGACTGAAGACAGACCAGTACTATGCCCCTGCCCTCCCTTGCATCTTCATCTATCAATATTTTCCCCACCTTTCAGGGCCTAGCTCCAATGTTGCTTCTTTCATGAAGCCTTCCCTCTCCCTTCCCCGGATTCCCACAATACTGTCCCTTGTATGGGAATTATTTATGTTCATGTATGATTCTCCTTGTTGTTCTACAAGTTAAGGAGGGCAAGGGATGTGCCATGCTCATCCTGTTCACCTCCCCCAATTCCCCACTGAATGTTTTAAACACAGCAGATGCTTGATCCATGTTTGTTGAATGGAAAACCCTCACAAGGTACGCATGGTAATTATTTTTAACAACCCTCATTACCATTATTTTTATTCAAGGAGATATGGAAGTGACTTAAATCATTGCCTTGATAATCAAAAGAGCAGCTGTGTGACTCACTTGGACATAGAAAGGGGAGGAGGACACTGCCCTGGTACCCTTTCTTCCAAACTGAAAACTATGGGGCCCCTTCTTCTTTCTCCTACCTGGGGACATGGTATCCATATACTTCATGCACCACAGCAGCCAGTCTCTGGGTTGCTGCCCTCTGAGACCATGCTTAGACAATCTCACACACACTCCATTTGGGAGGGACCATCCTCAGTCTGAACAAAACAAGCAAGTTCTTGAGGACAAGGCCACTCTCCCACCCTGGACATTTCCCTTCCCTCTGTAAGAAACAGGACCAGTGTCCAGAGGTGGTGCTGGCCCCCTCTGGACACAGGCTCCAAGGTGGGCAGAAAGTCTTCCCTACAGTAAACCTGTGAGGCAAGGCCATATAAGGATGGGTACTTCTATTTCACAGATGGGAAAACTGAAGCTCAGAGTAGCTAGTGAATGTTAGGGTCAAGGCTCTCCTTCACGTTTCCTGTATCTGGGTGCCATGCCATGCCCCTAGCTAAGTCACTGCCCATCTGGCCAGACCCCCCCTGCCCAAGTTAGCCCCAAGGAGATATCTTATGGAGACTGAGTTCTCCATCATCTCCCACTCTGGCAGCAATTACAGGCACTGATATGCTGACAAAGTACTCTTTAGGAGGGTCCCAAGGAGTCCAAGGCTTTCCTCCCCAGGGCACAATATGGGCCATGTTCTAGGCCAAGCTGCTCTGCTCTGAATCTCTCTTTGCTTCCTCCTGAACCCCAGATTTACAAGGTTTCCTTGCTCCTTCAGGTCAAATGATCACCTGACCCAGGAGGATGGTGAGGGCTGGGGCTCCCTCCTGCTAGCTACCCACACCAAGGCCTGGATGGACACACATGTGCATTCTCTCTCTCATTGCCATGAAGACACCTTCATCAAAGGCCTTATACCTGGAGGGGTACTTAGGGCTAGACAGGAGGCCTCTATGTGCTATTTACCTTACTGTGATCTTAGATGAAAACAAGTCAGAGGAGACAGGGAGAAGTTCCTATGGGACTGAGCACTCCAAATGTGCTGACACAAAGTGAATTCAGATCACAGTTGCTCCCCAAAGGAAACTGAGGCAGGGAGGATGAAGCCCCTTCCCCATGTCAGCATGGGCCCAAAGGCTCCTGAACCCAAGATGTCAGACTTTAGGCAATGGTGGTGGGCACTGCCCTTGGGCAAGCTCTCTCACATTTCCAAGGATGAGGGGCTCATTCAGGGTGGAGATGCTTTTGCCAGCAGTCCCATCTGAGGCCTATCACTGAGAGAGAGGAGATCCTTCCAGGGCCCAGCCCAGAAGCCATCAGCACGCATCCCAGCTGTCAGCAACCTTCCCTGGACCGAGCCCCAGCCCCAGCTGTGGGGCCTCAGCCCTTCCCCCAAACAAGCCTCCACCCCCAAGCTCCAGGCCACCACAGAGTCAGTGGTCACCCCGCGTGACCTGGTCCCCAAGAAACTGGGGCACTCAGGGGCAGGAGTCCCCAAGATGATGGGGTGCCTGGAGGCAGGGGCAGGCTCCCAAGGGCAGGCCCTCGGGTCCCCCAAGCTGCAGCCCACAGGAAGATGGAAGAGCAGGCAGCAGGATGTGGGGCTGCTGACAGTTGGCCAAGCTAAGATTAGCACGGGCTGGGGATGCCAAGTTCATTGGAAGTCCCATTCTCCCTGTGTTTACACATGGAGGGGAGCAGGGAAGGCAGAGAAGCAGGTGACCCGTGGTTCACCCGGCGGTCTAGCAGAGGCTGCTGCCCTCACCTCTGGGTGAACTTTCCCATTATCTCAGACGAGATTCACCTTGTGCTGAACTTGTACGGCACTCCGGAGCCGCAGTCACGTAGCTGTGATTAAACATTACAACACGGTCATAAATTTGCAGGAACATTATTGTGGCCTGCTTCCTTGGAAGAGGAAGGGAGCCTGGAAGTCAACACCAAACACAGTGGAGACGGCCCCTGAAAGGGCATCAGCCAACCTGCACCAGTGATGGCACATTGCTGCTGTGCACAGGGTTGCGGGCTCCCTGAGGACAGGTGACATGCCTGGCCTGCCCTTGCCAGGCACACGGATCAGAGGGGGTTGGGCAGCTTGGGGGGGAGGGACCGCGAGGCCAAGGCCTCCTTCTGAGAGGCAGTACCCCCAGCTAAAGGGGTACACCAGAGGGAGCCAGTCCAAGGATCACTTCCAACGTGCTGGATGAGCTGCGGAGGTTCTGGAGGCCCTTGGCATGTCTCCAAGACTCCAGGTTGCAAAGAAGGGCCTGACCTCTACCTATGCAATCACACATCTGGTCCTTATCCCTACCTCATGGCAGAGGATGGGGCAGCCTTGAGGGAGGTAGACGACAGAGGGGAGGCTGATGCCAGGACGTGGCCATCTCTCCTCCCCTGCCCTCCAGAACTCCTCCACGCTCAGGCACACTGGCATCTCGAACAGGTTACCATCTCCTGCTACACTGCAGCTCCAAGGCTGCCCCCCTCCTCAACGGTCTGACATACAGCCTCGCCATCACCACAGCTGAATTCTGGATGTCCCGCTTCTGTCCTGGTGGCTCTCCGTTCTATCTTCTCCCTCACCATGACCCCCAGGCCCTCAACCATCCCTTCCTCTCACCCTAATCCATCTCTCCAGGTTCACTTTCCTCTCCTGGTCATCCTCATTGGCCAGTCCAACTATCAAAGTGTGTCTCTGGCCATCTCCCTTCACTGCTCCTATTCCTGAGCAGCTCACTATAGGCAGATGTCACATAAGCTTCCCAGACCATATGGTGACTTCAGGCTATGATTCTGAAGTGGGCAACAATGCATTTCTGCAGTGAATCCTGATGTGGCTCTTCCAAACTCTCCTTCTTCCCCATCAGGAGAAGGCTTCAGCTCCCATGGTTGAGAAAGCCAAGGCTGTGTGCTGTGAGCCCTCAAGTTTCCCTGCTCCACACCTCAAATTCACCCATATCTGGATCTCTTCTTGCTTCTCCTCAAGGCGAATCCTTCTGACTGTGCTGGGAGTGTGCCCGAGGGCTAAGATCATCCTTCTTTCTCTTCTTCACTTTCCATATCTACTAGTTTATTATTCCCAGCTGCCTAAAAATATGGTTGGTTCTCTCCACCACCCCCACCCCACCAATTATGAAACATCCACTTGATCAATAGCTAGGCAGCACAATGATAGAGCACCGGGCCTGGAGTCAGGAGGAGCTGAGTTCAAATCCAACCTCAGACACTTCCTGGTGGTGTGACCCTGGGCAAGTCACCTCATCCTGCTTGCTTGTTTCCTCATCTATAAAGTGATTTGGAGAAGCAAATGTTAAACCTCTCCTGTGTCTGTCAAGAAGACTCCAAATGGGATCACAGAGAGTCAGACATGGCTCTCCTCTCACTCAGTTTCCCACCAAACCTATCCCTCTTCCAAACTTCTCTCCAGCACACAAGGGCACCAGGGCCACCCGGACCCCACTTTCAGAGTCCCCTTCTGTCCTTACTCTCTCACCTCCCAAACGTACACTCTGTGGGCAAGCCTCCTTGCTTCTCCCTTCACACCCGCGCCTCCTCTCTGCTCATACGCTCGTCACCTCGTGCCCAGACAATTACAATGGCCACTGGTGGCTCTCCCCACCTCACTTCATCCTCCACTCCGCTACTAAACTGATGCCTCAAAGCACTGGTTCGCCTGCATCCCCCTCCTACTCAATAAACTCCTTATTCTCTCCAGGATCAAACACAAAATCTTCTGCTTGGCTTTATACACCTGTTGCAGAATGATTGCTCCCTATCTCTCCCATCTTCTCTCACCTGACTCTCCTCAACTTAGGCTGCGGTCCAGGGATTCCAGTCTACATGCCAGCCCTTGTACATAAACTCTGGGCTTGGAACTGTCCTCCCCCCTCTCTGCCTCCTGGCTTCCCTGGCCTCCTTCAAGGCTCAGATCAAATCTTCCTTCCAGCCTCTCCCACTGCTAGGGCTTTCCCTTTTACACTGATCTGTCTTGTATGTACACAGTCATCTGGATGCTGTCTCCCTCATCTGAAGGTGCTCCTTGAGGGCAGAGACCAAGTCATTACCTTTCTTTGAATTCCTAGTGCTTAGTACAAGGTCTCACAATGTTGTTGTGCACAGATAGAATAAGAAGGAAGGTAGTTGACTTGGAAAGAAATCTTTGAATCAAGTCTCTCTCATGCGGTCTACCGCCTGAGATCCACAGGGCACTGAGCCAATCCCCAGGAGATGGGCAGCGAGTGGCAGGAGGAGGACTGAGTTTAAATCCTAGTTCTGTTTGACTTTGGCCAAGATGTGTCCCTCCTGGGCCTGAGATTCCTTATCTGTAAAATGAAGGGGCTGGATTAAGTGATTTCTAAGGCCTCTTTCAGCTTCAAATCTGTGATCCTGTGATATGGGAGGGGCAGTCCCAATCACTTGTAAGAAGACGGATACCAATGGAAGAATTCTATGATTTTCTATTAGCAAAGACAACACAAAGAAGAGACAGTCAGCGACTGGGGAGTAGGGGAGGAAAAGTTATGGGAAGGTGGGCACACTTCCGGTTGGGCAACAGACCAGGTCAGTCATTCTGGCAGGTAAACTGGTGTTGTAATAACAGTGACTGACATGCTCATGTGGCTGGATGCAGGGACCCTTCTTCTGGGCAGCTATGACAGGGTGGTCAAGGATTGAAAATGCAGACTTAAGCCCATCAGAGTCTCCTGTAGTAGCTAAGACTGACCAGAGAATGATCAAACAAACTGGAGTGTATTCTTACTGCTTCTCAGGAAAACTGAGCAGGAAGACTTCAGAGAAACATGGGAAACCTTGTATGTCCACAGTAAGATGCAAAGAACAAGGAAAACACCATCCACAACCACTAGAGGAAGAATGGAAGAGCCAAGTGAATGCTGCCTGACTGTCATAGTGGAGGCTGGCTTGGGAAGAGTTGAGAGAGAGTGCCTCTCTCCCCCTGTAGGGGCTGCATGGCTTTGGAAAGTTGTTGGGTCTGCTATCCTTGGCAGAGAGACCAGCCACTTAGCAATCAACTCTCAATTTCTCTTTCTTTTAAAATCTCTTTTACAAAAGACAGTTCATTGGGTATGGAAGGGGGAGATATATTTGGAAATGAATGTAATATAACAAAAAGAATAAATAAAAATGAGATTAAACTTCTTTAAAAAAGTCATCCTCATGTTCTTTGAGGAAACACTGTGGAGTACCCTGGTGTCTGGCTTGGCCAAGCAATTTCAAGGGCAACCCTGCTCCTTCCTCTTTGCTTTCCAAGTGCCCCTCCCTCTGCACCAAAGCAGCTCTATTTTTTTTTTTCTTAGAGGGAAGCAAGGGATGGGGGTGGGGAGGATCCAGGTCCCTGGCCAGATTTCAAAGGATCTGTGAACTTAGATGGGGAAAAATAGTTGCATATTTATTTTCACTAACCTCTAACTGAACTGTAGAGTTTCCTTCAATTATGAATTTTTCTTTTTAACAAATTATTTTATTTTTCAAGTAGCAAGTAGTTTTTTTTTTTTTCCCATCCTCTGGGAAAAAGGAAGGGAATAAACATTTATATAGCTCCTACTATGTGCCAGGTGCTGCACTAAGCATTTTTCAAAGATCTCATTTTATCCTCCCAATGTTCCTGGGAGTCAGGTACTATTATTATCCCCATCCTTTAGATGAGGAAACTAAGGTAAACAGAGGTGAAATGGCTTGACTTGCTCAGGAAAACACAGCTTCCAAGTGTCTGAGGCTGGATTTGAACACAAGTCTTCCTGACTTTAAGTCCAGGACTCTACGCTCTGTTCCACCAGCTGTCTAAAAACAAATGACCATGTCAGTCATGTCCACAAAGGCATGTTTTTTTATGTATTTTAAATTTGGCACCTCCTTAGTGGCATGTGTCATCATTATTTTGGGGTCATGGTTAAATCACTGCTTTGATCTGTTTTTCAAAATTGCTTTTTCTCTCCTATGCTAACATTTTATAAACTCTTCTCCTGGTTCTGCTCACTTCGCTCTGTATCAGTTCAGAAAAGTCTCTCCAGTTTCTCTTAAGCCAGCCACTTCATTATTTCTTATGGTACAATAATATTCCATTACATTCACACATACCACTTGTTATTTAGCCATTCCCTGATAGGAGGGCAACGCCTTAGTTTCCAATTTTGGCTACCATGAAGACTTGCTATAAATATTTTGTGCATGTAGATCCTTTTCTTTTGGTTTCTTTGGGCTATTGACCTACCAGTGGTAGAGCTGGATCAAGGGGCATACATAGTTTGATAGCTTTTGGGGCATTCTTCCAAATTGTAAATCAGTTTTCCAAAAGACTACCCTCAATAGAGTCTATTATAACTGAACACAAACACATTAATAATAAAAAGTATATTGCGACTCCTGTCCAAATTCTAGTATTGACCTCTGATGGAAACAGAGATTTTGGAGTGTCACATTTTAGGAAATGCATGGATACTTTGGAGTATGTTCAGAGAAGGGTGATGAGAAGCATGGTGTCTGGGAAATAGATAGAAGCCATGTTAGATGAGGAATGGTCTAAGGAACTGAAGATATTTCTGGCTTTTGGAGTGGTGGTGGGGGAAGCCTTAGAGAAGGATTATGACAAAGTCAGAATTTTAGAGCTTGAATGGACGTACAAAAGCTCTTACTTCACAGATGAGGATACGTGAAAGACACTCACTCAAAGGGGCTTTAAGAGCCCCTCTATCTAGTCGAGTGCCTTCAGTTTCTATCCAGGGAGGTGGACCTGCTCTGGGGACCACCTGAGGTCCTCTAGTCCCAGACCAGATCCCTTCCACAACACCACCATGCTCAGTGATGTTAGAAGTTGTTCCAGAAACCAGGGTTAGAACCCATGAGAAGATGCAAGAGGGAGATTTCGGTTCAACAACAGATAATTTCTTATAACCAAGAGAGCTGATCGGCAGCTTCACCAAGACCTGATTTCTGTGTCCTGGGCAGTCAAATGTAAGGTCAGGGGGTCCTGCATTTGAGTCCCAGATGTGTGACCATGGGCAAGTCTGACCTCTAAAGTGGGAACAATAAGGAGGAGCTGAATCCCTTTCCTCAAAGGGTTTTGTGAGGATCACATGAGATCAGTGTGCATGGATCCTAGGATCAGGATACATCAGTGAGATCACTGTGCTCACAAAGAAACTCTTCCCTTCCTCCTTTACAGGTCTTCAGAAGCCTGACTCCCCATCCAGATGTTCTATCTCTGGCCTCCAGGCTTTTGTACTGGTTGCCCCAGAGTGTACAGAGTGCTGGACCTTAAGTCAGGGAGATCTGAATTCAAATCTAGCTTCAGACTCCGACTTGCTGGGTGACCTTGGGCACATCACTTCATTTCTGTCCACCTCAGTTTCCTCCCCTATAAAAGGGGAATCCTAACAGTGACAGGGTTACTGTAAAGCCCAAATGAGATATTATCTGTAAAGTGTTTAGCACAATGTTTGGTACACAGGAGACGCTATATAAATGCTTATTCTTCTCCCTTTTCCCTCCTGTATTAAAGTGCAAGTGGGTATGTTGGTTTGTCCCCCCTTTCCCCCTCCCCAGCCAGTGCAGCCCCCGCCATGGTCACATGTGCAGTAGTGTCTAAGTGCTCACACCCTTCTTTTCTGTTTCAAAGCCCCCAAAGCTTCTTGCTGGTGATGGATGAATAGAAAAGCTGGAGAAGCTCCCCTTGCCTGTGACTGGGAGCTGGAAAATCCTGGGTCTTATTGGCAAAAGTGTACTTCAGCCCTTCCCATTTTATGATTGGTCTATGGAGGCAAGAGAAGAACCCTGGCTTGGATGAAAATGTTGCAGACAGCAGGCTGTGGTCTAGAGCTCAGGCCCCGTTTCTAATAGCTGAGCATCTCTTTTCCCCAAGTGGGGAAACTGAGGTCACATCTCCCTTTAGGCTCTGAGATGACATGCTTAGATATGGGGGAGTAGAGGCAGACCTCTCTGGACCCACTGGGGGTTTCCTGACCCCAGCCCCAGTGGGTCCGTGTTAATGCAGCTAGTGAAGCAGGGAGAGTGAAGTGAGGCACACAGGGGCTTGTGGGAGGCTCTGACACAGGAAGCATTCAGAGAGAATGTGGGAGGGGGCTGGACACAGGCAATAGCCAAGAGCCTCCATCTTAGTCCTCATGGAGAGCATCCTAAAGCTGAAACACAATCTGCCTAGCTCTGTTTATTTGGTCAGTTAACTAAACATTGCTGTTGTCTAGATTTTTAAAATAAAGTCCTGGATACAAATTTCAAAGACCAAATCAATTTTTTTTAGAAGAGGAAAAAAATTAGAGAAAGCAGGCCACTTAAAACACTGTTCAAGAAAGACTTCAAAATAACCTGGATATTCAAACCAGATGTGAGGAAAAGACAGGTCGGAAATACTTGGCCCAGAGCAAACCTGAAAATAAATGATCTATTCAGAATTTGAAGATGAGGTTTAATAATCGATGGGTTTGGTTGACATGCACCACTAAAGGAAATACCTTAGTTTTTCCACATCCAGCCTGCTTTCAAAAGTCATAGATGAAAAATGCAATCATCCTCTGCTAATCTAAGAGAAAAAATCCTTCCATTTAACCCGGCATTGCATTCCAACTCTCAATCTCTCTCAAAGGTTACGTGAGTTTGCCCACTAATCGCATCCTTCCCCAAATAAAGAGAAACATTTGAACAGAGATACACACTGGAAAGAAAGGCCAGGTGTATGTGTACTCACTGGCATATGGAGCTCCTAGGGAGGACCCATGCTGAGAATAGCTGTCCAGCCACTGGGCCACACTGCCAGCAGCCAGAGATATTAGGGCTAAAAAGAAGAGGGAGTCTAACATGGAAGGCAGGACAGAAGCAAATAAAAATTTGAAAATTCCCCATGGCAGCTCTCTTTCTACATTGAATTTCAAGGCCAGTGGTTTCTGCCTTTATTAGAGGGCAGTGTTTAAGCCTGGAAAATCTTTTCTACCTCCCCACCTCCTTGTGTAAATCTTGCTATTTCTAAAAGTGCAAACATATTTCATGAAAAGCTTTACTTAAAAGTCGTGAGAGACTTGGTTAAAGTTCCATCTTTAACACATCCTAGGACAAATTACTCTAAGTCTCTGTTTCTGCATCTATAAAACAGGGGTAACTGTAACACTGTAGGATAATCACTTATAATTAGTATGGGGATCAAACCAGATCACTCACATATCAGGCACTTGTAAACTCTGAAATGTGAGGTAAATGTCTGTTATTATGCTAGACTGTTTCTTAGCCTCCAGGGCCACCAGACGCCTTCCCATCCAGATGTGGGGTTGTTTCTGCAGTTGTTTCACAGGACTGTCACCACTGGTTCCTAGGTTGTCATCCCTGGGCTAGCGACCAGCAAGGATTTGAGGGATCCATCCATCGCTGCAAGGGCAATTACTGTGAGAGAGCTGTCCAGAGTTGTGGTGGGGCCAGCTCCGACTGACCCATGAAAGCCTACTGCTAACGTTCAGTGCGAGCATTTACATCTTGGAAATTGGTGACCACTACAGATCAGTGCTGGGGTTATTGTTGTGTTCACTGTCTAGACCACGGATTGGCAAACTATACCCCAGGTCAAATATTGCCCACTATTCAGTTTTCGAATAGAAAGACTTCATTTAAAAATGTAAAAACCATTTTTGTCCATATCACAAGATGGTCAAAAAACAGGCTACAGGGACAAATGCAGCCCCTGTGTAGACCTCTGGTCTATCAAGATGTAAGAAAATGATAGAGAAAAATAGTGCAGATTACACCTAAAAGTCTGTCATGGGCACCCCCACCCAGCCCAAAGCTGCTGATTAAACATTTACCAGAAACACATGCCCCCCACCCTGCACCAGTCTACCTCTGTATAATAAAAACATGCAAACACATCTTCTCTGGACCGACTGGCACATACAGATATGTTTCTATTTTTCAAATGCATGAAGATGTTATTGTCATGAATAAAATACAAATTCTCTTAATAGCACTCCTGAATTCAGGCGGCTTTGTGTCCATCCATCTGTCAATCAACAGTAATAATTATCGCTAGTTTAAACGTGCTTCATGGTTTACCAAGTGCTTTAATCCACATTTTCTCATAGCACAGTTCCTATCATGACAGGGTTCTACAACTACTTTTCTTTTCAGATGTTTATAAAGATTTCTCATGCTCATGATGGTTGGGAGCTTCTGATCTAGTTCAGTCCTCTTACAAAGAACCAGAAACAATCACAGGCCAGCTCACAAGGTCAGCCGGGAGGCAGAGCCTGCATAGGAACTAAAGGCTATTCTCTTTCTGGGACCTCCCCCATCTTCTCTGGTCCCTCCCTCCATACATCTGGTCTGTTCCTGCACAGGCTCAGGCCTCACAGTCCCAGAAATGTCCTTGGTAGAATATCTCTTTGAGAAAGGGGGAGGAGAATGGTCTTGCTTTTGTGAACAGTGAGACTGCATTTCAGTCATAGCACATACAAACTAAGTAATCTGGCTGTCAGGTACTCTGCCCTCAGCTGAGCAATTTCTTCAAGATGTCATTCTCCTTCTGTCTCCTGTAGACAGGTCAAGAAGGAAGAGGATGGCCCAACACACCCAAAAAACGAAGAAGTCAGCAAGAGCTGGGGCCAGGCTGCTCTGGAGTCTGGGTGCCTGTCCAGCATTGCCTGTCACAGGGGATGCTCCAAGAAATTGGCAGTGCCTCTTTCAGCCTCCCCTCCCAAGTCCAGGATGGACTTTGGTCCTTTCCAACCGTGTGGGATGATTTTCTCATTCTCTGACTCACATCCCCAAGCTTCCTCAGAGACTTTGCTTCTTCTGACCCTATTACCTCTCTCTTGCGGCACTAGATAAGAGATGTATTAAGTCTAATTCCGAATCCTCATTTCTGGCTTTGACTCACATTCTATCATTTCCATAATGGAGTGAACACTGTGAATGTTCATGGTAAAAAAGATTTTGGATTATATTAACTTTTCCAATTCTGCAAATGTCAGTCGTAGGTTATATAGGGCTCAGACACATAGAAGGGCAGTCACTCCTACTTGGATGGTAGACTATAAAACAGATTTTTAAAGCAACCATTAGGTCAAAATGCAGAAAACTGGAAGCTAACTGGGGCTGAGTCCCCTTTATAGGTATTTGGGAAGAGAATGCCATATCCCAAGAGAATATGCATGTATGTGCAAGTCTGCTCCTGGGATCTAGTTAATGCTTTGATCCCAGTCCACATGAAATGGTCTGGTGAAACTTGCGAACCATATGCTTCTGTCCTGGCATGTGATTCTGAGAGCATTGGGCATTTGACTTTGGCTCCTCTCTTACAAATACACTCTCCCAAGCTCCCATCAACTTCCCTTAACTGGGAAGGGGGCTAGACTCTTTTGATTTACAGGGTAGACGTCAGAATACAAACAGAGATAGATGTGTTTTAGGAGAGGGGCTTTGTCTTGGATGCTGTATGGGCAGGCACATGACCCTGGCTTGGGTGTTCCCATGCAGCTCAATCACCGCAGCTATGGTATACGGCCTGGAGAGCTGAGGCTTGGTGAGGGGAATTTTTTCCTGTCCTTTCCACCTGCAGTCCCTTGGAATGGCTCAGAGTCACAGAATCTCAGTGGTCCAAGAATTCCCTCTAAAACTTTCCTAAGAAATGGTCATTCAACCTGTTTCTGAAGACCTCTATCTCAAGGCACTCACCATCTCCTGAGGCCCCCCATTCCCCTTTCTGGGAAGCTCCATTGGCTTCCAGGTTTTTCTTCAGACCAACCCTAAATAATGGCTCCAGCTGCTTCCACTCTGTTTTCCTCTCCCTGCACAGACTAAACCATCACCATGAACTGGAGGGTCCTTGGCATCCCACCTGCCCTCCAGCCTGGCAACCACCTAGTAAAGTTCTCAGAACTTGCCGTCATCTCCCTCCACACTGCGTGCTGGTATCAGCTTGCAATTCAATTTGCTAAACGGTTAGTAAATGCCTCCTGTCCTGTGCTGGGGATCTGAGGGAGAGCAGTCATAAAAGTCAGCACTTTAAGGACCCTTCGAGCATCACAACTCTAGGAGGGAAGGGCTGTTATGGTTACACTTTGTAGAAGAAACTGAGGCAGACAGAGGTCAAGTGCCTAGCTCAAGGTCATACAGCTAGTAAGTGTCTGAGGCTGGATTTGAGCTTAGGTCTTCTGTGCCCTAGCCATGTGGCTGCCCCAGCTAAGGCAGTCTTTGACCTCAAGCTTATGACCTGGTGGGGATGAGGAGAAAGACCCCTGAGCAGAGGATAAGTGATGGAACCAAAAGAGTTAGTCCATGTTCAGAGGCAGAAACGACAATGGCAACTGACCAGCCTGGGGTGGTGGCCGTGTCAGGACCTGACTGGTCAAGCCCAGACCTGTGACAGTGACACCTCTGATTGCATGGGGTGGATGGGGAGGAGGAACAGTGAGAAGGTGACTGGGGGAGGGAGGGAAGGAAAAGGAAGGGGTTTGAATTAAGTCTTAAGGAAGCTGGTGAGCTCAGGACAGTGAGGCAAGGACAGGGAGACTCAGGAGGCACCCTGGAGAAGACAGGAGGGTGGAACCAGAACGGGATGAGGGTGAGGCCTTGTAGGCCACATGGAGTGTATGTGACCCTGAAGAGGATTCTCAAGTTGCCCCTGGGTGACTTTGAGAACGGTGGGGAGCCAGGAGGAGTCTGGCTTTGGGGAAGGGGGAGCTACTCTGATCTGTACATGCTGAGGGAGTTTGGGGTATCCAAGCAGAGGACAAAGATGCTCGCCCAATAGTAGGAAATAGGCCTAGGATGGCCCCAGATACAGAGGGGAGAGGGACCCCGGTGGATGGTGCCAGAAGAGCTTTTCACCAGTGCCCATGGAGGCTGGCACAGGCTTCTTCCCCTTCCTTTTTTCTCCTCTTTCCCTTCATCCTCCCTCCCCTCCCGACCCCCTCCCCCCAGCCATCCCACCCTCAGCGGTCCTCCCCCAGTCCCACAAGATGCTGCGGTTAGCGCTCAGGGCGGAAGGGGTGGCTGCTTTACGAGCCGTTGTCAACATCTGCTTTAATCACTAGCTTGTCACTGAGATGAACTTGAGCTCTGCACACACGCAGGGGCTGAGAGCTCCAAGGTAATGGCTCTATAAAAGAAGCGGGCGCTGCTGGCTGAGAAGGGACGGGAGAACGGTGCAATAAAAAAATCAAATGTCAGCCTAGAGAGGATTAACCCAAGCGAAAGCCCCAAAGCACACCATAAAAACACCTCGGCTTCAGAATGCTGCATCTGACTTCTCACAGGCTCCCCCCACAGTGTCGACCTTGGCTCAAAGGGCCTTCAGTCTGACCCTGCTGGGCAAAGTCCGGAGCCTGGGAGACACACCATTGGCTGCTCCCTAGAAGGTGGTCAATACGCCACTACCCCAGCCAAAGGACACCTCTAGAATATCATCCCAATGCAGGGGTGGGGGAGATGGAGCTGTTGCCTTGGGTGCCTCTGGAGAGATGGGACTTCCTGCCCACCTGGCACACCTTGACCCCTTTGGAGCGGCAGGGGTCCCTGGAGGGCCCCCATCCCCTCTCACTTGGCGGGTGACTTCAGTGACAGTCACATACAATGCAATGAGCATTGGTGCTCCAGCCCATTGATCTCAGGGGTCCCCCTCCTGCTCTGTAGCCAAGCATAAACAGCCACTTTTCCAAGTAAAACAAGCCCTGTCAGGCTCAGGACAAGAATGAGGCAGTCCAGACCAGAGGGTCATTTGGTGTGGGAAAGTGAGTTAATGGTGCCTGGGGAACACCATCTACTCCACACATCCTCTATCAGCCAGGCTGTGTTGCTGCCGCTGCTGTGGTAACCCAGCCTGGGCCTTCTTTACTTGGTCCACGCATGGATCCCACTGGAGCTTCAGCCAATGAGGATGGCTTCCTCTGAGTCATATCTGCACAGTGCCAGCATCCTACTGCTTCCACTCCACCATCCATGAATTTACAAGGGGAGGATACTAGGCAGTGCTGAGACAGCTGGGGGCTACAGCCTCCCCTCCCCTCCCCACCCCGGTGCCTGTATGAATCTGCTGGACCCTCCCACCAATCACTGGCTGACTGTGCTGGGAGAAGACAAAGTCAGGCCCAGGGCTCACCATCAGCCAGCAGCTCTGGCTTGATGCTGCTGCCTTTTTTCCTTTTTTTCCTCTCTTTGGTGTGTGTAAACTTTGCTTAGGGGTTGTGAACTCTTTAAACAAACAGCTGAGGTCATTGCTAATGGGAGGCAGGGTGACTCCAGCAGCCTTGGTCAGGGCTGAGGCTTTTGGGAACGGAAAGTAACACACTGGGCTAACACACTGGGCTAGGTCACTCCACAATGAACTATCTTTCAAATTCATAAAGCAAATGCCATAGCCCATTAATCAGAGGAGGCCAGCTCCTAGTGTAGTGGAGAGCTGGAGATCCTTAGTCAAATTGAGAGGCTTCCCTATCCAACTTCTTCATGACTATGTACTACAGACAAGCACTGCCCAGGGTGAGTTCTCTACTGATTCGTACCATTCAGGGCAGTGATCTCAGGGTTCTCCAGCTTACCTTGGAGGGGGCCTAGGGAGGACGTTACATCCTTGCTTGACTGAACCCCCGACTCCTTTGTTTACCTTCCCATCATTGAAACCCAGACACCTGACTTCATGGCACTGCTCCCCTGTCTTGTCACCCCAAGTCTTCATTCCAAGGAAGAAACACATGAAAAAACCCAAGAAAATCAAAGTGTTTTAAGAGATCTGTGTTATCAGAGAATGAGTGTTGAAAAAGTTCACAAGAACAGACTATCTTTCCCCTCCCACTCTGATGGCTCATCCCGACTTCTGTTTCTGAAGTCCTTCTTCCTCTGGCCAACAGACCTGGCTGCAACCTCTTAATTTCAGCATCCTTGCCCAGTAACGTCACTCTGGCTCAACTTCCCCTTTGCCATCCACAACCTAGAAACTGGGTGATGGCGAGTTCAATAGACAAAGATGAGGCAGTTCCAAATGACTGATGAGACCAGCCCTAGGCCTTGGGACCTGCACTGATCCCCAAGGCTTGATTTTTCCCTACTTTCCAATCCTCCTGATCCCTGAGGGGTACACCAAGCCTCTTGGGCCTTCTTGGTCTTTAAGTTTGCTTGGTCTTCTGGGCTCCGAAATCTACCAAAGTGGACTCCTAATTCCCTTTTTCTCCTTATTCTCCTTAGGATTTTTCTGAGTCCTCCTCCTTCTTGAGCCCTCTGTAATCTCGTTTGCTGCTTTTCACTGTCTTTGTGATCTCCTCTGGTTTCTAGGCTTTTCTGATTCCCCTCTACCCACCCAGCTGCTCCTCCTGTCCCCTTTGCTGGATTTTCCTCTACATCCTCCTCATTGTTTGCAGGGGTTCTGCACTGGGACTTCTGTTCTCCCTCAAGATGATTTCACTTGGGGATCTCCTGAGCTCCTTCCCTCTCCCCTAAATTTCCCAGAATACTCTCCCTCCTCATTTCTGCCTCCTGGCTTCCAAGTTCCTGTTAAAATCCCCCCCCCCCCCCACCTCTCTCTCTCATGCTCTCTGTCACTTTTTGTCTCTGTCTCTTTCTCTCTCCATCTATCTCTTCTCTCTGAATTGGCTGTTTCAAAAATGTGAGCCAGTTATTTTAGGACTACAGTTAAAAACAACAGTCTATGTTTATGGAACTGTGAGCTTAAATTCTTAGAGATAGGAGATACTTGGTAGACTTTCTAATCTATCAATGCAGGATTCCTGGTGACAGAACCTGTGACTGATGCTCACCTAGCCTTTGTATGAACATGGTGCTCACACTTCTCAGGCTGTTGGACATTTACTTGTTAATGACACTTCCAGATATAGCCTCCCCAAGTCCAAATGAAAACTGAGGCCAGGATGTGGAGTAAACCAGGATTCAGGTCAGAGAGGGTAGTACCACTAGTCAGAGGACTGTACAGAGATACCTGAAGGAAGGGGAGGACAGCTTTTCCTGACTGTAGGCTCAGATATGGGTCTTTTCTTTATTTTTGCTGTATAAATAAACTTTCTCTGTATTTAAAGAATTGCTATTTGTTATTCTATGGGCTTGCCGGGTGGGGCTCTCTTTTGTTGGGGGGGGGCGAAGCAAAATGAACCAGATACCAAAGTTCTCAGAATGGGGTAGGAAGGAGGTATGGCAGAGCAATTTTGTGAAAAGCATCCTCAAAATTATACTTATTTCCTTGAAATAGGACCCTGGTTCTAAACCATCATTCCTCACGTAAGGAAGATCTCCAGTGCACTAGGTAGATATTTTATGAAGGGTGGATAGAAAAACGTGAATAAGAATCATAGCAAAGGAACATGACAAAATGGAAAAATGATAAATGTTGGAGAAGCTGTGGGGAAAATTGGAACACTAATGCATTGTTTGGTGGAGTTGTGAACTGATCCAACCATTCTGGATAGCAATTTGAAACTATGCCCAAAGGGCTATAAAATGGTGCATACCCTTTGATCCAGAAATGCCACTTTTAAGTCTGTATCCCAAAGAGATCATAAAAATGGGAAAAGGACCCACATGTGCAAAAATATTTACAGTAGCTCTTTTTGTGGTAGCAAAGAATGGGAAATGGAGAGGATGTCCATCAACTGGGGAATAGCTGAACAAGTTGTGGTACATGGGTAAAGATTTTAATTGAAACATTGGGAGGAAAGAAAGACTGGACAGAGCAGGAACTGGAACAGGCTAAGGGCTGGATGAAGTGATGGAAAACCCCCCAGTGCCTAGAGCTTGGGGTCAGGGAAAGGGAGGCCAAAATGGCCTGAGGCCAGGGCATGGAGGATCCTCCCAGGCCTCTCTCATGGCCCCTTGGCCGGAGCCAGGGAGCTGAGAGAGGCCAAAAGGTCAAAAAGAGGGCAAGGCCCAGGGTCAGCGTGGAACTTCTCTTGGCCAGGCTGATTAGAGCCTCCACAAAGGAGGGAAAGCTCTGTCCCTCCCTCCCTCGCAGCTGAAGGCCTGGCTCCCCTTGCCTTGGTTCTGCCTAAGAATGCCATTTTCTGCTGGATATCCTCTTGCAGAACTGTCCTCTGACAATGTCAGGCATTATGAAGCTGGGTGCAATGCTGGCTTCCAAGCCTCCCCTCCATTTGGACGAGGAGATGTGAGACCACGGCACAAAAGGCCTGAGAATCTGACCAGAAAGGAAGACCACAGAAGCCAACCTAAGCCCCAGGGACTTTTCCTGTGCTCCACCTGTTTTCTCTGGATCTCCAGGGGCAGCCCAGAACTGTGGACTATATATACACTGGCTCTGAACCACTTCCTATCTGCTCTGCCTGGGGTCTTATCGGCCAGTTGTCGGCATAGGGGCTGGGGTTATATTCTGACCCATCTTTGTATCCCTGCACTAAGCATGAGCTGGGCACCTAAGAAACATCTGATACCAATGTCTGCCCTGAATGGTGCTGTGGGGGCACAGGCAGCCACTAACCTCCACGAGGTTAGCAGTGCTTGTCCAGGGCAAGCGCACTATAACTCTGAAGAGCTAGAGTCCATACAGGAGACAGTGCTGGGTCAGACTAGCTGTCCTCCAAGGTTCCTCCTCCCGAGTCTATGATCCTCTTACTTATAACAACTGTGAAACTGGCCCTCAGTCTATGATCTCAAGTCTATGATCCTCTTACTTATAACAACTGTGAAACTGGCCCTCACTCATCTGGATGGAGAGTGCCCTGTATGCAGAGTCATGGCCTGAGGACATGGGGGAAATAAAAGGCCCACACCATAGGCAACATCCTTGGGGAAGATTTGGATGGGGTGGTGCACTGACTGTGCCCCTGAGGCAGCCTCCTCACCTGATGTGGAGGCATGGTCCTTGAGAAGTGCTGAGCTGAGAAAGGATGTGGACACCAGCCTTAGGTATGTTGGGGGAAACGTGACTCCTGCCCTGTGAAGACACTCCCAGAAGCTTGGGGTTCAAAGACTTGGAGATGACTTGAGTTTGGAGCTCATTTAACATCGAGGTGAAGGCAAGCTCAAAGCTGGGTCTAAGCTAATTCAGAACACAGGATAGTCTGTGTGAAGCTAGGGACAGGGATGCTGATAGGAGAGCCAGGCCATAACCATGTGTTTTAGGGATTGCTATATGAGGGTTTGGGGGATGATGGAATACCTGAGGTAGTTGGCACCGAGTGCTTTGAGTCAGGGAAGGCTTAAGCAGCATTTGGAAGGAGGGGCATGACATGACATGGGAGAGTTTTCCTGGTTTGTGTATACACAGCGTGACAATATGCTGATCTTTCTTCCCCCTCTTCCTCTTCTTCCCTGCCCCTCCCCTCCCCATGTCGACTGCAGGAACAGCTTGTGAATGGGTTATAAGTGTGGCTAAGAGAGCTCATGCTTGCAAAGTACCAAGATCCACTGATGAAAGACACTGCACTTGGTATTGGCCTGGCAGCTTTCCCAGGTGCCTGCTGTCCTCTGGAGTGCTTCCTTACTAAGTATCCAAATCTTAAAGCTTAGCATGCATGCTAAGGCCGTGCAGCGATTTGCTAGGAAATATTTCGGCTTCCATAATAAGTTGAGGATAGGAAAGTCATCCAATATGGCTGATGGTGGTGTTCTCCAAGGGGTTCCCACCCTTCAAGACCTCTCAGTCTGATGGGAAGACTGAGGCTCTGACCTCATGTAATTAAACTAAATGAAGCGCTTATCATGAGCCTACTATGTATCAGCTTCTGGAGATACAAAGATGAAATGCTGGTTGGAGAAGGGAGCTCCAGCCTCTGTCTTGGGGAGGCCTCACTCCTAAGCACGGATTGATCCATATTCCTGGTCCCTTTTCGGCAATACTTCTATGTCCTTGGGCTGACTTGGCAGTGAGTTACCCATTAGAAGACTGCCCTTCAGTGTTCCTCCAGCCCCAGCAGGCTCTGGTATACTTCCATGGCCTTACCCTTTGTGCCTACCTGAAGCTGCAATTTCTGAACAGAGATTGTAACTCAGGGTTCCTGGATTCCCCTCTGATGCCAGGATCATCTGAAGAAGGGTGCCTCCTGAACAAAATCCTCCTCTCCTGGACCCCTGACAAGGAGCAGCCACGGAGATTCTCGCTGAAGTCCTCTGGAGGCAGCTCACTCCCTCTGGAGAGGATCAGTGCAGAAGAGCCGGCCTGTGCTCGCCCACTCCAGGCCCAAATTCTCTGAGCCAAAGAGAAAATCACCCTACTCTTCCCACAGCAAGCAGCACAAGGCCAAATTAGGGACTCAGTTGTCCATAGTACCAGTGGGACTGCTGGCAGGTTTGCCCCCTACGACCTGACCTACGGAATTTGGCCAATAACGCCAAGGTGTCTGAAGTCAACTGCAGAGCCCAGGAGGTGACGCTGTCCTTTGGATCAGCCTGGGTTGAAGAGCATTTTCTCCTGTATATGGCCCACGACAAGAAAGAGATGAAGAGGAGAAGTACCAGAAGGGGCAGAAAGGCCCCAAGCCAAGCGGAACATGCTCCCACCCTGCCCGGCACAGGGGCAGCCACCATCATGCTGTGGACAATACTTTGCTTTTCTTCCCTTTCATGCTCACCCTTTACTCCCCATCACCTTTCCCCGACCCATCTATCGATAGCTCCCTGGATAATCATCATCAAAAAAGAAATAAAGAAAAAAACCTGGGAAAGAATGAAGGATGAAGGCCAAATGAATGTTAAGAATATTTTTGGCTCCTGTTGTCTGGATCTGCCCTCTCTTCTCCTAAAATAATCCCAATGATAACAACAGCAGAGGGATCACACCTGATAGTGAGAGGCTGCTTTGCCTGCAGGGTCCCCTGTGCTGGTCTGCCCAGGGAAGTTGGGGACCTTTTCTTTCACAGGTAACCATGACCTGCTCCACCCTTCTAAAGACAAGGTATGAGAAAGCCACCACAGGGAGGGAGGTGGAGTCACGAGGTCCAAAGAAGAGAAGGTTGAGGGGGAAAGAGGCCCCAGTTTCTTCATATGTAGGAGAGCTAGTATGTGGATGACAGAAAGCCAGCCTCCTAGTTGGCATGTCTATATTTTAGAAACAGGATCAGCTCAGGATCAGCTGACTTCCCAAGGCTGGCTTCTCTCCCACCTTAGTCAGACGCATCCATGAATAATCTAGCTCTATGGATGTGCTCCAAAGAATCGGTCCAGGAGGAGGTCCTGGTTGCTGGAGACCTCTTGGCTTTCTCTGGCTTCTTATCCTCTACACAGATTGATCATTTCATGATCCCAAAGTTGAGGGAGATAAAGAGGGGGGAGCTGCCATTCCGAGAATGCTTCATACCAAGAAGTAGAGTCTTAGAAGTGACCATGTCACCTTAGCATAAGTGACCAGTACAAGGACCACAAATGCAAGTGTATGCCATGTGGCCTTTGCACTGAGCTCACGCCAGTCTTCAATGTGAAGATGCTAATCACTCAGCAGTAGCAGCAGGCCATGTGTTCTGACCTGTCTTGCCAGCAGTGCAGAGAGATCCACATGGGTCAGGCCATATTTTTTTCACCTTATCCCCAACACCAGAAGAGATAAAAAGCCCACTTAGGGGGTGGGGCAGGAAGAGGTGGGTTCAAGTGCTACCTCTGACACATAATGGTCATGTGATCTTTAACCTCTCAGGGTCGTTCCCCCCCCAGCAATTCTTCAGGATGATAAACTGTACTGACAGAGGGAGTTTCTTACTGAGAGTTTCCCATATGAATAAAATCCCCAGGCTGGCCCAGTATCAAAAACAGGGGTGGGGAGAAGCCTGATGTGTACAACAGACCTGGAAAGAGTAGATTTCAGTGAGTTCAGAGAAAGGGTAGCTACCTCCTGGCCTGAAGTTCAACATTCCACGAAGGATGAGAGACCCTGCGAACAACATTCTTATGACACAAAGGCCAATTACTCCAATATGGAGGAAAAGGGGGAACTTGGCCACAGAAGCTGATGTGGCCACACAAGGATCTCATCAATCAACTGGATTTTAGAAATACATGCAGGCTCATGGGCTCTAGTTAGGGATAGATGTGACGAGGGATACACTGGGAAATGTGGCTGATATAAAATCAAAGACATCAATACATTTTTAAAAAAAGGAATGCACAGAAAATGGAAGCAAGGGTTCAGAAGAATCAGAGGTTCAGAGAATCTCTACATGAATACAAAAGAGAGGCCTGATTCTTTTAGGAATAAGGTTAGAATGCTAAACACAGCCCAGAACAAGCAGAGGCCTGCGGTGAATTCTGAGGATAATAAAAGGAGCTTTGGGAGCTATGCTGAGGGCAAAAGGCAGACTGAAGAAATCAATGAATCATTCATTCAACAAGCATTCATGAAATGTCTCCTGTGCACAGGCACTATGCTGGGTGCTAGGGACAGTAAGGCAAAAATAGAGAATCTTTGCTCCAGAGCAGTGCCATTCTACAGGGGAAACAACAGGAGGCAGCCAGCACTGGGTCTCCAGTCAGAAAAACCCAGGTTCAAATCCAGCTTCACACACAGCTGAGTGACTCTGGGGAAGTTACTTCTCTGGAGAAGGAAATGGCAAACCACTCCAGTGTCCAGTGTCCAGCACTGGCGCACCACGATGCTTGGGGTCATGCAGAGTCAGATGTGATTGAATGATGGAACAACCCTGTGTACATAAAGCACACACAGAAGAAACAGATAAAGAATAAATACAAAATAGATACAAAGTAGGGAAGAGAGGAAGGAGGGCAGGCACTCAGTAGCTGGGGAATCAGGAAAGGGAGGTGATGGCATACTGATGGCCCCTGGAGAGAAGGCAGAACTACTCCATTCTCATGTTCCCTTTACTTTTTTATACCAAGGAGAAAGGGAGCCTTCAGAATGGTGAGGGACCTAGATTCAATTATCAAGGACCCATGAAAAGGACTGGGGATGTTTGTTCCAGAGAAGGGAAAGACAGCTATCTTCACATCTCTCCAAGAAGGCCAAGTCAGAACTTGGAGCAGCACTGGAAGGAATGGAGAAGGTAATGGTGGCTCCACATACGGAAAGCTTTCCTGATAGTTAAGAACTATCTAAAAGCAGACTGGGTGAATTCCCTTTCATGCGGTCATGAAGCAGGGCGGGGATGACTTGATTTCTGGTGTGTTGTGAAGAAGGTTCCTGCCAAAGTCTGGGCAGAGTGGATGAAGTCTGGGGATATTCTAACTCTAGACTCTGATTCTCTTACTGAAGACTGGTCTATTGCCTTAGAATTCACTGTCCCTAATTCATTATTCCTTAGTTCAACAAGCATTTATTAAGGGGCTACTATGGGGCTAGGCAATAAGGTTATACAAACAAAAACGAATCAGTACCATCTCCTCTTAAGGGGCATACATTCTGCTGGAGTGAGAGTAACATGGACAGAGAGAAATAAATTCTAAATCTATACCATGCACATGCCAAGTCATTTCTGGGGGTCGGGAGGAGAGCATTAACAGCTGGTGGATGGGTGGGAGAGCATGAGAGGACACACCAGGATGGCTTCCTGTAGTAGGTGGCACTTGTTTGAATCCAAGGCTAGTGACCTACAGCTCTGGGGTCCTGGGCTTTCCGATGTACTTAGAGGTTCCAAGAGCTGGAGCTGGGGAGGACCTCAGAGGTCAGGTAGTCCAATGCTCTCATTTCACATAAGCAAACAGGTCCAGAGAGGTGAGGTCATTCAGACAGAGGCCCTCTACCACTGCCTCCCTGAGGCACGCACCTCCACCTCCCTGCATCCCCTCTCTCCAGCCCACTGTGCTTGTGGCCTGGTAGACGAGAGCATCATTGCATGAGTAGCCATTCCCCTTCTCTCATTCCTCCACCAGAGAGGATGCAGCATGGTCTGAGCTCAGAACTGGAGGGGGAGGTTTGGCGCCTGGCTCCTGACTCACAGCGCGCCCCTAGGCAGGCCACGTAGTCGATCTGTGCCTAATCTCTAAAATGTGGATAATAATATGAATTGACTTCCCAGGGAAGCTGCGGGGATTAATTAGCTAATAAACAATTGTCGAGGGATTTGGAAATACCAAGTATTACATAAATGTTTTAATAATAGCTATTTAATGTTAAGGCTCCATTAGCCACACATGGGTGGAAACCAAGTGAGCTGGTCTGCGCATTCATGTTTGTGGAGATAAGCAGGGCTAGGAGTTCGGCCCTGTTGTTTCCAAATCACCTGGTGCCCCTCTGCCTTGCCTAATTGGCTCACTCATTTCCCAACCATATCAATAACAGTAAGTGTGAGCCAGCTGGGCCCTCACTATCAACACTCACTAGGCCCCACACACATGGGTACCATGGTGCCCTCTCAATCCCAGCTGATCTGATGCCCTCCAGGGCTCCAACTCAAAGTATCCATCTAAGATGGAGCCCTGTTCAAGGATACACACACGTGGATTGTGGATGAAAGTATGATCTGTGTGTATTTACTTATGTATATGTATCTATTTCTCCATATGTGTGTGTATATGATGTGTGCTCTGGTCACTCAGCATGGAGCCTAGCACAGAGTGGGACCTTAATAAAGGCAGACAGATTGACTGGTGAAACAGGAAGGCTTTGTGTTTGCCTCAGTTTTCTAATCTGTAAAATCAGGGTAAAAGCAGTTGTCCAGCCTACCTCACAATGGATATCTGACAGACATCTCAAACTCATCATATTCAAAAAAGAGCTCAGAATTTTCCTGTCTGAATTCCACCCTTCTCTGAACATCCCTGTTCCTACTGCAGAAAATGCCATCTTTCTGGTCACCCAGTCTTGAGATGTCGGGAGTCCTGCTTGATCCCTACCTCCAGGACAGCCTAGTTCATGCCTGGTCCCTTTTCTCCACTCATGGGGCCAGCACTGTCTGAGATCCTCATCACGTTCTGCCTTCTCAGTGGTATTCCAGGCTTCTGCTCTCTGCCCTCTCTAATCTACACAGCTGCCAAAATCAGATTCCCCAGGTCCAATCCCATCACCTGCCTGGTTTCCTCCTGTCTCCATGATAAAATACAAACAGCTCAGCCTTGCCCTGAAATCTATTCCTTGTAGGCTTAGTTCACAGTATACCCCTTCACACATTCTACCTTTCAGCCAAACTGGCCAATTCACTTTCCCCTGAACTCGGCAGCATCCACCTCCACCTGTAGACCTCTGACGGGCATTCATCCCCTCTTTGCTTCGGAATTCTTGGCTTCCTTAGTGGCCCAGGGTGTGGGTGCCCTCTCCTTCCTTCTCCTGCTTGGTCTCCATTCGCATATGATCTCCTCTGTCCTTTTCTGGTTGCCTGCTGTATGCCTTCCAGGAGCAGGTGTGTTTCTCAAGGGCAGGATTACTTTTTCTCTTGTCCTTGGGTCTTCAGCACCAAGTACAGTGCCTTGTATACAGTAGGCAGTTAAATGCTTGTTCTCTAGAAATGAGATAACACATGTGAAGGAAGTGCTTTACAAAGAGTCAGTGGTCTTATGATTCCCAAGATTCTTCCAATACAGTAAAAGTCCTGGCTGGGCCAACCAATTGACAGACATTGCTTAAGCTCTTCCTGTATGCCAGCAGCATGGGTTCAGAAATGATTGATGCATATCACCAGAATGCTGGTCAGCTGTTATTCTACTTTATTTTAGCATAAGCAACTGACAGAGACAAAATCTCAGAATCTAAGAGTTGTGAGAAACATCAGCTATCATTTAGACCAAGCCACATTCACCTAGGACTCCCTACTAGGACTTTCTCTAGTGGTGACCTGGTTTGTGCGTGAAGCCCCCCAGAGAAATGGAGCCCATCACCTCCTGTTCTTTTGGAGAGCGGGAATTGTTATTAAGTTTGGTCTTTCCATTAGACCTCCACCTACTAACTGTCAACCATCATCATTACAGCCTTGCCCTTCAGAATCAAGCAGAAGCAATCTCATCTCTCATGCCCAGGAGAACACCTCAAGTGTGAAAGCAGAGTGGCATGGAGGAGAGAGTGCTGGAATGAGTGGCATGGAGATGTGTAGCATGGCAGACAGAGAGCTGGAACAGCATGGTGAATACAGTGCCACAAAGGGTGGCATGGAGACATATGGAAAGGTGGATAGAGCACTGGAACAAGTAGCATGGAGATGTGTGCGCCAGAAGGGTAACATGGAGACCTGGGTATAATCTAGCTTTGGAGACTTCCTCTTTTTATGACTCCGGTCAAGGGTCATACCTTTCTCGGCTTCAGTTTCCTCACCCATAAAACAAGGATTAATAACAGTGTCTGCTTCACTGGATTGTTGTAAGGATCAAGTAAGGTGACATTGTAAAGCCCTCTAAAAAACTTAGAATGTGTGTATGTATATGTATGTACATGCACATATACCTACACGTGTCGATGTGTTGATGTGTACTATCACATGTTTCCCTGCCCTGCTCTGCCCAAATCTTCTCTCCTCCACACTAATATGCCCATGGTTCCTTCCACTAGCTGCCACCTCATCTCCTAAAGACAGGATTTTTGCTGCTGGCATGAATATCTTCACTTACGTAATCGTGGATTGTTTTGTCCTGGACAAAGAGGTCACTTCTGAGGAATGTATTGGAAAAGTCTTGTTTTCCCAGGAAAATAAGAAAGCAATTGTGCAAGCCGGGCTCTGCAGGCAGAATTAAAGGTTAGGTGAATTTATGTAACATGCAAGAAACTTCCCTGCATGGCACCCCCTTCCCTTCACTGCAGGGGTCCAAGGAACTCCAGGTAGGGAATCAAACGTACATTGCCAGATGGGGAATTTGCTATTTTGTTCCTTTGAAATCTTTGCTACAAGGAATAACTTTTTCAGTGAAGTGGATGGTGGCAGGCTCCTGTGCTTCTGCACTGGCCTCTGCCAGAGGGAGACCCCAGGATTGGCAGAGTTATGGGAGTGTCCCACTAACCCGGCAGTTCTCATGGAGAATGCCTCACATCTCCCTGAGCTAATGGGTGGTGTGCTTCACGGATCAGTTAAGATAAACCCCAAACTTCAGTGACCACAAGTGTTCCAGGCTGGCAAAGCTTGTGACCTCCATGCTCTCTTTTGGGTCTCCCAATAACTCCATGAGGCAGGTGCTGTTAATTTAACAGCTGAAAAAGCTGAGGATTCCAGGGGTTAAAGGGCCTGTCCAGGGTCACCTCCTAGCAAGGGGCTGAGGCAAAATTTGCAGACAGGTTTTCCTGATTCCAGGTCAGCCTGGCCTTCCATCCACCATGCCTCATGGAGATCAGTTACTGTGGGTTCCCTGAATTATCCTTCTTTCCAGAGTCACTGATGATCAACACTTGGTACCATCTGTTTCTGTGAATGCTGGGATATCCGAGGTGCATCACTCATCTGTCAGTGGCTTCTTTCGAGTATGAGGCCCTGGCGGCCCCATGTACTCTTTGTCCTCTCCCTTATCCATCCGAAGAGGGCCACACACCCACTAAGTAAGTTCCCGGGGCCACCCTGCTGTGTTCAAAGTAGGTAGAAAGGGAGATGGGATCCTGAATATTTGTAACCAAGGCTTTGGATTAGCTTAATGAAGGTAAATTGATTTTCATAACTAACAGCCCTTAACAAAGGATAAGTGATTCAAATGCTCTTTGAACTTGAGAGAAAGAGACCAAGGGAGAGGGACAGAGTAAGAGAGAGAGAAGCTATATGAAAAATGCAGGGGGTGGGGGCAGGAAGAGAGCTAGTGGCTCCTTCAACTCTTCAGTCCTTGTATCAAACTCAGTTAAACTCTGAGAAAGTGAGCAAAGGAGGGAGTTACGAGTGAAGTTTACAAGAGATCGAGATCTGACTCATCCCCTTTTGTGGTCACAGATTATGAAACTGTCTTGGGCTCTCTTTCTCGACAGCATTCCCCGTGAACGTTAGATTACAAACAGGGTAAGCAGAAGGGTGGGCATCTCTGGTTACGGCCCTTTCAGGTTTTCTCCTAGGCATCCTTGTATAGTTTACAATTTAATTTTCTGCCTTTGTAATCCGTAGCCCTGGTGTATGTATCAGCTAATGAAAAGGGCCTTTTTCAAATTAACATGGTATTTGGGGAAAGAACATATGTTTCTATTTCATTATTTAAATACATTTACAAAGGGAGAAAATGCTCTTAAGCTTAGAGATGATCTGTTTTGTTAGCAAGAATCCCGTGCCAGTCAGAGAACAGGGAATCAGCAATGGATGTCCACAGCAGATGAGCTGGGCCACCCTAAGATCTTGGGCAAAAAGGGCCAAGATGCCAAGATTGAGGAATTCCGATTCACTTTGCCTTAGGTATAAAAGCAGTTCCCCATCTTTTCCCAGTCGAGTGGTGAGCTGGGCACTCCCTCAAGCAGGACATTCTGGGCACAGGCCCTTCCAATTACCCACAATGGTCTTGTGTTTCAAGACAGCCCGTTTATAAACACGGCCTCTTTCCATCTTCATTTCCCTCCTTTTCTTCCCCTTTGTTCAGGCTTCAGAGAAGAAAAACCCTCATCTTCTAGCCACTCACAGCTTTGTCTTGAAGGCCTTAGGACCTTCATGGCCATATCATCCAATCTTCTTGCTTGACAAAGGAGGAAACTGTGGCCCAGAGGGGAGGAGGGATTTCACCAAGGTCTTAATAAACAATAAATAGTAAGGACAAGATAGGAAGCTGAATCCTTTGAAACCAAATCCAGTCATTTTTCCATTTTATAACTTCTGGTGCAAATGCATTAAAATGGTTTGCTATAAAATCAGTGTTGGTGCCAGTGAAGCATCATTGAGCCAAGTGGCTGTCACGCTGCCACACCCACATGTCCCCATAACAAGCTCCTAGCTGGCACCTTTGCTTGGGAACTCCAAGGCAGAGTGTGCTGTCCCAGCGTGGGTCAGGCTGCCATATGCTTTAAAACCGTAACCTTAATGGACCTAAGATGAACCAAGAGCTCAATAAATTCAGAGTGCATTGCTACACATAGCCAGCAAGAAGAGGCCAGGTCCCTTCTCTCCAGGTATGAACCAGACAGAAACCAAATGGAGGCCTCCACCTCCAAAGGCTCTTGAGTGGCTAGAATAATGGTCCAAAAATGTAATTTGCTGCCTCTGGAGAGGAATAGAGGAAAGTGCTCTGTAAGGAGACAGGGAAAGGGAAAAAGACACTCCCTGAAGGTGTCTATCATTTGATTTTCATTTATCCCTAGCTTTTGACTACCAGTTCTTCTGTTAATAAAAAGCTCCTTTAAAAAGAGAAATAGATTCTAAAAGCCCCTACTCAACTTGCTCAGGCACCATAATGCTTCATGCCTCTGTACAGCCTGATTAATTATGGTTGATGAATTCTCTGACAGTCACATGCCATAAGGTCAAGAAAACTTTCCTTTAGTGAGTGTGGACCAGAGGAAGAACCTAGGCCAAGAGAACAGAAAAAGAGGCGGGAAGACGAATCCAAGTGTATGAGAGAGAGAGGAGAAGGAGCCTTTGTGCTGTTTTACTTGTGAACAGGACAACTTAGAATCAGAGAACTCCACAACTGAAAAGCCCTTCACATAGTCCAACTTCCAACCTGATACAGGAATTCTGCCTCATGCCTCCCTGCTCGCTCTCCAACCCTGACAAAAGTTACTCCAGCCTCTGCCTGAACCTGTCCAGCGACGGGGACCCTACAGAGAGGACCTCTTTGTACCTTCGTGGAGGCCACCATGCCAGTATTGCACCAAAGCCTGCATTAGAAACTACACAGAACAAGTCCAGTCTTTCAATGAATGACAACTAACACTGATACTATGTTGTATGGTTACAATATGCTTTAAACTTCCGATGAGCTCATCTGATCCTCACAGAAACCCTGTGGGGTAGAAATTCATACTGAAGAGAGCTCTCATGTTCTAAAACAAGAATGCCCTTCTACACATTAAACATCCCCTGTTGCTTCAACTGTTTCTCAAATGATGTTCTTTTGATCCCCTTCTACTCTAGTTAATCTCTTTTGGATATGGTTGAGCTCATCAAAAACTCCTTTAATTTGTGATGCCCAGAACTAAAGACAAAACAAAATGAAACCCAATTGTCTGAGTATTACTGCCTTGGTATAGAACGTAATGGCATGAGCACTTACTTTGGTCTAAACACTACACTTCAATTTTTGTAGCCTAAGAAGAGGTCTCTCCAGGTATTTCTGTTTGCAGATCACACTGTCCCTGAGTTTTCTAAATGAGATCTTTATTCACTCACAAAAGCTGGGCAAAAAAACCCCCAAAACCATCAAGTGAGTGAAGAACGCATTGTGCAGAGCCCATGGCAGACAGAACAGGCAGTCCACCCTGAAGATAGAAATGAACTAGTGGCAGAAGGAAAAGATGAGACAGAATTGCACTTGAGAAATTTCATGGTGCTTTTAATGACCTTAAACTTTTTCCTAAAACAAAGGGACATCTTTCTAAAAATAATTCTACGGATGCTCTATGGCCTGAATTAGAGCAAAATCCTACCTAAAAAGTTCTCCATCAACAAGGTGTGTCTCATGCACATGCTAAAAGCACACAAGATTGCTGGAAATATGTAACAATAGAGGTACTTTTGGTCACTGACCATCTTGGAATTTGTGAGAGAAAAAGAGGAACAATATCTAAGCACACTGAATAGCACAGGGCCAAGAACAGAGAGCTGAGGCAATATCCTTAAGAATTCCCTCTAAAGTTGTACACAGCCATTTCTGTTTTTCCCTTGGATCTAGTCATCCAACCAATATGAACTACTTGTCCAGATTTCTTCATCCTGTTCATGAGGAGAGCACAGAATGCTGCCAAATGCACTGCTGAATTGGCACAATCTGTCTGTGGCATTGCCCTGATCTACTAGTTTAATAACTCCAAAACAGAAAAAAAGAGATGAGTGTGGCACCTATTTTTGTTGAAGTCCTGATGGCTCCTTGAAATCACTGCTTCCCTTTCTAAATCTTCATAAAATTACCCTTTTAATAATATATTCTAGTATATGACCAGGAATCAAAGTCAAGGAGAGAGAGTACAGATTCTGTTCTCCTTCAGTTTTTAAAAATAGGAACATTTGCATTTCTCTAGACTGATAGCATCTCTTCTTCTTCCAGAGTCTCTCATATACACTGGCAGGCAGCAGTTCTGAATATAGAGCGACAAGGTGATTTGGACTTATCTATGACAACTAGGTTCTCTCTATTTTTTAATTTGTTTTGGATCCCTTTTAATGTGTTGGGGGCAGGGTAAAGAGGAGAAGTGGTTATCTTTTCCTGTCCAAAGCAATTTTCCTTGTCAGAGAAAAGAGAAAGTGGAAGCAAAATAAAAGTTAAGTATTTTTGCCTTCTGTTGTCCATTATCATCCTTCCATCCATGAAGCAGTGGCCTAATCCTCACTTTGCTCCCAACTTACAAAGAACCAAACTTTTAATTACCTTTTAGTACCTGTCACCAATGATCACGCATTCTGGGCTTCAGGGCTTCTGGTAAGCATTCTTTTTGTTCTGACACAATTCTTAAAGGACCTATCATGCTTTTTTTGTGCTTATGCTCTAAGTCTGTCTCCAACTGTATCATAAAGGTGTGCATTGTTTCTATCTAAGTTGATCACTGAATTTCCTGTACACTCACACTGGTCTCTTCATTCTTGAGTTTCCCATCCCTTCTGCTCCTACTAGCTATTCTTTCCCTGAAGCATCTGAAGTCTTTGATGAAGACACGGAAGGTACATGCTTATCCAATACACTGAAGACATAAAGGAGGGACAGCTGACAGCGCAGATGAGAGAGTTAGGATCCGGAAAACAAAATGAGCTAGCATTTACACAGCGTTCTAAGCACTGTACAGTATTTTCTCATTTCATCCTCACAACGATCCTGGGAGATAGAAGTTGTTATTATCCCCATTCTGCAAACTGGGAAGCAGAAGCAGACAGGTTCAATGACTTGCCCTGGGTCACACAGCTAGGAAGTATCTGAGGTTAGACTGGTAACAGGCTTTCTGACTCCAAGTCTGGCACTCTGTGCACTGTGCCAGTTTAATAAGATGAAAGCTAAGAGAGATCAAAACCAAATCTTACTCTTGGGGTAAAAAAAAATTCACTTCAAAAGTTCTGCAGCATTTTTTCATGTTGTTACAGTCTGTAATTCTTCTGTGACCATGATGCACCTTATTTATTAGACACACACTATATTCCAGATAATGGAAGAGACAGAGAGATAATTAAAAGGTGGCCCTTGTCCTCACAGGGCTGACCATCTACTAAAGCATGTGTGACATCCAAAGCTTTTCTCCCCCTGGACCTGTGACTCCCTTAGCAATGTGCGTGAGAGCAGGAGCCCAGGTGACAGTGATGTTGAGCCGTATTTCACAAAGTTGAGAAGGGGGAGGGAACTGCAAGTCTGGGGTAGGGGTGAGGAAAAGGTGTAGAAGTTTACAGACACCCATAAAGGTGGACAGTAGGAGGTACAGAGTGAACAAGCAGGCTGTTCTGGCCAGAGCAAAGTGAGTCAGGAGAGATCAGACATGGCTGCAAAGGCAGCGAGACACCAGGTTGTGGATGACCTTGCATGCTGGACAAAGAAGTTTCAGTTTGTCATCAGTCAACTCAAACTAACTAAATATACTATGGAGCAGGCCTAAAGAACAGAGCCATCCCTCACTGAGACTTCATTTTCTCATCCGTCACATGGGACTAATGATACTTGTCTAGCCGAACACTATGACCACCAGAGCCACTATGGAACATCAGGGGGACTGCAAGGGGCCACATGGTCAGACCTTCCCTGCCACCAATCCCCTCCACATCCTCAGTGATGAGGGGCCATCCAGCCTCCCCCTTCAGGACAGCTTTTCCTTCCACAGAGCCTACATTTATCTTTGTAAACCCAACTGTTGCTCCTGGTTCTGTACTGGGGGCAATGCAGAGAAAATCAATGGTCTTATAGCCCTTTGTGTGTGTGTTCAAGGGATATTCCTAGGAAAAGTGCAACACTATGATGACTTGGGTGATTCTCGATGACAACGTCAAGCTCAGGACAGGACAAAGGTCTGTGGCCAGAGACATGGGGCCCCCAGTGACTGCTGACATGCTTCTCCAAGAAGCCTGAGGCTGGGGGACCTTGAAGGGACCTGACCTTACTTCTGGATGACGAAGGCTCATAGCTGCCTGAGAAAACCTGAAGTTTCACGCTGGTTTCTGTTGATCAGCAAAGACAGACTTGATGATCACATTACACTGACAGAAGTTGCCTGGGGGTGGGGGTGGGGTGAGGGGCAGGGGCAGAACTTGCAGTGCTGTCCAGACTTTCTACACCTTAATGTCTTTCCAAGAAAAGTAGCCGAGGAAAGCAAACCTACAGTGTTCTCTGCTCATCAATTCCTAATTATAAAGCTATAAGGAGAGAATCAATGAGTGGATGTGCCCTCCTTGTTGAACTAACATTGGCTCAGGCAGGTGATTGCTGACTGAGGCTCAGCATGGGCGGGTCTCATGTACAGCTCCACTTTCTCCTGGGCTGCTTCTGAGGAGGCACAGCCATGTTCCTGCAGCTCCTCTGCACGCAGGGCCTAAGCCCCCACTCTTCAGTGTCCCAGCACAGGCTCCAGTGACCGGCAGAGCAGAGTGGTCCTAGCCCTGGAGTCCAGGGACTGCCAACAGAACCCTGGATTTTTTTACTTTCAGGATTAAGAATTCGGAAGGAGTGTGGTCTGGGCATGCTATGCTGAGAGCTAATGCAAACAAGCTTTAGATCATTTCGGAAAACTGCATGATTATACAATATCATCCATGGTATGTGTCTCCAAACAAATGAGAAACAGACAAACCCATCAACTTGTCGAGCTGTGCTTCAGTTACAGGGAAAGATGTTATGAATCCAACCAATGTTTCTTGAGTCCCTGCTCTGTATAAGGCATTGTGAGAGATACCTGGGTGAGGGAGGAGGTGTGCAAGATGGTACAAAAGCTCTGGTCCCTGACCTCAAAGAGTGAGACAGGATCCCTGAAAACACAGGCCACATACGCTGAGTGCACCATGAGGGCTACAGATGGAGTAACAGGGCAAGCAGGGCAGGGGGAGCCCTCCGGGCCAAGGGGCCTTACTGATGGGAAAAGCAGCTTTGCCTCTGTTTGGCGATGGAGGCCTATTAAAACCACTGACTTTTCCCAGCATTTCTCACTCAAGGGGTGAAGGCCTAGCTAGAATTGGTGCAGTTAGAGATCAGAGATGCTACGGAGGATCTCAGTGCTCTTCCCTTGGCAGCAAGGCGATGGGTTCTATCCTGGGCAATTTGCCTGTGTACAGTGGCTCTGAAATACAGGCCAATCAGAAAAGAATCTTTTTCTCTGCTGCTCTTTGCGATGCTGACATACAGACCGAGGATAAGGAAAGCTCATTACTTGGACAGCCTCTCCTCTTTGGTACACCAAGTCTACATAGTAAACCATGGGTGGACCCACTGGGTGAAGTAGGACAACTGAACATGGGGAACTAGGTGTCCAGTCTGGCCTGAGTGAGCAAGTGAACCATGACCCATCTCTTAGGTCCTTGATCCACAGAAATACTGAGCTTCAACCTCAAACAAATTAAAAAAGATAGCAAAAGATGGGAACAATAAGTGCTAGAAGGGTTGTGGAAAGAGACAGGCACACTAGTACACTGTCGGTGGAGCTGTAAATCTGTATAACCATTTTGGAAAGGAATTTGAAATTATGCAAAGTAACTAAAATGTCCATACCCTTTAACCCAGAGGTTCTATTAAGAGGCTTATACCCCAAGGAGTATAATGATAAGAAAGTCCTCATATATTAATAAATGTTTATAGCAGCACTTTTTGCATTAGCAGAGTTGGAAACAAAATCAATACTCACTGATTAGGTAATGGCTAAACAAATTGTGGTATACGAATGTAGTGGAATGTTACATTGTTACAAGAAAAGACCAATATGATGAATGGAGAGAAACATGAAGACTGACATGAACTGATTCAGACAGAAGTAAGTAGGGCCAAGAAAACTTGTTACATAATAACTATGACAATATAAAGTGAGAGAAGACTCACCAAACAATTCAAAGCGAATGCTAAACAATTACAAAGAACAACCGTGGCCTGAAAGAACTGCTAGAAGACACACCTTTGCAGAGGCGGGAGGTCTGACGTGAGCACACAGCATATGCTGACTTTCTGGATGTACTCACCAGGTTTTTATTTTATTTTACTCTCTTTATTTTCTTTAATAATAGTAACAGCTGTCACTTATATAACTCTTCCCAGTTTGCAAAGTGCTTTACGAATATTATTGATCCTTACAACGCAGGGAAATAAGTGCTGTTATTCTCATTTTACAGTTGTAAGACCTGAGGGAGATAGAGATCAAGTGATTTGTCAAAGGTTACACAACCAGTATATGTTAGAAACTGAATTTGAATTCAGGTTTTCTGGATTCCAAGCCTTGTGCTCTAAATGCATAGCTTTAAAAATACTACTGATTAAATGGAATAGCTCTCTGGAAGAAGGGAGGGGATAGGATATTGAGAGAAATTTTGGAGATGTAAAAGAAGGTATCAATGAAGATTATTTTTTTAAATGAATGCTCCAAAATTATAAAGAAAATGCATGATCCCTAAGGAGACATATGAGAAGATACCACCCCTCTCATTCCTTTGCAAAGATCAGAGGTCTGTGGCAGTGGAAGGCCACATAAATGTCAGATTTTTTTTCAATATATTGATTTGTTTTGCTCATTTGCTCCTTTCTTCTTCCTCTTTTTCTTTCTTTTTCTTAAAAAACAACAACCTGTTAAAGGGGCAGCTCTCCTGGAGGGAAGAGAGGGAAGGATATAAGGAGAAATCTGTAAAAATAAGAATGATGATATAAACACAAAATGTATCCATAGAAAATATATTTTTTTGAAATAAAAGGAAGAAAATGGGGCCTACCACCTGCTTCTAGACCGTGTTCTGTTGAATGCTACTTAATTCCACCTCTTTGGTCACCTGTGGTTGTTGAAAAACGGTAAGGAAAGATAACCGCTCAGAAAAGAAGAAATTCCTTAGGTCCCAAAATTAATGCTTCTACAGGAAGAAAATGAATAGTAAGTATTTGCGCAGGTCACTAAGGCACACACAGCGCTCTATGCTCCTTCCACTTATCCGCTCCTCCCTCGTGGGCCCCACATTCTGGGTAGCCTCGTCCTGTCAGCTCTTACAGAGAAGGCAGCTGAGGCCGAGGCAGGTCTGGCTTGCCCCTGGTCTTCCAGGGAAGGACTGTCAGAGGCAGCACTTTCACTGCCTTCACATTTCCTTCATCCTGCAACATTGCACGGTCAGTCTGAAGCACAGAAGTGAAGATGTCCGGGAGCTCCCTTTTGGAAGCCAAGCCCATCCGTCCTCTGGGCAGCGTCTGAGGCCTATTCAGTCTTTTCCTTCGGGGTAGCAGGGTGCAAACATCACCACATTCAGAGGGTCCATGGGCCATGTTGGTGACTTATTTCCTCTATATCTTTTGGCAAGACCACTCTGGGTCTTGGTTTCTGTAAAATAGATCAGATGATTTCGAAATCTCTGATTATATTTTGGAGGCAGACTTCTCTTGCTCTCATTTACAATGTCACAGTTGCATGAGCACAGTAACCCAGTAATTCCAAGAATTTCTCTTCTTAGGGAGGCCAAAGAGAAGCAATAGATGTTGGGTCTTCATCCATTGGCCAGGATTTAGGCATTCACTGCGACTTCGAATTGTTCTTGATTTTATGATTTTGTTGATAATGGAAAATGAAATCCTAACATGGCTCAGTACTTGCCTGGTAGAGGACTGGAAGGCACAAGGAGAGTCTAAATGCTTTGGACAAGGTTTCCTACCTCTCCCTAAGTATGCCATACACATAATTAGTTGCACCTGATGGAGAGAGTGACCGTGCCTTCAAATTATGGCAGAAATTAGGATAAATGACTTGTCCTCCACCCATGCATCAGACTTGAAAACATAATGAATGCATCTATAAGGCATCCAGTGACTCCTCTGAAGTCACATTCCACACATAAACAAAGCAACCAGTGCTACAGACCTATAGGCTAGGATTTATGCTCCTGGAATTGGTTTCCTCCTACAGTTGTCTCCCCATCCCAACCAGGTGTGAGGACGATGCAAGACCACTTCGTCCTCCCCCATAGTTTCATTAACAATGAATTCAATGAGGCTGAATAACTGTGGACCAGACCCTGTGCTAAATGCTGGCTGAACTTGGTGACTATTATCTGTCTGGGCCCAGCTTTGCATGGGGCAGCCCCACCACTTACTGTCTGGGGAAACCACTTTGTCTCTCTGGGTCCCAATTTCCTTGGTTCCTTCCAAGGCTAAATCCAGAGTCCTATGAGGAGACAGAACAGCCACATAGTGTGCCCTCAAGAAGTTCATCTGGGAGGCTAATGCAAAGAACATTAATGTAAGGAAGTCATTGACCAAAAACACAAGACTGGAGGACTGTGTTAGCTTACGTCAACATGAACCCAATAATTATTATCATCACTACCTAATGAAAACAGCTGTCATTTACATCGTTTACAAAGCAGTTACTTTAGAGTCCTCAAAGCAATTTCCATTTGTTATTTCATTTGATTAACAAAACGACTCTCTGTGGTGGAAGCTATAGTTGTTACTAAAACTGAGGCTGTGTGAGGTTATATGACTTATATAGGGCCACACATTTGGTCAGTGGCCACAACTCTGGTCCCTCTGCTTCCTAACTACTCTAATGTAGGCTACCCCCATTTTCTAGTTGTTTTCCAGTGTTTGGAAGGCTTCCCTATACTTTTTCACATCTATGATGCAAGGCGAGCAGGCACGCAGGGCATGGCAGGCCTTTATAATCTTCAGCTGAGGCAAGAGGTTCACAGAGGACACATGACACGTCTAAGGTCATCCAGTCTTCTGACCCTTGGCCCAGACTGGCCCTTCTGTCCCGATGCCCTCCCCAATCAAAGCAGGTCTCTCTGCCTAGAGCAGGAGGTCAATAACATGCACACTACTCAAAATGTTTCAAGGACTTTCCCCACGGTCTTATGATTGTTAATTATTTTGAATAAAGTTGGGTTGCTGTCTCTGCTTTTCTGTGACAAACGTTTATATTTGCCTCCCACTTGTGTCTTGTGACAAAGCAAAGCGATGAAGTAAATCTAATAATAAGCTAATCAGTGGCTTCATCTCAAAGCACAGCGACAAGCTCCACCTCTCTATTTAACAAGGGGATGGAAATCAATTTTCTTTTTCTCCTACCCTACCTCATCAAAGAATAAAAGAAAAACATATTTCTTGTAACACAATAGGCAAGCAAAACAAAGGTAGTTAATGACTAAATATACATAACCACACACACGTGTGTGTGTGTGTGTGTGTATGTGTGTGTGTGGTGTGTGTGATTCAGCCCTTCTCCTTTACGGCCAGCAGCTCTGTCCTGAGTCCTCTGGCATTAGGAACAGCCACTCAGTCAATGAGCGTCCTTTCAGCATCACAATTGCTCGTCTTTGCCCTGCTGGTGTTACAAACTGTGCTCTCTTCACTCTCCCTCACTCATGAAAGTCCTCAGAATAGTCCATTTTTATAATATTGAGGGAATAATGCCAAGTATTCTGGCTCCGCTCACTTCATTTTGCACTGGCTCCCATGAGTCTTTCCATGACTCTTTGAAATCATCTATTTCCTCATAACACTTTGCTGTCACATTCACACACCATAACTTATTCAGCAGTTCCTCGAGTGACGGGCATCCCCTTAGTTTTCAGCTGTAGCTGTCTTTTGCTACCATGAAGAATTGTTCTAAATACTTTTCTACATAAAAGACTATTCCCTCTCTCTTCATTCTCTTTTGGGTATAGGCCTAGCAGCCATGCAGCTGGGTCAAAGGGACCTCATTGTTTGGTAACTTTTTGTGTATAATTCCAAATGGATTTCCAGAATGGGCAGTACCCATTCCCAGGTCCGCCAACAGGTGGATCCAGGCGCCCGTTTTCCCACAGCCTCTCCAGCATCTATCATGTTCCTTTATTGGTCATCTTTGCTAATCTCTTCATTCTCTTTTGGGTATAGGCCTAGCAGCCATGCAGCTGGGTCAAAGGGACCTCATTGTTTGGTAACTTTTGTGTATAATTCCAAATGGATTTCCAGAATGGGCGGTACCCATTCCCAGGTCCGCCAACAGGTGGATCCAGGCGCCCGTTTTCCCACAGCCTCTCCAGCCTCTATCATGTTCCTTTATTGGTCATCTTTGCTAATCTGTTGGTTGTGCTGCTTTCATCAGCATTTCTCTAATTAGTAGTGATCTGAAGCACTTTCATATGGCTCTAGATGGCTTGGGTTTCTTCTCTTGAGAGATGCCAGTTCATGTCTTTTCATTTTTCATTTGGGACAAGCTTAGAAAACAATGTCCAAGGTCTTTACCTTGCCTTTCAAGGTTGTTCACAATCTGCTGCCCATCTTACCTCTCTCCACTAACCCAAAGTTTCAGACAATCCACTTTTCTCACAGATCCTAAATCTCATCTGGCTCTCCTCATTTATGCCAGATGGGAGTCATCTGGCTCTTTGAGAATCCCTTTTTGCAGGAGGAATGAGACACAAGGACCCTGAAGAGGCAGAAGAACTCATGCCTCAGGGCCCTGGGGATTCACTTCTCCCTAAGTACCCTGAGAACATTCATTCCTTTGCCACCCTGGTTTAGAAGATGTTTTTGTGCTTTTTGAGGGGGTAAGAAATGAAGGGGTGGGTATGACCATGTCAGGGTGGGGCAGATCATCCCATTAAATCCCCATATTGCTCAGGAAGACACAGTTTGAACAACCAGTTTATCTTGTGGAGCTTGCCTCCTTACCCCTGTTCATGGCTACACCCCCACCTAGTTTCCAGCTTTCCCCAACCTATTGGTCTTAATAGCTAGAAGGAGGAAGGTTTTGGTTCAATCTGGGGAAAATTTTGAGCTGCAAAACAATGGAATGGGCTGCTTTGGGGACGGGGGGAAAGTGAGTTTCCTGACCCTGGAGGTCTTTAAGCAGAGAATGGCTGGCTATTCAACTCAATTCAACAAACATTTATTTGGTAAGTCCTACCCATAAGGGATTATGTGATGGACAGTGAAGGTAAAAACCCAAAATGTTTCTGTTCTAAATAATCTTAAGCTTTACTGGGGGCTCCTAAAATATACACAAATAAGTGTAATATAAACGTAGGCATAAATAGGGCCTTGGGAATGTGGGAGGAGTGATTCCAAGAGGAGGCAGACTCAGCTCAATCTGAAAGGTGACATGGTGGAGGGCCGAGGGGACTGCAGGTGTGGGAGACTGTCTGTGGGAAGGCCTGGAGACGGCACATCCAATTTGGGGGATGGCCAGGGATTCAGTTTGCCTAGAATACAGAATACAAATGTGAAACAAGGCTAGAAAAGGAGGATGGGGCCATCAATGTCTGACTAAGGGATTTGCTTTTTGCCCTAGAGGCAATGGGGAGCCACTGTAGGCTGTAGAGAGTGAGTATATGAAATGGTGCACTCCTGGCAGTTGTGTGAGGACAGACTGGAGGGAGGAGAGACAAGAGGTTCTTCCTTCTTCCTTGTGGAGGATGCTGCTTAGGGATGGGTTAGACAAAGTGATTTCTAACATGGCAGCTCAGATCCTACAGTCTGACTTTGTGCCTGATCCTGCCCCCCCCCCCCCCCGGCCTATCACTGAATTCTGCCTCTAGAGTCTCCCTCTTGCCAGCCCTGCACTAGAAAATGCCATTTGGGAATTCTGAGTTTTTCTGCTTGGGGTCTTCTGAGTCTGGCTACTCCGCAGGCATCATGCCTGTCTTGCTGCCTCTATGTTATGGTACAGGGAAAGGGTCCAGTCCTATCTAGGTATGACCTCTGGCAAGTCACTCCATTTCTTTGGCCTTGATTTTTTCCTTATTTCCAAAATGAGAGGGTGAGACTCTATGGCCCATAAACTCATGACCTCCATGCCACTGGTCACAGAGTATCCCACAAACGTGTCCAAGATATGTTCAATGATGGTGATCATGATGACAGGTACTGATAAGTGTGAGAGACTGCTAAGATGGTGAAGGGATGTTAGGATCCATGAGGTCATGAGGATCCATGGAAGGAAATGGGCATGTTTAGCTTGGAGAAGGACATGCATTTGGGACATGCACGATAGCAGCAGACTGTCAGGTGAAGGAGGGATGCTGGCTCCAAAGGGTGGAATTAGGACCATAGGAGGAAGTCAGGAAGAGTCTAAATGCCACAACAATTTTCCTAACACTTGCAAAAGGGGTCCTCCCCATTGGAGGTTTCTGAACATAGCCTTGATGGCCACTTGAGATTCCTTTTTTCTACAAGTTGGACTAGATGTCTACTGAAGATCCTTCTAAGTTTCAAATGTTGTGTTCTTGGATATTGTACAGAGGTAAAGACCAAGATCTGGAAAAACTAGCTTGTTTGACATGGATTCTTAGGTTGTACCCAAATTTACTGACAGTTCTCCACCCCCTTCCTAGACTGGGCTGCTTCCCAGAAAAATCTGGCTACATAATCCCCACCAGTGACACTGATTGTAACCAGTGCCAACTTTTTAATATGACTGGTACTGATTAACACCTTCAGACTCCTGACAACTAGGTTAATGGGGCTGCCACTTTAGGATTTGGTGGACACCAGAGGAGAATGAGTGTAGTTTGTAACATCCCAAGTTCTGCTTACCTCCAGCTTGGACAACTGCCCTTGGAGTCCCACTGTCTTAGGGCAAAGGGAAGCAAAGCTTGGCACTGTCTTTAACCCAGCTTCGAGAGCCCTCAACATTTGGTTTTCAAATGCAATACAACTTTCAGTATGTTTCACTGCATGACAGTCCCCGATAAACACTAGTATTTTTAGCCTTTGCAGACATCCTATGGAAACTTCGTAAGAGCAGTGTCACTGTTTCTTGGATTGTTTTGACATGTTCAGTTCAGGATGACTCAATCAATTAGCAATGTTATATACCACAGGCAAAGTAAAGTGGCTGAGCCTCCCAGAACTCTGAAACTCATATGAAGGACAATGGAACACTCAGTCATCCTCTTGGCAAACTTTTGACCTCAATTACTTTCTCTAAGCACATTCAGTGCGCACAGGTAAGCAGCAAGAATGCAGGACAGTTGTCTTGTCAAAATTCAGGGAATGTGGGGCAGCCTCTACTTCCTTATATGTAACTCGAGGTGACAGGGACCTTGCTGTCTAATATCAAGTATAAATGGTGGTAGCAGAGCTGTGTTTGACTGGTCCAGGACCACTTTTATACTCATCAAAGTTACAATCACATATTTTTTCTCCTCTGAAGGCACAGTCTATTGACACTATGGTAAGAAAAACCAAGGTGATAATTATAAAGCCTGAACAGAGCTAGAAGTTTGTGGGAGCCGGAGACAGGGGAAGGGAAGGAAAGAAGGAAGATAGAAGAGGGAAGGGAAAAGAGAAGGAAAATGGGAAGAGAGAAGGGCAGTAAAGGGAGAAGGCAGCCAACTCACTGTCCCTAAAATACAGTAATAATAACAACACCTATTTCCATCCTGCTTTAAGTTTACAAAATATGTTCTTCCCGATCAGTCTGTGAAGTGCATCTCTTGGGAGGATGAGTCACATGTGACAGGTTATGGAAGAATGCCAAAAGCCAGAAAACTCAAGGAATCAACAAAACTACTGACTGTGGCACCGGCCTGATGTATCAGTGGCCAAACTAGAGACTTTTACCTAGGAGACAAGTGCAGATCTAAAACAATGCTCATCCAAACTTTAAATCTAATAGACATTTCTTCACAAAGTTGAGACAGAGATCTGAGGAGGACGAGGGGCTGGTCAATGCCCATGGCACAGGAGACAGATAATCTGTGAGCTCAGAGGGAACCTCAGGCCATCCAGCCCAATTTCTACCAGGGCAGGCCGCCCTCCTCAAAGTTCTGAACCCAATGGCTTTGGCTACAGGAAGTAGAATCTCTCCCCTGCGAGAGCAGGTCATCTCACTTTAGGATAATTCTACATTTGTCACTAGGCCCAAGAGCAAACCCTGGAATGATGAAACACAGGTTTCCAACAGACATTTTTGGAAATCCAAGTATAAGGAAAACTGAATGCTGGTTGACAGTACTGGATTTTCTTTCTGGTTTAGAAAAGATTTTTAAAAACTGTTTTTTACATTCTGAACTTAATAAACACTAAACCCAAACTTTCCACATGGAAAGACAAGACAAGGAGTATTACATATGAAATCATAAATCAATCAATAAGTCAGCTTTGTTAATAAGCACATATTGTACACTCTGCACTCTAGAGATAAAAAGAAAAAGCGAATCCTGTTCCTGCCTTCAAAGAGTTTCTACTCTACAGGGGAGACAACATCACCAAATGAGTGTGTACCGGATGTGTCCGGGCCTGGCGGCCAGTCCAAGGCTGGGCAGACCAGGGCCTGGAGAAGAAGCAGGTTTCTAAGAGCCAGAGTCGGTCATTTTTTGGGCAGAGCAGCACACAGACAAGGGGCAACCCCGTCACTTGTCCAAGCACCTTGAGATAGTGGGAGGGATGGAAAAAAGATTTTTGCCCTCAAACTCCAAATAAGTTTAATTTAGCAACCATTCACTAAGCCCCCATCAAAGGGCAGGCACTGTTCTAGTGAGACAGAGACAAAACAATATTAATGACTCTCCCAAGGTGGGTGCTCCATTGGAGGATGTACCACGGCCCCAGCAGGAAGGCAGAGTAGGGAAGATAAAGGCTGTGAGAGTAGAGGCTCTAGAGAGGATGTGCTCCGGGCAGAAGGATAACTGTGCAAAGGCATGGAAAGGGGTGGGAGTGAAGGCAGAGTGTGAGGAGCAATTCATGGCCCTGTTTAGCTGACACAGGGTATGATGTGGAACAGGTAACATGTACTTCAGAAAGCTAGTTTGGAAACACATGATGGAAGGCCTGCATCCCCAGGGAAAAGAATCCATCACTTTCCCTCGAGGCAACAGGTAGCCTTGAAGGCTTTAAGAGGGCCCTGGCATGGTCAGACACATGTTTAAGAGGGATTCTGGCAGGAGAAGAGACTGGAGAGACAGGGGGTAGGAGGCTGTCACTGTAGTGTAGCTGAAAGGCAATGAGGGTCTGAATCATGTGAGTAGAGTGTAAGAAGTGGAAGCTGCCTTGTAGGGAGGCGAGGGGTGATGAGCTAGGATCTAAAAGAATCAGTGGTCCACTCATTAACCATTATAAGGTTGGATGACTTGGAGGAGGAGTGCGTTTTTAAAAGAAGCAAATCTGGAGCTGAGAGGAAAAGATGAAGAGCTCGTTTTGGACATTTTGATTTTGAGATGCTGACTGAACAGACAGCTGCATGAAGGTATCAGTCAGGCATCTGGCAAGAGAAGATACGAGGTCAGAAGAGAAAATTAGAGCTCTGAGTATCTGGGGGTCACCTTCAGAGAGACGCTTACAAACCCAGTGGATGAGATGAGAACACCTGGGAGGACTGCTCCTCTCAGATCAATCCGAGGGGAGTCCACAGTGGGTCACTGAGCCCCCGGTGCCGCTGTGCTCCTTCTGTTGGAGAAGTAGCCAGTACCTCAAGAAGTCCCTCCCACTTCTCCACAAGCTGGTTCAAGACAAGTCTCCATAACTGAGCACAGTCAACTCCCCCAAGGCAGCAAGGTCACCCAGGACATGGTCATTACACTGTGGACACTGGTTTGCTTACACTCACTTTGGAACATGGTTCAACTTGCAGTACTTTGTCCAGGATTTCCAAGCTCTCTCCCCAGGAGAGCAATATACTGTGCTGACCTGATGGTGCACTCTGGCCCTTCCCAGCTCCTCCAGATGTCTGCGGTCCTCCCCTAGCTGTCTTGGGCCTGCTGCAGGCCTGGGACACTTCTTGGCAGCTCGGGCTTCTGACTGTCCACTCACTAAAGCTCCCAGCTTTCTTTCTACATACGGTCACCTTACAAAGCCTTGGAAGGCCAATAGAGGATGACTGTAAATTTATCAGAGTTGGATGATCAGCACATGGATAAGATTTTAGGGGTGTGTATGTGAATATGGAATCAGCACTTTGGGTCCTTAGCAATCTGTTTTAATTCAACATACAGGGAGGTTTGGGAGGCAACTGTAAGGCCTAATAGTTGTCCTGGATTTGAACTTGGATTTCTCTCCTAGGGAATCCTGGGAAGTTGGAACAGTCGTCACCTGGCTTTTATAATGTAGGGGGAGGCTGCCTGTAGATAGAGGGATGAATTAGAAGTCTTCAGAGGTCTTTTTCACCAAGGATGACCCCCCTCCCCATTAGTGCCTAGAGGGAACTTGTGGATTTCTAGGGATGGGCCTGGCAAATGAGAATGCCACTTGAGAACACTGTTGGCCTGTTCTCCACCCTCCTAGAGAGAGGATTACTGCTTGCCTTAAGCCAAAAATGGAAATATCACAAAAAGCTAAGCTTTGTTATTATTATTTGACATGGGACTTTGGGTTATTTGTGCCTTTACTAGATTGTCAGCTCTGTGAGGGCATGGAGTAGTAGGTCTCTTCTTCTGATCTCTCCAAATGCCTGATGTGGTGCTCTGTGCTCTGTTGAACTGAAGGAATTGTACATGTGTGCTCATGAACCAGCACAGACTGTCTGCTGTTTACATGGCCTTTAACTTTGGATTATAAGCAATGTATGGATAAGATGGTGCCTGTTTTGGTTAAAATTTCCATACGTGGCTGAGCAGCAAAGACAGTGTGAGCTCTGACCGCAAATTCAATTCAAAGAACACATATTCAAGTGACCTCTGAGTAGAAGGTCCTGTGCTGGGTACATTTACCTCAAAGAAATCCATTTACTTGACATCTATGCCCTTTGTGCAGAGTCTTTCCCTGATACCATAGACTCATGGACTGAACAGTATGACCAAATGACTAGCCCTGAACACTTTCTAGTTGTGGAGCCTAAGATGAGAAGCACTTAAGGATTCCCAGAGTCAGAAGGTAGACCAGTCTCTCTCCTCTAGGTACTTATCACCAGAAGGCACAACACGTTGCTCTCAGTCTAAGATGGTGCTCCCTGAGCAGTTCTTCCAGGAGACGGGGTGAATTTGTCCTGGACCTACCGGAAGTGTTAGTGACTTAACAGCATGCATTGAAAAGAGGGGCATCAGAGGGAGACAGAATTTTCCACTGGATGAAAGTAACTAGACTACATGGGAGATGAATCCGAGATCTTATTAGCTCTACTCATTGGAAGAACAAAGACAGAAATAACTATAATATACATATGATGAGACTGGAGGTACACCTTCAATCAGTTCTGTGAATATGTGTGTTTGTTGGTTGTATCCTGTTATTTAGAGGTCAGTCAGGTGGCTAAGTGGATAGAGTGCCAGATCTGGAGTCAGGAAGACTTGAGTTCAAATGTAGCCTCAGATACTTACTAGCTGGGTGACCCTGGTGTAACAGTGAGCACCCCAACATACACAAGGAGACCTGCTACCACAGGTTCTCAGATCTGCATTCAAAAGAGGAAAGCAACTTTCAAGGGGTTAACAATCACGTTAGTCAAGCACAGGTATCAGAGAAAATCGAAATGAAAAGTCAACAGACATGCTTCCAAAATGTCTGACCATTGTAAGGGGGTTCCTTAACGGCTTCCCAGTCTCTCAGACCAAGGAAACATTTCCAGTCAATAAGCCCCAAAGGAAAGTAAAACCTCACCCTCAGAGTATTTATAGACTTTTTAGAGTCAGCAGACATAACCCTTTGAGCCAGCGCTCAACAGAGCAAACAAAAGTACTTGGGAACAACTCCCCTAATCAAGCTTCCTTCTCACAATGGCCAGGAAAGATCCTCCCCACTCACATTATTCAATCAGAGGCATTTTGAGTAAAACAAAAACAGCAAAAGATCCTAATTTGATTGTCATTACACCTGGGCAAGTCATGTGACCTCTGTTTGCTTTAATCGATGGTAAAGGAGATGGCCAACCACTCCAGTATCCTTGCCAAGAACACTCTGTTGTTCATGAGGTCACAAAGAGTGGGATGTGACTAAAAGACTTACTTCTAGGTTGTCTTCCCCATCAGAGGGTGAGTTCCTCGAGTGCAGGGGCTGCTTTTTGCCTTTTCTGGTATTTCTAACTTTCAGCCTAATGTATCACACAGCAGGACTTAATATTTGCTGACTAACTAGTGACTGGGAGTAGAAGTAAACTTTGATTTAGGGAATCAATTCCTTTCCTGCCTGTTTGTAACTAATCTACTGCCCAGGTAACCAGAAACAACATAAATAAACCACAATTTATCAATGATTAAGAGATTTTTCACCTTACACATAGCACTATGTCATCACTCTCTCCACTCTTAACGCGAGTGTTCAGAAGGCAATAATTAAGTGTTCAAATGATTATGAACAAAAGTGGGGGATGAGGGAGAAAGCTTAGAAAGGCATCACTGGCACTTTGGATTTGGGGAATTTGGGGCTTTGTTCCATTTAATGCATTTTGTCTGTCCTTAGTGAATTCTGTCCCAAGTGACTGAGTATACCACGTTTTACTGGTTCTGATCCTGCGGCTGCTGGGAAAACCCTCTCATGTGAGTCTAAAGCCTCTCAAAAGTTCTGATGCATATCTTCATTGCATGCTGTCATAAAAAGGAGATGTGCCACTCCCCACACACAGAACACCCTCAAATATACTCACAACTGGGAAGAAGCAAGGAAGGGAGTGCCAAAGGTCGCTAGGTCTAGCCCCTGCCACCAGACAGGCTTAGAGGTATAGCAGAAGTCCAGAGTGATGATATGACTTAGCCAAGGTCATACAGTGAGACACAAAGAAGGGGCAAGGGAAAGGGCCAAGGCTGCTCACCTTGTCTCGCAGCCTGAAAAGGGGATGATTTGGGACATATGGATTTCATTCTTGGAGCTGCAGCCTGGGGTGAGTTGCCTAACAGTTCTAGGCCTCAGTTATCTCTTTGGAAAAACAAAGGCCTTGAACTAGATAGCTTAGGTCCCTTTCTGAATAGTCTATAACTTCCCACTTGGTGGTTGCAGATTTGTTCCCAAAGTTTGTGGCATCTACATATCCTTTTAGAAACATTTGGCATCTTTAGTTTTATATTAGCTTTGTTTCCCAATATATTCCTTCCTCTTCACCCACTCGGAAAGTCATGCTTCTTAAAACAAAGAAGGAAGGAAGGAAGAAAGAAAGAAAAGAAAGAAAGGGAGGAAGAAACAAAGAAAGGAAGGAAGAACGAAAAGCAATTTATTTAAAACTAACACAGCAACCAGGTTAGACAGACTTCCATGTCCAAAGAAAGGAGGCAGGTACCTTCTTCTGTCTCTTCTTCAGGATCAAGCTTGGTCATCCTTATTATAGAGTTCATGTTGATTCTGTGTCCACTGAGGGAGTTCGTGGGTCGAAGGTTTTTCTAGGTTCTGCTGACTTCATTTTGCATCAGGTCATTTAGGTCTTCCCATGCTTCCTTGTCTTCTTGATAAACAGGGTTTTTCACCTTGCAGTAATTTTCCATTACATTCATGTGCCATGAATCAGTTAACCAATTAATGATCATCTGCTTTACAAAAAGAACAGCACAGAACAGTACAAAAGGTGCTGCTATAAATATTTTGGGATATTCTTTTGGGGATTTTTATCTCTATCGAGAAATATTTTAGGGACTTTTCTTCTTCTGTTTGCTCTCCTTGGGATAGATGCCTTAAAGTGAAATCTCCAGGTCACAGAACGTGACAAGTTTAATCACTTTCTCAGCACACTTCCAAATTGCATTTCTGAATGGATGGTCCAGTTCAAGACCCACAAAGAGCACATCAGGGGTCTTACACAGACCCTGTAATAGCCCCTACTCTGATCTTTTGGAACCTCTGGCAATTTGTTGAATGTGAGGTGACTTTAATTGAAATACCTCTCATGGTTGTTGTGCCTAGGTCTTTTGGGGTGTGTGTATGTGTGTGTGTCTGTGTGTGCTTATATACATAGGGCCCCCATGTGTCCATGAGTAGAAATATAAATGTGGGTACAAAAACTAGACTTGCTAACACACCAAACTTGATTTGGCATGGTGTGGTGGAAATGGTACCAGATTTAGAGGCAGAGGAACTGGGTTCAGATCTTAGGTTCTGCCACCTAATAGCCTGTGTGATTTCAGAAATCAAATTTTCTGTGCATCAGTTTCTGAATTATCAGTTTAATAATTTAATTATTAAATGGGGGAGTTGGAATAGGTGTCTTCTTTAGTCTGAAGTCCCTGATTGCAGGCTAGCCCTTTTGGCTGGTTGAGCATCTTCCTAAATGAGTCCAATGAGCCTGTTTTTAGGGCAGTGTGAGCACAAAGGAAAACAATGTGTGCTTTAGGACATAAGCTCGTTCAAGCTCTAAATTCTACCAGGTGATCTGTGTGTGCCAGTCTTAGCACATGTGGCTACCTCTACAGAACACATAATTGTCATACATAGGAGTAACAGGGCTTGGGAATGGCCATTGGTACAGATGAAGAAACTCCCTCTCCCAACACAGAGCAGCCCCTTCTCTGCCAGGCCTTAGAGTCTTAGAGAGTGGCCTGGAGCCATGAGAGCTGAAGAAGACACTTGTGCAGGTTCTTGAACCAAGATCGTCGTGGCTTTGGGGCCTGCTCTTTAGTCTATTTCAAGGTTTCAGAAAGAAAACCAAGATTAAAATGGAAGCAAATACGCCCAGCCTACCCATTCCTGCTGTCTCGCCCAAACCCTGATGCTTCAGGCTCTGGTTTGGCTTGTTTGTGTCCTGCAGAGGCCTCATTCTTGTTCCATTGGTTCTCTGACCACTCTAGGGATATTAGAGCCACGGCAGCTTTTCTGATGAAAGACTGTTCTCCATCACCATCACAACAGTCTGCTGCAGTGTCACTGGACACATGGAAACTCCATGGGTATTAGAAACAAATGAAATCAGCTGATTCTGAGGAAACTTTGTTAAAACCATACTTCATGAACTGAAGAAGCGAAGCAGTGAGGTCACCAAATCAATACTGGGCAACAGTGTTTGCCATCATCTCAGCTGGAAAAGCAGACAAGGTCATTTAGCAAGGGCCTGCGTGCTGCACTGGACTGTCAGCTGCTTAGAGAGTGTCACCAAGTCAACATCTGGGAAGCTTGGGAGATGCTTATCACCATCTTGGTGAGAAGACCACTTGATCCTCCACAAGTGCTTGGCCTTTCACACCCAGCCACTCTGCTTGTCTCTGGGGCAATGGCTAGAACCAGTCCTGCTCTTGCTGAAACCAAGTGCCTTGTTTAGCTGGATTCTCTGTAGCATCCCCACTGTGGCCTTCCCACAGCAGGTCACATCCTGTTCTAAAGTCTAAGGCAGGATAGTTATTTTCAGGGTGTGAAGGGGGCAACTGGAATGCACCCCATTTTAAAGAGAAGGTTAACTCAGATCTGGGAGGAGGCACTGCCAAGAAGATGGGATCTATGAACTTCCCTGCATCCCTCACACACCCAGTCTTAAACCAAGAGCATCCTCCTGGTGATAGGACCATTTGGATTCCATTCTTAGACATCACATAGTACCAGCTACTTCTCCACTATTCAGAGATACCACAGGGATATCTCTAACCTCCTCAAGGCAAAGTCAGACATGTCCAGGATGGAAGTTTTTCTTCTCTGGTGAACAGCACCCTTTATATAGCATGCACAAGCCACACACCCTTCAGGGCTTGGTTGCTGATACCATGGAAACCCAAAGGGCTGCCTTCTCCTGACACTGCAGCTATCACTTCCCAAAGGTCAGTGACAGTTCTTTCCAGCTGGGTCCTGAAGGCTGCCATAAGCTCCATTTTTTTTTTTTGGCTAAATGCTTTGGAAATTGTCACAACTCCTTCTATTTCCCCAACAGCCTGCCATTCTAGAGTCTTTGTACAGAGAACATCGTCTCAGAGCTTTCCTTCCAAGTCACTGTTCGAACATAAAGAGGGCGGGGTGAAAAGTAGTCATATTAATTATACATTAATGAAAGAGAGATGGATAAAGGAAATTTGAGCTGTACCTGTGCAAAGCAAAGTCCCAGGAATACTAAAGAGGGTTCTGGGTTTCAGGCTAGTGTTCTAGGAAGTTAGGCAGCATAGCGCAGCTGGGAGTAGACAGGGAGTAACCTGTTGTCACAATCCCACCCAAAATGTACAAGTTTTCAGAAAGTATTCAGGATAACAGAAATCTTTTCACATGTGGCCTTTGGAGAAAGACACACACACAGGCAGGACTTCAGTGGCTGCAGAGAAGGAGGTGTTATTATTGAAGAGAGGGTTAGTGAACACCTAGAAAAGGAAGCAATGACCATAACAATCGACATGCCTTCAAGGGCAGGTCACGTCCGTCTAACCTAGGTCCTTTTAGGGCAGTCAGTAAACTGAGAGATGAAAAGAAGATTTTTTTATAGATTTTTTTCATCTACATTTTAGCAAAACATTGGATGTTTTGAAAGTCCCTGACTAACTGAACTCCAAGAGGAGCCACCTATGGTGGTTGTCCCTGTGCTATTTAACATTTTTATCAATGAGTTGGATAAAAGCATGGATGGACAAATGGTGCTTAGTGTACAAAGCCAAAAGGGAGCTAGCTACCTCACTGGATGACAGAGTCAGGATCCATATGGACCATGCCAATTGTTTTCTCCTTCTCAATTCCTGCCTTCATATCAAGGGACTTCAAGATACATATTGACTCTCCCTCAAACTCAGCTCCATAATCTACTTACCTCCCATGAGCTACTCCTCCACCCCACTTCAGCCACACATAAAGATGGGCATACTCTGACCTTGCCACCACCCACAAATGTACCACCTTTGTGTTCAATAATTCCCCAGATCCCCTCATCTAACCATCATCTATTAGTTTTTCACCTCTCTCTCTGCCTTCCCTTACCCACTTCTCTTGGACTACATGGTGACCTCCAATCCCTTGACCCCTTAATTCTCTCCTAGGCTATCTCCCCTGAGGTAGCCACTCTCTCTTCTTCTTCCTAACTTGACCCCTTGGTGAACCAATTCATTTCTACACCAGAAGTGTCAAACTTGCAGCCCTGCCTTGGGGCAAAACTCTCTAGTCAGAACCAGATTAAAATGTAATTGGGAAATATTTAACAAGTAAATAAAAACACAATATAACATAATTTGTGGTTTTCTAAATCCATATGTGGCTGGCAGACACCCAGATTCTACTGGAGTTCAACACTACTAACCCATACTCTCCTCTTCTCTTGATTCTCTTTCCTCCTACCTTCCCCTCTACAGTATGCTGCTAGGCTTCCACCTTAGATAACTCCCATCATCTGCATCATGGTCCACTACAAATTTATGTTACGTAACTTCACCTGGGCCCTCACTGCTGCTAGGTAATCCCACCACATTGCCCTCACCAACTCACTCTCCCACTGTCCACAGCAGCTCTTCCAGATCTTTTCATCCCTCCTCAAATTTCCCATGGCTTCCCTACCTTCACCTGCCCAGCTGAGAACCCAGCTTCAAAATTTAAAGAAGAAATGGAGGCCGTTTGCTGGGAACTCTCTCTTTCCCCTCCTCCTCATCTCATATCACTGATTGAACTTCTGCTCAACTCCTCTACTTGTTCAAACAATACCATTCCATTCCATGTCCACCTTTGGAATGCCTCCTCTGGCACTTCACTAATCTTTGCTCTCTCCCTGTCTACTGATTCCTTCACCAACACCTAGAATACATTCATATTTCCTGACCTTTCCATCCTCACTAGCTACTGACCTTTGTGGCTGAACTCCTCAAAAAGGATTCCTACAATAGGAGCCTCTACTCTCATCTCAAACCCCTCGCAATCTGGCTTTCAACCTCATTATTCTGCCCAAACTGCTCTCTCCAAAGTGACCAGTGACCTCTTACTGACCAAATTCAATGGTCTTTTCTCAGTCTTTTCTCTCTGTGGCCTCTGACACTGCTGATCATCTGCTTTTACTTGATAATCTCTTTACTCTGGGCTTTTTGGACACCACTCTTTCCTTGCTCTCCTCCTACCTATCTGACTGCTCTTCCTCAGTCTCCTAGATCATGACCTGGAACAGTAAGTGCCCATGGCGCTCTTTCCTGGGCCCTCTTCTCTTCTCCCTCTATGCTACTTAGTGATCTCATCAGTTCCCAAGTTACCACCTCTATACTGACAATTCTCAAACTGACCTATCCTGCCCCAACTTCTCTGCTGATTTCTAACCTCAGATCCTCTTCTTTGCTCCCCTGGGCTTCTTTAAATTCACAACTAAAATTCTGTGTTTTATAGGAAGCCCTTCTGAGTCAGCCCCTCTGAATTCTAGTGCCTTCCCTCTCTTAATTATTTCCTGTTTTTGTTTGCTTGTCTCTTCCATTAGATTATGAGCTCCTTGAGAGCAGGGACTTTCACCTCTTTTTGTATCCCCAATACTTAGCAAAGGGCCTGGATCATAGTAGGTATTTAATAAATATTTATCAACTGACCCACTGCTTTGCTAGAATACTGGGCTGTCAAATAAAAGGAAATTTAAAGTTAAAGCAACCAATTTCCCAAGTATAAGATTAGGAAGGCTTAGAACTTCCTGAAGAGAAGCTTGGAATTGTGCAGGACTGTACAGTCAATGAATCAGCAGTACAATAGGCGAGAATGCTCATGTTCCCTTGGGCTATGTGCAGGGGGGAGCACAGTTGCTAGGAAGAAGACCATGGTCTGCCTGTCCTCTCCTCTGACCTGCTCAGAATACCCTTGTTCATGTTCAGCACATTTCAGGACTGGCTGAAGAGAGAGGGCAATGAGAGTGAGAAATGGCTTATGTTTAACCCACATAAGGGCTGCTTGAAGGATGAGACAGTCAGCCTGGAGAAGATGTGCGTGTGTTGAAGGCAAAATATATTCTTTCCAGTATTCAAAGGGCTATGAAAGAGACTTGACTTCTACTTGATCCCCAGAGGACAATGGCCAGCCTGGGTAAGTAGTAGATTTAGGGGCTCTCAGGCTCATGCCATGACTATTTGGTCAATGTGCCATCTAGCAGATTCTTTGTTCAGTAAATGGCTGATGAGGTACCTTCTGGCTCTAATGTTCTATGATTTTGTGAAATGTTCCCATGCAAAACAAGTTAACCTCTCCATACTTTCTTTTTCCCTAGCCCCCATGGCCAAGAGCTTGGATGGTTATTTCAGACACCCTGAAAACATAATTGAAAAGGATCTCATATAAAATATGGGCCCCAGTAGATTTTGGGAGGAGGGGCAGAAAAGCAAAAATAGCCATTGTGATCCCTCAATAAGACAGCAAAACCGATCTCGGCAATTTCCTCATAATAGGGCAATTCCTGGTAACTTAATCCTCGGGGGGAGGGAGGAGAGGATAGAGATAGACTCTACTGCTGTGTGTGGGATGAACAGGCTAACAGACTCTCAAACAGAGAAGGCTGCCTACTAAAAAGAGGACACATACCTATCTGGTGATAATCTACAGAATTTATTTTTCCCAAATCCCAAACAATGAATCCAAAGGTCACTAAGTTAATGCAGTTAGAACAGTGGAGCCTCTGAGGAATTTCTCATTTGTGTCTACTGAGTGCAATGGTTGTTATGTCATGGACTGCCTTTGCGAGGTCTTCAGAAGGAGAGAAGGATGAAGACAGAATCTGTTTTGTCAACATATACTATAAGCTAAGCAGCTCCAAAATACTTCCACTCCAGGCTCCAAGAATCCAAGGGGGAAAAAAGTAATCGCTCTAAATGACCCTCGACTATTTGGAAGTTCATACCCATCAAGTTAGAAGAAACAAAATTGTTACCACCTGTTAGGGTCCCAAGTAATACAAAAATCACTGAGGGAGAGAGGCGGGCAGATGGGCTTGGAGGAAGGGTTTGAAAAAGGCTCAGGGACGTTAGACTGTGAGCAGCATCTCTGAGCAGCCGAGGTACAGGAAAGGAGAATTCTGGGCAGGTTGGCAAATGGAAGATCATTATTCTAGAGTCAACACAGCATCATAAAAACCATCTTGTACCTGTAGTTTCTAAAGCAGCTTGTAAAAAGGGTATTGGGCTCACAATTGCCTCATCACAGACTCCATTTCCCTTGATGATCTCTTCTCTCTAGCAGAGGATGTTCTACCTCCTCACACATCATGTTCCACTTCACTACTTGTCTTCAAGCAAAGGATGAATGACCACTCAGGTTCAATTCAACAAGCATTTAAAGCACTTACTATGTAGATGCTGCATGTACGAAGACCTCCCCAAAGGAGGCTGTGTTCCCAGGGAGCTCACACTGTACTTATCACCTGTGAGGTTCATCATAGAAGGAATTCTTGTCCTGGTATGAAGATGAGACTAGGTGGTACCTGAAGCTCCTTCAGGCAGGAGAGTATTTTGTCTGGAACCCTCCCATGCCCTTATCACCACTGCCACCTCCTTGTCACATAAAACATAAGCTCTTTTAAGGGAGCCAGTCAGTGAGATTTTAAATTTCATATTCCCTGGAAGTCTAGCAAAGAGACTTGAACACAAGAGCACTTAATATATGTTTATTGAATTGAAATTAGTCTTCAGAAGTCAGGGGATCCAACATCGGCCCAAAGTAAGAGTCCCCCCTGGCAAATCCTTGACAAATGTCAAATCGCCTCTCCAGTGACGGGGAGCTCATCACTTTTCTAGCTCAATCCTTTATTAGGCAATTCTGGCTGTTAAAGAATCTTCTTAATTCTAAGGTGACTCTGAATGGAGGTTGTGGCTAGTTTTGCTCTCTGGTCCCCCACATGACATGCTTTCAAATATTTGAATGCAAACCTTGTATTTTCCCTTAGTCTTTTCATCTCTAGGCAAATCCTTTTCAATTCCTTCACCCAGGGATCTGTTGAAGAATGTGTTTTCCACATTCCTGGTCCCACTGTTCTGCATATGACCCTGGAGCTTAGAATGGCAGCCTGTGATCTGACTGTAGCTAAGCAGTACTCTAGAGGACAGTGGCATGATTACTGCTTTGGATCTAGGTGTCCTTTAAGTAGGAGAAAGTAAACTGGCTGGATCACATATGATAAACTGCATTGTCTTTTCATCAATCCCAAGATTCTCCCTAATATAATACAAATTTTTTTTTTTTTTGCATCAATGTTCTCCAAGGGTTGCTGAATGGTTCCTGGAACATCACAGCCTCTAAAAGGATAGAAGCTGTGGGACACTCAAAGGGCAATGGAAAGAGGAGTAGTGGCCATAAGCAGGCAGCAGCATATCTCCCACAGTGACCTGTTTCCATCTTGGTCATGCCATCCAGTCTGCTCCCTAAGAACCAGCCTCCCTAAGAGATGACAGAGATGCCAACTGCAGGCCCAGAGAAGGCAGAGATGGCAGTGCTTGGGTTGGGTTGGGCTGCTCCTGGGAGCTATAATTAGGGACTGTGACCATGACTCCTCTGATGACCTGCTTGTGAAGGGCATCCAGAGCTGTAAAGCATGTCAACGAGCCCATCCCTCCACTCTTCCTCACTAAGTGTACCAGGAACCGTTAAAAGAGAGAACCTAGAAGAAGTGAAGATCTGAGCCTATGACTTGGGCTCCTTAGAGTTCCTCCCTGTAGTTTAGATGCCATTTGGCACATGTATGCTGATCTCTAAAAAATAAATAAATACACAGGATAAAGAGCTGCTATCTCTACCAGCGGAGGAAGGAGTTCTTAGATTCGCTGATGAATGACCTGACACTGATAGGGGCTCTTGATGATTCAGAGCACTTCATACACATTATTTCATTTAAGCCTTGTAATCAATCCGTCAGCAAATATTTATGAAACACTCTCTCAGTTGCTGGGGATACAAAGGTAAAGAATGAAACATCTCCACTGTTAAGGACCTCACATTCTAAGACAGGAGACGTGTAAATAAATAAAAACAGGTCCAAAGTAGTTAGACCCAGGATGGTGTGAGGAGGAGGCCACTGGAAGTTGGGGGAATGGGGAAGGCTCCATGGAGAAGATAGTATCTGAGAGGACTCAGGGAGATGGAGGGAAGTTGGGAGGGCACATGCAGGATGCAGATGCAAAGGCATAAAGATGGAAGGTGTCATGTCATGTGTGAAAAGATCAGAAGGATGCCCACTTTTGTTGGATTGGGGGAGGATACAGGTTGCGCAGGAGTTGTTGAGGAGGCAATAGAGAGGCCCTGCAGATGACTATGAGAGAGGCACAACAGCTCTTAGTGTTCACTTTTTGAAGATGGACTGAGGAAACCGAGGCTCCCCTAGTTATCAAGGGTTAAGGTAGACTGTGGATCCAATCTGATCTCTCACTTACCCCGCTATGACAAGATGCCTGTGCAAGGGGACGAAGGAGAGATGAACGGAGACTGATTTTTTGGGTCATGGATCTAGTACGCAAAGGGGCTGGAGAAATCATCTAGTTAAACTCCTTCATTTTACAGATGATGAAACTGAAGCCCAGGCAGTTTAGGTGACTTGTCCAAGGCCACATAGCTAGTAAGTGACAGATAGGATTTTAACTCAAGTCCTCCAATCTAGCCATCTTTTTCACTGTAGTACATTGGCTATCTGAAGAGTTACAGAAGTCAAACAACCATGCTGACTGAATAAGTCATAAATTCACATTCAGCTGGGCCCTAAATCCCACAAGACCACATGACCTAATCATGTCCCATGGATTATCCTATGGGTTATTACCACTATGACTCCCAGGTTCAGACAAGTGTGCTTCAATCTTGCATCAACTATTTCCTATTGGATGTTTCGAAGGGGATGTCCTGGAGACACCTCAAACCTCAACATGTCCAAAAGAGAACTCAGAAAAATTTCAACCAAACTGAACCATCTTCCAAACTTCCTTTCTTCCCTCAAGGTTTAGTGGATGGAAAGTCAGGCTTGAAGTCCAAAAAACATGGATTCAAGTCTTGTCTCTGACACGTGCTGGCCACATCACCTTGGGCAAGTCACACAGCTTCTCAGGGCTTCACGTAACACTACAAGTTGTAGAAACACTGACACAGGGAGTTCTTGCCCAGGAGCTACCTATACTTGTGAATTCACAAGTCCAGCCCCTGTCTACTCAGTATCCTGATTACTCGTCAAAATGTATGGCACACTGTAGACGCTTACTAAATGCATGCTGACCGCCTGATGAGTAGGACCCTGGTGGGTCAGCTGAACTAGGTTCCTCCCTGCCATTCTCTGTGGCCTTCCCCTTCTTTCCATCAACTGGCCAAGCTCTGGAGCTGGCAAACAGAGGTCTTTTTTCACAAGAGAGAAACGGTTCCTATTTCTGAGGTGAATGGGTTTAATGAGTCAAATGAAAAACCAGGGAATGTTGAATTGTATGGGGAAATCCAAAAGAGAAATGTCAGTTATCGATTTATTTTCCCTATGGGGCTATGGAAGGAAGGTTGACTAAAGACAATCCATAAAATGCATTCCCAAATCCTTACTGTTTATTCTGCTGCAAGTAATGGGCTGATGACAATGATCTGGGAGAAGACAAGTCAGGGGTCATTCCTAAATCACGCTATGGAAAGCCACATGTATATGGCAGAATGCTCTGATCAATCCTTCATCAGCCCTATAAAGGGAAGATTTCTTTTCTTAAAGATTGTTCTAGACAAATAGTCTGATGTGGACTGCTAGCTTCACAAGGCAGAGTACAACATACCATCTCCATATCTCATCACACCCTGCTCTGCCTAAAGCAGGCACTTAATAAATGTTTGCTGAATGAATAAGGGATGAGTTCATGTGGAAGTCCTAAGATAAAACATGATTTTGTCTGTTTCCTGGATGAGAATTGTGCCAATCCCAGTGTATAAGGAAAGAATAATGAACAGACTAGGGAGGAAGTCAGATGTCTGAAGATTGGAAGATAGGTGGAGCATCCTAGCAGGGTGAGTCTTTGGGCCCCCAAAAATGATGCCATGTTAGACCTACTATGCCTGCAAGATCATCTGGTCCTTATCCGGCATCACACTAGACTGCAAGAATACAAGAGCCTGCTAGTGTCAGATAAACTCAGGGCCCCTTCCCCTAATGAAAGACCCAAGAAAACCAAATGCAGACAGAAGCTGAAGGGCCATTCAGGCATTTATGCTCAGGTCTGCACGTTGTCTCCCTTGGATGTGGGTGTGAGGGCATGTGCATAGCATGGCCAAGATATCCACAAGATGAAGCCCCAGAGTCTTCTCCTGCTCAGCTGTCATGGAAGTAGATTAGCAGGGAATAGGGGAGGGTCACCTGAGAGGAACAGGACGGTCCTCAGTGAGGGGCTGAGGCTTTAGGAGGCAGGTCAGCATGGGAGGTTGCCTGGCTGTAGCCAGGGGTGGCCCCAGCCCCTGCTAAATCATGGCTCTGAGTTCTGTGAGTCCTTCACTGGGCAACAGTGAAAGCCTCTGGGCCCACAGGCCATGTAAGAGCCCAGAATGTGCTAGGGGTCCCATCCTGAGCCCTGGATTAGCCAGGTCCGACAGAGCTCAAAACAGTGGGAATACAGGAAGTCATTACTGCTCCCAGCCTCGGTTTCCCTGTCCAAGAGAAATGTGGCTATTTCCCTCCACAGGACTGGTCAGGATTCAGGAGAGAAAGCATCAGAGTTTGCCCAGCCTCTAGACAGAGAACCATGGATTGTGAAGGGGTCTCATGAGGGTCAGTCTCTTACCTTATAGCTCCATCTGGAACAAATCTTAACTTTTCCAGAAGAAGGAGAGCACAGAATTGCCCTGCCTTTATTGCTATGGAAGGGCTTCCTGACAGCTAACTCAGACTTGCTTCAAAGCATGTATAGAAGATGCATTCCCCAGACAGATACATCTCTCCACCTCCTCCCCTGACCATGGACTCGAGCGGCCTGGTGCACTGGTAAGCTTGGGCTGTTCCGTGGAATGGGCAAACAGGTGCTGGGAGGGTTCCTGGGGCCTGAGTGGGGCCAAGGGCAAGGTTTTAAAGAAGGATCCCTCCTCTTCTCTGGTTCAGGGATGAAATGCCTCCCTGAACGCAGCTAACCTCCTTATCTTTTCGATCTCTAAGTGAGAATGCAAGCTAGCCACAGGCACGGAACAAGCCACTTCAGAACTGTGATGGAAGGGTTCTGCAAGGGGGTGGGTGCACTGTAAATATGTGACTGGCTTCTGCCTTTTGCATCTCTTGGCATCCCCAGGGCTTAGCACAATGCTTAGCACATAGCAACACTCAGTAAACAATTACTGAATGAGTAGTAGTAGATGTATCCGAGGAGCTGGGCTAGTGGTGGAAGTACCTAGGAGGCTCAGGCTGGCGTTTTGTTTCTTCAGGAAGCCCCTGGTCTGTTCCCCAGTTCTTGGAGAGGGGATCTAGAGGAATGGTTCCATGAGGAAACCGGCAAGTGTCGTTTTTACCTCCATAGCCCCTGCAGGATACCCCCCAGCGCTGAAGCTGAACTTCCAAGCTGATTCGAGAGTTTCCAGTGGAGGGGAGGGGGCTCCCTTTTGCCCCTGTTGCTCAACACTGCTGGGTGGCAAAGGAACAACACCTCCAGAAAAGAGGCTGCAAGTTGCTGGAGGCTCCCCTGCAGCCCGAGGCTGCCAAGGTCAGCCAGGGGTCAGGCAGGGCTGCTCCACTTGGCCCTTTCGGTTTTCTCCCCTCCCTTGTGTACACACTGATACGGTTTCCAGCCTGCGCCTCACCAGCATTATCACCCTGCCTTGTTATCAGGCTTGGGTTCAGGGAAAGCAGGAAAGGAGGTCGGCTGCGGGTCAGGGCCTGGTGGTGTGGCCCTTCTGGGCCTTATCAGCAAGGGAAGAAAGTGAATCCACCTGGGAGGCGGCAAGGTCGGCCAGGGTGCCAGGGGTCACTCGGAGTTCACTCAGAACAAGTCCCCTGCTGTTCGCAGGACCTTGTTCATCCACTTCTCCAACTTGCAAGACTGATTTCCTGCTGGGTTTCTCCCTCCCTGTCATCTAGACGGAGGAGCCTGGAGTGCTGCCTGGCTGGCAGTGGATTACTGTACAGGCACCACCACCCTAGCATCCAAACCAATTATGGCAATTCATTCAGAAAATCCCTGGGATCAGGGTCACAAGTCAAAGTGCACAGGGTAGGGCCAGGGAGTGAGTGACAGGGACAATTTGCCAAGGCTGCCTGGGCTTCCCTTTCCACCCTTGAAGTGATTTGCACTGGATTCCCTTCTCCCACTCCCCACCCCCTCTGGCAATCCCCACAAGCTTCATTTCCTCTCCTGTCTTTTTAATTTATTCCTGGGTAGCCTTGCTAACTTCCTAGGAGTCCCTTAAGAGCTGAATGTAGCACAGTCATCAAACTAACTTTGAAGGAAAGAAGTGTTTGGGGACTCGCTTTTCTGGACCTCTCCATGGGACCCCTCTGTCCTACCCTGAAGGTTGGACGCTGATTTGTATTTGGTGTTACAGCCCTTCCGTTTCTTGGTGGGATACTCTGCCACCATTTCAAAAACAGATCATGGGATACAGAGCTGGAGGGGACCTCTGAGGCCAAGTTAATCTCCCTCAGTTCTGCAGATGAGGGACTCGAGGCCCAAAGAGGGCACCTCATTTGTCCAAGGCTGGGCATGTAGTAGGTGCAACAACCTAGGTCTGAAGTCGCCTCCTCCGACTTTGAGTCAAAAGACAAAAACAGAGGATGGAGTGTGGGGCAAAGGCAAGCCCACGGATCTTCTGAATGAAGTGAAAGACCCACAAAGCAGTGGGAGTCAAAATTAGCACATGTATTAATTATCAGAGATAGTATGAGGAGCTCCTAACCTCAGAGCCATGAGTTGGTTTTCAGAAATGTGTTGATAAATGTATCTCAGTACAACTGGCTTCCCAGTCTGGCTGTGGCTACAACCTAGGTCTCCTATGTTACACCACTCTGGAATCTAGAAAGAACTGCGCAGCATTGATGGCACAACCGTTTCTGCTCAAATCTGGAGCCTGGGCTCGACCAGAAGCAGTTCCCTCCCTTCCCAACTCCTAGTTACCTCTCTTTTAAGAGAAGAACAGCTGAGTCCAAGGATATTCTCCCTAAGGAGCTCAAACGCTAGAGATGAAACTGAGTGGCACACAAGCTCATTCCTCAGTGTACCCTTGGGAAAGATACGACTTGACTTGCTGTTTGGTCAATTTATTCAAGACACTTCGCCTGCACCTAGTGCATGCTGACATACCGTGAGGGACACAAACAGCCCTCACTGTGCCCGCCTCCCCAGGTTCACAACCTTGGAGGGTATGTGGATCCAAAGGTAGACCCCTCTCTCAGGCACGTGGCCATCCCCTTTTGCAATCACTTCTTACTGCTCTCCATGTCTCAGGTCTCTCCCCTGTGAAGCCCTCCAACACTCATATTCTCCTGGCTCTCCCTCCTTCTCAAAGAGCCCCAGGAGCTCCCACTTGCATCTGGGGCAAAATACAAATGCCTGCTTGTCAACTGAAAGACTAATAATCCGACTTGAGTCTCCCCTTTCCAGCTTGGTGCACATGAGTCCATGAAAACTGACCCAACTGCTGTTCTCTGTGCACAACATCCCATCTCCCACCAGCGTGCCTCAGCACAGGCCATCCCCTCTGCTAGAATTCACTCCTCCTCACAGTATCCTCTTGGAGTCTTTGGCTTCCTTCCCTTCAAGGCTCAGTTTAGGGGCCATTTCCTACAGGAAGTCTGCCCTGATCTATGTAGTTGCTAGTTCCCTGTCCTTGGAAATTTCTTTGAATCGTGTGTGTGTGTGTGTGTGTGTGTGTGTGTGTGTGTATGATTTTCCATGCTGTTTTTCTCTAATAAAATGTAAACTTCTTGAGTGTAAAGAGTGGGTTTTTTGGTTAGGTTTTTTTTTTGTCTTTATAACACTAGTCCAGTGCCAGGCATACAATAGGCATCAAATACATGCTTGCTGAATAGTATAAAATATTTACTAGGGACCCTTCAGGAGATAAACTGGTACATAAATGACTATACTATAATGCAGTGTAGGAATATTATACAGAAAATAAGTGCTAAAAGAATTCAGCAATGGAAAGATTATTTTGGACTAGGCTTTGAGCTATGCCTTGAAAGATGAGTAGGATTTCATTTGGTGAGGCAATGCGGGGAGGATTCTAGATTTGACATTTGATATAAGCAAAGGCAAGGAGTCTGCAAACTCCCAAGCATCTTTGGATGATGGTGAGTAGACAATTCTGTTTTTTTAGAAAGAAAGAGTATATTTTACTGGGTCACTCAATGACTTATATGATGAGCCAAATGAAGACAGCCCCAATAATTTTACAGAAGTGTTAGTTTCAGGTGACACACACACACACACACACACACACATACACACACACACACACAGCCCAGCTATGACCATAGATCTAACTGTGAACTCAAAATGGCCCAGCTCTGTGTGACTGCCTCTGTCTCTCCATCTGTACATATGTGTCTGAGATGAAACATACCCCAAACAAGTACAAAGTATTCCCCTTCCAGAGGACATAAATGGCTCCAGACTGTTCAGCCCTACACCCAGTAAGGGGGGGATGCCCAGCACTGGAAATACCAAGACTGGTCACTGCTTAGCACCTTGTTCTTGGGCAGGAAATCAAAGTGTGTGGTTTGTGCTGCTGCCAAAGGAGGAGGGTAAATGTGAAGGGGGCAAAAGGATAAAGGAGTGCTCCTCACCAAGTGAAATGTCTCCTGATGTTGGGTTGAGAAATGTCCACCATGACAAGAGAAAGAAAAAACTGGGTCGTGCCAAGCCCAGTCCTGCCTCATTACAAGACTCACGTTAGCCTGGGATTCTTCATTTATTAAACTAACAAAAGCATTCATTTCAGCCAGCCTGTCAAAACAGTAAACCGAAACTAAACAGTTTGTTTAGTCTAATGAAGAGTTCTCTGGGCCAAAACAAAGTGGAACCCAAAATAATTTTTTTTAAACCTACTTTCATCAAATTTGACTCTACCATGTTAAGACATTACCTAATTAGAGGGGAAGGGGGTGAAGACAGAAGAGACAGATGACACATATGGCCAGCTGGCTGTGAGGGTCAGAAAGAAAGAATTCTTCACCAGTCCCCACGAGGAGTGACAACACTGAGGGATGCAAATCTCCGGATCTTTCCATGATCACAAATGAGATTCCATCTTGCCAACTGTACAGAGCAGTCACGTAGAATTCCCTTCACTCCGGGCTCTCTCATTAAGCACCACCCACTTAGCACTGGGGAGAACGTCTGGTCTCAGTTCAGGCAACACCTTGAAGCCCTCCCAAGTATGGCAGTGATGGCCTCTTCCTAAGCATGCCTATGAAATGTCATTTGCAGGCAGGCCACTGATAGGCTGGTTAGCTGCCCATTCCTTCAATGACCACATCAATTCTGACTGGTCAGGGGAGTCATTTACCTCCATGGTTTTAACAAATTGTTCTGCTCCACGGAGCAGAGATGACCAGACCCCATTTTTATTTTCTGATTAGCAATGCTCAGTTAATCCCTACCTCCACTGCACTCTAGTTAATCGGCTCTAAAAGGGTCATAATCTTCTTTCTAAAAGTACAATTGGCCCCGGCCCTGGTGATTTCACCTGTTCGGTCTCTGGGTGCTCAATAAAGCAAGTTCAGCCACTGTGCCAAGAGGCCACACAGAGTTCAAGGTAACACCTCGCAGCCATCAGCAGGTTAATTATAACTTCATTTTCAAACACGGCCGACGGCATGCTTGTTTCAACTCCAAATGACCTCACCTGTTTAATTTTTTTTGTCTATGTGGAGTAAATTTCTGTCAGCAAAGCTGAAAGGCCACTGAGAGTTCATGGTCACAATTCACATTTTGAACAGGTTGTCCAGACCTCAGTCCTCATCTTCCAACATTCCAGGGACAGCTCTGGGTAGGAAGTGGGGGCTGGGTGCCTGCAAGGGCAGGGCAGGGATGCTGCTAAGTGGCTCAGCCTGGGGCTTGGGTCAATCTTGTCTTCTCCTCGATTCGCTCAGAAGAGCCTCAGGCTAGACTCTGAAATCCTGACAGCAACAGGAGGTCAGCGTGGTGGAAGCACAAACCACCTTTCACTGGTCTAGTGAAGGGGAGAGCTCTAGACCTCTTCAGAAAAGGGACCGGGTTTTGAGTACCCTTCATGGGGTGGTCTTTGCTGCTCAGAACAGACCCTTGTCAGCATCAGGGGCATCATTTCCAACGTGATTGTCTCCTTCTAAGTCTGTCTCTGCCCTGGTCTGCAGCCCCTGGTGTCACTGGTCAGGAGGAGGGGACTCCCTCTCCCACTTTCCTCCTCCAAAGATGCCTGTCTCCAGGGATGCTTCCCACTTCCACACGTTCCCCCCACCCCCCAACACTCTACGGGATCCTCGCTCTTCTACCATTTTTTCTGCTCTCAAAATGCGCTCAAGTGCTTCTCCTAGGGGCTGGTTCACTGGTTGACATCAGAGACACAACATCCTAGTCCCTGGCCGCCTGTCTGCCTTCTTGGGCGCTGGGTCTCCTGGGCAGATCATGAGTCATGCCTGACCCAGCCTGGGACACTTGGGAGCAGCCTTGGACCCATCTCGATGCCTCTCTCCCTGGCAGGGTTGGGCCCACACTCTTCTCTGATAATATGACACGATTTCTATGGTGCTCCCTTGTTTCCTCTTCACCGCAAATTGTGGGCGTTGTAAAAATCCTTTTAATTCTCCAATGTTAACCACAAGATTACGCAGGTGCTGCCTGTCAGTATGCTGTCAAATCAGGAAGGTAATTTTTGGTTGCTGCAATACCGCAAAGTGATTATATCAATGCGATGTATGTACTAAATGGTGTGCTAAGCACCCATCATAAAGCCTTAATGTTCTGTTACTGTGTAATGCATGGAGGGTGGCAGTAATTAGACAGTAAATCATATTCATAAAGGACGAATTATTTTTGTAACCCCAGAAAGGCAGAACTCACTAGCCACTGCCTGATTCTCGGCCACTGTCCTGTAGGCTGATGTTCTAGGTGCTCCTGATGAGTGTCACATCTGCTCCCATCTCAGGGTTATCGATCTCAGGCCCTGAGGTCTGAGCCCGGTCAGGAGTGAAACCCGCTTGGTGACTCTGAGCAAGCTGCCTTTGTTTGCCCCCTCCTCATTTCGGCTTTTACTGCTGAGGACCAACAATGACAGTCTGGGCACTGAGCTACAGACCTAGCTTCCCTGCCTTGCCACCCTTGAATCACTGCTGCCCTTTCCTGGCTTTTTGACCACTGGAGCTCATCTCTTCCCATCCAAAGACAACAGAGCTGGAAGGGGGCTTATTTCAAAATACTGTCTCCCTGCTGCTATCATCCCTACCCAGCTTCCTCACACTGCCCAGCATCTGGATCTCTTCCCCAAGGGGTGACCCAGAATTGGAACTGGATTACTCTTTAGGGACAGGGAAGGGAGGTTAATCTCACTAGCATCTTTCATCGCTGAAAGTATTCCCACAGGTGCCAATTCTGGGACCCAAGTGCCCTAGGAAAGTCCATCACTGACCGTTTCTCCTTGTAATTGGTCTTTACGATGAAAGAAAGGCCACGGCCACCTGACTAGTTAGGAGGGCAGAGCTTTCCATCAAACTACAGGGCAGGAATACTTTCCTACCAAGGTCAGGGGCCCAACCTTTACCTACACGGTTCCTGTCAGTTCAGGAGAACATCAGCAAGGAGAGAGGGCCACTGCCCAGGTGGCCAGCAGCAAAGCTGATGTGGCAAACAGTCCTACCAAGGAAGGCATGCACAAGCACACAGGCTCTCTGCAGTTCTCTCCACCCCCAGAAACAGGCTCTCTCCAGTTAACATTTAAAAACATCTTTGGATAATTTTCAGCAGAGAAACAATAAATCAGAGATGTCAGTGAATAGGAGGGGAGAGCGTTTCCAATTTTCACAAACAAAAGTGTAACTTGACAGTCACTTTCAGTTTGGGGATGTAATTTTCCTGATGCCCTTGCCGAAGTGTGCCTTTGGCGGTTCTCCATTTGTTAGCCAATCTTTGGAGAAGTGTGATTTATGTCAATGCTGTGTCAATGTAAAAACCTGACCAGTTAAAGGAAAACATCACAGTTTGGCAGAGGGGTTGGTGGGTAATAAGTCAACACCCTTCTGGAGGCACCATGAAGGTAAGTTGTCTATAAGACGCCAGAAAAAAGGAAAGCATCTTGATTCATTTCTAAGTTTAGGTGGGTATCGAATTTTCATCATCTTTCCAAAAGGGACATTCATTCAATGCGTACCCTACAACATTTTCAATGGTAGGATTTCTAATAGCCCCCTGCCTGCACTCTACCAGCAATTAGCAGGTCCCAGGCTGAAGTCAGAGGACACAAGCCCTTCATCAGTACTAAGTCCGATGCCTTTGTGCCTCAGTTTTTTCAGCTGTAAATGAAGAATAACAGCAGCTCTGCTTCAACCATTCATTAAAATGTGATACAACAAGGTCTATAAAGCATCCACAGAAAAGGACATGGGGGAGGAGGATTGTTCGAGTTACTGGGTTCGTGTGTCTGGCACTCTCCCCCAAAGACTGGGAGCTCCCTTAGAGCAGGGAGGGGATTTAGGGGGAGGGGTACCTTTCTTTTTATCCCCAGAACTTGAGAGAAACAAAGCCTGGCACACAGTAGGCTCTCAATCAGTGCTGGGTGATGGTCTAAAATGTTAGGTTCCTAACACTTAGACAAGCATCCTTCACATGGTGGGTCCTTAATCATTTGGAAGAGACAATGATGATGAAGGCTATGGCTTGTCTTGTTTAGTAAAATTTCAAAAAATTTAGAAGGAAAATTGTCTTGGCTTATAATCATGTCAAACCGAAAATAATGTACATAGTATAGATGACTATATTCATAACAAAAGGCTGGGGAAATCCTGATAATCCAAAACCATGTGTAAGGTAAAAATCACATTTCAAAGCAAGAGCTTCTGTTTCTTTCTCCCAGCCCAAACCATATAACGCTTATGCTCCTTTCAAGTCTGAAAAGCTGGAATTATACCCACTAAAGGTCATTGTTCATATTTTAAACACCCATTAACTGGATAGATGAGATCTAAAGGGTGCAAAGGAAATCCTTTTTGCTTGATTATAGGGTGGTTGGGTGGCTCAGTGGGTAAGTCACTTCACCTTGTCTGCCTCAGTTTCCTCATTGTAAAATGGGCTGGGGAAGGAAATGGTAAACTACTCCAGTCTTCTTTGCCAAGAAAATCCCAAATGGGGTGATGAGGAGTCAGACATGATTGAAAAATGACTCAACAACACCAACACATTTTAGATTTTCTATCAACTAAGGCATGAAGTCTAGGGTCACAAAAGAGAAATCCTATTTTACTGTGCTTGATGAGGAAGTCCCTTTCTCTCCCTCTCTGAAGGGACTAGGTGAGAAGATCTTTGAGGGCTCTTCAAATCCCACATTTTATAAGTCTTTAATGGTCCTCTCAAGGGAAGGCTGAAGTCCATGCCATAGAGTGAGAGTAAAAGCACAATGATCTTGCTTCCCCCTGGATCACTACCATGATCTAACCCTTTTAGGGCTCAGATAAGATCTCACACATTTTGTCTTCCAGAGGGCCTGTGCCTATATTACCATGTTTGGCTCTTAAAATGCTTCTCTGAAGTAGAGCTATTATACAGATGAAGAAACTGAGGTAGGGAAAGGCTTCAGGACTTGGCCAGGCCCAAAGAGCTGGCCGGTGGGAGATCTGAGGTAAAAGACACTCCTCAGCCCAGAGATGAAGGTCCTGCCCCTGGGGAATGTTTGCAATTTAAAGGATACAGTTTCAAAAGGTAGTGAAAGAGATTGATGGGAAGGGCCAAGCCAAGCAGTCATGAAGACCAGAAACCGTTTGCTCACCAATCTTTCCAAGTGTCTAGTCCCGGTTTGGTGTCAAGAATGATCTAATACAACATGGAGGAAAAAAGCCGCCTCTCAGTCTCCCACCATTTCCTTAAAAGTTTAGCTGGAACACTTTCTAAGCTCTCTCTGAGCTTTCAAATTTACGTAAAACAACTTCCTTTGAAGTCCTCAATTGTGGGGTTACAGCTTTATTGTCTGGGCATAACTGGTTTAAACATGTGTAAAATTAATTTGAGGGAACAGCTGTGAAATTACCTACAACTACACGAAGTAATTGACTGAGCTAACAGGAAGGCTGAAATTGACAGCCTAGTCCCACCTCCCTCCCCAAAAATACATGCACATTTTTTCTCTCATTCCACAAAGCAAATGATCTGACTTCATCAAAAACAAGGCTGGAGAATTTTCCTCTCTTGTGGCTGTGGCTTCTCCTGGAAGCCTGTCTGGAAACAGCCTGCGATTTGGGGATAAGCAGCAAGGTCCATCTGGTCCAGCTTTCAACTTCTGACCTGGGCTTCACGTCCCCACCACCCTTCTCATCTGGGTGTCTGGACCCTGTCCATCAGATTTCAGTTGTAAGCTGCTGGACGGGGCCACATCTCAGTCTGTACTCAGGTTACGCCGGGGAGAGCTCTCAAGTGAAGTCAAATAGTGATTAACATGATAACCTGACCATGCTACAAAAGTCAATGAGCCAGATGGTCATCACTGCCCTTCCTTTGTGCAGTGCCCAGTCCCATCAGGCTCTGCCTTCATGGTCTCCAACGACTTTTTCATCCTTTCAGAAAGAGACCAGGGTCAGTCAATCAGCAGGTCTTCACTAAGCCTGTATGGCATCCTAAGTATCCAGTTGGTATTTAATGCAACATGAAAAGACCTTCCTAAAATTAACCCTGATTATCCCCTTCATTACTGGACTTTTCATCTGATCAAACAGCAGAGACACCCAGAATCTAAGAGGCACCTACGAGGTTCACACTGGACCAAATGGTTCAGATTTCATCGTGCCAGGGATGTGCAGGGAAGCCACCGTTATCCCACGTACCTTTCTTTCCTCCCCCTCCAATCCTCACTGAGCCAGCAATGATTTGAGGATACTTAGCTGTCTTTTTTTTTTACTTGCTTTTCTGCCCCAATCCCAAAGCTAAGACTGAAAAGTAAAAGGCTTAGCTATGTCTTTGCCAATGAAATGCCCAGCCCAAGAATAACATCTGATGAAATTAGGTACATTCTGAGATGCTGCTCCATAGTTAGCAACATCCTTGAAAGAAACTCAATCTATGGGGACTTCTGGCTTTCTGTACTCAGTGGATCTCTTGAAAATCAATTTTGAATACAGGACAATTTCTTTAAACTGGCTGTGAGCTACCCGGGCCTTCACAGAAAGATTATGGCACTGTTCTCTCTCACCTCAAGCTACAAGGTCAAGAAGGAGCTCATGGCCTCGAAACCACCACTACAAGACTGCTTCTGCTCCAGATCTGCACTAGGAGAGACGACAGAGAAAGTTTCCTCATCTACTGGGAGTGGGAGCTTTCTCTATGAATGATATCACATGGTCACCCCCAAAACAACACTGACCCTTCCTTATCTCATGTGATGCTTATAGATACCCCACGAGAGAAAGGCTGATTACCCTCAGTGCACAGAGAAGAACATTTTTCTCAGAGAGGTTTAGTGATATGCCCAGAATCACCCAGATAAGAAGTGTCTGAGGCAGCACTGGAATGCTGGTCAGCCTGACTCTCAGGCCCAGGCACCGTCTACCTCTCCATGAAGTACTGCTAGGTTGCCTTCTTTCACTTTCCCTTTTCATTGGGTTCCCTTGATATTCTTGACCTTTTACAGTTCCAGATGATCTGCTTGTTTTTTCTAGCTCTATAAAATTCTTTAGTAGTTTGACTGGTAAGTCATTGAATAAGTTAATTTAGGTACTATTGTCATTTTTATTGCATTGGCTTGGCCTCCCCACAAGAAATGAATATTTCTCCAATTGTTAGATATGACTTCATTTATATGAAAAGTATTTTGTAGCTGTGTTCGTATAGTCTCTGGATATGCCTTGGTAGACTCTCAAGTAGTTTATACTGGACTATAAGTATTTTAAAAAACAAAATATTAAGATGAGGATCTCAGAACCAGAAGAGATTGGGTGTCCATATGGCTGAATAAATGGTGTAATACAAATGTAATGAAATGTGAATTAAGAAAAGGCAAATATGAAGAATTCAGAGGAACTTGGGAAATTTCTAATTATTTGATGAGAAGCAAAGTAAACAGAGAAGTTCATATGATAACTACAGAGATGCAGTGGAAAATAACAAAGACTTAAAAACTCTGATCAATGCAGGGGCCAGTCTTGATTACAGAGGGCTGATGGTGTAGCTTGTCTCCAACCTTTCAATACAGGGGTGATAAATTAGAGCTATGGAATAAGGCATAGCTTTTCAGACCTGGCCAATGTGTAGGTTTGTTTTACTTTACTACAATTACTTGTTAAAAGGGAAGATTCAGGGGGAATATCTAGGAGTTCATGGAAAGTGGCAGTAATTTTTTTAAGGCATCAAGAAAAGAGGTTTAAAACATGGAACTTTAATCACCCATCTAAAAAATGCAGTATTTTTTTACCTTTCAGAATCCGTTTCACTTTGTTCTGTCCTTAGTGGAGCCTGAAAAACATTTGCAGGCTTGGAAACCCTTAGAGAGTCTTCTCAGCCTTTGTTTCTCCAGGTTAACATCCCATGACCCTTTCATACTAACTCGTTCCCTTAAACCAGCCCTTTAGGCATCCTTTGGATCAGTCTCCAGCCATTTTATCTGAGTACCCTTGGATACCTTCTTGCTGATATGTTCCTTCCTATATAGTACTCTAGTGGCAATAGGTCACAGACTCCCCTTCTTTCCTTCCTTCCTTCCATAAGAAACACTTGGATGTTTCCAATGATTTGTTTGAAGCTGTCAACAGAGCAGAACTATGGTCCAGTTATACTCTCTGAGTCCTACAGGAATACAATCCCTGGGAGAAGAATTCACCTAAAGACACATGGGCGCTGACCCACTAACAGCTGTGTGTGAGGATACTAGGATCTCCCAATAGGGAGACCTTCAAAGTAGCTTGGGTCTACATCTTTACAAAGGGCCAGGCAATGAGGCTGGGTCATGCTGATGCTTATCATGTAAGTTTGCTCCATTCTTTCAGGAATCTCTCCCACATGAATCATGCACTTGGTCTAATGTACAAAGGAAGTTTAAAGAAACACACTGACTTGCCTCTAACTACAATCTTAAACAGAGGACACTGACGTAAAAACAAGTAAACAGATGAAACTGAAACCAGTACGCTTATGGAAATAACTCGAGATAAAAATGAAGGATGGAGAAATACTTGCCAGAGATAAAAATACCAGCAGGAAAAGACCTGCAGTTCCTGGATGGCCACAATTGTGTAAATCAGCAACTGAGGACTGCTGTTAAAGAACTGAACGCTGTAGAGGGATGTTCTAGAGATGCTGTGATCTGCAGATGTCAGTGACATTGTGATGGTCATCACTCCCCAATTACAAGGCCTTGAATGTAGCAGGTAGGACACTGCAAATGTCACTGAATTATCAGAATACTGTATACAATTGGGAACTATATTTTTAAAAAAAGTTTAGAGAAAATGGAGGTGATCCAAAGAAGAACAAAGATGAATACAGCCTAGTGAGGAAGGAGTTTAATCTGGAAAAAGCAGCCTGAGGAGTCACTATGTGTGACTATCTTTAAGCCTGACAAGGGTGATTGGGAAGAAAGGGCCATGGCTCTACTTAGTGGTATTGGCATCCTGTCCATACAAGGTAAAAATGATCACTTTTTCTTTTATTTCTAAGAGAGTATACAAGAATCTATTATTATATTATATATATTATAGTATACAAAAATATATATTAAAATATTCAAGAATATAGTACAGAAAGTTAATTTCAAAAATAAATTTTTTATCTTAAGTATTAAAGATATTGACCTATGCATATATATGTTAAGGCCTGGCAATTCATAAGTTTTAGTGTTATGTGAATTATTTTAAAAATAATTTTTAAAAAATTCATTTAAAACATTAAAAAAATACCCAACCCCAATCTGAAACCTAACCTAAGCATTCTTTATGTCCACGGGGGATCAAACACAGAGCTGGACAAAGCAAACCAGATGATGACTGGTTCTATGGAAGAACCTCCTTACTATTAGAAAGGCCAAAAGCCAGAAGGGGTAACCAAGGAAGGGATTAATGTGTCTGTCCCTGGAGAGCTTTAAAAACAGAAGAGAGACTCCTCTGATCTAAATCATTCAGGCCTGCTATGAAGGTAGGGGGACCAGAGGGATCTTTTCTGGTCCTAGGATTCTACATTTTAGAATAGGGTGAATGATTAGACGTAGAAATAAATTAGGAAGAGGAACACCTAGGTATTTATTAGTGTTAAGCAGACTGAGTTCTCAAGGGGTAGTGTATCTATAAGATTTTACTTATAATTATAAAATTATACTTACCAATAAGAATAAAGCTTTAAAATAATTATTATTTCTATTTAACAATGGAGAAGTTCAGGGAGATCATGAAGTTATGCACATATTCAAGGGCACCCAGAACATCAATGATGGTAGAAATACAAACACATGAAATTCAAGCCCTACTCAGCACTGAATGCCAAAGAGCATGCCTTCATTCTCACTGCCACTAACCTTTCAAAACATAGAAAACATCATATATTTTGATCCGGGAAATGTGCTGAGACCTTGATGCAGAAAAGAATATTCGGGAGTCATTTCTATTCTTCCAGGAGAAGAACTATTCTGTTCACTCTACTTTCCTGAGGGTGGCCTTCTCAGCACTTTGAGTGAGAGTACCATCTAAGTCACAGAGGGCCTGAGGAGTGAGGGGGAAGCCGAAGGGAGCAGCTCAAAGTTCCCAATACAATTTGGGTCTAAGAATTCTGTCGACATTCTTCCTAATGTCCACACCTCAGATCTGAAGCCGGTCAGGGATGCTCTCACTCCTCCCTAAGACTGCAACAATACTTCCAGGAAGAAGGAAGAATGGGGCCCATCTGTGATGGGATAGATCAAGCCAAAGGAAACTCAGCCCAACAGTGGGTTTGGCCATCATTTCTGCTTTAGATCCAGCTCTCCAAGGGAGGTTAGTGTCAGCCGCAATGCTTAAGTCAGTCTGGTCAGAAGAATGGACAAAGGTCTCACACCATTCCTCAGGGACAAAGCCTGAAGGAGGATAAGACGGATAGAAATACTACAGAGGGGTTTTCCACCTCCAAATTCAGGAAGCTGATTCATTAGGCTCTTAAAAACAACACCATGAGAAAAGTTGAGAGGAACATCTAATTAGGGGTAGAAAGGCCTGCACCCTGACATCAAGTGACGGTGCCTGCCTGACTCACAGGCTGAGTGGGCTTCCATTCATTTTCTACAAAATGGGGCTAGCCTCTTTTGTTCAGGTTCAGTGTCTGCCTAGAGTGGGATTCACATGATGGGCTTAGAGGAAATGCAAGGCAATGGAGTCAGAGACCCAGGCCAAAGGTTCACATCCTGGCTTAGCTCCTGCCAGAAAGCTCTGGCCTGCTCCCCTGGCTGCTATCTTGGAGCATAGGGTATTCCAGGATCTCAGAGGCAGCTCAAGCTGGAAACCAGCAGGCTCTTAGTGCTTCCTAAGTGGTCAGATACAGGGCAAGGCCAAATTCTGGCTTACCTCCCTGGTACTTGGGGGCAAATTACAGCACCTCTCTGAGTGTCTGGTTCTTCATCTATAAAATAAGGGGGTTGGCTTAGAGGACTGCCACAGTCCCTTCTGGATTTACATCTAAGATCTGATTATATAGAAAAGAAGGTGTATCTGGTCAGATGCCATGATCTCACCTGATACAAACACAAAGGTGTTTCCATTCTGATGAAAGTGGAAGTGGGAATGGAGCAGCCTCAATGCCAGAGTCACAGCATTTTGATTTGAATAGGGATGGTGAGTTTAGCCACAGTGGAGCAGCCTGACACCCCCTTTCCAGAAGGCAATGACAGTACTAAGGTGACTATGGGCTTTGGAGTGGTACATGTGCAGAGTGGGGTGATAGAAGGTGCTCACCATGTCGGACACAGGGCCCCGGATAGGGAGTTCTGGAGGGGCTGAATTTGAGAGTCGAGAGAAATGGTAATCATTTAGCTGAAGGACTCACATTTTCCTACAGCAACTTTAACTATTTCTTTGACTGTGCACAACCTTAATATTCAAAGTTCTTACTGTCTGGACTGTTATCTGGGGTCGGGGTTATAAAAACCCTAGCTATGCAATGTGATCAAATATCTTAAATAAACATACTAGGATGCAATGTCAAGTTTCAGTGAAGTACTTCCACCATCATGATAGCCACTTGGGGACACATGGTACATGCGGGCACCTTGAGCGCTGTTAAAGGGAACACCTGCAGACTCAACAGTCACCAGTAAAACAAGCCTACTGGGGTTCAGTCTGGCCTCAAAGTTCCCCACTGACAGACTTATTTTTCTCCTACTACTCAATTTAAGCTCCCTGAGATGGTTAAGGGAGATATGGGGTTGCCAGGGGGCATTCAACATCACCTAATTTTACCTCTCCCTAGATTCAAGCACAGAGAGGGGAGGGGTGGCCCGAGGGAAGGGAAGGAATGAGCATTTACTAAGCACCTACCATGTGCCCAGAACAGTGCTAAGAACTCTTCCCAAATGTGATTTCATTTAATTTTCCCAAAAACCCTGGAAGGTAGGTGCTATAATTATGGCCCTTTTACAGAAGAGGAAACTGAGGCAGACTGAGGTTAGGTGACTTGCTCAGGGTTATATGGCTAGCAAGTATCTGAGGCCAGATCTGAACTTAGGTGCTCCTGAGCCCAGGCCCAGCACTACATCCACTGAACCAACAGCTGCCAGCTTCTCTGTCACTGGTTTGAAATTGCTCATTACCTGACAGCTCTGACAGGCAGCGGAGTCAAAGTCTGTGTCCTTGTAATTCCCCCTTCTGGGACATCACAGGATGGATGGAAAGATGGCAACAAAGAGGCCTGGGCACCTCCACTGGTAGGTGGGTCCTCCTCTGGTCAGCGCTCTGACAACATGCAGGTGTCATCCCACACTTGATCACTTTTACCTTCTCACTGCCTCCCCAGAAGTCCAGAAATTTGGCTTACCCCCTCCCATCAGGGGCGTTTCTCTAAAGATACCAGCACAGCTTTTGCCTGACTGAAATAGTTTTAACTCTCTTTTTTAAAGTGTGTGGGAGTCCAGGAACAATGGGAAGACAGTCAGCCTGGAGAAGGCTCTGCCAGAGAAGCCATCGTACTGCCCAGAAAGGGCTTCTTTTCCTTCCTTTACTAAGATCTAGCTCAAGCTAGTGTGAGATCACTTTCTCAGGTCAAGGTAGGAAGTTTTAAAGAGGCAAGTTTTGCAAATAACCTCATCTACCACATCATGTCACAAGCTTTTCATTTACCACTCAAGGCATCAACTGATGTATTTTGGACAAATGGATACAAGCTTGGAAGACAAAGACTATTGTTTTCTCAACTGCTGATCCTTTCCTCTGGCCTGTCACTCCTTGGTGAGTTGGGTGAAGTGGACCTTGCAACTTTAAGAAGATGATGGAAAACACTACTTTAAATAGCACAGACTGATGACTATTCAATTCAGAGTACGTGAATAAGGCCACACATGCATTTCATTAGCTGATTATTACCATGATAAAACTCAGGGGATTGGCCTGGGGGGTCTGAAGCCTCATCCATCGATCACCCTCAGGGATCTGTGTCCACAGAGCATCGATGCCTTTCATGTTCTGGATGAGGATGAGGATGAAATTTTCAATGAAGCCTGATTGGATCTGAAAACATCTGCAATATCCTAGAACATATTCTTTCCAGGGCCTAAGTTTGTTAGCAAAGTCAGACATTTCCTCACGGATCTTAGCCTCTTTTAGCCTTAATGAACATCGGGTGTGATTCTTGATCAGTGGGAATCCGCGTTGTGAATATGCCTTCTCTTCACCCTGTCAGTTTACCTTGTGTGTACTGTTGGTAATACAGTTTCTTACTTTGGAAAATGAGGAGTAGGGGGAACCAAGTAGCAGAAGCTGTACAGAGAACACTGCTCTAAGTAAAAAAAGGAAATGAGTCGGAAGAAACTGTGATGGGGAAAGGCACACAAAAGTCACAGGTGCATCACTTTCCCAGCTCAGGTATTCACAGGGAGGGGAGAGGGGGACAGGTGTCTGTGGACAGCAGAGAGAGGGCTCGGTGTCCAATATGTTGCACATGGAGAACCCCAAGCATGCAGGGAGGGGCTGTAAACGTGGGCACCTCACTCCCTGACCTACCCTGAGTGTCCACTGCTCAGGACCGAGTCACAGACTGATGAGAGGCCTGCATCTGCCTCCCTGTCCCCACAGAGTCTCAGGCCAAAGGCTGGGCATCGGAAGCTAAAAGCACCTGGGTAGTTCTGAGCCCCAGGTGGGAAGCTCAGCCCCTCTGTCCTTCTGAGCTCTGATAGAGACTGAGTCCAGTACATTGAGAGCAGAAGCAGCTAGGACGCAAAAGGTGAGAGAAGGTAGATCTTTGTTGACTGAAAAAAATAAAATATAATTAAAAAAAGAAAATGAGGACTTTAGGAAATGTTTAGAAAAGGTTATGTGGCTCCCCATTTCTAAAATCTAAATCCCTGATAGCTTAAATTCTACCACTGTGATCAAAGTCTCTAGGGATATATCCAATCATATCTTGACTCAAGGAATAAAAAACCTCCCAAAACTTAGCGCTGAAATGACTATAAAGGTTATTCAACTTCCCACTCAGGAAGGAATCTTTTCTACATTTCTGACAGATGGTAATACAGTTACTGACAATGGACTCAGTACTTGTACATCATGAAGTTGCCTCTTCCACTGAGGATGGCTCTGTTGGTTATAGAGTTCTTAATACTGAATGGAAATCTGTCCTTCTGTAACTTCTACCCAGGGGCCTTAGCTCTACAAAACAAAACAGTCTATTCATCTTCCCTGGGACAACTATTCAGGATTTCATATGAAGTTGAAAATAAGTATCATGTTTTTCACTTGGTCTTCTCTTTCCTAATTTAAATACCCCCAATTCTTTCACCTACTTTTAACATACCAGTTTTAACTCCCTCACCACCTCAGTCCCTACATGATGAACAAAATCCAATTTCTCAAATCACTGTTAAATTTTGACAAACTGTTCTAATAACAGGGCAGAAAAAAATTTGATCCACTATTCCCATCATCTGCTTCAAAAGGTTCCAAATTGACTGATTTAAACATAAAAATGGGATAACAAAGTTATTTGTTGGAATTGTGGGAAGGGGATATATTTTTATTTATTAAACAAACTGAAGAAATTGTTGGGTAGTGATGAAACACATGGATTCTATGAGATAAAAATGAAAAAAAATCTGTATGACAAAAAAAAATGAAACCAAAATAAAAGAGAAGTAAAACTTGGTGAAAATGGTGTGGTCAATGTTTGACAAAAGGAACTACTATGAATGGCCAATTTCTGACCTTGACAAATAAAACAGTCAAAGAATCTAAAGACATGACTACAGAACACATGCAAGAAGAAACATAAATTGTTGATAATCACTTGAAAAATTGTTAAAAGTCAAACAATCAGAGGAACAAAATTTAAATCAATTATTCTGCCAGGGGTTCACATTCTCTTGAGGAAGACACATGAAAATAAATTAGTCTATACAGAATATACATAGAATAAAAAAAGGGGAACTTTGTGGTCCTACATCAAGATCCCACAACAATGCTAACGATGGCTGAACAGTCAATGGGTAGAGCTCTTTTGAATAGCAGTTTGGGAACATGTAGTAAGACTAACAAAACTGATGATCAATTTTGACGTAAACCTCCCACTACTGAGATGATTCTCCAAGGATATGATTAAAAAATTTATTTAGATAAACATTTTCATAGGCCCCTGATTTGTACTGTGAAAAACTGAAAGCTTTCCATATGGCCAACACTTGAGGAAACAGCTAAACTGTCTATCATAGAGTCAACAGATCACAGAGTATGACCTGGAAAAGACTTTGGAACTCGTTTTCATTTTCCAAAGGAGGGAATATGGGCAGCAGGGAGAGAGAGTGGGGATAGAGGCATACTGAAAACACCCAGGCACAATCAGAGAATTTGAGGATTGAACGGAACTTGAGGTAGCACTGAATCCAAAATATCCCCCAACAAGGATTCCAACTTCCTCCTTGAGGAGGGGTCCTTCAGTCCCTCTCCCCCATGACCCTGTCTTGAGGCAGCCCATTTCCATGGGAGGGAGCTGTCAGGGTCAAGGGTCAGGAAGCTTTTCCCTTATAACCATTCTAAATGTGTCTACTTTAACTCCTACTCAAGCTCCTGGCTCTCTCCTGGTGCATCCAGCCCAGGATGCTGGCCTGCTAATCCATCACACCAGCTTTCCCTCCCAGCTGCTTCCACTGCAGTCCTGAGGGACAACTTCTTCTATTCCTTCCCTCACACAAAATAACTCTCCTGGACTCTCCCACAGCAGATTTCTATTTGCTCCTATCTGTACATTCCTACTGCTGCTCCTTTCCCTCCATCTCTGATGGAATTTGTCAGAATGAATAATGGTCAGGAGTGGCGGGGGAGTGATCATGGAGGGTCAGGGTCCATCAGATGTAGAGGCTATGATGAGAAGCGGAGAGCTGGAAGCAGGCTTCACTTTATAGAGGAAGCCCAGGAGAGAGAGGTGACCATCCAGCTCCCTTGGATGGGAGGCAACTTGACTACATCAGACAGCCTTCCAGGGGCTGGTTTTCTCTCCAGAGTTCAAGTTGGGGTACAGATGCTTTGATTTCAGGACAAATCCCCACAGGCATACGCCAAGGGAAACCGATGGCTTTGTAAGCAGGCTATTTTTTAGTGTGACTGTTCTTGCTCCCTCCTACTGCATCAGCTTCTGATTTTCCATTTCTTCCCTGTATCACTCACCTATTTCTGCCTACCAGAAGTAAGTGGCATCGCAGCCCGGGGCATGGGGTGGGGGGGGCAGGGGAAATGGGGAGGAGGAGGAGAGAAGGGAGGAACCCTCACAGGACTAGAGGAAATCACCTAGGGGTTCCAGGTGACAGAGAGTGTTGTGAGGCAACGGGCAAAGCTAAATGTCACCCAAACCACCCTCGTGGACTTCGGGCAAGGCCAAGTCTGTCCATCTCTCCCTGAGACCTGAAGCGCCTGCTCGCTGAAAAGAGCCAAATTCCCAACCTTCCTTTTGGGTTTTCACAGATCCCTAGTCTGGGGACATGAGGAACAAGGACAAGCTGGAGGTGATCACTACAACCTGATCGCCTGCTGTCTCCTCTCCATAAGTGTTTCTCTGAAAGGCCAGACATGTCTTGGCAACGGAAGATGGGAACTTGATGGCCTCTGTCCTCAGGAGACAGGCTCCAGGAGATGCCAAACAGAAGCTGTGAGCAAGCAGCCCAGATGTCAGCATGAGGCCTGTCACCCAGCCAAAGGACGAGTGGTGTGGAAGGTAGCCAGGTAGGAAACCCAAGAGGCTGGCTGGTATTTGGGACATAGAATATTTGGTTCTTCTCCCATGTCCACCCCACTGCTCTCTGTTGTCTTCCACAGAGGGGAGATGCACATCCTAACCCCTTAATGAAGGACCAGGCCCTGGCCCAGAACACACAAAATCTTTGTCCCCTAGGGGCTGGAGGCTAACCTTTCTTGAATGGAAATGAAGGTCGTCCACCTCCACTGGCCCACTTGTGAATTCTTTAAGATAACATCCTCTTCCAAATACAATATACTTGAAATTCTCCAGATTGTAACACATTTGCAGATCCATGTTTCTTACTCTATGATTCCCCTTTTCTCCTAATTTATGGATGAAAAGAATTCCTGCCTGCTCGGGCAACATCTTTCAGGCTGACTTGGTTCTTCTTTCCCTCATTTTTAGTAATCTAGACCCCGATTGTGCTGAAGTGAAGAATTCCCCACTCAATGGGATGCTTGGGCAGCCCAAGGATTTGGGTTTCATTATTTTACCTTAGGTGACAGCTCTGTCCTGGCAAAGCCATCCTGCATCATGACATGTCCTAAGGCCACCTCTAACTTTGTACACCCAAGAGCTGCCAACGGAGGCAGGTTTCTCAACAGGGGACTGCCACGAGGCCAATGGAAACCTGGAGCAGTAGGTTATTTGCTTTAAAAGGGGTGGGGGTGGGGGGAAGGAGGAGAGAGGGGTGGTTTAGCAACCAGGCATCATGTCTGATAGCAATGTTTTCATTGAAACTTATGGGATCTGTGAAGCACTGTCCCTTGAAATGTCATGATTTGAGAGATGTCTTCATCTCTTCTCCTACATTGTAAGCTTCTGAAGGTGGGCAGCCAATCATTGAGCAGCTTGGCAAGAAATCATCTTGCCCTTTGCCTTCCAGCAGTAGTGACAGTGGAACTGCCGTAAACCAGGCAATCACCAGCTGCCAAGGAGAAAGCGTCTGGCATCACAGACAGCCATGAAGAAGACCATCAGGTACAATCTTGGACTACACCCTCCTAGAGTGGGCATGAAGAAGACAGCTTTCTGCCCCACACTGATGGTCATGTTGGGAAAGAATGCCCACCTTTTCCTCAATTTAAAAAAATCACAAAATGGTACCTGACTTGAGCCACAGGTTGCTTAGGAAACCAAACCAAATCTTCAAACTCCCCTAAAATTAGATTAGAAAGTCGGTTCATCAAGACAGTTTTAATTTTTCTTTATACTGTTTTATCTGGTATTCAAATATTGAATGTGGTTGTGAATGTCAGGAACAGACATTACTAATTATGTTGTGGAGAAATTGAGGCCTTTAAGTGGCTAAATGATTCATTTTAGGGTCATGAGGAGGAAATGGGGGATATTGGAATCATACTCTCTTGACCTCTAGGTCGATTTTTTATATGAGAGCTTTGGCAAAGTTGTAGGTAAAATGGCTGAGAATAAACAGAAAGCTATCACTGCTATCTGAAGAAGCGATGGGCCTGTGCTGAGGGGCCTCTAGTCGACACATGAATGGCTTGTAATGAACCAGTTGTTCTTGCCATGATCCTCCTCTACTGCCCAAACATCCCTCGGCTCCCCACAGTGACTGTCTGTCCTTTCAAAGCTCACCAGCTGTTTACACTTGGCTGCCATGCTGTTCTTGCTGATTTTCTGCTAATTACAGAATTATAAATGGAGGTTAGTAGATTCTTCCTTATGCACACAACTCAATGGGAAGGTCTAACTATAATTTTCTGCTGAGACCATTCATACCTTAAGCAGTTTAGAATTTAGCTGGCATCCTTGATAAAAACAAAAGAAAACAGAAAACCCTTCATGAGAACACATAGGATAAACCTTCAATAATCAATGAAGCCAGTACAAGTACAGGTACAGAAAATGCCTTTCTTTGGAGAAGTCCCAAGAGTTAATAAAATACTGAAAGTCAGTATGTTTTCTCTTAGGTTGGTTAATTAAGAGCACTCATTAAACAACTACCAGGTAGCATCTTGCTCTAGGCATGTGGATCCAACACACAATGCATGGGGTGTTGATGGAGTGGCTCACCATGGAGTGTAAATCCTCCACTCTACCTATAGCTAATGGCCTTCTTCCCTTCCAAACCTTCACAAGTGCTATTTGGATCATAAGCTGATGATCTAACTATATTATCTTTTGGTCAATAGTTAACCAATATTTATGAAGAACCTACTATGTGCCAGGCATTGGGGGAGATATTAGGAAAAGTCAGTCCTGGCCCTCAAGGACCTCAAGGCCCTCAATCCAACGTGGGGAGACAATACAGAAGAGGAAGCTGGAAGGGACTGAGAAGTACCAGAGGGTGCCTGGGTGGGCCATGATCCTCCTTGACAGTAAAGGAAGTCAGCTGGCAAAGTCTAAGCTTCCTATAGAAGGGGACCTTGGGAATGCCTGCTCCACAGCCCAGCCATCCAAGCAGAGGGCGAGAGATACAGCAGAGGCTGCTGAGGAGGGCTGCATGTCACGGCTGAGTCAGTCTCCACCATCTGGCGCATGTAGGTGCTAAACAAATGCTTGTTGGTCATTTGGTTGATTACTGTTCCACAAAAATGGAGAAGTTTTATCAAATGCTTTGCTAAAATCTAGGTAAAGTATAACCAAACAGCATTTCACTGATACAACAACTTCAGAATCCCTGTTAAAAATGGAAATTTGGTTAGTCTGGAAGCCGTGATGGCTGTGATCATCCCTTCCTCTCGGAGTATTCATTACTAACAGAAATCCTGTCTTGTAGATAGGGCAAGCATTAGCATTCTCATTTTACCGATGAAGAAACTGAAGTACATAGAGATTATGTGACCTCACCATTGCTATGCAGGTAACAATCCTAATGCAAGCCAGGACTGAAACTCAGGTTTAATTCTAAATCTACTGCAACTTCCAGTATGCTTCCCTAGTCAACATCCCCCAAGTCCTACACTAAACTCTCATCACAGTCAGGAAATGACCTTGAATTCTTAAATCTATGTCCATGGAAGATCCATCAGGTTGTACTGTACTGAAAAGGCTTCTGGTACATTCCCAGTGGCAGAGTGTTATCTATTGACCAACCGAGCTGTGTTGAAAGAGAACCAAGACTAAGATCCTTTGACCTAAAGACTCTCTTCCAAGGAGGCATTGCTCATGCACAAGGCAAAATCGTACAGAATTCTTTGGAAGGTACAGTGACAGAGACCCACTTTGTTTGCTGACCTTCTGATTATTATTATCCAGTGAGGCATAAAGGGGGAGATTTATGTTCACCAACACTGTCTGCCTTGTACAGTGGATGCAAAGGCAGAGTCCAAACAGCTGAGGGATTCTCTATAGGTGATGAGGTCCTTAAGGAATTCTCATTTTCAGCTGTAATTGTGTGAATTACATCAAGCCTCACAAAACTGTAGATCCTCCTCAATGATATCCCACATCACTGAAGAGTTTGGTCACATGGGAAAAGCCAAGTGAGTGAAGAATGTCTGCAGTTTTCCAAGAGGCATATTTGGTGAGGTGGACACCATTGGTCATCTCAATAGAGTTTACCCATATATATGATGGGCGTGTATTGTGAACGGACACAGAGCTGTGACCAGAGGAGGTCTGTAGGAGGAAAAGGAGCTCAGCTGGCAGCCTCTGGGAAACTGCGCTGCTTTTCATGATCCCAGTGCTCTCCTTGATAAACAAAAGCCTCTCTTTGAAAATGACTATAAGCCATGCTACGCTACATTCTGCGAAGAGTCAATCTTAACAGTAACCTAGAAGACAATGGATACATGTGGTGCATGAGCAGTCCACCACACATCACCAGTGAAGAACTGTACATGGCACCTGGTATAAGGACTTCACCAAAGAGAGGGATGACCAGTAAAGGATAAGGGCCAATCATACGGAGAGGGCATGGTGTAACTGATGGGTACCCAAGTGCTCCCTCTGGCATCTCAGGAGTGTCATGAGATCTGGAAGAAGGTCCCCAGAAGGTTAGGTAAAGATTCTGTGGAAGATTTATGGAAAATACGGACAAGAGTCACACAGGCTATGAAGGTGTGGACAGGCTGTAGTCTTTGCTGCAGGGAGGAGCACCCACAGCAAATAATCCAAGTGTCTACGCAAAAGAGAAAGTCACATAGTAGACTTGGAAGACAGAGCTATGGTTTTTTTTTAACAGCTCTTTGGGGGTGGAGGAAATGCTGAAATAGTCAATATTTATGAAGTGCCTACTATGTGTTAGGTATTATGCTAAGTGCTGGGGATATGAAAAAAAAAGAAAAAGGATAGTCCCTGTTCTTGACAAGCTCACAAACGAGCAAACAACTACGTGCAAGTAATCTCTAGACAGGATAAACAGGAAGCAATTAAGAAAGCAAAAACACTTAAATTAAGAGGGGCTGGGAAGCCTTCCTGTAGAAGGTGGGATTTTAGTTGGAAATTAAAGGCATCCAGGAAGGTCAGCAGTCAGAGCAGGCACAGGGGTCAGCCAGAGAGGATGCCCAGAGCCCCTCAGTTTCACCTCTGCCCTCCCACCTTTGAGCAGAGGCCTTCCCTGATTTCCCTTAATGATGGTGTCTCCCCTCCATTGACCATCTCCAGTTTATCCTGGATGTAGCTTATTTGTCTCCCCTATTAGACTGTGAGTCTGTCTAGGGCAGGAGCAGTATTTTGCCTTTCTTTTCTCCCTTCTATACCACCCTAATCCCAGGTCTGGCACAGAGGAGGAACATAATCCTTGTTCATTGCCTGTGTGCCTCAGAAAGGGTTCTACTGAGGACTCTGATGGGCACCCCTGGTGCTCTGACACTTTCAAGAGTTGGAGCTCTGCATACAGTAGGCACCTAACAAATGTCTGTTGGGGAGGACAAGAGAAGGATTGCTTCAGAACAGCTACAGAGGGTTCATTCATACGGAGAAATCCAGCTCATGGCGATGGTTTGTATGACACTCCATTCAAGCCTAGATGAGTGAGGCAGCACCATTTCCCACATTAACCCTATCACCACAGCCCTACTGATCATTTGTTCTGAGCAGGGCAGGGTCAGGGGCATCAGAGGCACTCGTGCCAAGTCATGCAAAATAAGCTCTTAAGCCTTTCAGGACAAATGTGGTTTAACTGGTGGGGACAGTGGGGGATCCCACAGTGGCAGAGAGCCTGGGACATTGCCTCATTGTGAGGACAGGATTCACAAGGCCTTAAGGCATACTGTGTGGCTGAGCCACGGCTGGGGTGAAAAACCTCATGTGGGATGCTCTCTTTTACCTCATTATCCTTGGCTTTTATCCTAATTGAGGGGTCAGGCTCAGCTGTTTCTCTCTGCTGAGGGTTTCCAGGTGCCAGCATCCTTTAAAGTCTCAGGCCCTGGAAAAAGCCTCAACGGATGGCCCTGCCTGCGCCCCATCCCACCAGCATGCAGAGATGTTCTCCTAACTTTCTGTGCATCCCCATGACCTGTGTGCAAAAAAATCCACCTCTGTGTGGCAAGTGATGAGGGAGGCCGCATCCTACAGGGAGAAGGAGATGTGGCCTTGGGAACATTCTAGAGCAAATGCCCTCCTGGGTCTCAGGAGGCCAGAGGTCTGAAGTTGTGGGGCAATCTCTCTCCTCATGCCTCCAGGGCACAGCCCTTTTGGCGGGGCTTGTAGCCCCCCAAGCAGGGAGGTTGGCTGCTTCTCCTTTCTCTGTCAGACAGCGGCCTCAAACACAGCACCAAACTGCCCAGTGCCCCAAGCCACTCTCCCCAACTCTATCCTAAAGTTTCTTTCCAGCTACTTCTGAGGCAAATCCCCCTAGTCCTGGCTAATGACCTGCTGAATCAATTCAACACTTCCCTGTGGTGACAGATGCCTCCAAGGGCCGCCCTTGGGATGATGGGAGTTCCTTCTGCAGACGGCTCTCGGGCTGGCTGAGGGCAGAGGGATCTAAGAACTTTCACAAAGTGGTTTTGATTTGAGTGATTTTCTGCCCTTTCCCACTCTTTACAATCACAAGTGTGATGAGATGAATGGCAGAATGGGTGGTGGGGGCGACTGGGAGAAGGCAAAGTGCCAGAGGGGAGAAGAGGGGGAAACAAGTTATAAGAGTGAGGAGAAAAAGTCATTCCCACAGCCTGCCGTCATTTCTTCCCTTTGGCTCCGTAACAAAAAACATGCCCCCATCCCCCTTCCTTCTGAAATCCCAGAGCCTGAATCCTTCTTCTAGTGACAAGGTGCCCACCAGGCAGGGAGAACTGTTTCAGTTCCTCTGGAGTGATGAGCTCCCCGCCAAATCACCCCCACCCACGGCAATGTCAAATCCTAATCTCCTCTGTCAACTCCCAAGGCACGAGAGGGCAGAACATGCACCTGGGAAATGCCAGGACTTAGCTTCTCCTCTTCCTCAGGCATCTGCCAGAAGCCATGGCTGCCCCAGAGCTGTGGGTGTTCTCTCATAATCTTCTCTTTCTGGTGTGCAGGCAAGTGGAGTGCATGGAAGGCCTATCACCTGGAGCTCTGGAAGGAGGTTGCCAGGTTACCTGTGGCCTCTGATCACCACTCAACGGCCCTGCTATGATGAAGGGTTGGGAGAACATACTCTTGGCTGGCCAGCTCTTTTCCACCAAACCTGGCATCACCACTTGAGAACTCAGTGACCTAGAGTTGTCCCTGGAGAGTTATGTGGGTAAACTCACTGATTAAGGGTTCAGAACGGATGTCCAGCGGTCCTCAAGTCACTGCATCCATGACCAACAGCATGAGGGAGAAGCCCAGGAGGCCAGAGCCTCCCCCAAGAGGAAAGGGACCAGGTACCTACTCCAGAGCTGTGTTTGACAGCTTCCTCCAATCACGTCATGTGTGGCTTGATTCTTGATCCTGAGGGCTTCTCTGCCACTAACCCTCTGTCCTAGGGTTCTCTGGATCCCAGTTTCTACATATGCAGTTTTTACATGACTTCACTAAGACTTCAGAATCTGTACTAGCTTATAACCTCTGAGTCATATGGAAGGGCCACCTGAGCCAGGTAAGTTAGGTCAACAACCTCAACCAGAGGAGAATTGGTCTCTGCAGGGGACAAAGGCAAGTCTGAGATGAGTGGCAGACCATACCAGCTCCTTCAGTATTGCAAGTGAATATTCAGGTGATTAAAGAAGAGAAAGAAACCAGCTGCCATCTTGTATCAACTTCTATACGATTTTTTTACTAGATCTCCTAGGGAACCAAAATTAGACACTTAAAAGCAGCTGATGACAAGTGACCAGGAAACCGTTTTTCTCTCTCCAAACCTAAATGTTGGGTGCAATGAACGACTGTGCCTGCAACCCCCAATTCAAAGACCTGGGACTGGCCTTGATGAGCACAAGAGATTCTGCAAATAGAGACACATAGCCATGATCAACAAAAGGATGAGCATTCTTTCTCCAGGAAGTGATGGCAGGCAGCCTCACCCAAGGGTCCTTCCCAACCCAGCCTCCTCTAATTAACAAGTTTTATGTGCTCTGATCTTCCAAAATTCCAGGAAACGAATTTCCAGTGAACTGACCCTTACATTAACTCTCAAGTCTGTTGGAGCCATTTTCCCCCCTTCGGCTACTCAAAGTCATTTTATCCTGGATGTGGCCCCAGAAAAAACATGACAAACGATGCTGAAACTTGGGAGACTGGAAAGAAAATGCTGAAGTATCAAGAACAGCAGAAGGAAGAAAAACGTCTGATCCATTTCCCTTTGGAGAGAGCAAAATATAAGCACATGAGGTCAATCTGATCTTTGTCATCAAGCATTCTGCTAACATGCCTGACACCTTTGAGCACCAAAGAGCCATAGAGTATAGCACCAGAGGCTCTGATGGAGCCAAGGGTGGAGGAAGTATTGGGGGGAGAGCTGCTAGAGAGGGCTCTTTCCCTGTGGTCAAGGCCCCACAATCAATGTGGGGCAGCTCTAATGCACCAGTTGGCATTCATTTGCAGAGAGACTCATTTCACCATTGCCATCTAAACCCTCCACAAATTCCAGCTGCCCCGCCATCTTGAAGGGATTGGTCCTGGCAATCACTGTTTGAATTGTAAATCCCCTCGAGAACAAAGGGTCCTAGATCTAAAGGTGGAAATGATGTCTGAGGAACCAGTGGCTCACCTTACCATTTCACAGAACAAGATGAGAAGGACCAAGAGGTTAAGGACTCACCCAAGATCACCCAGGTCATATATCGATGGTATAGCTGGGTCCTAAACCCAGGTCCTCTGACTCCAATCCAGCCCTCCTTCCCTTACATATCACACCCCCCATAGCTTCTCCTTCGAGACATCCAGGGGCATAGCACTCAAGAGATCTTGAGGTTACCCAGGCCATTTTTTATCTGCCTGGAGTTTGAAGTTCTTCCCAAGACCCCAGATTTGCCTGACACCCCCTCCACAATTCTCCCCTCTAGGTACTACCAGAATAAATCCCGTCCAATAACTGGGAAGGTCCACTGTGACTTTCATGGAAATAAGGTTGAATCTTAGTGTCAATTAAACCTGGTATCCAATGTTAGAAAAGCAGTATGTATTCTTTTCTTCTAAAACTAACTTCTGGACAAACAGACTTATTGATTTCATTGTTGAGGAAATTAAGGCACAGAGGGATTTTGTGACTTATCTGATGAATGTCTTGTGGATGGCACAAGAATTTCCCTGGATTGCCAAGCAAGAGAAAACAATAAGGAAGCCCTTGATCTTTTCATGCCTACAAAGGAAGCCATCTATATCCATGTAATTTCATGGGGAAAGGAGGGAGTGACTGGAGAACAAGCTGTACAGGGTGGATGTTCTGTGGCTAGCCCAATTATATGGTTCTCTAACTTACAGCTATTTTACTTTTAACGTACTGGATAGTATATAGGCTGGACAGTAATTACCAAATCCCCCTTCTTTTCTCCAGACTTGGGAGCCATGGATCTGTACAACATTAGAGCTCTAAGGGCTCTTGTGAATCATCTAATCCAATCCACTCATTTTACAGATGGGGACGTTGAGTAGTCTTACTACATAGTTGGTCAGTGGCAGAGCCAAGACTTGGACTCAAGTCTCGTGACATGAATTCCAATGCTCATTTCACTACAGGTTCTGCATGGCCTTCCAACTCCTGAACCACTCCACCTTCTTTCCTTCCCATTTAGATAGTGGTGATGATGGAATTGGAGCTCTGGCTTGCAGGGTCTTTGGGGGGCTGCCTTAAACAGAGCATCACACTGATCGCCTGTATCTGGGGTGTATAATGTGCAGGTTGGTTTAGCAACTACTTTCCATTCTCCTTCATGTATAAAGTCAGTCTTGTCATGGGCAACGGAAGCTTTACCCTACACCTGATTACCAAATCTTTTCTAAGCTGGGCCAAATGTCAGCAATATAATTAAGGCATTAAACTCTAGGACATTTAACATGATTAGGTTTAAGAAAATTTTACCCTTCATTTGGACAGCTGTGATTTCTGTGAACAAGTGATGGGAGTGTGCCAAGTCAAACACCCACTTCATATACACCTATTGTTTCCTGCTTTCCTGGGCTGACGTGATTTCCGAGTGCAGAGTAGGAAAGTGCAGGCATGCTCCTGGCTGGAAACCTGGGTTCCATGCAGCCCACCACAGTGAGTCTTCAAGGCTTGTCAATGGTTCTAATAAGGTGCAGGCTCTTCAGGGAAGCTGAGGCAGTTCTGGGGGCTGTTTCCTGGGTAATTCTCATCTTACCACTCAGCAGCACAGACAAAGCCAGAACCACTCATTCTCCAGACCTTGCCTTTGCCAAGCGTTTGATCAGGTTTCCTTGGCAGAACCCCTTTGACAGGTGAGGAAATCAAGGCTAATGAAGGCCAACCAGCTGGTCCCAAGTGAGAAAGCAGGGATACAACTTCTGGGCCCAGAGTCTGTCTTTATTCTATTCAGAACAGGGCTTCCCGACAAAGGGGAATTGAATTATATCTGGGGATGGGGGTGAAGAGGAGGGGGAGGAGAGAAGCTTTGTTTGCCTTTTCTCAAGATGGGGGGAGGGATCGCAAGGAGGGTCCTGGGTGTGCAAGCTGAGGAGCTACAGCACACAAGGACTTGGCCCATCAGAAATATCAGCTCCAAGTTAGAGCACAGAGCACAGAAAAAGGCAGTATGAGCTCTCATTTCATAGCTGTGTCTTAGGCTTTTGGCCTTCCACTCCTATGTCACAAGACAGACCACAGCATATAGGATGAGCAATAGGCTATGTGAATGACAACTGCCTTGGACCCAAGTACCCCTCTCTGTAAGAACAGAGACGCCTAATGACCTTATCTTTCTGCATTAGAAGATGGATGCTTCCCTGGGCTCCTCCTTTCTTTCTCCTCTCCACTGACACAGACACTGGATTGGACAGGCCTTCCTTCTCCCTCACTTGGGCCACTGCAAGAGGCTCCTCTGGGTTCTCCCTGACTCTGCCTCTGCCCTCTCCTCTCTCCCTTCCAGCTCCATAATGCTGCCAGAGCAGAAATCTGACTGTGTTGACCCCTCAACTCCACTGGCTGGCTCTTAACATTACCATCAAATCCTTTAATAATTACAGTTTTTAACCATTTGGTTCCTTTTCAGTCTGGTTACAGTTTACTCTTCTCCTCTGATCTCACCTTCCACAAGGCAGGCTGCTCCCCACACCTGCCCATCCTTTGTGCCTACCACCCCTCTTCCTGGAATGAAGCTCTAATCAAAATTCCAAAGTCTTTTAAAGTTGATTGTCTTTACAGTGGTGTTACTGTGTTAACTATGCCCCTGGTTCTGCTCAGTAACCCATGTCACTTCAGGTTTCTCTGAAACTGTCCCCTTCATCGTTTGTTACCACACAATACTATTCTATGACAGCTGATGAGCACTCCTTCAGTTTCCGATCCTTTGCCACCCTAAAATGGGTTGCTATAAATACTTTTGTCCATATGGGTCCTTTTCCTCTTTGACCTTATTGGGATATAGACCTAGTATTGGTACTGCTGCATCAAAAGGTATGCACAGTTTTATAGGTTTTAGGGCATAGTTCCAAAATCCTTTCCCAATGGCTAGACCAGCTCATAGCTTCACAAATGGCCCATTAATGTACCTGTTTTCTCTACAGCCCCTATAGCATTTTTTCATTTTCCATTTGCAGAGGCTTAACTTTGCCAATTTGATGGGTATGAAGTGGCACCTGAGAGTTGCTTTAATTTGCATTTCTCTAAGTATTAGTGATTTATAGCATTTCTTTCATATGGTTATTGACAGTATGAATTTCTCAAAAGCTGTCTATTCATATACCTTAACTATGTATCAACTGGGAAATGACTCTTATTCTCACAAATTTAAATCCATTTCCTATATATCTTAGAAAGAGAACTTTATCAGAAAAACTTGCTGCTAAGTTCCTCACCCCATCACCACGCTCCTATTTTCCTACTTCTACTTTTGGGTGCACTGGTTTAGTTTGTGCAAAAACTTGTTAATTTTATGTAATCATAATTGGCCATTTGACCTTTTGTGAACCTCTATATCTCTTGTTTGGTCAGGTAGCCTCTCTCTATCCATATATCTGATAAGTAAAGTCTTCCATGCTCTTCTAAACTGTTTATGATGCCACCCATTATGTCTACATCACATAGCATTTGGAGCTTGTTTTGGTATATGGTGTGAGACGTTGGCCTACACTTAATTTCTGCCAGACTACAGTAGTTTTTGTCAAAGAGTCAGTTCTTGCTCCAAAAACTGGGATCTTTGGGTTTTGGTATATGGTGTGAGATGTTGGCCTACACCTAATTTCTGCCAGACTACAGTAGTTTTTGTCAAAGAGTGAGTTCTTGCTCCAAAAACTGGGATCTTTGGGTTTATCAAACACCAAGCTCTTGGGCTCATTTGCTTCTGTACATCATTTTCCTAATCTGCTCCAATAATTAACCTCAGTTTCTTAGTATCAAACTGTTTTGAGGATTACAGTTTTATAGCATAGTTTAAGATTTGGTATTGTACACTATACTCAATGTAATTTTTTTTTAAAGTGTATGTCTAACCACATCAGCCAAGTGCTTAGTGAGCTTCAGGGATTCCCTTGTTACCTCTGAGACCAAACAAAAGACTATGTTTGGCATGGAAAGCTCTTCTTTACCTCTTCCTTCTTCTCTCTCACTGCCCTTTCCATTCTCGAGGATCCAGGTACAGACACACTGACTACTCTCTAATATCACACTCTACACCTGCCTTCCATGCCTTTGCCCTGGATGTTTCCAATATCCAACATCTTTTGCTTCCATTCCTCCATTTCTTGATTTCCAGCTTCCCTGAAGACTCAACTCGAATCCCACATTCTGGAGGAGGTCTCTTCTGGTTCCCTCAGATGCTAATGCCTCCTTCAGATTACTTTGACTGTTTGTGCCTGACCTGTGGTGAAACATTTCAAGCTGGTATTGGTCTGATCAGCCACAGTAAGACGCACTAAAACCTGACTCTAGCATAGTGATGTCATTTTGGTCCTCTGAGGGTGAAGGACAACAAGCAACCTTATCCTTTATAGGGACTTAGTTACTTGCACATAGTCTCCCTCATCAGAACGTGTGCTCCTCAAAGGCAGGACAATTTTTTTGGCTTTTCCTTGCCTCCCAAACAAAATATCATTATTTAGCCCAAATGGACTCCTTCTCCTCCCTTCCCTTTTAGTCTGGACTGGAATTCCAATTTTTGCCTCTCCTTCCTGCTCTCCATCCTTCAGATCACAGCTCAAGGTGGTGATCTCTTTCAGAGGTCCCATCATGCCACTCCCCTCCTCAGCCCTCTTCAGTGATTACTCAGTGCCTCCCACATCTTGCTCCAACCTACCTTTCCAACTTTATTTCACAGTACTGCCCTTCACAGGGGCAGTGAGGTGGCAGAATGGAGTCAGGAATACTCATCTTCCTGAGGCCAAATCCAGCCTGGCTGTGTGACCCTAAGCATGTCACTTCACCCTGTTTCTCTCAGTTTCCTCATCAATCAAATAAGCTGGAGAAGGAAATGGCAAACCACTAGAGTATCTTTGCCAAAAAACCTCCCACAAAACTCAAATGGGGTCATGAAGACTCAGACATGACCGAACCACCACCCCAATGACCACCACCACTACACTGCTCTTTATACAGTAAAGCCTGCAGCCAAGTTGGATCACTCATTGTTCTCTGATGCCATCAGTGGCTCTAAGTCTTTTCTATGTACCTTCTGCCATTCCAGGAGGAACACCTACTTCCATTCCCATGTCCAGTCATCCCCAGTTTTCTCCTTTAGAGACCAGGGGAGATCTCCCCCATTAGCCTTCCCTGATCCTTTCAGCTGAGAAGACCTTTTAAACCTCTCAGATGGCTCTATGTGACTTCCCCACATACTTAATAATTTTCCAACTTGTGCTGTAATGACTGCATATCTCATTATCTCCTAGGTTTATAATCTCCTGAATGACTGTGTTTTAACTCTGTGTCTTTCACCTGTTCCCCGTTCAAACTCCTTCCAGACTAGAGCACAGAAAATCACTTGTAATTTTTGTTGGATCTATCTCTTATATATGGTGGATACTGAATATCTGTTCAGCTGAACTTAGGAAAAGAGCTGACATCTTTCTATACTGGCCAATAAAGTACAACCTTTTTGTCTAGCTTTGTCTGTCTAAACCTCCAGGCACCTGAGTCTATTTCACTTCAAGTCTTTAAAACAACCTTCTGCTGGAAGGCATTAGGGTCAAATGCTATAGAGGCCTTGATATCATTGGGTGCATGGTGCAGAAGGAGAAGGAAGTGAAGTTATAACTAACATTTCTACAGTGCTTTACATATGGCATCTCATTCACTCCTCCAAACAACATTTTGGGGAAGGGGCTATCATAATTCACTATTTTAAGAATGAGAAAACAGGCTAGGAAATAATTCACTATTTCAAGAATGAGAAAAGAGGCTGGGAGAGGTCTTTCTGATCCCAGGCACAGCAGTGTGGTAAGACTAGCCTTAGTTTCCTCATCTGTCAAATAAGCTGCAGAAGGAAATGGCAAACCACTATAGTATCTAGTCACACCAAACCATCTGGCTCTAGAAAGAGAGCACGAGACTAATAGACTTGGCAGCAAAGCATTGGTTTGGGAGCCTTTTCTCTTCTACCAGTGAGCTACCTGACCTTGGGGATGTTCCCCTCCCTCTCAGTAAAAGAAAGAAGCCTTCCAGCACTAATTCTTTGACTTTCTCCTCAGTGCTGGATGGGGTAGTTTGGGTAGAAAGGACAGGTCTCTTCCCTGCTCTCCCTGGAGGCTTTAAGAAAGATCCTTAAAGCTTCACCCCCCCAAACTCTAATTCTGTAGGATGCCTAACCTTCAGCTATCTGCTGAAATGGGTTTTCCTCTCCCTGATCCTCTTGGTAGCCCCAAGAACTAAAGGCATGATGGTTCTGCCAGACCCAGAGATCAGCCTGCAGTATTTATTCTGACTCACATGGGGAAATGGTTCAAAGTTAAGATGCCCAGCATCCTGTCTGAGATGATAACCTCTAAACAGGAAGCTGGGGTATAGAACATCTGTGGTTTGCTCTTTCCAAGGTCACAATGAGAGAAAAACAAAAGACACTTTTTGCCTTGACTAGGGAATCCCACATACACTGATGGTGAGACTAAACAGCCATCTTCTCTATGAATGGCGACCGTTGTCCACCTTAAATGAACACGTACATAAGCATGCACATGCACGTAAGCATGCACACGCACATACAAACATGATGTCAATCCCTAGTCCCCCTTCAATTCCTATCATGAACATCTGAGTGGACACAGAATTGAAGGCCACATGTTCAGGAGGGAATAATCATCTCTCAACTGGTTTGATTGCCTACTTAAAGCAGTGTTTTAATTTTTGATTTCTAGGCTTCTCCAATTCCAAAGGGGCCTTGGGAAGGGCATCCTGGATTATGAGGAGCCCTAACTCACCACTTGGGCTCCCCCGGCCTGAAGTCATCAGCGGCACGCCTTCTGCTTCCAACTCAGTCTAAATTCAAGCTATTATTTTAGATTGGGAAAGTTTTTACTCTGAAATCATGTCTCTTCTCCCCCCAGACTCCTCCCACTGGTCAGAATAGAGCAGCTGAAATGTTTTCCCTGGGTGAGAATAGGGACTGGGTTTGGTTTTCTGTTTTGTACTCCCAGGGCTGATCGCAGTGTCTGGCACATAGGAAGTGCTTAATAAATGTTTATTGAGCGATTGACTAACAAGTGGATACACTCCAGATCTGTAAAAGAGATGAAATGTACAGACTTGCAAGTGCCGTGCAAATGAACACAAGGGCCGAGAGTTGAAAGAAAACAGGCGGCAGACGCCACAGATCTTAGCTTGGACCACAGAGAGGAGACAGGCCAGCATGGTGGCTGGACAGCACAGTTTGAGGAGAGGGGAAGGGAGAAAGGGACCAGGTCAGGAAAGGAGGTACTCTTTGACGGAGGGAGTAGCTCTCACATCTCACCATCACAAGGGACAGAAAATAAGGTGAAGCACTAGCCATGGCAGAGTGGCCAACCCTGACCCACCATGTTCCCCAACCAGTGCTCTCAGGACAAAAGGGAAGATGAATTATCTCTTCAAATCCCGGAGGACAGATTCTGCTCCAGATAGGTAGGCAATGCCCTTCACCGATCTCCCACCACAACACCGTGAGGCAAGTGCTACCATTATCTCCATTTTACACATGAGTAAATTAAGGCTGGCAGGGAGGAGAGTGAGGAGACTTGCCTAGGGCTGGGCACTCAGCTAAGTAAGAGTCTGAGGCTAAGATGGAAGCAGGGTCTATCTATTGTGCCACTCCCTAACACTTAAAAGGGACTATACAGCCTCTACTTGAGGGGGAGATGCCCATTCTCAAGGTAGTCCCTTCCACTTTAGGACAGTGTGAATCATCAAGTTTTCCTGATGCTGAGCCTCAGTTTGCCTCTTTGTAAATCTCATTTATTGTTCCCAGGGTTGCCTCACCTGGGGCTCACTGGACCTCATTAGGCCTTGGTTCTTTCCAGAGGCCGTGTTCCCCAGTTATGTTCTGCCCACTTGGGCGCTCTGTAATGGGACAAGTGGGGCTGCAAGCATCCACTCAGAGAACACAAAGACTTAGCCTCAGTTGAATACACGTATATTCTAGGAAAGACAGAGAGCAAACTTATTCTGTCAGTTTGTACATATTTATAACCTTCGCGTACATGGTAGGTAAAAGATTCTTTCTGTCTCAGTGATGACCCAGGGCATTTCCTGCTGCTTCTGATGTAAGATTGTACATTCTGGGATCACTTGGGCTTGGCTTTTCTCTCTGCCACTCTTCACTTTCCTGGACTTCTCCTCGATCATTGGCGCCTGCTGCTGAGAGTAGGAGTCAGGGAAGGAAGTGATCCTCTGCTCAGGCAGTTGGACACTTGGAAACTTCAATGACACCAAGGTGAAGGAAGAGGAGGCAAGGGCAACTGCCAAAATGAGTTTCTGGTTCCTTTGGATTTGACTTGTCCACGTTCTCCAAATTCTCCCTTATCAGAGATAACTGAGAGCTGACTGAATAAGTCCAATAAATGCTGAAAGGAGGCCAGTTTAAAAAAATGAGTTTCTCCATTAAAGTCAAAACTATGATCTAAAAAAACGTAAGTCAAACCAGGATGACCAGGGACCTTCCCACTAAACTTAACGAAGTTTTCATGATACACCACAACGCTGTGGTGTCACTGCCCGTGTACACAGTGTATGTATATACACTCTAAAAAGGTGTTGACATTAACTGCCATGAACATGTCTTCCCAGGGCGTAAGAATGGGGCTGGCGCGTGGAAAGACGAGTTTTCCAGGGCTTTGGGGGATGGTTTCTTACTTGGCTGCAAACAGATAATGTATTTCACAGACAGGCACTCCCCTCAGGTACCACCTAATTCATCCACTCTTTGCTGTAGCGAAGCCATATTGTATTTAGAACTCTGAAGTTCACTAGCAGAGGCTGAAAAGGTAACTCTTGGAGAGGGTGCCTCCTACAGCAGCTCCCACTACAGAAGAGCCAACAGGAGATATGACCTCAGGGGGCAGGAGCCTAGGCAAGGTTTCCCTGAAGAAATGACTTATCAGACAAAACTGAAAGAAGAGGGTGAACCCTAGGGTCAGAGACGTACAAAGGTCTGGACCTGGGGGACTGTACAGGCAAGTGCAGAGGTGGGAAAGGTGCAGGGGGAACAGTCACAAAGAAAGCAGAAAACCTGTGCTGGGGTCTGGGTATAAACACAAGCTCTGGAGGAGTTAAGCAGAGAGCAAACTCAACCAAGTTCGTGTCTGGCACATACTCTCTGCTGTACTGAATATAAAATAGAAGAGGCAATCATCCATCACAAACACACACCCACACCGACTTCCAGGCTCCATGGTTGAAAATTCATCAAAATTGCTGAGTTCAAACATTTGCCTCACTTGAAAGCATTCTATAATTGGATGGGTAAAGCCCTGGAAAGGCTGAACATCTCGATAAAGTAGAGGAAGCCCTGCTCTGTGCTGCTTCCTCCCCTCCCTCTCAGCAGGTGAGCGAAGCAACTAAGACTTCCCCAGCCTCGCCATCCCCAGCAACTGCCCAGCTGCTCCTCCAGGCAGGTTCAAGTGCTTCCACTGGGTCTGGTGGGTACTGCTCTCATCAGACCAGGGCCCTGGCAAAGACACTCAGATGGAAGGGGCTGGGAGTGGGGGTAGCTCTGAGATGAATAAACGAGGAAAACATTAAATCAAACAGAACAAGATCTTTGGCTGACCCTCCTCAGCTGCTACCCCCCTCCCCGTTAAGGCTGATGGAGGCAATTAGTGTTTAGGGTGATCAGTGAGTGAAAGCCAGTGAACTAGACATTCCTAGTGGTGTCCAGCCTACAGACCCTCTAGAGAAAACCCTGGCTCCCAGATGATGGCAACTCCTTCACCTGTAAAAGAGCTCCCTCCTAAATGGAAGATTTCCCAATGGCAGTCAGTCAACAAACATTTAAGCAGCTATTATGCGCCAGATGTTATGCCAAAAACTGGTGATACAGAGGAAGGCAAAAGACAGCCCCCACCCTCAAGGAATTCACAGTATAATGGTGAAAATAATGAGCAAACCACTGTCCAAATGAGCTACGGATGGGGGAAACTGGAGACAATGAAGTTAGGAAAGGCCCGGGAACTGAGGAGATTGGGAAAGGCCTACTGGAGAAAGTAGGATTCTATTTTGAACTTGAAGGAAGATAAGACATGAAGAAAAGACAGAATTCCAGGCCTGGGAACCAGTCAGTGAAAATGCCTGGAGTGGGGAGAGGGAGTTTTTGGTCTGCCTCATGGCCCAGTGGTCCTGGAGGGTGTGAAGGGCTGGACAGCACGTAATGAAGGGCTTTGAAGGCCAGGAGGAGGCTTTGGTATTTGATCCTGGAGGCAGAGCTGCTGGAGTTTACTAAGTAGGGGGCTGGCACAGTCATACCTCATTTTAGTAAGAGCATTTGACAGCTTAGTGGAGGAGGCCCTGGAGAGGGAGGGCAGTGTGTGCAAGGGATGGTGCCAAGGCAAAAGTGACAAGCTTTGGCAAGAGGCTGGATGTATGGGATGTGAGAGAGAGGCTGGTGGTGCTCCTGATAGCAACAGGCAGGTTGGGAAGGGAAAAGGTTATGGGGTCAGACTTGGAAGTACTGAGTTGAAGCTGTCTACAGGACATCCAGCTTGAGACACCCAAAAGGCAGATGGAGGACAGGCAGAGTGAGGGCTGGAGAAGCAGACGTGGAGATGACTGACAAGAAACTTCTGAAAGGAGGAACATCTTCAATCACTGTTAGTCTGGACCCTAAGCCAACGCAGATGAGCAACTTTTGCCACCACGTCAGGCTTTAAGAGAGTCCCCAGAGTCCTGAGGCATACAGTGATACAGCCAGTATGTGTGAGAGAGGGACCAGAAACCCACGACTTCTCCACTTTGAGGTCCACTTTCCGTGCCTGCTGCCTTCACTTAGAGTTCATAGGGCAAGATGCCCTTCGCTGGCAGCTGAATGCACCTTCCTTTTTATTTATTCCTTAGGGGGCAATGGATGATTACTATCTTTTCTTATTAAATATTCCAGTATTTAAGACAGCTAAGGAGTTCCTGCTCAGGAATATATCAAACCAGTTTCTCAGGGAAAAGTCATCTCTGTTAAAGAGAAGGACAGATCGGAGGTAAAGAGATAAATTGCCAAGAGTCTGGTATTTAGAAGAGCTGTACTGTCAACTATGAACGACACAAGGATAGCAGTTTCCTCCACTTTCTCTAAAGCCATGTTTGATCTATAGGCCCATCCCCACTTCTGGCAAATACTCCCCTTCAGAAAGCCTAAGGCTTTGGCTGACCACTCTGACCAATTATCTGCATGTCCTTCACCTCTCCTCTGGAATACTGTTGGCAAGTAGCGCTCTGGTCATATTCTCACAAACTGCAGAGGCCTTAAACGATGAACCCCAAACAATAACCCTGTTTTCATCCCTACTCCAGTCTTAAAGTTAGATCTTCCAAACAGGAATGATGACATGCTCCCTGTAGGCATTACCAATGCCATCCTCTGGATCACTTCCTGCCTTCTGAGGTTTTTTAGTTCTCTTACTTTCCCACTAATTCTATCTCATGCAATCCTGCCCACCCCCATCCAGCCTGCCCAGATTCCATTTTTTTGTCCTTATTTTGTCCTCTCAGCAGCGGAAGAACGTGACTTATTTACATGCTTAATTTGCATATCTCTGCATCAGAGCTGAGTGTCGTGGGCAGTTAGTTTTCAGAAGGTAAGGTCCATTAGCTCACTCCGGACAGAGCCCTGAGCTGAGAGATGCCTGAATAGGGGCTTAATGGAGGTCTGTGAATGATGACGATGGCGATCGATGGAGGGAGGACAAACTTGTGTCTCTCTCAGAGATGATGGGGGCAGTAAGAAAGAAGGAGCAAGCACATCACAGCCAACACACAGCTGATTTTGGCTTTGACAGAAATGGGAGGAACAAAGCTCAGAGGATCTGAAGGAAGTGAGAGGCTCATTGCTCTTGAAGGTTTCCAGCTCTGTATGTTACAACGGATTGATTTTTTCTCTTACTGGAAAGAATTTCCTCCAAGCTTTTCTGTGCACGTCTCCTATCCTCAAGTGTTTAGCCCACTGGCCATCTTTAATAGTGCTATTTCTTGGGTCATGACCACATGAGTCTCAACTGTGCACACAACTAACATCCTGAGGCATCTCAGAGGGTGCAGCCAGTGAATTGCTTAATTGGCGGAACATTCTGAGACCTCTCTTCCAGGAACATCTTGCCCCAGGCACAGAAATAAAAGATGGTTGCTAGAATTTGTGAAAATGCAGTAGCTGTGGAGAGCGAAAAGCCCAGACGCAGAGTTCCCTGGCAGCAGGTGGTCTTCCTTACATCAGATATTTTAGAGGTCCATGTCTATTTTCCCAATCAAGTCAAATGAGGGGTGAGAGGAGCAGGCATGTCACAGATAGTACAAAGCCAAAACTGGACTGTTTTGGTATCATAAGCTGAAGTCAAATGCTTGGCAGGTTGTCTGCCAAGCAAACAAAATTCAAAGTGCACAAAGTAGCCCATAAAGCAGCCCATTGGCCAGGCTCCATCATGGGAGCTTTATGTTCCTCCTTTCACCTTCAGTCAAGGTCCAAAGAGTTCTTGGGACTCGATTCACTTTTTTTCACAGTCCTTTCCCCTCCCTTTTTACCCTGCTCCCACAAAAAAGTAACTTGCTCAAAGTGATGCCATCAGATCATCTGACAACACATCAGTTCAATCCCTAACAAAGAAGCTGATGGCTGCAGTGCAGTACTCAGTAGACAGGGACAAAGATGCCCAGAACAAATGAGAAAACTCAAGAGTGGTCAATGGCTGTGTTTGCAACTGGCCACTGTGGAGGGACTAAGAATAGGTTGGTGAAGTCGGGGCTCCTCATCTCCTTTGGATGCAATCTAACCTCCATCTTCCTGGGCTTGGGATACCTCACATTAGAGATGACCCGCAGCCAGCACCACCACCAGCATCACTTCAGGGTGTGAAGGGATCCCCGACTCTCTTCCTTTCCTCCTACCCCAGAGAGGTGCTAGCTCTCTACCAGCTCACTCTGTACCCATGACACTCCAGAGTTCAAGAGCCCTGGGCCCAGAGGGCTTACTCTGTGTGGGAGGGAGAGAGATGGGCAAAAGGGAAAGAAGAAAAAAAATTAATGGTTTCGCCTCTGCCATTGCTGACTGGCTGCCAGGGTTTTTCGGGGGCTATTACTTCATAAAAAGCTAGAGCCAAAATAAAGAAATCTCTGCTGCCCGGCACATGTACAAGACACAAGTGCCATAAAACCACAGTCATTTTACTCTGCTCCAGACGGTGGAGTTTAAAAGCAACATTTCAAGGAGTTGAACGGCCTTGCTGGGCCCCCCAACTTCAGCCTTCTCAGCGATTAGCCTGCAGAGCCCTTAGCAATCAAACCTTATGTTCCCTGTCCTGACAATTTCCTACTTGAGAACTGTGAGCAGTTCCCAGCCATTCCCTATAAAAGAAGCCGAAGCACTCAGCAAGCCAGACCCTCCGCCGGCCGGGCCTGCCTTCTCCTAGCTCTGCAGGGCTGCGGCTCTCTGGGGACATGGACGACTCTGCCCAGAGTAGGTGAGGCAAGATATAAAAAAAGATTGATCAGCCAGGGAGAGCTTTTTTCTTTTTTAACTATTCTTTGGATTTACTGCTTCAATTGAGTGAAAAGCTGTACCTTTCCTTTCACATAGGCTGCTTCTAATCTTGCCCACTCCAAAGGGACCCCAAAGAGGTTCACCAAACACAGGATATTCCCACAATGGCTCTTACCCACCCCCCCACCCCAAGTTCTGGCAGTCTTATCATTTTCTACTCTACAGTACTCTTCTGATGGAAAAAGGAAGCGGTGATGTTCAGCAGCATCTGGACTGCCTTGAGATCCTGAAAACCCACAAAGCTACAATCCTTTGCAAAAGCGGTACTGTATCTTCTAAATCAGAAGCTAACTTTTCATTTAAAAAAAAATACTATTTCCTAGCCTGGGTACATGAAGGCTCGTCTTGCTGTTCAGTTGTTTTTCAGTCATATCTGATTCTTGTGATTCCATTTGGGGTTTCTGTGGCAAAAATAATGGAGTGGCATGTCACTTCCTTCTCCAGCTCATTTTACAGATGAGGAAACTGAGGCAGAGAGGTTTAAATGACTTGCTCAAAGTCACACAGCTAGTAAGTCTGGGGCCAGATTTGAACACATATAGATGAGTATTCCTCACTCCAGGCCCAGCACTCTATCCACTGAGACACTTAGCTATCCTTAGTGGAAGGTTTGGGTGAGTCTTCATCACCTCATGCTAGGTGTCTTAATCTGCTTTGCCAACTGATGGTGGCACAGAGCAGAGGCTGCAGGAGGATTCATGAGGAAGGTGGCAAGGATGCTCTCATCTGTACACAATGGGAGTGGGCTTGGGGTATGCTGGAAAGTTCCCAAATATGTCAAAAAGTGGGAAAGGTTGGCCAACAATGACCTGAAAAGTTCTATTTTCAAATGGAGTATCTTGCTTCCTTATGGAGGGACCTCAATGCCGGGCATCTTTCTGAGAACACTGGCTTCAGGAGCTCCTACGGGGCTCTAAATGATTAGTAATAATGAATGCTTCTTGACTAGGTGATTATCACAAATCCGATGTGTTCTCTGCCGCCCATAATGAGGGTCTCCATCTCTGCCCTGCAGCAGGGTAGCAGATTGGATTTCAGAAACCCAGAAAATAGTGTTTGAAGGCAACCTCTCCTCCACCTCCTTCCTTCCTGCTGCAATCAACAGGTGAAAGGTCAGAGAGGGCCTAACAATGCAGCTGGTGTGCGTGTCCCTGACCCTAGGAGTCATTCACCGGTTCTACCACAGTAGAGCATCTGTGCTGGGATGGTGTTTGGGGGTATGGGAGACAGGGAAGGGGAAAGTGGACCTGCACAGCCTGGTCATCATCCCAAATGGTTTTCTAACTGCAGTGGTTTCAGTGAAGAGTGATTCTTAGTTCTCATTTTTAATTCAAGAGTTTGGAGTTGAAAAAGAAAAAGAAAATCCAACTAAGAAGTCTATCTCAATACTTCATCCTAATAAAAGTTTCTAAACAAAATAAAAGATAAAAATAATATAATAAAAGATAAAGAAACCTAAAATAAACGAATAGAGCACTGGTAACATGCCAGGGCAAGTGATTTATAAAACTAATTTAACAGAACTTTTATATCCAAATAAGTGTTGTCCTCTGCAAAGTGGTAACAGGTGTCTACAATGATGCCAGTGCTAGAGAGCTCCTCATTGGCAGGGACCTTTGGAGCCTACTTTCTCTCTGTCTCACTTTTGAATATTCTCAAAACTTTTACCCTTTGAAGTCAGATTAATTTTTGAAATAGATGAAGAGAAGTTTTTTCCTCCTTCTCCCTGTTCCAAAGCTTTCTTCAGACATTCAGAGGCTCCTGGGTGCTCCTGGGCAGCTCCTCTGGACTCCCTCACATTCAGTAAAGAGCTCAAAGGGCAGGGGAATGAAAGGCCCTTTGCCAGGCCTGTGGCCAAGGGCAGAGAAAGCAAAGTAGTTGCTGCCTTCAGGGAACTCAGAATCACACTGCTCCTAAGAACAGTTGGCATTGACAGTGGGTCCTTGAAGGTTTATCAGAGCACTTTTCCTGTCTGATCTTCATGGCAACTTTGTGGAGTAAGTGCTACAGACATCTCCATTTTACAGAGGAAGAAACTGAGGCACCAAAAGATCAAGTGACTTTAAGCAGGACAGCAACATAGTCAGACCTGGGTCTTAGGAAGACTGTGTGGAGGATGGTGGAGTGGAGATAGAATGGAAGTAGGGAAGCCAATTAGAAGGGCATGCCAATAGGGCAGGAAAGAAATGGTGAAGGCTTGAATGGAGCTAATGACCATGTGAGTAGAGATGCTGGGAAGCAGAATGAGCAATTGATTGGATTCAGGAAGCGGGACGGGGTGGGGAGGAAGAGTCAGGGATGCCCGCAGGGGGAGGACCACTTCTACTTTTCAGGGTGTCCAAGAGGAGAGACTTGGCAGGCACATAGCTTTAAAGGACTGGAGATGATGAGAACTGAGGTTAGGGTGGGCAAAGGGGTGACCTGAGAGCCTCATCTGCTTAATTTTGATGTTGGAACCCCATAAAAGTTGGAGGGCAAGAGACAGACAATGATCAAAAAGAGGAGACTGAGCCTGAGGAGGGCTCAGCCAGATGAGGGAGAACAGGAAGGGTTCTCTGCCTGTACCTACAGGAAGGGCTAGAATTGTGAACCCCAAACATGGCGGAAAATGGAGGTTTAGCACAGCAAAGACCTCCTCTGATCTTCACAGCATCCATGGGAGGTAGGTGACATTATTATTATCCCCATTTTTCAGTTGAGGAAACTGAGGCTCAAGTAAGGTTCAGTGACTTGCCCAGGGTTACACGGCTAGTAAGTGTTTGAGGCTGAATTTGAACTCAGGTCTTCCTGAGTCCAGACCCAGTTCTCTACCCACTGCACAACCTAACTAGGTAGGTAGGAGGAGAACCAACAGAAAACAATGCCATGGAAGCTAAGGAAGGGAAGATTTTCTTTTTAAATGAACAAAAAAAATAATTTTTATCTTCCCTCATTGAGAAAAAAAGGAAAAAGAAAACGCTTGTAACAAATATGCATAGTCAATTAAATGAAATTCCTGTACTGACAATGTGCCGTCATCTTCAGTCTTCTGGAGTTCTGGCTGATTGCTCAGTGGTTAGAGTTCCTCGTCTCGCTACAATCTAAATAGCTCTGCGGGGTCTGCTCACTTCACTCCACATCAGGTTGTACAAATCTGCCCAGGTTTCTCTGAAACCATCCTCTTCAGTTCTTCTAATAAGCATGATAGCACTGCATCACATTTATATGTGTTCAACCATGTGTTATATCTGTTCAACCATGTGTTATATCTGTTCAACCACTCCCCCAAATCTGGGAATCCTTTTAATTTCCAGCTGCTTGCCACCACTAAAAAGAGCTGCTATAAATGTTTTTACTATACGTGAGTTTTGTCTGGGAAGACTTTCAAGGAGGACAAGATGGTCACCAATGTCAAAAGCCACAAGATTAGGACTTCAGTAATAAACACTGAGACAAATGTACTGAGTTAACTTGAAGACAGCAGTGTCAAGAGACAGGTGGAGGCAAAAGACAGAGTGCAAAGGTAGAAAGAAGGGGCATTAAAAACTACAGTTGTAGACAATTTTTTTACATCCATAAAAGGGAGAAAAGCTCTAAAAGAGTCCTTGAGGGGAATAGCAGGACAAGGTGAGGGGAGAGGAGACAAGCACACATATAGGTACAGGGAAGGAGTCGAGTGACAGGAAGAGCAGGCAGGCTGGGAACACTGGTTCCTGGAAGACCTGCAGTGGTGTGGGATGGAGGCCACAAGGACAGGTCTGTTCTTGATAAGAGGGACCACTTTTTCCTTCAGAGGTTATAATGAGGAAGTAAGAAGCGTAAAATGGAGAGTAGAGGAAAAGAGGGAGGTCTTAATTTTGTTAGTAAAGCAGAAACTTAAAATGTGACTACAGAAAGAATGCTTTTCCAGAAATACTTTCTCTTCATTAGACAACACTCCAATTTACACTGGTTTCCAATAGCTTGGAAAGACTGTGCTAACAGAACCCTAGAGTGAGAGCTGAAAAACTCACCACTTACTCTGTGATTCTGGGTTGACCACCTGACCTCTGGAAGCCCTAGTTTCCTCTGTAGAATTGAGATGATGCCTACCTCACAAGAACACATAAATAAAGAGGGCTTTGTGAATGGTGAAGTGTGATCAAACTGGGAGCTTGTCTGGCCATGATCACCCCCATCCTCGTCACTTATTGTCTGCAAACACTTATAGGGGCTAGAGGATATCATGACTTGGAGAAGTCCTAGAGAATCCTTTTCTCATGTAAATAATCAGCCCCAATCGCACATTTTACAAGTTGAGAATTTTATATATTTATTGTTTTAAACTGGCATATTTATGCTGGCAGGCAAATATCCTCAGCAGGGAATAATAATTAGTAAATCTGTGAATTATCCTCTGCTAATTGTTCATTTGTTTACTCAACACATTCTACCTTAATCCCAGGCCATTAGTGACCATTAATAAAGGAAACTAGATTTGTATTTTACAAGTGTGTTTGCATTTTACCCAAGAGAGCCATGTGCAAGCAGTATTTTATTGGATGCACCTGCGGACATGGCACAAAATACAAGTTGAACTCATATTTAACCTTTAGAACTGATGTAGAAACAGAAGGAGAATTCATAAATTTGCTGATTGTTCTTCCTGGCTGGATGCCACCCTACAAGCAGCAGCAGTTGTGGAAAGCTACGTGAACAGACTCAAGTGCGAGCAGTGGTCCCTTCTGCACCACATCTGGGACCTGCAATTTCAGCAGCTGCCTGTAGCCAGTGGCACCATTTGGTGATGTGCCACTCTGACCTGGGCACTCCCAGGCTCTGAAGGTACTCCAGGTACACTGTTGCTTACAGCCATGATTAAGTCACATCATTTTAACCTGTGTTGCTCTGCTTATATTCAGTCCAGTTCTGTTCACAGGCCTCTTCCAGAAACATCCTTTTGATTTTACTGAAAAGCCTCTTCTCTGCTAGGCTCTTAATAGTTTCTAAGGAAACCCAATCCTGAACAAATCTTTTGATGAGTTGTATGGAAAAATCAATGGTGGGTTCAGATCCCTCAGTCCTCAGGAAAGGGGAATATTCCTCAGTCTGGACACCATCCCCAGTCATTAACCAACAATTTTTGAACATCTACTTTCTGTCAAGTATTGTGCTAGGCAAGAGAAATAAAAATATAAATATTAGATAGTTCTTGCCCTCAAGAAACTTATATTCCACTGGTGGATACAACACATGTCTGGGAGCGCTGGCCAGGAAAGGGACCAAGGACTGTGGGCAGAGCCCCCCTATGATTCCACCTCACTGAGCAAGAGGTGGAGAATAGGAGCAACAAAGGACAACGAATGCACAGCTGCAAGGCAGATGGCAATATGACTGTGTTGGGGAGGTCCGACACGGTTGTCTAGGAAGACGGATGGAGGGTGAGGGTGAAGGGAAGGAAACAGCATTTAATGAGTGCCTACTACGTGCCAAACCCTGTGCTAATTTGACCCTCACAACAAGCTGGGAGGCAGGTTTTGTTATTATCCCCACTGTACATTTGAGGGAACTGAGGCAAACAGAGGTTATGTGACTTGCCCAGGGTCATGTAGCTAAGAAGTGGCTGAGGCTGAATTTTTAACTCTGGTCTTCCAGGCTAATGATTCAGTTCACTATCCACTGAGCCACCTAGCTAGGATAAAGGGGCTGGCAAGGTACTGAGGAGAGAAGTGAAGACTGACTCACCTTCCAACCAGAAAGGTTTTTCCCCATGGTGAATCTCAAAGCTGAATGAACACTCTAGAGTTTGGAGTCAGGGTCTCAAGAGGATCATTTGGGGTGGGTGGGTGGGTATGGTGTTAGATCAGATGGCACTGGGCAAATCTTGGTCATAGGAGTCTATTTGTTGAAAAGATTGACTGACCATTTGGGATCACTGGAATGAGGCTAGAATTATGTCTAAAAGCAAGCCATGCTCATAATTCCTCTATGAGTTCCTCCTGCTCCAGCTCGGGAAAGGCAGGGCTGGCTCCAGTTCTTTACCAGAGCTCCCCTGAAGCTCATGAGAAAAACCAATAGAAATCTCATCAGAATAAGTCTTTCTTCCCACTAATCACAAATCAGAGCACAAATTCTGCTAGCTGGTTCAGATCCACCCACTGAGAAGAGCAGAAGTCTTCACTTAATGACGATCCTTCTCCAGTTCTCAGTCTCCCCACCATGGGCATGGCATCGTCTGACATCATTCATTCACTCAATCAACCAACCAACGTGTGAAGAACACTGTCAAGTTTATCTCACAGGAGACAGATAAAAGACCTCTGTCCTTAAGGAGCCAACAATTAACAGAGAATATAACGTGCATAATCAATTACACAATGGAGGAAAAGGAGAAAGAACGAGAAGAGGGGACAAAAAGACTGCTGCTAGCTGGATACAATCAGAGAAAGCTGCATGGAGGTAGGAACATGTGAGTTGAACCTTTCAGAGTTAAGTAGAATTTCTTTTAAAATTTAATTTGTTTACACAACATCTTCATTTCTGAATACATCCCTACCTATAACTCAGAGAATTATTCCTTGTAATAAAGAATGAAAACTCAAACCCCAAAAGAACCAACACAATTCTTATAGTATACACAACATCCCACTCCCACGGTCCCCACTTTCGCAAAAGAGAGAAGGAACGTCTTTGGTTTTTGTTTGTTGGTTTTTTCTGCAGTCATTATTAGACAGCTTCATTCAGTTTTTTCTTTCTTTCTTTCCATTTACCTCACTGTGGTCACTATGTACCTTGTTCTTCTGGTCCTGCTTCCTTCACTCGCCTTCAGGTCATGTGTTTCGAGACTTTGTGGTCTTCGTCATACTTGTAAAACAGCCAGGTAAGCATCTGAGGCTGGATTCTGCAGTCTGGTCTTCCTGGCCGAAGACTCAGTGCTCTATCCATTGAGCCACTTAGCTAAGATAAAGGGACCTGCTTCAGTCCATTACATGCGTGAGGTACAACTTGGTTGGTAATTCTCCAGTCAACGGGCATCTCTCTTGTTTTCAGTTCAATGCAAAGGATGACGAGTGGTGGTGTGCAGAGGATATCCAAGATGAAAGCAGGTAGGATCAACAAAGGCAGGAAATTCTAGGAAGTGTTCAGGGAATGGTCAGTAGATGGATTTTAGCTGGGGTGGAGAGTACATTAAGTAGAATGGGGGAGGAAATGGACCAAGTGTAGAGGAGCACTAAGGTCAGAAGTTTCTATCTGATTTGGTACTAAATAGTGAACCCTTGGAGGTCTGGAAGGTGGGGGAGGCCCTGCTCGAAACTCTAGGAATGCTTTATCCAAGAGTCATCGAACTGATGGATTAGAATGAGGAGAAGCTGGAGACAGACCAGTTAGAAGGTTACTGTGGTAATGTAGTAGAGCAGTATTGAGGGCTTGACCTAGGGTAACAGTAGTGGAAATGAGAGAGGGGATCTCCTTAAAGGGCATTTGAGAAGCAGACCCTACAGAATAGAAAAATGATGATAGAAATGAAATTCATGTAAAAATGGTGATTTATTCCATGGCAGAGGTGGCGGGGGGGGGGGGGGAGCACATGAGGAAGAGTGAGTCTTTTAAACTTACTAAGGGCCTACAGCAAGTCAGACCTGTGACAGACGCTAGGAAGAGAATGATGAAATAAAGTGGAGATCTTGTCCTCAAGGTACGTACCATCTCAGAGAGAGGAAAAAACCCAAACACTACACAACGTGACATAAGCCAGAAGGAGATGAGGGTGAAGGAAATCGAGGCAAAGGCCTGTGAGAAATCTGAAGGGGGTGAGAAAACATTTAGCCAATGGGAAAAATGGACAAGGTCACAGCAGAGGAGGAACGGGAAGTAAAGGTTCTAGGGGAATGTGAGCGTCTGGCAGGAGGCACAGACAAGGGCCCAGGGTTCAAGCCATGAAAAGAGGAAGGAAAGTGAGCAGTAGTGTGATGTCGCTCAGCATTGTCAGGGTAGACGATCATAGTCTGAGATGTTGGGTTTGAGGCGTTAGCCAAGATGGCTGACAAGGAGCTTCACAAGTAATATCTCACTGTATCATTACAGCAACCCTGTCAAGTAAGGACTCTTATTATCCCCATTTTACAGAGGAGAAAACTGAGGCCCAGCATGCTTCTGTGACTTGCCCAAGGTCACACCACAAGGTGACAGAGGTGTGAAGGGGGCCCAGCGCTGCCTCTTGGCTTTGCCTCAGACAGACCACATTGAGAAAAATATGTGTGGACAAAGAAAATCCCAAGGCAGATGTGCAGAGTAAGAACATTTCTATTAGTGTACGTGGTGAGAGCTATCTCCCTGGGGTGCTGGTGGACCCCACACTACCAAAGCTCCGAGCACCCTGTCCAGAAGCAGGGCTCCTTCTGGCACTCAGCATCAGTTCTGGAATTCAGACGGTGGACAATTACAAGGGTCCAAACTTAGCTGAACTCTAGTGGCAGTAAATTCTGCTTCCATGATGGGAACAAGAAGATAGCAATGGCTTACTCAAGAGCCCAGAAACAATGACAGACGTTGAAATCTAGGGATATTTCCAAAGCTCACTTCTACTAAGTCAATGAGAATGCCTGGTGTGGGGGAAATCCCTTTTTACTTGCATAAAGCTCCACCCTAAGCACTAGATCTGATTAGGGGGAGGGCCGAAGCACCGTCTTCTACACCCTGTATCACCAGAACATTTCTGGATATCTTCCCTGATTCTCTGCTCTGTGGAAGAGGAAGCCTGCCTAGTGAAGGCTAGAGGAGATGCAGGGCTCAAGAGATGCTGAAGAAATCAAAAGACTCAGCATTGTCTCATCCACTTCTGAGCTGCTGTGAGATATCAAAGAAATCAAACTCCAATCAGGAGGGATCCTGGTTTGTTTTTTGTTTTTAAATCATCACCACAGAGCTGGAAAGGGCTTCAAAGGCCATCCCTACCCACGACTGAACAAGAATAAGCTTTCTGACGTTCCCAACATGTGGGTCACCACACTTTGCTTGAAGTTCCCCAGTGACAGAAAATCCCTTGACAAGTGAGGCCGGTGCTCCTTTGGGACAGTCAGAATGGTCAGTGAGGCTGCCTCTGCCCCTTTGGGACAGTCAGAATGGTCAGTGAGGCTGCCTCTGCCCCTTTGGGACAGAGTGGTCAGTGAGACAACCACTGGCTCTTTGAGACGCAGTGGTCAATGAGGCTGCCCACACCCCTTTGGGACAGAGTAGTCAGTGAGGCCACCCCTCATTGCCAGATGTGGAGCATGGCGAAATGGGGGCAGGCATCCCCATGAGTGCCAAGTGTCGAGGGCCTGCTACTAGCTCCACAGAGGGGCTCCCCACAGAAGAGGTATGATGAAGCAACTTTCATATTCACAGACACTGCTGGTGCTGCCATTTCCCTACCATCCTGGGGCTGCTCCTGTCCTGGTGCCCCTGCTGCCTGTACCCTGGGCACAAGGGGGTATGTGATCACTACTTTCATTTGGAAGACAGAAGTGGCCCAACCTCACTGAGAACTCAGGGCCCCCATCTCTGTGGCTGACACATCATCCCCTTGGTTGCCTCTCTCCACAATGGATCCCCAAGGAGTACTTTGAAGGATGGTAAGAAAAAGGGGAAGACGCTATACTTGAACTGTGGAAAAAAGCAATGTGTTTGGGGTCACTTGATCTCTGCTCAGTCAGTGGTCTGGACGTCTTTAAGGAAGTGATACATTACTGCATTATCAGCACAGACTTGAACTCCCCCAGATGTCAACACATTCTCCAGAGATTGTCTCTGGATTGGAGCAGTGGTTCATAAACCTTTCTTTAGGCTGCAAAGCACACCAGCAGAGTCCAAGGCCCCACTTGGGCCCACTAGCTGCTGTCAGAAAAGTGGCTGTACTTTTCATAGACAGGAACATGTAATTTATACCCAGAAGGACCTGAGAGACCACTAAGTCCTACCACTTCACAGATGAGGAAGGGGAGGCTGAGACAAATGAAGTGACCTGCTTTGAATCACATCGGCGGCAAAGAGCAGAGCTGGGGTTTGAAGGTGGCCCTCTGACTGCACATGTAACACACTTGCCACGGGGCTCCTGCTTATCTAAACACCAAATGGCAGCTCAGTCTCAGACAGTTTTCATTGTAACAAAAGGTATCTCTACTTCACAGGAACAACTGTCCTTGAAACACCCATAATGCTTCTTGCTTTTGTTCCCTGGGATCCCAGACTACTGCCTCCGAGTTGGAAGATGAGAGGCCCTTGGGACCAAGTCCCTCATTCTGCAGGCAAGAAAAGTGAAGGTCAGACTGGTGAAATGTCTTGTTCATGGTCACAGAGGGAAGGAGTACAGAGCCTGCATTCAAACCCAGGTCTTGGCCTCCACATCAAGCACTCTCCCCAACCACTATGCAATGGGAAAACTCACATACTGCCTCATTCGAGGAGTTCACTTATCAGGGTAACAAGCATCTAGTCAGAGTCCACTAATGCTCCAGGCACCATGCAGAGCACTGAAGAAACAGAAAGCCAGCACCAGAACCTACCCTCAACATGCAGACAAACAATCATGGCAAGACAAGCTCTTCATGGGCTAACCTGGATAACACTGAAGAGGACTGGGAAGGGCTTTAGCTGAGTCCTGAAGGGAGCCAAGGCTGCCAGGAGCTGGAGGTGAGGAGGGAAAGAATTCCAAGTGTGGCAGACAGCCAGGGAAAATACAGAGAATCAGGAGATGGAAAGTCCTGGGCTAGGAACATCCCAGAGGCCAGTGGCACCGGGAGGCAGAGTGCACACAATAATCATGAGGAGGACTGTGTGCCAGCACTGTGCTAAGTGCTTTACAAATATCATCTCATTTGATGCTGACAACAACCCTGGGAGTGAAGTGCTATGACTAGGACCATTTTATAGTTGAGGAAACTGAGGCAGACAGGTAAAATGAATCCCCCTGGGTTATCTATCCAGCTAGGCAGTGTCTGAGGCTGAATTTGAACTCTGGCTGACTCTAGGTCCAGTGTTCTATCTGCTGAGCTGCTAAGAAAGGTAGGAAGGGACCAGGTTATAAAGGACTTTGAACACCAAACAAGATTTTGAATTTGATCCAAAGGTAATAAGAAGCTGCTTTGAAAAAGAAAAGATTTTCTAAGGGAGTGGGTGAGATGTCTGCTTTAGGAAGGTTGCTTTAACAGCTGAGTACAGGGTGCTGGAGTGGGAGAGACCTAAGATGGGGAGCCCAACTGCAAGGCCACTGCAAGACTCCGGGGCAAAGAAGGGTGGGGCCCAGGCAGTGGGAGACTTTGCAAAGGCAGAACTTGGGAGCAAACTGGCCACGGAAGGGTGACAGGGAGGAGTTGAGGCCTGTGAGCCTGAAGGCCTGGGAGGACTGGGGTACTCTCAAACAGTTACAGGGAAGTCAGGCAAAAAGGAAGATTTGGGGGAAAGACAAGCGCTCCAGTTTTGGACATGTGAGTGGAAAACATCCCCAGGACATCCAGGTGGAGATGACAGCCTGGAGATTAACAAAAGGGTCAGAGCTGAGGAAGGAGGTCTGAATGGAACTGGAGATGAGGAGACCACCAAGTGAAACAGTCCAGACTAGACTCTGGGTAGGATCCTGTGGGCATGCCCCAGAGGGTAGTTCCATTCTACAGACGCTGAGACAAAGTCAGCCATGATGTGATGATGATTGCATACCCTGCCACCACAAAGGTGATGTGTTAACCCAGGAGGTGGTGACAGAGGAATTCATGCCTGCTTAACTCCATGTCCAGTCCTTTATATATCTATCATTCCATGCTACCATAAATGTCTACTGGCCTGAGGGAAAAGCACCATGGCGCTGAACTGTTGTCATCTGTCCAGAGCTGATGGAGTGAAGCATAGACACTGCACCAAGGGATTCAGGAGAGGGTGTGTTAGTTGGGGTATCAGGCAAGTCTGGCCACAAAGCTCAGAAGAGAAAGTAGAGATCTCTAGATTTGCAGTGCCTGGGCCACCCTGCACATAAAGAGAAATTGCAAAGAAACATACTCTTGCCTTTTTAATTCACACAAGGGAGCACATTTATGGATGCTGTTAGCCGTTCCTTTCACCCCCTCCCCTCTCTCCACCAAGGCAGCCCTGAAGATCTGGAAATGCTTTGCAGTCATCCCTCTTAACTTCTTACCCCATCTCTGGGAGAGAACAGGGGCCCCATGGGACCAGACAGTCAAGCTAGGAAAAGCAAGTCACCAGGTCCTTTGTTCAAGGTCACGTAGTATATCAGTATCAGGGCCAGGAATAGGTGTTGGGTCTCCTGACTCCCAATTCCATGCCATCTCCTGAGAACTCCTGCAGGGCCCCACAGCAAAACCTTTTTGGCATCTGAGGCCTCACTACTCAGGAAGGCCAGGCCCATGTGTGACCCAGCAGGATCCTCCCCTCCCTTCTCAGCTCTGCTAGTGGGCATCCCAAGACCACTGAACTCTTAAAGTAAGGGTTCAGAATGGCCTCCAGCTGCCTCTTCCTGCTGATCCATCAGGAACAGATCCTGAGAGCTGTTCAAGTCTCAAGATAATTCTCAAAATAATTACAGGTGGCCAAAGCCCATCTTCTCCTTCTTCCATTGGCTATTGAGCACAAAACCTCAAAGTGTGGAAAGAGCCCCTAGGAATTAGCTAAAGAGAATGCTGTCAGTTCACACCATTCCCCACCTGGGACAATTCTTTGTGCAGAGATGACTTGTGCTTCCTGAGTGAGAAACCCAGCTAGCTCACACCTCATGTCACCCATCATGGTTCCCACCTCCACCTTCTCAATGAACTCTTTGAGATGGGAATCAGAAAGGCCCAGACACAGGGATAGCTCCAGTACAGTGAATGAGCAGTTGCTCCGAGAGGAGAGAACCCCAGAGGATGAGGTCGCTTGTGGAGAAGGATTCAAAAAGGAAGCCGTCACCAGTGACTATAAATACTAGCTTGGATATATACCGTATCTGGCAAGTCCAGCTTTTTACTGGAAGTGGTTTTTCCACTGAGGGTAAAATGAAATTAAATGATTATTAAATAAAAGTAAGATTTTTCCATATGAGCAAATTGGCAGTTAAGCAAGGCAGGAGCGTTCCCAGTCTTAAATTTCCTCTTATCCAGTAACCTTTACTAGCTTTGGGAGTGGAGGCAATGAGAGAAATGTGGTACATCTTAGAGGAAGCAAAGACTGAGTGCTCTCTGTTTCTTTTAGCTGGGTGCAGATTTCTTGGCCGAGCCACAGTAAATATCTCAGCTCCGGGGTCTATCAATAATAAAAAATTCCAGCTCCTTTTCCAAGGAGGCAAAGAGGGTTAAAGATTGTTTCTCTCGAGTGAGAGACTCAAGCCTCTTGTTTGTAAGGCAGGTGAAACTTTGCGATGGAAATGCACGGTGTTTACTTCAGGCTGCAGATGCACAAACGGGACTAACTGGTCTAGAGGGAACGTCAGCAGCTCCAGCTAAAAAAAGCCCTCTACATCTCGGGATGATTTTGCTGTACAAAAGCTGCTGCCCAAGAGCCCCTTTCAGGAGATCTGATGCAATGTCCTTTTCTACTGGTTGTATAATCCGGTCCATTCAACTTCGAAAGAAAGTTAAGAATGTAGGAAGTAAACAACCACTGGCACAAGGAAGAGAAAACAGCTTCATCTCCCTGAAGAGGAAACCGTGCTGAAGGGATGACAATCCTTTAAAGGACCCAGGGCAAAATGAGTCCTTCTCTCTCCAAGGAGGAGAGTTACACATCTCACACAGCTGTAGGCTGGAGGTGCCCAGAATGCTTGGAGGTGGGCTGGCATTAATAAACAGTGTGAGATGAAGGAGAGGAAGAAGAAAAGAGGGGAAAGAAAAAAGGAAGAGAAAGAAGACAAAGTGTCAGCACGGAGTTTAAAGAGATTAGCCCAGACTTTTGGGAGAGGGGATGGGAGAAATGCCATCCTCTATACTGACAACAATAACTCTCCTTCCCAATCGTTCCCCAACACATTTTAAATACGGTTTCCTCTCCCACTTCCAATGTCCTTTTCCCTCTTCTCTGCCTATTCACTTCTCACCCATTCTTGAAGACCCAAGGCCCATTTCCTCCAGGAAGACCTGTGTAACTCCTCTGTCCTCACTACCCTTCCTGACCCCTGAATGACCATGCAGTTTGGTCTTTGAACAAAGGCTGTCAGTCTCCAAGTGCTTCATGTGGGTAACTCCCAAGGAGGACATAAGTTCCTCAGGAGCAGGGATCACGTTATAGACAGCCTAGGAAGACAAGACATACAGAATAAATACTTGCTGGAATGCCTGAAACAGATGGGCAGAGCTGGAAGGGACCTCACGGGTCATCTGGTCCAGTCCCCTCGTTTTTACAGATGAGGAAACTGAGACCCAAGGGGGTTGAATGGCTATGTTATAATTTAAAGTCAAATACTGGCTTGCCTAATATTCAGTCCTAGAACAATATAAATCATTAATAATTCAAAGGTGAATGGTGTAAGCCCTCTATGCTGGTCCTTCTCAGAATTTCACATTAGTCTAAGCATGAACTTGAGAGCCACAATGGTATAAATCCTTTTGTGAGCGTGAAGTTGTGTCCCAACCCTACAATAACTTATCTATGCTGTATGTAAAGATGAAGGCACATGTACCAGAGATGGGGATTGCTGCTTGAGCTATCAAATCCATGTTGCAAAGATTTAATTAACATTCAGAACAATGTCCTGGCAGAAATAGTTTAACCTTCAGATTCTGCCTCATTGCTCTCCTCAAGAAAAAGCAGAAGCTGAAAATAGAAGGGAGAGCACAGAGTCTTCACCTCAAACCTGCTTCCTTCCCAGAGGATGAACAATTTGGGAAATAGGTTTGGGTGCCTCTCCAGTGGAATCTAATGGGTACCCATCATGCCCTGTGGACCCATTACTGGAGTCACACCATTAAAGGTTAGGATAGCTAACTGAAGACTAGGCAAATATCTCTCTGAACTTTAGCAGGGTTATTATTCTCTGTTTAATGTTCTGCAGTTCAGAAGTTAAAGGCACTTTGAACGTGCAAAATCAGTGTGGTTTTGAAAGACCCTAGAATGACTTGGCCAGACATTGGCAGCTCAGGGAGTACTGGGAGCTTCCAATAGCTCTGTTTGTCCAGGCCCCGCTGACCTTGAGGGGTGGCCTAGACAGTCACTCCCCAACCCTTTCCTCCCAATGTTCTCCCTGTGGTAATAGGTTAGGATCACTCCCACAGTGACACAAGAAGAGGCCACAACTCAAAGGTACCATCACTCAGCAGCCAAAATTATTTAGAGTTTTGTCCCCTTCTCCCCGCCAAAGTCATTTTCCGAAAGGAGAAGGAGCAGGAACAAAGACAACAGAGAACGGAGGGTCACGGAGAAGCCTGGTCCTGGAGGCCAGCCCTGGCTCGAGTCCTTGCCAGTTTACATCCAGGGTCAGCATCTCATGTACACACATACTGCTTTCCACAGGGCCCATAAACCCATTCCAAGTGACCACAGGAGTGAAGCACTTCTGGGGATGTGTGTCCTTCTCCAGAATAGACATTTTCCTCTTTTCCTCAAACCCAAGTTGCCTTAGAGGTTGAGGTGATGAAATGAAGAAGAAAAAAACAAGACTCCTCTCCACTCCAGAAACCCTCAAGGCAAACCTCCCAGCTGCCAATCTTACACATCGTGGGGTTAACAAGCCAAAAGCCCTGGCACTACCACCAAGCCCACAGGTGGGAAGTTCTGGACTGTGGGAATAGATGCTCAGTCCCATCTAGGAGCTTGCTGAGAAGAGACCCATGGGTAAGAGAGCCCACAGCCCCGCCTAGGGCTCCCAAACAAATATGAAGTTGAAACGTCTCTGAGACGCGGCTTGAATTCTCAACCTTTGGTAGGTCTACAGAGTCGCGATTTTCTGTTTCCCACCCAACAGCGCTTTCCAGAAGTGTCATCAGATGACAGATGACACCACCCATCCGTGAGGATGCAGGGGTGGCTCGGGCCATCCATTATAGGTTCAAAGCTGTTCTGGCATGAATCGAGTCCAGTGGTGAGGAGATCATCGATACAAGGGGTCCTACAGCTTTAAGAAGTACTCTGGGCATCTCCAAGTTTTCAGAATGCAAACTATGTCAGCCCTGAGACCAAGAGGCACTGCATCATCATGGCAGGAGAAACAAAGCCAGCCCCCTTTTTTTAACAGACAAAAAAATGATTGTTTTAATAAGGAGAGAGACATCAGTCATTGACTCTCCCTTCATTCACCCTTCTCTGCAACCCCATCCATCTTCAGAGCTAAGAGATGACAGAGCCCAGTTCATTCCTTCCCTCCCCTTCATTCTGGCCCTGGCTACCCACCCCAAAATTGCCCAGGCCTCTTGACTTGCCCATTTCAGTTCAGAATGAGCGCTTCCCCAGACCTGCCCTTTCCCCTAGATTAGGCTGCCAAGCTTCTGCAATGTGCGAGGACCTGCTCTGCTCCAGCTATTGATGAGGGGCACTTAGTGACCCAGGCGAGACAGGTAGGGCACTGACCAATCACCTTCCTGAACAGTCACTTTGTCACTCATGGCTAAGAACTGCCTGAGACCAGGGAGGTGTAAGGGGGCAGGAGGCCAAACCAAAAACCCCAAATGCAAATTCCTTCACTCTCCTGAAACATTTCTCCCGGCATTATCTGCGAACAAAAGTTCTCTAGGCAGGCGGTCTCTGCATCACTGCCTTCACTGTTAACAACACCTGCTCAGTGTCAGCTTGCAGGGTTGTGGCGTTATCTTTCTGCTGTGTCTGCAGAAGCTAACTCCAGCACAATGGGGCCCAGCGCTTGGGGGTCACTTGAGTCCCTCTTCTCTCTGGGTCTCTCCTCCCACTCTCTGCCTCCCCCCTCCACCACAGCAAAGGACCCCAGATAGCTAAATAAAAGAGGTGGCCTCAAACACAGGGAAAAACCCTTAGGTCTCCAGCATGAATCGCCAACACCAATCCCCCCTCTTTCCCCTCCCCTTTTCCTTAAGACCTGATGGTCTTCAGTCACACATCTTAAAAGAAAAACCAAAAAGAAAAACACAAAGACCTACTTGTCTCAAGTCGATGAAGGCCAACGGCAGCGTGTCCTCCTGGAAGCCAGGCACCGGGCCGGATCTGGCAAACTCTGTGGGAAAGAAAAGAGGATGAAAAGCGCCTTTAACTAACCATGGACAGGGAGATTGGCAGACGGATGACGGGGAAGACAAGAGAGGCTGGGGGAGAGGAGGCCCAAGCTTCTAAGAAGCCATGTCTCTCGCCCTTCAGCTTCTTTGTTCACCCTTCAAAATTCGTGTCATCAAAACACCATTAATTCCAGCGTCCTGACAGCAAGGAGACTGTACTGATTCGACCTGAGCGTTATTCCCATGAGCTGCACTGGGCTTCAGAGTTTTGTTTGGTGAATGGACAAACAGCTTGCAAAGGAGAAGGGAGGGGGAGAAGAAAAAGAAGTTTTTCCTCACAACACAATCAAATCTTCAGCTGTGAAACTCTTTTCAGTTCCGAAAGCTATTTATATTTTAGGTCGCTCAAGGAATTTTCTAATTTCATGCCTGTCACCTCATCCCCCAAGCATTTATCAAAAAATATTCCCTACCATATCATTAATTATGCCCTCACCGATTATTTGTATTATCTCATGGGTGTGTGATTGCCAGCATGTGCGTGTGTGCAAACATATACATAGTGTGAACACACACACACAAACACAAACACACAGCAATAACTATCCCAATTCCACACTCAATTTTTCAGCACAAGACCACTTGTAGATATGAAAAGGCCTACTGGAATACCCTTCACCCCGAAAGCAAAGAGAACATTTGCAAATTTCAAGCTTTCTGTACCCCAACCTCAAATTTCTACATCACAGCCCCTCCCTGAAAGTCTCGCTTCTCTTCCTTCCACTCCCAACTGGTTTCAATTCAAAGAGACCCCGTAAAGCTGAGATGCCATTTACAGGAGCGCCTTGGGTACATGCTCACTTTATGGCTCTGGCTTCCAAGTCGTTAACAAGAAGATAACGACACGGGGCTGTGGGGACATATACAAGTCTCGGAGAAGAATGTCAAGTTTTATTGCCCAAGTCCTGTTACATACGAAATCAAAAGGTCTTGCTTAGACCCACAAACATCAGCAAAATCAAGGGTTAAGATGGCAACTCTATCTTCATTGCATGGTGGGATACAGAGACATAAAAGGCATTTACCTTTAATTCTGGAGAAATATTTGGGAATATTTCCGTGCAAAATATAATAGAAAGTTGGGTAAAGTTACACAATTGTATACAACATTTTTATTCCAGGTCCTATGAAAGAACGATGTCTACTATCGATAAGCAGGCAAACTACCCTCAGGTAGTCTTCATAAAGACCTTTCACATACAGAGAGAACAGAAACACATCTTTCAGTGTGTTCATGATCTCAAGTCAATATCATTCTTAAGATGAGGTGCCCAGATAATGTAAATATGGTCTGATCAAGGAAGAGAATCTTCCAGATCTCCATCGAGACACCAGTGTTCTCTGGACGCATTCTAAGATCACATGAGCTTGCTCGCTTGTTAAGGCACATAGCTAATTCACCTTGAGCTTAAAGTCCACTAAAACTACTAGGCCTTTTGACTATGAAATGGTGTCTTGTCACACCTCCCTTCTGATTGAGCTTCAGGTCACAATTCACACACAAAACCCTCTTCACTGGACACACACACACACACACACACACATCACTTTGTTTTGTCAGATTATGTGCAGTCTTGATTGCATAATCTTATTCCCATGCATCCGTCTACCCAACAGGATGCCCAGACTAGTCTTAATTCCTCGCAAGGCTGTACTCCTGACTCTTCTGACTCTGTTATTTCTTCTCCTCCCCTCCATTTTCAGCTTCTTTTTATGTAAATTCCTTGAAGATGAATAGTCCAGCTGATTTTACTTTTATATCCTGTATAGTATCTAGTATAAACTTAGCATATTCATTTATTCATCCAACTAAAATTTAATTAAATCTCTATTGTTAGGTACTAGGCTAGGGGCTGCAGATACAAAGAACTATATAAAAAAGGTACCCAAACTAAAGTGGTTAAAATTCTCTCTCTCAAATCTTATGTTCATCACATCAGTCAACAATCACCCAACTAGAGTGGCTGAAGGCTTGGGCTAGAGAATAGGAAGCAGTCAGATAGGGACTGGGCTGGGAGCACGGCCACCTGTTAAGGAGAAAACCAACTGGTCAGGGCACAGAGGAAGCTCACAGGGACGTTCAGTGGAAGCAGCATCCAGCTTGGTGAGAGCCAACAAGGATGCCAAAATGATCAAGAAAAGGAAAGGAGATGGGAAGCAGAATTGCACAGTGGCAAGAGGGCTGGGTTTGCAGTCAGAAGACTTGAGCGCACGGACTGCCTTTTGTCTTTCTCTGTGTCCTCAACACTTAGCACAGAGCTTGGTCCGTTACAGCAGGCATTCAGTGAACGATTACTGACATAGTAAGTACTTGATAAATGCCTCTTGGGCTGACATACCAACCTTGTTCAGACTTCCACAGACACACATTGTCTTTCTCTGACTGTGAGTTTCTTGAGGATATGGATTCTGGCTTTGGTCTCCGGGCACTCAGTGCCACACATAGTGTTTGGCTTATAGGAGATAATGATTAGGCACCGGCTGATTGAGATGAATTCACAGAATCACAGACTCTCAGTTAGAAAGGATCTGAGTTAGCATCTGTTCCAGCCTCTGTCTGATGCAGGAAGAAGTCCTAACCAATGTTCATCCTCACTGAGCTCGCTCTCTACATCATGCAGCTGCCTTCTGCCATTTTCAGACAAGTCTAATTATAAGGAAACATGTCCTTATGTTAAGTCAGTGGTTTCATCTTCTCAAGCATGAGTTCATCTCCATCGATGCCTCAGTCAAATATTGGCCAAGGGTTTTAGCACCATACCAGAACTTCACAACAACCCAGAGCCCTAAGGATTGTACCCATGGAGTGGATGAGAAGAGCGAGGCCCCCATCACACGCCCACAAGTCAGGTCTTCCTGACTCCATCAGGGATGCCATCTGCTTCCACCAGCACGCTTCTCTTTGTGCAATACCAGTGACTTTCTAAGCCAGGGATAAAGAAGGCAGCCATAGGCCAAGAGGTCAGATGCAAAGGAGGCTAACACATCCTTGTCCAAGATGGCACCTCATCATGCCTATTGGGCCCAGCTCCAAGTACAATCTCTCATGATCCTTTCAGATGTCAGCTCATGCCCATTTCACATGACTAATGGCAAATGAGCCCCCTCCCAGAGAAGACAGGAAGAATTTCTGCTCTGCTGGTTCTAACTCAGCAGGGCTGGGCTGCCCATGTCTACACTAGGGCTGCTCCTGGTTGGTGAGAGAGAATTTGCAAGGCTGAGTAGGAGAACTAGGAAAGGGACTTAAGGACAAGCAACATGAAGCAGTGAAAGGGTCAGTCACAAATAGGCCACGACTTAGGAACAGCCCAAGACAAACCCCACTGGCCTGTAACTGAAGCAAAGGCAATGAGAACCCAGGAACAAATTCCATCAAACAACAGGTATGTGACAAAGGGCAAAAGCATCCAACCTGCCCAGAGAAGAATACCAGGTTCGTGTCAGACTGCCATCAGATACCACAAGAGAGATACTGCCAGCAGTGTCAAGTCTAGGGTCCAAGAACCACAGGCTCTGGCTTAAATGTCACCGGATGAGGGCTGACCTTGACAGGGGCTGGCAGGCAGAATCAGCAACCCTCATTTGTATGTCTCATACGTAATCCCACTAGGAGCACTGGTCTATTTCCAAAAGCAAACTTACCGAGGTTTTTGGGGATGACAAATCAGGAAATGAGACTGTTCTTTTTAAAAGAACAAAGCTCTTCTCCTCCAACTTTAATCCCCTGAATCAGATTTCAGTTTGATTTTCTTCAAACAAGCAGAACCCTGCAATGACCTCAGCCATCAGCTCCCCAGCTGAACTTTTTCCACTCTTAGGCTAGTAGCAAGACAGAGAAAGCCACCTACAGTCTGTCCCCAGAGAAGACAATCTACAGCAAATAGAGGGAATGAGAGTGTGGCTGACTGTAGAGAGTCCTCTGCCAGGCCAGGCCTTGTGGTCAGGCCAAAAAAGTAATGGCTTTGCAAGGCATACCCACCAAGGCCACCCAGGGCTGGGGAGGGGGAGCCCAACCTCTTTTCCAAATTAGATCTCCAATGAAAGGAGTGAGAAATAGGAACCCAAGTCTGTCGTAATGCTCACAGCTGAGAAGGGAGACTTCAGGAATCCTAACCATAAAAGAGGAGAGGACATGAGGAATGTATTTTTGAATGATACAGAGTTGGAAACCCACAGTCCTACATCTAAACAGCTCTATATGACAAATGTTCATGAACAGTCTACTGTGTGCAGGACAATTTGAGGCACACACATATAGTGGGGGCAAAAGATCAAGTACAACAAGATGCACAGAAAAATGGAAGGGGGGAAAGGGTGCATTTTATCCCAATCTTACCAATAAGGACATTCCTATACCCCCAGTAGCTTTGCTCTCCTTCACACCAACAGTTCTCATCAATTCTCTAAAAATGGGTGCTCCTGGTCTCCAGGGCATTGGGAGAGAAAGCTGGGATCATCTGGTACAGGCCATCCCGTTACTGCAGAAACAGTCCTAAGTGCGTGTCCTCCTGCTGGTGAGTGACAGCTGTCAGGATTCCCTTCTCTATGTTATTAGTGGACGTCATTATTCTCTCATTTTTCTCATCTTTTTGATGATGTTCAGATAGAAATGATCCTGGGACAAGTCGTTATTATCTTGTAATTGTCCTTTTACATTTAATATTCTGTGGACATGGATGGATAAAATAACTTGCTAAAGAACTGGAATAAAAGTCAGGGGATCTAAAGCTCCTCCTCTGGAGGCTCAATGAAAGCATCCTCAGCACAAACCCAGCTGCAGATAGAACAGTGAGAATGATATGTACTTGATTCTGGTCTCTTCTGCCACGTGTATTCTGAGACCTTTTCATTCCGTGCAGCATGAAGACAGTAAGTGTTTGGCTCTGCCACATCTACTGAAAACGCTGTTCTTAAACGGTTATAGATCATTGCTCCATACCGGTGGCTGGGCGCAGCAGCTTGGTCTTGGTGGATGCTCTGGGTCCAGGATAGTTTATCTCTGACTTCTCAAGGATATTTTGAGATCTATGTCTGTAGTATGGAGATCTGCCTTTTTTGAAACCTGACACAATGAAAATGAGCAACACAGTATTATGTAATTGATGAATGAAAAAGCATTGACTGTGGCAGGCACTGTACTAGGCAGTGGAGACAGAAATCCAGAAGATAGATCATCCTTGTTCTCAGGAAGCTTCCAACTTAACAAGAGGAGGTAACACACTAACATATAACATAAAAGGGAATGGTAGCCAGGGAGAGTTGGCAAGGCCCCAGGGATGGGGAGTGGAGCTGCTGGGCAGTCATATGCCATGGTGTTTCCAGAAGCAACAGTGATTTGTGATTTGACTTGGGTACCCAGAACAAGAAGTGTGTGTGAGTGTGCATGTGGGGAGCTGGTGACACAGCAGGGCTAAGTTTGAGGATGTTCTGGGGGGTCAGGGCCAAGCTGCAGAGAGGGAGCACAGCAACAAATGATCACCCAGGCCACTGGATTGTGTCTGGCTAGGGCTCATGTGGTATTCTGTTTCCACAGCCAGCAGTATGTCGCGGTTTCTACCATTTCCTCACACAATCTGCAATGGTTACTAACTCCAGACTCCTCCAGGACAAGCTAGCTCTCATTTCTGACCATGTCCTAAGCTGCCGTCATAAACTCCTCCTTTTCTATAAACAGATCCCCATGACTCAGTCGTCTGTTGGAAATCCCATCATGCACATTGTCACCATCACTGCCGCTGTTGTCATCCTCATCATTATTACTCTACGAACTAGAAATGATCACCAGGAGAGATCGATGAATGGGTGACTCACTCTAATGGACCTGACATCAGACCTCCCCTGCTGGGAAGCACTGGAGAAGGTAAAGCTAGCTCTAGCAATCATAACGGGCAAAATGAGCTGGGCTGGTCCCAGTATGACAGATGTACAGTTCATCATGAGGCTTTTATTCAAAGTTTTTCCACACCGATAGGTTCTGTGATGCTTATGCCCCATCAGCACAGCCCACACTATAAAGAGGTATCCAAGTTGGAATGGGTACGTAGGAGTATGACACATGACACGTAAAACACAACTTTTCCTTTTCTTCATCGTCTCCTAACAGTTGTAAACACTGACTGTCGTGTGGGAAGGTAAGTGGCAGGTCTTTGACATTTGCTCGTCTTCCACTCCCAGAGTTACTGGTACACTATGTTCCTTTTTTAACTTTATACATCATTCTGATAAACCCTACAGACTGAAAGCATTTTCTTAAGATACTTCAACAAGCTGGCAATACACCGCTGCAGCTGAAGTAGCCCAAAGTCTCCATCATGAGAAAGACTGAAACAAAGAGTTGTCCATCCATCAGGTTAGTAAGGTGTACGGGAAGTGCTACCACAGTGTGGGAAGCTGGGGGTGGGGGGAGAGGTGAAACTTAGCTCATAGCTTTCTACAAACACACTTTAATTTCCAGCTTCCATTTCATTTTATCCGCATTTCCCAACGCATGTCTTTTCTTCTTACTTCCAGAAGGCCAGTCCTTGTAACATATGAAAGGGAAAACAAAACCAAAACCAAACCAGCCCAATAAAACTAACCAAAGCATTGAAAAAATATGACATTATATGCCACGTTCCATGTCTCCAGATCCCTTTGGCACCCTAGGATCCCAAACCATCCCTCCACCCCTCACACTGAACACTGCATCTCCCATCTCCATGCCTTTGGACTGGACATTCCCCAAGCCAGTGAGAATAAACAGCAATTGTTTCTGTTCTGGCCAGAAGCCCTGAGGGTCTTTCTCTCCCAGAGTGACTTTTTTTCTTTTGACTAGGTAAAAGAGGCCATTTTTTGCCTTATTTCTTGCCTAGCCTTAATCCCTGAATGGGTGTTGCCTCAGACAAACTAAGACCTGGGAAATACCTTAGCTCAGAAAGGCCAAGGTCTCTCCCTACACCCAGGGCCATCTCTAGTAGTCTGGGTCTCTATCTTACCAACGGACCCATATGGCTCTGGAGGAGAAAGTGAGACTGATGGCTCTGCGCAGCCCTGCCACCTAAATCCAATTCATTTGCAAGTCACAGCATCACCTTCCTGATGTCATGGTCCTCTTTGGGAATGGAGAACAAACGACTGCCACAGTCCCCAAGCCTGAAATGCCCACCTTTCTCACTTCTGCCTCAATCCCTCTCTTCCTATAGGGTTCTGCTTGAGCCCCACTCTGATGTGAAGACTTGGCTGATGCCCTCAGCTGCTCTGCCCCCGCCTCTTCAATCACCATACAGTTCATTACTTGGTATTTATTCTCATTTTTCTGGATGTGTTTACACATGTCCTTGTTTTCTCTCTCTCCCATGAGACCACAAGCTCCTGAGACAGTAGGGACTGCTTTGTATCTCTGGAGCTCTGCCCAATGGCTGGCACATATTAGGTGCTTAATAAATGCTGACTGAGTGACTGGTCACACCGTCTCCCTGTACGTTTCAGACTGTTATGGTGAAGATGAAGACTTTCCTTGTAACAACTAGCAGACAGCCGCATCGTGATCCCCATTCTACTGAGGACAGTAGTGAGGAGAGGGGCAGTGATCTGTCCACAGTCACAAAGCTAGAAAGATTCTAAATAAGAATCAGAATCCATGTCTGCTAAATCCCAGTCCAGGGTTCTTTCCATCGGTGTATGATGTTCACTGTGCTCATTCTACTGGTTTGCCTTAAGTGTTCTCACTGCTAGAGAGGCAGAGGAGGAAGAAAAGTCACAGCCCAAGAGCTGAAAATCTGCTGAGCACTTGTTTACACGCCAAGATCATGTCAGGTCACATGCATCTTCATGGGATTGAGACAAATAAGAGGCGGTGTTGGTGCATTAGCTGAATGGTTTCCTGGCATCAGGCTCCCTGGAGCAACTAGGGAGGGCCTAGGGCACCAGACAACGAAACACGGCTCCAGGGAGAGCCACGGCTCCTTGCATCACTTCGCAGGGGCTCCTCTGGCTAATTAAGCAGCAGAAGTGATGGGGCCCCAGAGATCCTGTGCAAGCTCTCTTGGTCAGAGGGTGGATGGCCACAGCACAGGAACAGAAGATGAAGACTCTGAGGAAAAGGGTATATGTGTATTGCACAAAAATCACTCCTTCTGCAGCCAGGGTGCGACTCTGGTAAAAGATGCACAAACCCCTGGTCATAGTCTCTGGCACAGAGATGCCAGAGATGAAGCAGAGTGGTCAAATGCAAACTCATTACCCACTGCTACTAATTATTTTGTTGGTAATGCTCATAAAAAGATGGGTGGAGAAGGTCAGCATATTATTTAAATAAGGTTTATGGATTATTAGTGAAATTTATAGCCCTACCTTTACCTCTGTGTAAAATCACAGGGCCATGAGATCTGGACTTTTTAAACAAAGATAGATGGAGTTTTTTAATTGTTAAGAGGAGCCACCCAGACAGCTGGAGAAGGAAATGGCAGACCGCTCCAGCATCTTTGCCAAGGAAACCCCAAATGGGGTCATGAAGAGTTGGACATAACTAAAAACGACTCCACCATCAGCACTAGCACCACCAGCACCACACAGACATAAATTAGGAAGCGTCAAGAAACTGGAAAGCTTAAGGAAGTAGGACTGGAGTTAGAAGAGGTCTTAGGAGGCATCACTTATCTGAAGGATAGCCACACAGGTATCCCAGAGGATAATAAGGACGCCTTCAGATCCACAGCCTCTTCAGGCCAGTCACACTCTAAGTGGGAGGGAGTTTTGTCTTACATGTCACCCAAATCTGCTTCAATGTCCATTTATTATCTGATGTGTGGAAATGTTTCCTAACGGACTCTACTCTTTGTGACAAAAACGCAACCCAAGGTTTTCTGCCTGGTCTCTAGCTTTCCTTAGGAAGAGGAGAAATACCATTCCACTACAGATCAATGTTCTCCTTCCCTTCATCCAGGTCAACTGCCAGGTATCCTGCCTCTGGCTAGAAGAGGAAAAACTCCATCCCGTTGAGCACCGGACTTCCCCTTTCCAACAAGTTTCCAGCCTGATCTCCGGCCTCGGGGGAAGGGAGCAGCACCATGCCTTCATCTTGCCTCAACTGCCCTGAGGTCAAATCCCAGGTTAACAAGAAAATCTAACTTTTTTCAGTGATGAACAAACTCTCCTATCCCATCATATCATCTCATTCTAGTGATTCTGAACTCCAGCAGTCATCATTTCAATCCTGTTTTTTATCCCCCACTGCACAGTTCCTTGTTCTCATTGCCCTCCACATCTCACTCTAACGTTACCCATCCCTTCTACTGTGTTCTCAGGGATGGCTGCTTTTTAGGCAACAGATCTGTTTTTATCTTCAGTCTTTTCTTTTCCCACTCCTTCCATCTTCTGGCTTTCACTGAGAGGCCTCCTGGGTCTTGTTTTCCATCACTGGGTCACTTTCAAGCACCACTCCTCCAATTCACCAGTGCATATTAGGGAGCTGGAATACTCTTTGCTCCTCGCTGTCCTTTCTTTGAGGTTTACTCTATCCTTATCCACCACCCAGTCAAAATCTTGGCAATTCTTGTCTAGAGATACCCAGGCGACTCCCCTTCTTTCCTCAAGGATGTCAGTGCCTGGTTCATAATCTTTCTCACCTCCCTAACACTCCTTTGAGGGGACTTCAACCTACATAGTGTAGGTTTCACTGTTTCACAGTTTCTCATCTTACTCATTTCCTATAACTGCTCCTCCACCCTACCTCAGCATACACCCCCACGGTGATGCTCAGCCCCTACGATCTTCCCATTCCCCAGGAATATACCACTCCCGCTCCACAAACACTGAAATGCCCTTATCTGATCACATTCTATTGTCATTCCCTTTCTCCTCAGACCTTGAAATCCCAAGCCCGACCCTTTGTTTCCACAGTGAGCTCTAACCCCTCAGGCCCTCAATCCTCAACCAGGCCATCCTTCTGGCACCAGCCTTTCTCCATCTTGAGATGTACACACAGCCTCTTCTCAGATCTTTTCTCTCTCCAGCTACTTTGCCTCCTTATCATATCACCTACCTCACTCTGCCAATCTCGGCCTTGGATAGCAACTGCCACCTACTCCTGCCTTTGCTCCCCTATACCTACTGCTGATTGAAGCTAGAGACAATCATGAAACTACACATTTATGTTACATAATCTCAACTGGGCCCTCACTATGCCAAGGCAATCCTTTTACACCTCTCTAATGAACTCCCTATCCCATACCTGACAATGGCTCTTCCAGACTTTCTGAGCCCTTATCAAACTTATATCATATTTTACTGAAAAAAACTAAGGCCATTCAGGGAGATATATCATGTGAAAAACATTTATTAGAGGCCTTCTATGCACCAAACATTGTGCCAAGCAACTGAGGATACAAATTAAAACAACCACAACAAAGGCCAGTCCCTGCCCTCAAAGACCACACAGTCCAATTGTTTGTAATCTAAACCTGAGGACGATCTAATATGCAAAGGAAAGCTTCCTTTTCCTCATCTTCTACTGCCCAGAATTCTTGGGGTGGTCCTCTCCTTGTCCAAGGCTAACCCTTCCACAAGCATAAATAATCATGTTATATCCAGTCTTCTCCAGAGGTTGCCCCTTTATCATCCATCTCTCCCTGTCCACATTGTCCACAAATGTGCTAGCATCTCCTCTAGTCTCAAAAAAAACTACTCGGTCCATTCACCCCATTCGCTACCACTCCTACGTCTGAGGCCTTTGGTGACTAACCTCGAGAAGGCCGCCATTCTCTCTCACTTCTTTCTTCTCGATTTTCTCTTAACTTTGGACACCCTGGCTTCTGATCTCAGCACTGAACCCAAACTGCTTTCTCCAAAGTTACTAACAAGCTCTTTGTGGTCAAAACCTTTTCTCTGTCCTTATCCTTCCAACATCTCTGCAGCCTCTGACATAGTCAGCCACCCTCTTCTCCTTGACATTTTTTTTATCTGAATGAGCCTGGCAGTTAGCAAACATTTATTGTTTACAATGCATCAGGTGCTCCAGATTTTTTAAAAAACAAAAAGTCCTTCCCTCAGGAACCTCATATTCTAGTGGAGGAGACACCAAAGAAGAGACATGAGAGGTGAGGGATAGTGGGTATGGAAATCTACATATTTGATGTCAGACTTCTTCAATATACTGGATAGTTTTGCTGAACTGGATTTTTGGTTTTCTCTTTTTTATTGTTTGTACAAGGGATAAGCTCTGGGAAGGAGGGTGGCGAATATATTGGGAAAAGTAAATAATATAAAAACAGAATATATAAACAAAAATTTCATTAAAATATTTTTTATTAAAAAAAAAGAAAAACAGGAATGAGCCCATAGGAAATTTTTGGGGGAGGGAGCTAAATACTATTTTGAGGTGCTTTAAGAGAAGAATCACGTTCAGATGGTTTAGCTAACTATACTACCATGACAAGATCATGTCGAAAGCATTGTGTTCACTTTTGGGTGACACATTTTAGTAAGGCCATTCCTAAGATAGAAGCCTTCCAAGGGTCTGTAACTAAGAGAGTGAAAAATGTCAAGGTCACACCACACTTGGATCACACGAAGATGATGATGGCACTTGGGCTACAGAAGAAGAGCCTCACTCTTCATGATACATCTGAGGTTTCCTGGACAGAGAGACTAGAGTGGTTTGCCATTTCCTTCTCCAACTCATTTTATAGATGAGGAAACTGAAGCACAGGGTGATGTGACTTGCCCAGGGTCACACAGTTAGTTAGTGTCTGAGGCCAGATTTGAACCCAGGAAGACAAGTCTTCCCAAATTCAGGGCCAGCGCTCTGTGTACTATGGTGCCACCTAGCTACTCATACTATGACTTTACCTTTATTCCCATTAAATTTCAACTCACTGAATGTGGACAAATGTTCTAGACTGTTGAGATCTTTTGGAATTCTGACTTCATAATTAAACATTTTGGCTCTTCTGCACAGCTTTATGTCATTTTAAAATTTAATATGCCTGGCATTTATGCCCTCATCCAAATTACTGGTGAAAATGTGAATGTGTGTATGTTCGTCCTTCGTTGCCAAAGAAGACCACACCATCAGAGAAATGATGACATGACTTGCACTTGACTTTGAGTGAGGGAGAGCTGTGCAGGTCACCAGCCTCACTTCTCCTCTAGAGCCATCTGAATCCAGTGACCAGATATTGATCAGGATGACTGGAAATGACCCAGGATGAGGAAATTGGGGTTAACTGACTTGCCCAAGGTCACACAGCTAGTGAGTGTCAAGTGTCTGAGGTGAGATTTGAACCCAGGTCCTCCTGACTCCTGTACTGGTGCTCTATCCACTGCACCACCTAGCTGCCCCTAGAAAATGCGAATAGTACAAGGCCAAGGTATCTGCCACCAGCAAATTTCTTCTCAGGTAACTGTCTTTGTTTTTATTGTTTTCTTTTACAACACAGCTGATACAGAAATATGTCCTCGTCAAGGAGGAGAGAGGGACCGAAGAGAGGAAGAGAATTTGGGACTCAAAACATTTCTAAATGATTGTTAAAATTTTGCATGTGATTGGGAAATATTTAATGAAATAAATAAAAGTAATATTTTTTAAAAGACCAGGTAATGCTAGACTAATCTTACTGCGTTTAGATAGAGTTACTACATTACACATACATTAAGAAGTACTTTACAAAGTGTTCCTGATGTGCTTGTGGATGAGAGTTAACTATATGGCTTAAATAACATTGTTCGATATATTTGTAGTATATTAAAGGCCAACCAGAGAATAACAGGGCCTGGCATATGAAAGGTGTTTAATAAATGCTTTCTAAGTAGACTTGATGGATCCAAGTCTCATCCTGTGGGTGGAAATGGCAAAAGGTTTGCCTAGCCTGCTTGGAGAAAGGCAAGTCTCAAGATTTTTTCCCCCTGTGCTTCAGGAAAACGTGTGGCAATTTTAGCAGCACTCAGAGCAATGAGTTCAATAGTTTATTATTAAGGACCTGGCAGGGTTTTAAGTAAGAAAAGGCTACTTTCAAAGCCAAGCCATATCGCTAACTATGCACGTACAGGGTTCAATTAAAACATTAGGAAACAACCAGCTTGCTGGGACAGGCTCACAATTTTATCTTCAGAGCTCAGGAGCTGAGGAGAGAATTCATTTTTCTAGAGAACATAAATATTCTATCAGGAACTCAGCCTGAAGTAGTTGGACTTGCTTTTTTTTTTTAAAAGACTTGAACAGAAACTCTGTCCCTGAAACCTGAGCAGCCCTTAGGTAGGGACAAGAAATCGACCTGAGAAACTTCAGACAGCGGCAGCGGAAGTGCTGGGCATTTTAACTACCAGGACTTGCTGAGGAAGGAGGAGATTAGTCAGTCTCAGAAGAGAATCCAGGTTTGTTTGAAGGAAAGGAAATGAACAAGATTTGCTTTCTAAGGCATATTAGTAACTTCCCTCCAGGATAGGTCAGTGCTTTTGCAGAGATACCTTGAGAACCAGTAGGAGGTATGGGAGATGAATGGATATCTCAAGTATTATAAAGGACTCTTGTGTCTTACTAAGGTTATATGGAAAACCCTGCCACAATGTCCCCCCCTTAGGGGGAAAAGGGAAACCTCACACCACCAACCACCATGTAAAAGGTCTGCTCAGGGCCTGGCTTCACAGCTTGTTTCTTCCATCCAATGAGAAGCAGCTGGCAGACATGGCCAGAGTGGGCAAGGAGCATTAGTGCAAATGACTGGCCACCATTCAGAGGGTGTGGGAGGAAGCCTGAGGCCCTGGCAGCCTGTGGGGCCTGGGCAAGGTCTCCGGCAGGGCTTTTATGAATCTAGGAATCTGGTACAAAGACCTGGATAATAGATCCTACTCTCTTCTTAGAGCATATTTGTCACCACATAAAAAAGTTACACTGATTCCTTTTAAAACAGAAAAGATGAGTCAGAAGGAAAGGGCAAAAGGAAGGAGGAGAGGAGAGGAGGAAGACAGACAGACAAGCTCTGCCATCACCTGAAGCTCGGAGGAGAAGTCTTCCCCCTCCTCCCTAGCCAAAGGCAGATCTGCACAGCACCTCATCTCTAAGATTAGCACAAGCCACAGGCCTTCACAACAGCCCCAGGAAGAGATTGGGTTGGAAGGTAAGAAATGGGGATTCCCCCCCAAAAGCTCTAAAAAGACAGAAATTTCAAGGGATCAATCCCCCTGGAAGGGGGCGGTGGAAGGAGACAGGAAGAAGACAACTGGTTCTTGTTTTAGGGAGCTCCCAGTCTGAGGAGACAAGAAACAGAATAATGATGTCTACATCCACGTTAAGTGCTTTAAACACGTGAGGCTTTAAACTTGTCCTGTGAGGCACCGGCTCTCAGCAGCCAAAGCTAAGGGCCTTTCAGACATCTTAAACTGCAAATCCAGGAGTTTAAATTCAGAACTCATGGTGCTGCTCCCATAACCTCCCCGCTTGTGCCTTCCCTGTCACTTCCTCCCAGTGCTCCAGGCTCCCAGCCTAGGAGTCAGCCTGGGCTCCTCACTATCTCTCACCCCTGCCCCCTCAGTCCAAGCTACTGTCAAATTTACCTCTGGATTTCACCTCTTCAGCACCTCTTCAACCTGCCTCCTCCTCTCCTAACGCTGCCCCCACCTGTGTGCAGGCACGCATCATCTTTTGCCCGGATGATTACAAGAGCTGGGGGGTGGGGATTTTCTGTCTCCCCTCAAGTCTCTCCCCATTCCAGTCCATTCTCCGTTCAGCTGCTACAATGATTTTCCTTAAATACAGGTCCAATCATATCACTCTGCTCATTAAATTCCAGTAGCTCCCTATTATCTCCAGTATCTAATCCAAAATCCTCTGTTTGGCATTCAAAGCCTTTCATCACTTGCCTTCTCCTGCCTTTCTGGTCATTTTACACCTTACAGCACTCCCCCGACCCCTACCCCTTTTCCTGCCCAGGTACTCTTTAAGCCAGGGGGCCTCCCAGCTGCTCTGGTCATTTTCTCTGGTGCTCTCCCCGCTCTGCTCTGACCACTTATCTCCCTGGCTTCCTTTAAGTTTCAACTTAAATCCCCCCTTAGACAGGAAGCCTTTCCCTTTTAGTATACCTGTCTGCCTGGTGTCGCTCTGTTAGACTGTGAGCTTCATGGTGGCAGGACCATCTTTTGTCTCTGTGTTCCCAGCACAGTGCCTGGCACACAGTAGGTGCTTAATAAATGTCTCCTCCATTAGAAGGTAAGAATGAAAGCTACTGACCCTGGTTAAAAAACAGAGGAGTCCACCAGTGGAGATTAGTTATAAAACCTACAGGAGAAAATGAACAGAATAGAAACAGTGCTCGATCAAGGCTGAAACTAGTGTTTATTAAAACTCACCGGGAAAACTGGAAAGCAGGCTTGTAAGAAACAGGCTTGGACTAAGATGTAATCTCCTATACCAAATAAGCTTCCAACGGACACATGGCGTAGATACAAAAAGTCACGCCACAAACAAGCCAGAGGCACGAAGCAAGAATACCTTTCACAATTACATGGAGGGAAAGAGTTTATGAACAAACAAGGCACAGATAGGATTACAGGAGACAAGATGAATCATTTCGATGACCTATATAACTGAATACTTTTTGCACAAAAAAACCAATGCAGTTAAAATTAAGACGAAAATATTTAACTCATGTTTTTCTGAAAAAGTCTGATACCCGCAATAGGGAAGGAATTGATTCAAGTACATAAGAAGGACAGCCATTGTCCACTGGATAAATCCACACAGTCACCAGACATATAAAAATACTTTGAATCTTTAATAATTAAAGAAATGCCAATTTTAAAACCCTGGGAGATTAGCTGCTGACCCAACAATGCCACGAGCAGGCCTGTATTCCAAAGAGAGCAAAGAAAGAGGAAAAGGTCCAATGAACAAAAACACGGACAGTCGCTTTTGTTATGGCAGATGAAGCGCCCATCTGATGGAGAATGGACAAATGGCCCGCGGTGTATGAGTGAGTGGGAAGAAATGCTGAGGGTGGCAGGTCCAGAGAAACCTGGAAAGACTGCGGAGAACCCAAGTGTGTTCTCCAGTGAGAAACTCAAGGTGCAAAATAAGGCACACATATAGCAAATACATAGATTTGTTCAGCTTGGCGATGTTTGTTACAGGCATTTGGTTTTTCTCTTTTTATTTTGGGGTAGATGGAGTAGAGCAGAGGTTCAGAAAAAAAATAAATGTTAAAGAAAACTTAACAAGCAACATACAAGTATAAAACAAATACAATTCCCCTAATGGAGACAAGAATGAAATAATTAGAAAAGACACCTGAAGAGAGTCAGCCAGCAGAGAATTCAGGGGACCTCAGAAGTTATCATATCCATTTCACAGCTAACTGAGAATCCTTTCTATAACATGGCCAATAAGTGGCTGTCCAGGGTCAAATGAAAGTATTTTTATGAGGGGACAGATATGGATGGGTGTGCATATATATACACGTATGGATACATTACATACATTCTCTGTCTAGAATGCCCTCTACCTATGCCAGTCCTACCAACCATTCGGATTCCCCCTCATCCATAAACCCTGCCCTCTTGACTGCCTGAATAGCCCCAGGGCTTGCTTATGACATGTACCACACACTGGCAGTGTTTTAACATATGATGACATTCCAATTTCCTGCTTCTCATCATTGTTTCATGGAAGGAAGTCTTGTAGATCATCTCCCAAAAGGCCCACGCTTATGCGGAACCAAACAGTCTTCACCATGTTGTGACTCTTGCCCAAGCCTGTAACCTTTACTGAATGACATACCAAGGCTGAGCAGGAATGGAATGAAAGGCAAAACCAAGGGAAGAAGAAATCAAATGTCCAACATTCTGGAAAACAACTTGCAATTGCACCCATCAATCAATCAATAGGCATTAATTAAGCACTTACTGTGTGTCAGGGATTATACTAAGTGCTGGAGATAAAGACAAAAGCAAGACACTTTCTGCTCAGCAGGACCTTTTATTCCAGTGGGAGAGAGCACTAACACATACACATGCTAAACCGTCCATGGCTTTTGCTGTAGGAAGACCACAACTGGCAATTTGTCTCCAAGGGTACCAGAGTCACATGGACAAAAGCTCCCATCTATTAACAAAATTAGCCTGGCACTTCTTATAGTCACAAGAATAGAAATGAAAGTGGAAGCCCACCGACGGGGGAATAACTGCATTAACTGTGGCATATGAAGGTAACACTATATCATTAAGTTATAAAATGTGAGGACAATGAAGAATTCAGAGGACAAAGAAAGACACTGATAAACTGACTCAGGAAAGAGTAAGAAGAACCAAGAAAATGGTGATGCCCTAAATAATGCAAAAGAAAGCAAGAGTCAAGCATGGCACCACTCTCATTCATTACCACAGGGCTCCAATGATGGCAGAAGGCTGATGCTGAAACAGCAGGAGGAGATACACATTTTCAGAGTCAGGGAGTTGATTGGTTGGGTTCAGTTGTACTCCTTTGTTCCAAAGAGGGATCCGGTAGGAGAGAGGATGGGGAGCTCATCAGAAAATGACAGCGAAGACAACCAAGACTTTTTAAAAGAGGGAACCAAACAACCAGCAGAGGTTACCACCAGAATACACTTACTCTTAGCTCTAATGGTCCACAAATAACTATCGATCAAATGGATCCTTCCCCCCTTGTCTTAAGGAACATCAACCAATCCATCCATGAACATTTATTATGTATCTACTATGTGACAGGCCCTGTACTAAGTTGGGTGGCTACAAAGACCAAGACAAGTTCTGTTTTGTACACGTTGAGTTTGAGATTCATAGGGCTCACTCAGATCACAACATCCAAAAGCCAGATGGTGCAGCAGGACTGAAGATCACAAGAAACTAGTGCCCAGTCTCTAGATCTGGGATTTATCTGCATGGAGGTGATAATTACAGCCCGGGGGGAGTAGATCAGGTTACCAAGTGGTAATGTAGAGAGAGACAAGAAGAAGGGCTCAGACAGAACCTTGGGACAGACCCACAGTTAGGGTGTATGATATGGAGCAAAGCAGGAAGAGCAGGAAGGTCAAGCAGGCAGAGGGAGAACCAGGAGACTCAGAGAACAGAGTGCCCAACAAGGTCAGATGCTGCTGAGGTACCAGATGCAGCAACCAAAAGATCACGGGTAACTATGGAGAGAAGAGTTTCAGCAGAGCGATGAGTAAGGAGTTAAGTTTCAGGGGAAGCAGAGGCTCAGGAAGCAGACAGCTTAGTCTAGGAGAAAGGGAGGATCAGGTAAGAGTGGAAGGTCCTAGAGAGCAGAGCTGTTTCACTTTGTGTTTGTATTCTCTGCACGCACCTGGTTCTATGCTAAGCACATAGTAGGTACCTTACAAATGCTCATCAAGTTTAAATGAACCCTCATGACCCTCCTAAGTTTTCTCTTCTCTAGGACAAACATTCCCAATTCAGTTAGTTGAAAAATTCAACTAATGTTCAAGTAACACAGTCTTATGGCCCTTCCCAGTCCTCCCTGGTCTCCTCTAGATGTCTCCAGTTTATCAATGTTATTCTAAAATGTGGCATCAAAAAATGTATAGAACACTCAAAAACTGGTCTAACCAAGGCAGAGTTCAGCATGTTGCTACACTGGTGTTTGAAAGTTGCTTCTCCCATTAGACTATAAGCTCTCTGAGGCCGGGAACTGTCCTTGCCCTTTTTTGTATTCCTAGCGCTTAGCACATTGCTGAACACGTAGAAGGTGCTTACTGATTTGACTTAACAGCAAAACGGGTATAAACTTCCATGTCACAGGGTTGTGGTGGAGATTAAATTATATAGACATACACATATCTTTGTATCTATGTATACATACACATAGTTTGTATAGCATTAAACACATAAGTATCACCTAGGACTATTACTCCCAGAACAAATGGTGATCCATACACATCAATGTTTCCTACAAACGTCTTCTGCGGCAAAACCAAAATCAAACAAGTTCACTGTCCCCATAAGGCAAATCTGAGTCCCTAAGCTTAGCATCTCCATGACCCCGTATGCTACACCTATCTCTGTAATTGATCAACCAATTAATCCACAAGCATTTTTCAAGCACCTACTGTGTAGGAGGTCACACCAAAAACAAATGAAAAGCCCTGTCTCAAGGAACTTTCTCTGCTTTGTGTCATCTCATAAGGGGCGAGAATCAGAGAGAAGATAATGTTGTTTGGAGAAAGGGACTGTTTGCTCCTCATCTATGTCTCCCTAGCTCTAGTAATGGGCACAGTCTGCACCAGGTGTGGGGAACCTGTAGCCTCGAGGTCACATGTGGCCCTCTAGATCCTCAAGTGTGGCCCTTTGACTGAGTCCAAGTTTTTATGGAACAAATCCTTTTATTAAGGATTGTTAAGGATTTATTAAGGATTAAGGATAACAATTATTATTGTTCTGTGAAGTTTGGATTGAGTTAAAGGGTCGCACTTGAGGACCTAAAGGGCCACATCTCTCCCAAGGAACTCTCCTCCTCCTCATTCCTGCTTCTTGGCTCTCTCTAAGACTCAACTTTCAACTTCCCTTCCTGCAGAAGCCATCCTGCTTCTTCCCCTGCCCCTGCCTCCTTCCCACGCCAATAATTCTTTCCTCCTACAATCACCTTCCCTCTATTTTGAACATACCTTCTACACACATAGTCTTTTGTATCTTTTCCCTGCTACTAGAATGTGAGCTCCTTGAAAGTGAGGGCTGTGTTCTGGTCCTTCTTTGTAGCTCCAATATTTAGCACAGTAGACACTTCAGTACAGTCACATTCACTAGTGGCATGAGTTCTCCACACTAACATAGCTCAGCCATCAAATCTGCCAATTCTTTCTGCACCCCGGGAGGAAGACCATTCAGTCCAGGTGACTTGACCTTATCAATGGCAGGTTTGCAGCCTTCTAGGATTCCCTTTTTTTTGGACATTTCCAACACAGAATCATTCTCCTTGGAAGAGAAATCAGAAGTAAAATAAAAACTGGACAGCTCTGCCTCCTCTCCATCATGCATTACTCTTGTCATATCTGCCTCTAGCAGCTCCATCCTTTCTCTGCTCCTCCCTCTCTATGTAATACAGCTAAAACCCCAGAACACACTTATTTGATAGATGGACAAATCCCAAGCCAGAAAAGATTTGCCTGTAGCGATCCTCAGACAAGAGCACAGAGTATATAACAGTGAGCTATATACACAGTGGGTATAACACAGACCTCCTGGCTCTCAATCCGATACTCCTTCCTTTGCCCAAATGACTCTTTTCCCCCTACAGGTAACAGGAGAAACTTCTAATAGCAATGAGAGATTACATGAACTATGGACATACTTTTGTTAACTATGTCAGGTACTGGTGATGACTGATTCCTTCCATATTTTTAAACACTAATGAGAATCAGAAATCTAAGAACACTAAGATGTTATGAAAGCTGAATAAATGTACTACTAATTAGGCCCCCAAAGCATAAGTAGGGAAATGGGAAGAGATAGAATGTCCTGATGCTGGAATAGATCCACATGGATTATTTCAATGAAACACCAGGGCCTATCACAGAAGCTGCTAAATGCTCCAGCACATAAGGGAGGGAGGTTATGGGAATTTCTTCCCTGAAAGATTTGAAAAGTGGAGCCGATATCCAACTACCTGAGATGTTCAGGGTATGGTCCCACCTGGGGGCAGGGGCACTAAACTAGGGGACAGGTGGAGGTATTTTCCAGCCTAAACAATCTAGCAACTCCCAACACTTGGAATGACTTTTAACTCCAGGTGGCATTTGGTGGGGTTGTCTGGTTGATATTCCATATTCAGTTCCCTGGCATTAACCTTAAAGAAATGGGGTGACACCAAAGAAAATAGGGGATGCCCCAAATTCCCCACTGGTGCATCTTTTGAGAAGTGGGTAAGATGGGAATATATTGGATTATATTATATTTTAGAAGCCAAAGGGTCATTAGGTAGGTTCTAGCTGTGGCAAAGCAGAGCCCATGTGCACAAAAGAAGACACATGGCGAGGTCACTAAGAAAATGAACATATTTCCATACAAGATGATGCCTGTAGCCTGTTAACAAGGACAAAAATGGGGTGCTCAACAGTTGCAGAGAGAGTAATAGTGGAGTCTCGTCTCATACGGCTTTCAGGCTGTGGTGGTGTTCTCACGGGTACAGCACATCTGGATTGCCTCCTCACTGCACTCAAGAGTGTTCTCAATGAAAACGTGGGGTTAATGAAATTTTAAATATAATTTTATTGCTTTTAAAATTTTCTAATAAAGAAACAGTTAAAAGACTTTGGAGATTGAAAAATTACTCTTGTTATACTCCCCGGTTTGAAAGAGAGCAGGCTTTAGTAAACTCTGCAATCTGTAAATTGCTGTGAAGGCAATAATAGCAATTTCCTTTTGGGGACTTTCTGAAAAATGACGTATTTTGGTTGTGGCTTGTCCTCAGTGGTTCCAAGGTGTACATGGTCTCAAAGTGCAGTAAAAATAAAGCAAAAAGGAAGAGGAAAGAAAAAAGGAGAGTGCACCCAGTTTCAATTATTAATTTAAAAATCAATGGCCATGTTCTCCCTACACTGGGGAGCCAGAGGACAGGTAAGTAAAAATCTGCTGGCACCCAGGGTGACATTCTCCCAGGCAGGAAGCTATTGCCTGGCCTAAAACAAGGAGGAAAGATGAAAGCACCTCAGAAGCAGTTACACTAGCCAGTCTTGAAGAGACTCTGTCACCTTTAATTTATCCCACCATTGCAGAGCCTGGGTGCATTTCTCCATTCTTCTCCAACCCCTTAGCAGAGCTGCCAACCCAACACTTTAAGGTGACTTCTGCTGACGTAAAGGGAACTTTGTGCTGGCCATTCTCTGGGGGCCAAGACCGGGGCTGACAGTGATGTATGGCAAGGTTAGAGCAACATCATCTGTCTCCATTTTCCTGACAGGGATGGCATCTCAGGCCTTGGTGGGGAGGAGCAGGTCATGTGCCCCCGCTGCTCAGGTTGGCAGCACCTGCTAATGAATGTCTGGGGGTCCTGGCGACGAGCTGGAGGGAGACAATGGCTGCCTTATTATCAAGATTCAAAGCAGTACAGCTTGTAAAACAAAACATCCCAAACCCTCTTCTATGTCAGCTAAAGGGGTGCTATTTATTGACCCACATCCAACAAAGAAATTCTCAGGGTTTGCAGGTCCATGAAGGACAACCTGACTTCACCATTCCTAATGGTGTGGAGGCCTCCCAATGGGTTTTCTGTAACCAATCAATATTGGATCTTCATAAAGAGACGTTACCCGGAAAATAGTTCTGCAAGCAGAAGTACTTTGTGTCAGACATTTTCTGATATAAGAAATGCTTCCCGTGTCTGCTACAGGCTCCTCTGAAATAACTCTGGATGTGGAAATCCTAAATGAACTCTCTCTTCTGTAAGATTTGAGTAGTTCAAGCTGGGCAGTTCAGAAGCTTCAAAGAGGCTTTTGTATCCGCATATTGATGGTGTGTTGCAGAAAAAGGCATTCTACCATGACCTTGGATTTTTAAAAAAATAATTCTTTCTGTTCCTTTAATGCTCCAGAGGGGGAAGAAAAAGAGAATGAATTGCACACCTCCAGTATAACTAGGTGCTATAGACTGAATGACCAACTTGGATGATTTTTCACAAAAATTTCAGTAAAATGACAGGAAAGATAAAGAAAGATGAACAATGGGGCACAAAGACAGAAGTCTGAAGAATGCTGAAGGATAAGAAGAAAGAGCAAGCGTGTGCTAAATGTGGCCTGACCAGTTCAACCTACGAATTTCCGAGACAGCAGAAAAGCATTACGCTGAAAAAGGGAGGAAACAGAAGGAAGTCCTTTGGTAATTCAACTCACCAATCAAGCCATCTTAAGAGTTAAATCTCAGGGAAATCCACTGGCCATGCTGCTTGTCTCGTGAATGTGGGACTGCTTCAATGCGCCAGTGACAACTTTTTCATATGAGCTGCCCATTCTAAGACATAGGAAATAAGCCAGCTTCCTTTCGCACACGCTCAGATTCCACCATCAATCTTCTGACCTTAATGTCTCTCAGATGGAAGGAGGTAGAAAAAGAAGGCCAGTTTTAAAATTACTATTCAGAATGGGGAGGCTGGGGTGGCAGCTAAGGAATCTGAAATGAGTGATAATAAAACAAGAAAAAAAAAGGAATCCACCCATCACTATTCCCAAAGGAAATCTGCATCTTCCAGCACTGTATTTTCTCCAACAAAGGGGCATCTGCTATTTTCATGGAACCCTGGGGATGGAAGATAGTTCTTGTATTTAATACTGTGCTGGTCTGGAAAGTGAAATAAAAAGATTAACTCCATCCATTTGTCTCTCTGCCGTCTTCACGTTCTTAAGATGGCTACTCTCTTTGAAAAGTTAAGCAGAGACTAAATGGCAGGGCCATGATGTAAAGATCATTTTTTTTGAGAAGGAAAAATGTGCTTCAGTTGGAGAGGAAACAATTTCTAAACTATTTGTAAGAACCCCTCAGTGTGGAACAGTGCCTCTTGCTACACTGATTTAACATTTCAAAGATTTATTTAACATTTCAAGAAGAACCAGTTTCCTTGGAAATCCTATCTTCTCTTGTACTTATTTCTTAGACCCCAAAATTTCCAAAAGAAAGTCATTCATCCTTTTGTCTTCTGAGGTAAGGAAATGCTTGAGAAAATGTTCCATCTTTATAGATTAAAGCAGGTAAAATATTTTGCTTTACAGACAACTAGACTGACCACTTTGCTAGGAAAATGCAGTTTTCCAGGTTGCACGTGGACAAGCTACCTGGCTTCCTAGAGGCTTAGCTTCCACATGTTGGGTGTGTGATACAGGGCTCAGCAAGTGCTTGAGGTAGTCTTACGCTTTGGAGGAAAGGAGGGGGCTCCAAACTATTCCGAGAAGTCAGTGATGGGACAACAGCTCACTGGGCAGATCTCTGAAGTGCCTGCCATCCCAAGGGTTTATGGGTCTGATTAGAGGCCTTGAACCTACAACCTTTAGTATGAGCAAGTACAAAGCAGTGGGGGCAAGAGAAAGAAGAAAAGGAGTGTGCCTTTGGACAGAAAGGGTAGGCCAAAGCCTTCACAGTAGATGCCAATGCCATACAAACCTAAGAGACCCCGAAGGAGCTATATATGATGGGAAATGCACACACACCCACACACATCCCTGTGTACATGCACCCATACACACGCATACATACGTATACACACATGCACACAATCCATGTATGCACATGTGCGCACAAATCTACAATTGATGCACACACATATAAAGACATCCACAATGCACATTCCTATGTACACATACAGATAGCCACATACACAGCCTTGAATGTACACATACACCCGCATGCATGCATCTACACACACACATCCACAACCCATGCACACGTATATATATATATATATATATATATATATATATATGTAAATACTCCAACACAAACCTATACTTTTACATGCACATACATCCTCGTGAGTATACACACTCACACATACATGCACACAGCAAAGTCTCAAGCTAACCTCTAGCTTCTTGAGGGAGGAACCACACTCCTCCAGGTACCCTCAAAGCCGAGGAGTCTCTCAGTATTTGATTCACAGAGGCCTCTTGGTATCCACTAGTGCTAAGAGGAGACACACAAAGAGGTCAAGTGGATTGAGCCTCCAGGAATGGACCTCAGAGCCCAGTATGTTCAACCACCTCATGTAATATGTGAGGAAACTAAGGCAGACAAAGGTGGAGTCTGTCCTGCTTCCCAATGCAGGATGGACACTTCCTGGCTGTATGACACAGATCATGTGCCTTTCCTCAGGGTTTGTGTCCAGGCCATCCTATGCAGAGCTTGTTTCTACACAAGTGTTTGAAAGTTGCTTCTTCCATTAGACTTCAAGTTCTTGAGGCTAGGCACTGTCCTGTGCCTTTTTTTGTATCCCTAGTGCTTAGCACATTGCTGGGCACATAGAAGGTGCTTACTGACTTGACTTAACAGCAAAATGGGTATAAACTTCCACGTCACAGGGTTGTTGTGGAGATTATATAAACACACATATATACTTACACCTATGCAAACATAAATTTATATACATACACTACACATACACATAGCTTTGCAAACCTTATAGCATTAAACACATGTCAGCTAAGACTATTACTCCCAGAAAAAAATGGTGATCCATACAAGTCAGTTTTCTCTGTAAACATTTCATCTGTAGCAAAAACAAAATCAAACAAAGTCAATGTCTCCTTAACGCAAAACTGTGTCCCCCATCTGGGCATCAGGAATATTGCTGAAGGCTCCTGATGGCAGCCACAGAGGCTGGGGTCTCTTTTGCTCTGAAACAAGCAACACAAAGGAAGAAATAAATTTTCAAAGATATTCCAAAGGGGCTCTGGACTACCTGGATTTGCCAATGATCAAATATTCAAAGAACTCCAGGGCCTACAAAGCAAATACCAAACCCTCTGGCCATTCAGAATGTCCCCAAGCTCTTGTCACACACATCAACACCACAGAATGACAGTGGACTCAGAAAGGCAAGGCCAAAGCTCACGGTTTCTGCTATATTGCCCCTAGCCTGACTACTTTCTAGGCCTATGCGATTTTACCCAGGGTCTTACAGAAAAGAAGCGAACATTCCTTGTGCACATAGTACTGGTGGAAAGATGTCAGCATCAATTATCCTGTCAAATGGGGCTGCATTTATCCGCCTTCTGTATCATTACCTGAATTTCATGTATCATTTCTGGAAGCTTATTTTATAGGTCCCTGAACAGCTGAAGAGAGAAAGAGTGAAGGGGGCTGACACAGGGAGAAAAAACCGTACTGACTGTTCCCATAGCAAAATGTCTGTGAATTCTCTCTCACCAGAAAAAGCTCTTGGGAAAAGGATCTGAACTCTTTTAATTAATAAACTTTGGAGGTTTTAGGAGTCTGAATGAAGAGCTTTTTAGGGGTAAAACACAAAGCCTCCATGATCCTGCTGGGTGTTTGCACAAAGACTTCACATCCACCTCCCCTGTGATACAATCTATCTAAGGCAGCCACAGATGCTCGCCAACGTGGTGCACAATGGTCTGCTGGGCCTGCAAATATGTTTCAGCTCCAGCCACCTCCACAAGGTATCACTAACACCAAGGGCTGAATTTCTGAAACAGGATGGGAAATATGCGTGACCTTACTGAGAGGCCACTGGAATTAGGAGGGACCAGCACAGGTCATCCCACTAGCCCTGAACTACTTTATTTTAAGCCAGGGGTGGGGAACTTGCCACATGTGGCCTTCTAAGTTCTCCAGTGCAGCTCTTTGATCAAATCCAAACTGATCAGAACAAATTCCCTTAATAGAAAGATTTATTCTGTAAAACTTGGACTCAATCAAAAGGCTGCACCCAAAGACTTAGAAGACCACATGTGGCCTTGAGGCCACAGGTTCCTTACCCCACTGTTTAAAACTACATAGACCTTAAAATAAAAGGACACAGAACCTAAAATCTAAGAGAGATCCTTGAGGCCATCCAGGCCAAGCTGCATGAGAGCAAGAATTTCCCATCCAGCTCACCCGACAGGTTGGCCCTCCAGCTTCCACTGGTGGACCTTGTGTGATGGGGGGTCCATTTTACTTGCTGACAGTGATAACAGCTGGGAAGCTGTCCTTTATATTGAGATGGAATCTAACTCAGCAACATCTGCTGTTCTGCCTGCCCCATGGGGGAGAGCCCTGAGCACTGGGGCAAGTTACTAGGAGAAAATCTCCTATTAAGTCCAGCCTACCTAGAACTACATAGAGAACGGTGGGTTCTAGCCCAAAGTCTTGAAGCAGAAGCTGGACAAGCACTTCCTGAGCACTCTGGAGATTGTATCTGTGCTCAGGTATGACATGGTAGGTCATGTTGGCCATCCCATCCAAATGTCAACCCCCTGCCCCATACAAATCCTAGAATAACATCCTTGTGTCTGCCCAAAGTATTTTGGAAAATCATCATATGAATGTCCACCATGTCCATTGACCATCCTAGTCATCTTTTCTTGGATGTTCTTCACCTTGTCATCATGCTCCCAAAAACTGGCCCTCAAGACAGAGCACAATAGAGGAAACGTGGTTTCATCAGGGCAGGGTACAATGGAGCTGTGTACACTGTGCAAGGAAGAGGGATCACAGACCCTCTCTAGAGTATACTCTACAGATTCGTTCATCATTCACTTGATCAGTTTCCTCCTGAATTCTAATCTGTACCCTGCTCCTCCGTTCTGATGGAAAGTGTTTGGTTTTATCAGCCAGGTGGGTGCTCTTTCACAATAGCCATGTCATTCCTACACAGAGGTAAGAGCACAAAGCACAAGTTTCACTCTCAAAACCTTGAATCTCCTGCCAGACTGAACAGTCAAGATGAGACAGCCAGTAAAAAATGTGGCATGTGTGTGGGTTCAAATCATCGTGGAGAAAATTAGAGCATTTGGTGAAATGGAGTATCACAGATGCTGCAAAGTCTTTTAAAGAGACGCCAACAAACTAATCCAGTCACAGAAAAATGGAAATGACAGGTTATGGAAAGAAGGGATTGCCAGTAGGAATGTTTGGTAGCAAGGGCATCCTTTCAAACAATAGATCTCAAAATTTTAATCATACAAACTTTTGTGACTTCTACAGGCCTTCTCTACCTCCTCTGCCTAGATTTCAATAAAGCCAAAGTGAATGCAAGAGATCAATAAAGGCTGCCCAGAATGTCAGGCAACCCTCCCATGGTGAAGTGATGAACAGGTAGGGACAAGGGGTACACAAAGATGGGACCCTAAATCCACCAAAGCACTGGAACTGTAGCTCTCTGATGCTGGGGGAATAGTGAAAGTTGCATGATTCTTTAGGTCCTGACTAAATTCCCACAGCCTACTGGAGGCCTCCTCTAGCCCTTCTTCCATCTGCTCATTATTTCCTTTTTCTCTTATCCATAGCCTGTTTTGCATCTATTGATTTGCATATTGCCTCCCCAATGGATAGCAAGCTCCTTAAGGGCAGGAACTGTCTTCTGCCTCTTGTTCTATCACTGGTGCTGATCACAGGCCTCTGGCCATCATCTAGGAAAACAACTTCTGCAGACAAGGGGCTACCTTTTACGCAGGCAAAGCCAGCCTCGGTGAAGCAGCAAGGGCCTCCTCAGGTAACGACAGGAGGCTGTATGCAACAGGCCAGGGAGCTGCCCAACTACCATTTCCCTTCAGACCCTGATAGACACAGCCTAGGACCCTGAACCCTTGGAAAAAGTGATGCTCCCATCCCAGTGTCCTCTACCATCATTGTGGAAAGCAGCCTGGCAGCTGCTCCTATGAGTATCACAGATACAGGCACTGAGGACTCTGGCCACCAAGGTTCATGGAAATAGAAAATGATGCAATTTTATCAGTGGAAATGCAATTAAAAGGAGAAGCATTATCATTAGCTTTGCCACTGCAACCTGAGCAATATGAAGCCTTTCCACCTGATTACATGGGAAATCTTCCAGGTGTGGTGCTTCCCTCATTAGAATTTCTCTCTGTAAGAGCAAAGAATGATGGACTCACTGATGGTGAATAAATGCGTGAAAAAAGCATTTATTAGACACTTATGAGGTGCATTTTTCTATCTGTATCCCCAGAACTCTGCACAGTACTTTTCACATAGTAAGCACTCTATAAATGCTATCATTCATTCATTCATTCATTCATACATACAGCTTAGACAGAAATAACAGATAAACAATGAAATGGGTCAAGAACTGACTGGAGGAAAAGGGTGGCCTGGCTTGTTTCAGGGGCATTGCTGTTCTATATTTTTAAAATCTCAAGCTTTCCCAGGAAACAAAGCTCCATCTGCAACTTTTTAAAATTGTCTTTCCTTATGCCCACAAATTCGATAATCTAAATGAGATGGATGAATATTTTAAAAAATACAAATTGCCCAGATTAACAGAAGAGAAAATTGAATACTTAACCCCATCTCAGAAAAAGAAATTGAACAAGCCATCAATGAACTCCCTAGGAAAAAATCTCCAGGACCAGATGGATTCACAAGTGAATTCTATCAAACCTTTAAAGAACAGTTAATTCCAATACTATATAGACTATTTGGGAAAATTGGGGAAGAAGGAGTACTCCCAAATTCTTTCTATGATACAAATATGGTTTTGATACCCAAGCCAGGAAGAGACAAAACAGAAAAAGAAAATTATAGACCAATTTCTCTAATGAATATAGATGCAAAAATTTTCAACAAGATTCTAGCAAAATGAACAGCATCTTATCAAGAGAATAATACATTATGATCAGGCAGGTTTCATACCAGGAATGCAGGGCTGGTTCAATATTAGGAAAACTATTAGCATTATTAATCATATCAACAACAAAACCAACAAAAACTACATGATTATCTCAATTGATGCAGAAAAAGCTTTCGACAAAATACAACACCCATTCCTATTAAAAACACTGGAGAACATAGGAATAAAGGGAACTTTCCATAAAATAATAAGCAGTATCTACCTAAAACCTTCAGCAAGCATTATATGCAATGGAGATAAGCTAGAGGCATTTCCAATAAGGTCAGGGGTGAAACAAGGATGCCCATTATCACCATTATTATTCAATATGGTACTAGAAATGTTAGCGGTAGCAATTAGACAAGATAAAGAAATTGAAGGAATAAAAATAGCCAAAGAAGAAACTAAGTTATCACTCTTTGCAGATGATATGATGATATATTTAGAGAATCCCAGAGATTCAAGTAAAAAACTACTTGAAATAATAAACAACTTTGGCAAAGTTGCAGGTTACAAAATAAACCCACACAAATCTTCTGCATTCCTATATATTAGCAACAAAGTCTAACAGCAAGAGATAGAAAGAGAAATCCCATTTAAAGCTAGAGTAGACACTATAAAGTACTTAGGAGTTTACCTGCCAAAACAAACCCAGGGATTATATAATTACAAGACACTTTTTGCACAAATAAAGTCAGATTTAAGTAAGTGGAAAAACATCAGTTGTTCATGGGTAGGCTGAGCTAATATAATAAAAATGACAATTCTACCTAAATTAATCTACTTATTTAGTGCCATACCAATTAAACTATCAGATAATTATTTTCTAGAGCTGGATAAAATAATATCAAAATTCATTTGGAAAAACAAAAGGTCCAGAATATCAAAGGGACTAATGAAAAGAAATGCTTGGGAAGGTGGCCTAGAGCAACCAGACCTCAAATTGTATTATAAAGCAGCAATTATCAAAACCACTTGGTATTGGCTAAGAAACAGAGGGGTAGACAAATGGAATAGGCTTGGCACTCAAGACACAGTAGGCAAGGAATATAGCAACCTCCTGTTTGATAAACCCAAAGATCCCAGCTTCTGGGATAAGAACTCACTGTTCGACAAAAATTGCTGGGAAAACTGGTTAACTGTGTGGCGGAAATTAGGCATAGACCCATGCCTGACACCGTACACAAGAATAAAGTCCAAATGGGTACATGAGTTAGGTATAAAGATTGATACTATGAATAAACTGGAGAAGCAAGGTATAGTGTATTTATCAGATTTATGGAGAGGGGAAGAATTTTTTTCTAAAGAAATGATAGAAAGCATTATAAAATTCAAGATGGATAATTTTGATTACTTTAAACTGAAAAGTTTTTGCACAACCAAACCCAATGCAACCAAAATTCGGAGGGATGTAGTAAATTGGGAAAAAATTTTTACGGCTAAGCTCGGGGATAAAGGCCTCATTTCTAGAATATATAGAGAACTGACTCAAATATATAACCATACAAGTCATTCCCCAATTGATAAATGGTCAAAGGATATGAACAAGCAATTTTCAGGGGAAGAAATCAAAGATATCTATAATCATATGAAAAAGTGCTCTAAATCACTATTGATTAGAGAGATGCAAATCAAAACAACTCTGAGGTACCACATCACACCTGTAAGATTGGCAAACATGACAGAACAAGAAAATGATAAATGCTGGAGAGGATGTGGGAGAGTTGGAACACTAATTCATTGTTGGTGGAGCTGTGAGATCATCCAACCCTTCTGGAGAATGGTTTGGAACTATGCCCAAAGGGCTACAAAAATATGCATACCCTTTGACCCAGCAATATCACTACTATATCCCCAAGACTGTATCCCCAAGAGATTATAAAAACAGGAAAGCGTCCCACGTGTACAAAAATATTTATAGCAGCACTCTTTGTGGTAGCCAAGAACTGGAAGACAAGGGGATGCCCATCAATTGGGGAATGGCTGAATAAATTATGGTATATGAATGTAATGGAGTACTATTGTGCCATAAGAAATGATGAACAAGAAGACTTCAGGGAGGCCTGGAAGGACTTATATGATCTGATGCTGAGCGAAAGGAGCAGAACCAGGAGAACTTTGTGCACAGCAACGACCACAGTGTGCGAGATTTTTTTCTGGTGGACTTGGAACTTTGTAATAACACAAGAACTTACTGAGAAAAAAAAAAATCCTAATGTCGGTCTTCTAAGGCAAAATGCCTTCCACACTCAGAGAAAGAAATATGGAAGTCATTCGCAGAATGTAGCAGATCATGTTTGTGTGTGTGTGGGTTTCAGTGTATTATGTTTTGATTTGTTATATGATTTCTTCCATTTATTTTAGTTCGACTACGTAGCATGACTATAGTGAAAATGTGCTCAATAGGAAAGTATATGTAGAACCTAAACAGAATTGTATGCCCTCATGGGGAGGGAGGGGGGTATTGGGGGAAGGGTGGGGGGGATAAAATCGTAACTTTAAGGAAATGATTGTAAAACATTAAAAAATTAAAAAATAAAAAAAAAATTGTCTTTCCTTCATCCCGCCTTAGCTGAACAATACCACAAAGAGGCAGTTCTGCTGTTGCCCACTGAGTTAGGAAGATGTGAGGCCTCTGTTTGAACCTCACTGTTCTAATCCTAGGTGAGAGTTAAGCTAAAGCACAGACCCTGAAGAATTGAAGCCTTGGGTCACCCAAAGGGAAATGGGGAGAGGTGAGTATGTGGACACATACACACATACGTGACACCAAGCTTTGTCCACAGAGTCGATCACTTTCAGCCTACACAAAAATGAGCCCAGAAAGGAGATAACCATAGACTGAAGACATCTGAGAAATACCTGGAAAGACTCCTTGCAAACAACCAGTTCTTCTCAAAGGAGTGATGACATCTGACAGAGGAGAAAACTCCAACCCAAGAAGGCTTACTGAGCTGTGCAAGGTCACCTGGGCAGCAGAGATCAAAGGCAGAACTTGTTCTGTCCACTGTACCAACTGGCCCTTTCCATACGCATTATCCCAGGGAAGCCTCGTAGTAACGAGTGAGGCAGGTCCTACAGCTACTATTCTTTCCAGTTCATAGATAAAGAAAATGACCTCAGGTGTAGCAGACAAAGAGCTGCACTTGGAATTCCAGTGACCTGGGTTCCAATCTAGACTCAGGTACTTTCAAGCTAGAAGACCCTGAGTGAACCAGGATCTCAATAGGACTCAGGCTCAATTTTCTAATTTGTGAAATGAGAATAAGAGCCAGATCCTACTTCACGGAGTTTCTGTGAAGATTACATGAGAAAGCGCATGTAAAGACCTTTGTTAACCTTAAAATACAATATGAATGTTAACGATCACTGTTACCATTTGCCAATTTTTAAAGAGCAATGAAATGTTAGATGTCAGATTGACCCACGCTGGAATTCTGACTCTAAATTTAGAATTCTAGTCCTCATGTCATGCTGATACAAACACATATATACATACACTTATAAGTGTGTATATATGTTATATATTATGTATATGCCCCCCCCCCCCCAAAAAAAAAGGTTGTTCTAATTCTTTCCATAAGCTTCCTTGAATTGATCAGAAAGGTCTCCTGGCCAGCTGCTGGAAGAACTCACAGCAAGCCACCAAAGGAGCCTGGGTTTGCAGACCCACTTGGCTGGCTACTACTCATTTAACTCCTGCATCTTTTTTCCAAGAGCCTGTCAAATTTTCCATGGCCTACATCATTTTTTCCCCTCTGCACGGTTCAGTGACATCCACAGGAGCTCCACAACCTTGACTGCCATGTAACCACCCCCCCTTCCCAAGCAGAAGAACAATTTACAAATGAGGAGAAGGAACTAAATCCATGAGAATAGTTCAGGTCACTTTATCAATCAATCTGCAAATATTTATTAAGTATGATATGTGTTAGGCAAATTTATCAAGGCCTTGCCCTCATGGAGCTTATAATCCATAGATAGGTGGGTGGGGGAATATATCATTTTCACAAAATAAGTAAAAATCAAAGTACATACAAAGTATATACAAAGTAAATACACACTGGGGAGTGGGAGGGAGGCACTCAAGACTGGGGTATTAAGAAAGGTCTCTTGAAGGTCTTGATGGTAAAAGGAGATGGCAATCAAGCCAAGGGAAGGGAGCTCTAGGATCCAGGAGGTGAGAGTGGTGTCAACATTTGGGGAAAGGGGGCAGGAGGCACAGCAAAGGCACTGAGACAGGAAATGTCATGTCACAAACAGAGAATAGCAAGGAGACCAAATTGACTGAGGCACAGGTTACATACGTGTAATCAGATTGAAAACACAGGCCAGACCTGGACTGTGATAGACTTGAGATGAGAGAACAGTTTTTTAGTTTACTTTAAGGGAAATGGGAACCATGAAGCTTGTGAGCCGGGGAGTTACTAGGACAGATTTTGGTTGGAGAAATCTCAGTTTGGCAGCACTAAGAGAGTGGTCTGGAGAAGGGAGTGCTGATGGCAGGAAGATAAGGTGGGAGGTGACTACAACTCCTTGGGTGAGAGGTCATGATGGCCTAGAACACATCAGAGTGTCCTGAGGGAAAGGGAACAAGGCAAGAGTGGCTGAGGAGACAGAATCAGGATGTTTGGGCCAATGCTTGGTGACAGGGCTTTGGGGAAACGGTGCAGGGTGCCTGAAGGGTGACTCTGGGTGCCTGGAACAATAGGCGTGTGATAGCCTGGCAAGAAATGTTGTCAAGCAGACAGTTGGAGCTATGAGACTGGGGCTCAGGAATGAGGTGAGGGCTACCTAAATATGCAGATTGGAGAACGAACACAAGGGACTTGATGAAATCACTAAAGGAGAGAATATAGAGAAAAGTGCACAGAACCAAACTGTGGAGCACCCCTAGGGCAGGGCTGGGGAACCTGCGGCCTTGAGGCCACATGTGACCCTCTGGGTCCTCAAGTGTGGCCCTTTGACTGAATCCAAATGTCACAGAACAATTCCCGTTCATGAAAGGATTTGTTCATTAAAACTTGGACTCAGTCAACAGGCTGTCCCCAAAGACCTAGAAGACCACAAGTGGCCTCAAGGTTGCAGGTTCCCCATCTCTGCCTTAGGGCAATACCATGGCTTGTTAGTGATAACCTCACAGAAGAAACAGAGGCAAACTGATCAGACAGGTAGCAAGAAAACTGTGAGCAAGTAGCATCACACAAACACAAGCAAGAGAGACCCTCTAGAAGGAAGTGAAGGCCAAAAGTGTCAAATCATCCAGACAGGGCAAGAAGGAAAACGGCTAAGAAAAGGTCACTGATGATCACATGCAGCCTGCAAAAAGGCAGTTTCGATGGGGGTGGCAGATGACCCAAAGCTGCGCAATCCAAGCTGCTGATTCCCTTGGACTCTCAGGATGTTCTCTGCTCTTATTCTGACTTGCAGGTGTCCACAAACCCACTCTGGTCCCCAGGTAGCCTCGACTCCCTTCAGGGCCCTCCCCTCCCCCATTGCTGGGGCCCACAGAACCCATCCTTACGTTCACACTCCTGGACATCCAGGTTGAACTGCTGCAGGGCACCCAGGCTGAGCTGTCTCACATCAGCTTCCAGCAGCATCTGCATGAGTGAAGTGGCCAGATGCTTGCAGGCTGACATACACGCGGTCTGAGCCACCTTCCCCTGGAAAACATAAAAAGAAATCATGATGCCGATGAATGGAAATAAAATTTCACTGGAACTCAACAGCTTCTTGAGGCTGCCTTAGTCTAAAACTCGCCATATTATTAACTGTTAAAACAACACAAGTCAGGGCAGTTTCAGCATCTGGTGGCTGCCATCTTGGGAAGTGATTTAGTTTGTGTCATAGTAAGCTGTAATATTAAACTAAAACTTGTGAAAAGGCACAGATCCAGTCAGTGGACATTTTTCTCTAAATAGAAAACAAAACAATAATATTTCAAAATATAAGGTGGAACCACAATGGCAGAGCAGCAAGAAGAAATACAGCAAGCACCCTTCTAAAAAACTCCAAAGACTCAAAAAATATACCATCCCAAACCCAAATTTTAGGGAAATCCTAGGCAAAAAATCACAATACTCCATTTTTCCCAAACTGGGTCAGCCTAGGGAGACTAAGAGCGAGATCTATGGATGCTGGAGAGAAGTATCCTGAAAGGAGAAAGTTCAAAAAGTAGTTCTGCAGCTCTGACCCCAGGAGCAGATAAAGTTTTAGTGCCAGCTTCCAGTCCAGTTTGAAACCTGCAAAAGAATAACCAGGGCAGGAATCTCAGACCCAAAAAGTCTATAGTTTTGTCACTTAATCAGCAGAGCTTCCCAGTTGGCTGAGTGACTGAAATCTCCCAGCTGTCTCCTGAAACTCTCAATGGGCAAGCCTGCAGGTGTACTGCTCAGACTCCAACCCACATCAGAAACTTGCAGAGCTCAGACCCAGGGGTCAGAAATCAGACCTGACAGATCAAACTACTTGGGAAGCACTCAAAACTTTTAGGTCCTGAGCCTGAGCTATTCTGGAGATACTAGAACAACACAACATTCAACACCCCAAGAAAGCAACAGGAAGACCAACTCAGACCTTCCCTACAAAGGTGTGTTAAGCTCAGCCCTAACATGATGCCTGAAGTCAGGAAGCAGGCAAGAAGAATGAGTAAACAAGAACAATTTCATAAAAAAAAAATGAAAATGAAAAAAAATTATGATATTGATAGGGACAATTAAGACACAAATACAGAAAAGAGAGAATTGATTCAAAACATCTACAAGCAAAGCCTAAAATCAAAACACAGCTTGGGCTCAAATTCGATTGCAACTCCTGGAAGGGATGAGACAAGAGTTAAAAAAGAGCTAATTCTTTTTTTAAGCAAATGAAATGAAAGTGCTGGAGGGAAAACAGGAAAATAAATGAGAGCTATACACAAAACCTTGGCCGAGCAATAAACTCTCTAAAAATCAGAATGGATCAAACAGAAGTTAATGACTCTTTGAATAAAATGAAAGTAAAATGAATTCAGGGGACTGAAATAATTAGGACCAAGTTTAAGGTATATCATAGCAAAAATGAACAAAAACATATCCATTAGAAAAAAAATGAGCTCATTACACATTACCTGAAAACCAAGACCAAGGAAGTTAGACAACACAGATGAAGAAATCATGAAACAAAACAAAACAAAAAACTGTCTTGATCTTGTAGGACAAAGATCTCAAAGAACAAAACAGAAAAGAGGAAGAATCTATCAGTCATTTCCTGAAAGAAATCGTAGAATGAAAGCACACAGGAACACTACAACCAAAATGTAGACCTTTTAGGTAAAGAAAAAGTACTGGGAATAATCAGAAAGAAAGAATTTGAGTACTGAGGAGCCACAATCAGAATTATGCATGATTTAGCAACTTCCACTATAAGGGAGTAGAGAGCTTATGATATTCTAGAAGGCAAAGGATAGAGGCTTAAAATCAAGAATTATGTACCTAGCAAAACTGAGTACAATCCTACAGGGAAAAAAAAACCATATATATATATATATATATATATATATAATTTAATGAAATCAAAGATTTCCAAGCATTCCTGATAAAAAAACTAATGCTGCAGAGAAACTATGAAGTACAAACATAGGAGTCAAGAGAAATATAAAAAGGTTAAACATGAACAATGATAAAAGACTAAAAAAAGGATAAACTGCTTAAATTCTAATATGGGGAGATGACACTTGTGACCCCTCTGGACCCCATTCTTATCAGGGGTCACAGAGGGAATTTAATTAGACAAGGCCTAGATATGGTTCTGCTATATCTTGATCTTAAGAGAAGAATGGAAGGAGAGGGGAAGAGGCATAATATGGAGCTGGAGAAGGAGTGAGGGAAAGGAAGGGAAGGGTAGAGGAAACTACCTCACGTAACTGTAGTCTACAAGTAGAAGTCTCTGGTTGAGTGGCTGTTGTTCTCTGTTCCTGAAGAGGATCAAAATGACCTCACTGTGCTACAGTCAAGTTTCCATATGCCCAACTGCAGCTCATCAGACCCATACAAACTTGGAATGCTCCACCACAGTTGGGCACAAACAGTCTGTGTGAACATTTGGGGTGGACACTCCAAATTTGTGCATCCTGTGTTTCCTCCGAGCTGTTTCAATTCTGCTTTGTTCATAGGGCACAGCACCTTCTCTGATGTGGGCACGCCATGCTGAGTGGTCCTGTGCCACTGTGTACCATGTCACAAAATCAATTCCAAAGTTCTTAAGAGAGAGCTCAAGACTATCCCTGTATCACTTCTTCTGACCGCTATGTGATTGCCTGCCCCATGCAAGCTCTCCATAAAATAGTCTTTCTGGCAAGCATATATTTTGCATTTGAACAATGTGTCCAGTCCATCAGAGTTGCACTCTCTGAAGTAGAGTTTGAATGCTTGGCAGATTAGTTCGAATAAGGACCTCAGCATCTAGTACCTACATACAAATCTGTATACACAAGGAGGAAGGGGTTGGAGAAGCCTTCTAAAGAAGAGAAGAAAGAAAGCCTTCTGTTCATCTAAACTGGTCAAAGGAGGAAAGAATACACATGTATAACCAAGCACAGAAATATATTTTACTCAACAGAAGGAAAAAGAGAGAAGGGAAAAGCAGGAATTAGAGGGAAGGCAGATTAAGGGAAGCAATAATTCTAAACAAAAGAAACTCTAAGGATATAGAAAATACTTACAGTTATTTTTGTGCTGGCAAAAAAGTGAGGGGGTGCCTTCCCAATGGGGAATGGTTGAACAAATTAGAGTACAGAAATGTTTGGAAATGCTACTGTACAATAAAAAAGGATGAAGGAGGTGGTTTTAGAGAAACCTGAGAAGAGGGGTATAAATTGATATAGAGTGAAATAAACAGAAATGGGAACAATTTATACAATGATAATACATGGTAAAGAAAAATAACTTGGAAAGATTTGAGAACTCTGCTCAGTGTCACGAATAATCATGAAACAGGCTACTTACCTATTGATAGAAAGGTGAGAGACCAAGAGTAAAATAGGAGTTATATTCCTTTTAAATATGGCCAAGCAGAAATTTGCTTTTCTTGTTTATACTTTGAGGAGTGGGAAATAAGAGGGAAAGAAGGTGAACTTTTTCTAATTGAAAAAATAAAAATCATGAATAAGTAACTGAGTTTATATGTTCAAAGAGAATATAATATACCTCAAAATAAGACTCTTTAGATATAATTTAACTATTTTAAGTATTATCTATCAAATTTAAACATTAAAGCCTAATGTGCCTTGCATTCTCCTGGGAGCTCTCAATGTTTACCGCTTATGATTTATTAAAGATAGCAATTTAAAAAAATCAAACCTACAGAAAAAATAATCAAAAGATGTACGTTCTTTTAAGAGAAAAATGCTGACCCTATCTCCAATAGTTAAATAATGATCACGAACACAAAAAAGTAAATTCTTCCAACCTATCAACAAGTACTTATTAATCACCTACTGTGTCCTGGGCACAATGCCAAACTGAAGGTATGAAGACGTTTATTGAGGAGACAACACACACTCAGGTAGCACATACTGGATACACACTGAACACCTACAAGCCATGCTTGGCTGAGGGTTGAGGGAAGGGGGTGGAGCTATGGGCAGGAAGCGCAGTGGATGCTGGTGACCAGGAAAGGCTTCCTGCTGACAGTGACAGGTTTCCAGTGGCAGAGGTGAGAAAGGCAGTATGCTGTCACCGTCCCAAGGCATGGAAGTGAGTGTGAGGAAGGCTGGGCTGCAGAGAACACCAGGGGAGCCATAGTGAGAAGCCTAGAATGGAGAGAAAGGGCCCGGGGCTATGAATGGATTTAAATGCCAAAGAGTAGGTTATGTTTGATTCTGTAGATATAAAGGAACCACCAGAGTTTCTTGAGTAGGGAAGTCACATGGTCAGGTCTGTGCTTTAGGGAAATTGTATGAGGAGACTTGAGGTAAGGAGACTAAAGGGTACTGCAACAGTCAAGGAGAGAAGTGATGAGGGCCTACAGGAGGGCAATGTCTGTGTGTGGAGCATGGAACATATTTGAGAAATGTGGAGAGAGAAACAAAGATTTGGCAACTGATCTGATATGTGAGGTGTGAGGAGAACAAGGGGACAACATCAAGCTTTCTGCCCTGATTGACTATAAAAATGGTGGTGACCTCAACAGCAAACAGGGGAGTTTGGGAAAAAAGGCGAGTGTTGGGCTGATGATGAGATGATGAATTCTGTTTTGGACATGTTGAATGTGAGATACACTGGGACACACAGTTTGAAATCTCCAGGCAGTTTGTGATACAGGAATGGGGCCCAGGAGAAAGAGGAGAGCTGGTTACATGACTAAGCATCCCCTAAGATCTCAGTCCTTTTATTAGATTTTCCTTTCAAGGAACTCAGTTTTTTTAATCAGCTAAAATTGCCTCTAGCAAGGGAGTTAGGCACTTCGTTGGTCTACGTTAAGCCTTTGGGAGGAGGGGGAAACAGCAACCCTCTTTTATCACTGCTGTATGTATTTTTTTTTAATGCTATCGCAATTTAAGAAAAAGTAAGTCTTGCTCAGGAGGATGTGATTTGAAAACTTCCAATCTGACTGGAGACACTCCAAGATGTCTGGGCCAATTGTGAGTATTTTGGAAAACCATCTGAGTCTAAATGCTGCCATCCCTTTGGAGAATAAGCTTTGAGATGCCAGAAGGGCCCTTTATCTCAGGAAGACAGGCATGGCTGGAATGGGAGCAATGGAGCTGGAGATGTAGATAAGTCAATGACTGCTTTCTTTTGATCAACTCCTTCCCAAAAAGGCAACCTCTGCCTGAATCAGGAGAGGCTTGTAATCAAGGAAGATATTATCATCTAAGATACAAGATGGGAAGCCCAAATCCTCATTTAAAGATGTATCAGCTGAGGTCCCCAGACACCAGAACCAAGGTCCCCTGCAGCCTGGAGCCCAGAGCCTCTGTCCAAGAGACTGAAGAGAACTAGGGAAGGGCAAGGAGGAGGGAGCCCAAATCTAAGCCTGCTCTGTCATTACTAGTCTGTAGTGCGCATGGACAACTCAGGTTGCCTCTCTGGCCTTCGGAAGCACAGGGACAACAGCACAACCACAGCCTCAAGGGCAGGCTGCACCGTCCCAGAAGCCCATCTTTGTCAAGTGCTGTAAGCGATGCCCAAAGAAAGTCACAATGTAAATGAGAAGGAAGAAGAGTCATGGTTGAGTCTTTAAAGACTGCCAGATGGATCAGAGCAACGGAGGAGGCCTGCCTGAGAAGCTTCAACTGTGCCACCCAAAGGACGGTCATCCTGGCCAACTTTTCAGAACACAACACACATGATGGTTAGATACGCTTGAAGTTAATTAGATGTAGAGGAAATACAGACTAATGCCACACACAGACAAGGAGTAAGGAGTAAATTACTTTAATGTGACATTCATTGTGTAAAACTGTATCTCTCAATTTCAGTTCCTTTGGTGAATGCTACACTGATGAGGAATGAAATTACCATTTGCTAATTTTATCAGACCAGAAGAAACATGATTTAAATGCCAAGAAAAAAATCACATTCAGGAAGCACATCAAACATAACCTCATAAAAATCTCAATTTCACACGAGACTAGACTGATTAGAATCTCATCAGCCACCTTTCCTTAGGTGGAATAGACTACAGTGATTTATTTATCTAAGAAACCATTCACTGGGATTTATATGAAGAATACAAAGATGGCTCAACATCGGAAAAATAATCAACATAATTGATTATATCACAAACCAAAACATCCCAAACCACACAATCATCTCAATTGGTGCAGAAAAGCCTTTGACAATGTAACAACACTATATTATGCTAAAAACATATTACATGCCATTCCCCAATAGACAAGTGGTTAAACGACACGAATGAAGAGTTCTCAAAAGAATAACTGTAAGCTCTTGGCAACCACATGAATGAAAGTTTCCAATTGCTAATAATCTGAGAAAGGCAAATCAAAAAGATAAGTCTTACCTCACATCCTGAAAACTGGCAAGAATGAGGCAGTCCTTCACGTTGGAAGGGTTGTGCAATGACAGATATGCTAAGATGCTGATGTGAGTGCTGTGAGACGGTATGACCATTATGGAAAGCAATTTGGACTTATGCAGACAAAATGACTAAGATGCCACTTGAACCAGAGATTCTATTTGCCGGGCTCATACTCCAAGGAAGGCACTAATAAAAAGAAAAGGTCCCCATACACACCAAAATATTTATAGCAGAACTTTTTGTGACAGCTAGGAATTGAAAACAAAAAAGATGCTTGTCAATTAGAGAACTGCTAAATGAATTGTGGCACGTGAATGTAATGGCATACGATTATGCTGTAAGAATGCATCAGGTCAGCAGAGCCAAGAAAACAATATCCACAGCAACTACAACAATGTAAATGGAAAGGATGACACACACTCCAAATCAAAAGAAAATATAATAAAATTATAAAGCTCAAGCAAGGTTCAAACAAAGAGAGGATAACCCCAATCCATTCCTTGGGAGAGGGGGAAGGTCCACAGTGGTTACACACCTTCTACGTTTTCAGGCTTTTCCAACTTGATGAATTGCGTAATTTCTTTTCCTCTCTAAAGGTACTATTTGTTATATGGGATGGCTTGCTGGTAGGAGGAGAACTACGATGCAAGAAACGTAAGATATCAATAAAAGTTTATTTTGAGAAAAGAAATTCGATAGCATCCCCTATTGCTCCACTCACTATCCCTGTGATTTCCCAGATCCCCGGCCATAACTTCCTTATTTGTGTTATGTTTAGAATATCTGCCCAAAGGTATCTCCTGTGTTTACTTGGTACATAATCAGCATGGAATAAATATTACTCTTTATCCATTCTTCAATCTGAGGATAGGTGCTAGATGACCCCCAAACCATGGCCTATCTAATTAGAAGGAGGCATTGCTGGAAAACCAATGACAGAGGTGTGGGTAAGAAAGAGGAAGAGGAGAACGTTCTTGGATCAGTCAGACCAAGCACATGCTGAAGACGAGCCCTCCAAGCCCCAGCTGGAACACCAACTCTCAGCTAGCTGTTCAAACATGAATTATCCCCAGGGGTAGAGATGCTTTTTATGTCCTACAAAATCACACTAAAACTAAGAGAAGGGTCTCTTTGAGGCCCTGTTTCCCCACTAATACCCTAAATGAAGGCTGAGGACAAAAAAGGCCAGGAATCAGAGTGAGTGAACAGAATCCTGCAGGAGGACTTTGGTGACACTTCCCCCATATTGCCTGGAGAAGGTCCCGTCAATCTTCTTCCCTGGGACCTATCCTGGAAAAGTGGGAATTACACATGCACCAACTCCACATCACAAAAGATTTATAATCACAAGGGTGTCTGTAACTGGAGGCAATTCGATCCATCATTTACTCTTGATTAATGACATTAAAAGCGTCACATCCAGTAGGGAGGTCTTTCATCTTACAGGTAACCTGTTCTAATGTCTCATGACCTTCAGGTTCCAAAAAGTCCTAAATGATATCTAGGCGAGATCTCCTAGAACTGTAGACTGAGGACCTCATACGGCATCCAGGCACACTTTTTCATGTAACCAAAGGAAAGAGTGAAGGCTATAAAAGGTAAGTGGTTCAGGGAAGATTGAAGAGGTAGAAAGTGGCACAATGGGATCCTGACCCAGGCCCAAATTCAGAACTCTTTGCACTACTCCAGGGCATCCCCTCCTGCCCTGTCCCAATGAGTGCCCACCATCTCACATGTGAAGGCTGCTACAGCCACTCCTCCACTTCCTCCTCACCTTTCTTAGATGCCCTGGCAACACTCAACTCCAGTGATGTCTTGTACAGCAGCATATTTGTGCCCCTCCCCCAGCTGCAGGGCCTTTCCTCCTGTCCCCTTTCTACCTATCCTGTATGTACCCATTAATTGACATGCTGTCTCTGACATTTGGGAGGTAAGTTTCAGGAGAACAGGAGCTGTTTTGGATTTTTCTCTGCACTCCCAGTACTTAGCAGGATGCCCAGCATACAGTAAGCACTTTATAAATGCTTCTTGACCGAATTACGAATTGATTAGCACATACACTGTGAGGCCTGACTGGTTCTAAACGTGAAGGGCAGTACACAGAGCTGTGTAGAGCTGACTGAAGGTGGCCATACACCAAGAAATGCCAATTCCATTGAGGAAATATGGAGTTGTCACTGAGTTGCCAGGAACAGAAGTGGTAGAAAAAGGGATGCATTCTTTCCTGCCTATGCTTCAACTGTCCCACCAAGGCCCTCGGGGACCCAAGAGCTCAGAGGCAGTTCTGCGGGGCCACTGTGTACACACAACAAGCACACCACCTCCTCTAAGGAAATGAGAGTAATTTAATTTCTTTTTACTTAAAAGGGTTACTATTTTAGCAATCTGTTTTAATGGGGTATTAACTGGTTTTGTCAATATGGCCAGTGAAAACTGCTCGGTGGGGGGGTTTGTTAACGCTTACGGAAGGGGGTTCAGAAGAGACTTTATTATGGGAAAGTTCCCTTTAGCTCACATTTCTCAAGCTCCTAATGCCCATTACTCATCTCAGAAAAACAAAGAGCTTATTAACATGAACATGCAGCATGGGACCAGCTCTAATCAGCCCGGCCAAATGCTAGGCACTGAGTTGTGTGCTGGAGCACTGGGACATACCCCACCCCCTTCCTCTCCAGTCAGCCCCCCTTCTCCGTAATCACTGAAATATGTCCCACATTGTTAATTCTCCTAGGTTGTCTGGAGTCCTTTCTCTACGTCCTTCCACGTTTGGCTTTCCTGCCCTGCATGCCCCACACTCCTCACTATGAGCCTCCAACATGACCCTGGGCAGCCATGAAGGACCCAGAGCACTGAAAGGGAAGAGACAAAGGAGGCAAGCACACTTACTAAGTAAACTGCCAACAGTGGAAGAGGTGGAAAGTGTGGGATTTGGTCTCTCTGTGCTGGCCCATCTCCTGGGCCCTCTCATCCATTCTCCACAAACCTGCTATAAGGATACTTGTCAAGTACAGCTCAAAGCTCAGCTCAAAAAAGGAAAACTCCCCTATGGGGCGTCTGGAGGCAGCCCTCTCTTCTTTTTCTAGGCCAAGTGCATATCATTCCCCTCCCCCCACCCCTGTTCTGAGCCAAATGGCCCATTTATGCTCCCTGTACACCCTGTCTCTCATCTCTGTGCCTCTGCCCTGGCCATCCCCCATGGTCAGAAGGCCTGTCCTCCTCGTCTTGGCCTCTTAGCATCTCAGCATCCCTCAAGGCTCATCCCAAGAGCTGCCTCCTGGTATAGACAAGTTCTTCCTGCATGCCCCCCATTAGAGTCTCCCCCTCCATCAATCTTCTGTATTTACCTACAGGTATTTTCTTATACATTTTACTATGTGTAAAAAATTTATATATCCCCTAAAGAGACAGCTAAGAGTGCTTTGTACCCCAAAGAAGATCACTGGATCAAGTAAATGCAGGGAGAGGTAACAAGCCCCCACTTCCTCTCATATGACACTCAACAGTGATCTCTCCTGTGCCAATGCATAAGCTGGTAACGGCAGAGGGTTCCGAGGCATGGCTGGCATCTACTGGAGCTGCTCTCACTCTTCTACAAGGAATGCTTCAATTAAATTGCACCATAAAAATGTGCGTATGTATGCATGTGTATGCACATTTATGTGTATACACACAGGCACATGATTCTGTATCTCTGCCCATTCTGTTTCCCCTGACAGATAGATGGTAAATTCCTTAGGGCAGTGCCTTTTTTACTCTTCTTTGCCACATGTTTAGCAGAGAGGCAGGTGTGCACACAGTAGGTGCTAAATAAATACTGAATTTATGAAATGAATCACAGAAGACCCTCATGCTAGTTGGAGTCAGCATGATGCTACCAAAGTTCCTATCACCCCCTACTCGTTAAACTCCAGCGCTCCCTATCACCACCAGGATCAGCATTCAAGGCCTTTCATCATCTGCCCTGTCCTGCCTGTCCAGCCTGCTCACACCTTCCTCCCCAATATGTTTTCCATCCAGTGACACTAGCCTCCGAGATCCTCTCGGCTTCATCTGCCAGGTATGGAATGTTCTTCCTCCTCTGCTCTGACCACTGACTGTTGGAGTTTCCAAGTAAAACCCCATTTTTGACTAGAAGCGTTCCCCAACCCCTCTTAATTCTAGGGTCTTCTTTCTGTTAATTAGTTCCTATTTATTCTGTACACAGCTCAGTTTCAATATTTGCTTGCCTAGGATCTTCTGCATTACATTGAAAACTCATGAAGAGCAGGGATTATCTTTTTATTCTTTTCATTTTCTCAGTTTATCACAGTACCTGGCATACCATAGGAGCTTAATAAATGTTTACTGTTTTGTATGTTCAATGTTTTACTATGTTAATAACATAACATAGGAGCTTAATAAATGTTTACTGAACCACAACTAAGTCTGTACCCCAAAGAGATCAAAGATAAAGCAAAAGGACATTGTGTGTCTGTATATATATATATATAAATATATAATACACACACATACATCACATACATACATACATAAGCATTTGTAGCAGCTCTTTTTGTGATGGCAAAGAACTGGAAATAGAGGGGGTGCCCATCAATTAGGGAATGACTGGAACAAGTTGTGGCATATCATTCTTAACATTTCTCTCCCCAGATGGAACACCTCTTTGGTGTAAGCTGAAGACATTAGGAAGGGAGGAGGAGAACATTGGTGGGCAGATACACAGGCTTCAGGGAACAAGTTGGAGAAATTTGGGATGTGAAAACCAATGCAACAACATGATGCCAAGAAAATGTCCCCCAAAACTAGGATTAAAGGAAGACAAGATTACAGCTCATCTTGCAGTCAGTCCTTGGGGCCAAAAGATAGTAAAGATGCAGAATTTGACCCAAAATAAACAGCAAGTAAATATATTGAGTAGCCTTTCCCTCAACTTGTAGATGGAGTGGAGATTTTTCCACCCTACTTTTCTTCTTCAGAGTGGTTAATGAAATCAAAGGCAAGTAAGCTATATGTGTAGACATCTCTGGCACTCTTTCAGGGAAGGGTTAAGCATTTATGTAGCACCTACTACACGTGGTGCCAAGTGCTTTACAAAGATTGTGAGGTAGGTGCTCTTCTTACTCTTATTTTATAGTTCAGGAAACTGAGGTAAACAGAGAAGTCACTTGCCCAGGATCCCACAGTTGGGAAGTATTCCAAGATTTGATCTCGGGTCTACCTGGGGCCAGGCCCAGCTCTCTCTATATCGTGCTTCCATCTGCCCCACAAACCTTTCAGTAATAGAAAAGGTTCAGAATTCATCTTTTTAAGTTGCTATGCCTGGAGCAGCTCCAGACCTGAGAGCAGGGCACTAAACACTATTGGAGAAAGGTAGAAAATACAGAGAAGCCTTTGCGCCTGCCCTCAGGAGAAGTACAGCTTAGTTTGAAAAGAAAACTCTAGTCTATTAGTGAATCCACTCCTCGCCCAGAAGTGTCTATAAACACACCCACTGAAAGGAAGCCAGAAACCCCCACCCTGTATCTCCAAATGTTTCCTACCAGCAACCAATGGAAAGAAGAACATAACTTCTGCATCTGTGATGATGGCCAACAACGCCCTGGGTGAGACACATGATGCTTTGTCCAAGGCCGCCAGGAGACTGAGCTGACACATGGGACAACTGGTTAACCGAAAAGGAAAGGAAACATAATCCCACCCCACCCTGGGGAGGGAAAAAAAAGTGTCAGAAGAAAAAGCATTGGTGAAAGTAGTGTAACAACATGAATTGAGAAATCGTAGATGGAAGGAGAGGAGGCATAAGAGATTGAACCATCTTAGCCCTGAAACCTTTCTTCCTGCCCCTGATTTTAAGAGGGGGAAGAAAGGGAAAGAGCATAAATTGGGAGGAGGAGAGAGAGGAAGGAAGGAAGGTTAGGGAAAATTATGTCCCATAACTGAGGTGCACAAGTAGACATCTATATACACGCTCTCTTCTGAACCAATCAAAAGAACGCAAAAAGTCGGAGGGAAGGGGAGTTAAAGGAGAGTAGGAAGGGACTTGGTCCTAAGAAGAACAAACTCTAAGGATGTACACACATATTTACAGCTCTATTTGAGAGGTCACAGAAGGGGAATCTGAGGGGTGCCCATGGATTGGGGAATGGGCAAGGAGTTGGGGCACATGAAGGTGAGAGGACACTTTGGTGCTCAACTCTCTATCAGGGTAATGACCCACCAGGATCCCAGGTGACTAATGATGAGGGAAGCCTGCTCACTATCTCAGAGAGATTCCTCCCATGAGGAATGGGACTGAGCCAATGTGGAAACTTATTTTGATTGATTCTACATGTTTGTGATGAGTTTTGCTTTTCTCTTGTCCTCAGTTGGGTGTGGGATGAGGTAGGAGGGTGAGAGGACAGATCTTGACTGATAAACACAATTTTTAACTTTATCTAACAAGTACGGAAAGATGGCAGAGAAAAGACAGAGACTTGTCTGAGCTCTCACAACCTCCCTTCCAAACAAATTTAATGCATCAAAATAAACTCTGGAGTGGTAGAACCCACAAATGGATGGGGTGAAAAAATTCTCTATTCCAAGACAACTTAGGACTACAGGTAAAGTCTGTCTCTCTCATGTAAAAGAGGAGCACAGCCTGGTGAAGGATGTGTCCAGGAAAGCCAGCAGGAGGCACTGAGCCCCAGCACAGCAGGTGAGGGGCACAGCAGGTCACCCGTGAGACCTCAAGTCCCTGGTGCAGCAAGTGGGCAGCCAGGCCCAGCGGCCCTGGAACACCAGATTAGTAGCCAGGTCCCTGGCATATGAGTTTGGGAGAATGTCTCTTGTACCTCAGGAGCAGAGCACAACTTTAAAAACCATGAAAGACGTTGCAAAAATGAGCAAAAAAAAAAAAAAAGCCAAAAAAGAACCTGATCTTAAAACTTACTGTGGTAACGGTAAAGACCAAAATACAAACTCAGATGAGGACAACAATGTCAGAACACCTACATGCAAAGCCTCAAAGAAAAGTATGAACTGGGCTCAGGACTAAAAATAACTCCTGGAGGAATTCAAAAAGATTTTAAAAATCAAATAAGAGAGAAGAAAAACTAAGAAAAGGACAGAGAATGAAGTAAGAGAACCATGAAGAAAGAGTCAACAGCTCGGTAAAAGAAGCCCAAACAATGGAGAAGATGCACAAAAACTCAATGAATATACCATGGCACCTGCACAAAAAATGACCACGTATCAGGGCAAAAAACCTTACTATCAAATGCAAACAGACAGAAATAAATGCATCCTTTTCAAATCATGATGCAATAAAAATTACATTAAAGGATCATGGAAAGGCATTAAAAATTAATTGTAGTCCAAATAATTTAAAACTAAAGAATGAATGGGTCAAAGAATAATCATAATCAATAATTTCCTTTAAGAGAATGACAACAATGAGACAACATTCCAAAATTTACTGGATGAAGCCAAAGCAGTACTTAGGGGCAAATTTCTAACTCTGAACACTTACATTAATAAGATAGAAAAGAGCATATCCATGAATTGTACATACAACTGGGGAAAAAAAACCTGAAAACAAATTAAAACAACTTAACAATCCCCAATTAGACACCAAATAGAAAATCCTAAAAATAAAGGGATTAACAAAATTGAAAGAAAACACACACACACACACATACTATAAAACACTGAATTAATAAATAAAACTAGCAGTTGGTGTTATTGGGGAAAAAACCAATAAAACAGATAAATTACTGGTTAACTTGATTAAAAAAAGAAAGAAGAAAACCAAATTACTAATATCAAAAATGAAAAGGATGAATTTACCACCAATGAAGAGGAAATTAAAGCAATAGTTAGGAACTATTTTGCCCAATTACATGCCAATAAACCTGACAATCTAAGTGAACTTATTAAATTGATCAAATTAACAGAAGAGAAAACAATACTTAAATAATCCTGAATTCAGATTTCTTTTTTTTTATTTGTTTATTTAACTTTTTACATTCATTTTCACAAAATTTTGGGTTCCAAATTTTCTCCCCTTTTATCCCCTACCCCCACCCCCCAATACCCCAAGCAATCTAATTTTCCCTATCTCCAATCTGCCCTCTCTTCTGTCATCCCTCCCTCCCTTCTCTTGTCTCCATTTTCTCTTTTCTCCTGTAGGGCCAGATGACTTTCTATTCCTCATTAACTGTATGTCTTCTTTCCTAGTAGCAACAACAATACTAAACAGTTGTTCCTAAAACTTTGAGTTCCAAATTCTCCCCATCCCTCCCTCCCCACCCATTCCCTTTGGGAAGGCAGGCAACTCAATATAGGCCATATCTGTGTAGTTTTGCAAATGACTTCCCTGATAGTCGTGTTGTGAAAGACTAACCACATTACCCTCCATCCTAACCTGCCCCTCACTGTTTCTCTTCTGTCTTTTGATCCTGTCCCTCCCCAAGTGTTGACTTCAAATTGCTCCCTCCTCCCTTTGCCCTCCCTTCCATCATCCCCCCGCTTGCTTATCTCCTTCTCCCCCACTTTCCTATACTGCAAAATAGGTTTTCATACCAAAATGAGTGTGCATTTTATTCCTTCCTTTAGTCAAATGTGATGAGGGTAAACTTCTTGTTTTTTGTTTTTTGTTTTCTCAGCTCTCCTCTTTTTCCCTCCACTAATGTCTCCTACGTGCCTCTTAAATGACATAATTACCCCCTTCCATTTCACCCTCTTTCCTCCCACTACATTTCTCTCTCACCATTTACCTTAGTTTCTTTTAAGATATGGTCCCATCCTATTCAATTCACTCTGCGCTCTCTGTCTCTGTATGTGTGTGCATGTGTGTATGTGTGTGCGCGTGCATGCGTGTACATGTGTGTGTATAGACCCACCAACTACCCAGATACTGAAAAGTTTTAAGAGTTACAAATATGGTCTTTCCATGTGGGAATGTAAACAGTTCACTTCTGGTAAGTCCCTTAAGACTTCTCTTTGCTGTTTACTTTTTCATGCTTCTTCTCATTCTTGTGTTTGAAAGTCAAATTTTCTTTTCAGCTCTGGTCTTTTCATCAAGAATGATTGAAAGTCCTCTGTTTCATTGAAAAACCATATTTTCCCCTGGAGTATTATACTCAGTTTACTTGGGTAGGTGATTCTTGGTTTGAGTCCTAGTTCCTTTGACTTCTGGAATATCCTATTCCATACCCTTCGATCCCTTAATGTAGAAGCTGCTAGATATTGAGTAACCCTGATTGTATTTCCACAGTACTGGAATTGTTTCTTTCTAGCTGCTTGCAATACTTTCTCCTTGAGCTGGGAGTTCTGGAATTTGGCCACAATGTTCCTAGGAGTTTCTCTTTTTGGATCTCTTTCAGGTGGTGATTGATGGATTCTTTCAATACTCATTTTGCCCTCTGGTTCTAGAATGTCAGGGCAGTTTTCCTCGATAATTTCATGGAAGATGATGTTTAGGCTCTTTTTTTGATCATGACTTTCAGGTAGTCCCATAATTTTTAAATTGTCTCTCCTGGATCTATTTTCCAGGTCAGTTGTTTTTCCCATGAGATATTTCACATTCTCTTCCATTTTTTCATTCTTTTGGTTTTGTTTGGTGATTTCTTGGTTTCTTGTAAAGTTATTAGACTCCATCTGTTCCATTCTAATTTTGAGAGAACTATTAAATTCAGTGAGCTTTTGAGCCTCTTTTTCCATTTGGCTCATTCTGCTTTTGAAAGCATTCTTGTCCTCATTGGCTTTTTGAACCTCTTTTGCCAATTGAGTGAGCCTATTTTTCAAGGTGTTATTTTCTTCAGCATTTTTGTGGGTCTCCTTTACCAAGGTATTGACCCGTTTTTCATACTTTTCTTGCATCTCTCTCATTTCTCTTCCCAGTTTTTCCTCCACCTGTCTAACTTGCTTTTCAAAATCCTTTTTGAGCTCTTCCAAGGCCTGAGCCCACCCGACATCCCCCTGGGATGTCTGGGGTACTGAGGCCCCGCCCTCCACGTCTTTCCCTGATGGCAAGGATACGTCCTCGTCATCAGATCCGAAGGTCGGGATCATTTGCATTTGTTGGAAAAAACTCTCTATATTCTTATTTTTCTTCCCTTTTCTAGGCATTTTCCCAGCCAGTTACTTGACTTCTGAGATTCCTGTCCACCCCCGCCTAGATCCGCCCAGCTAGTGCTTGGGGTCTGAGATTCAAATGGGCTTTCCGCGCCGCCCAGCTGCTAATCAATGTGAGCTTTAGTTCTGGTGCTGGGGTGGGGGCAGGGCCGCCTCCCAGGCTCAGTTCCCTCAGGGGCTTTATGCAGAGACCTTCAGTAATGAAGATCCTGCCTGCTGCTGGGGGATTCCCGGGCCACCGCAGCCACGCCGCACTGCCTCCGCCGCTGGTCCTGCCTCTGCCGCTTCCTCCCGAGGGGGCCCAAGCCACGGAGACCCTCCGCTCCCCTCCTCCAGCCCAGCCGTCTCTCTCACTGACCTGTAGCTTCTGTGGGTGGAGGGACCTTCCCGGCCACCGGAGGTTCCGTCCCTGAAGCCTGTTCGGATCAGCTTCTCTGGGGCCGTGACCAGGGCAGCGCTGGGGTGGGGTCCGCTTTCTGGGGCACGACGGACCCTGTGGATGGCTCTCCAGGGCTCTCTGGAACGGAAATCTCTTCCACTCTGTTTCTTCACACCTTTTAGTGATTCAGAACTTATGGGGATCTCTTTTTACATTAATTCTATGGGCTGTAGGTCCGGAGCTCATAAACGTGCGTCTTTCTACTCCGCCATCTTGACTCCACCCACCCTGAATTCAGATTTCACTGTAGACACCAGCTCTGTGACCCTGGGAAAGCCATTTAACTTAGTGGCCTCAGTTTTCTCCAACATAAAATGAGGATAATAGTCACATCTGGCTACCAGGGCTGTTGTGAGAATAAAAGGATATAACATTTGTAGAGCACTTAGAACAATGCCTAGCACCTAGAGGTGCTATCTATACAAATGCTTATTTCTTTCTCTTCCTTTCCCTTTTCTATAAGAGAGATTATAAGAAAAAAACTGCATTGCTGAAGTCTGGATAACCTGTCTATGGCATTCCCTTGACTACCAGTCTAATAACCCCATCAAAAATGAAAACAAGGTTAAATCTGGCATGCTGTGTGTGTATGAGATGAGGCTACAGCTGTTCTTACGATCACTCTCTCTCTGTAAATTGACAAATCCTGTCTAAAAATCTTGTCCACATTCAAGAATTTGGCCAGGAATTGAGGTCCTGTTCACTAATTTTGCAGATTCCTCCTCTTCTCTTTTTTGAAAATTGAGACAACCTATCTGTCCTTCTCTTGTGTTGCAGCATTCTCCCCAAATTCCATCATCTTTCCAATAGCCCTGACCATGGCTCAGCAAACCATGTTTGCCAGGTGTGATGTACACGTCCATTGAGAGCTGGTGACCTGACCTCATCAAGGTCAATTTACTTCTTCCTTAAGGTTCTATTCACTTATGTGAGCTTTCTGTTGGTTATGAACCCCGTCTCTTTTTATCATTCCCATTTTATGGAGAATCTCCTTGATGGAGAAAAGAGAATAAAAACGAGAGCTAAATAATCTATGCAGTCATGAATTGCTTCTTTCAACCAGTCTTGAGGGAGGGCCCACTTTGCTCACAGCACTGTGCTATCTGCTGGAAGTGGATAAGAGGTAGCAAAGGAAGTGGACCTCGCTCTTGCAGAGTTCACAGTCTCAGTGAAGAATCAAGAATAAGGGAAATGCCAACTCAAACCAACACAAAGGAGTAATTAACTCATTACTGAATGGATGGGAGTCAATGGACAACAGCAGAAAAGAGAACCTGGGTTCAAATCTCAGCTCTGCTCTTTACTATCTTCTGTAAGTCAATGAGGCTGTTGGGGCCGATCTTCTATCTGTAAAATGACGTGGTTGAACTTTATTATCCTGAAAGTCCTTTCTAACTAAATCTTATAAATCAAATACTAAAACATGGCTAATGAATTTTCATTGGAATTTTTTGAGGCTGAAAACATGGCTAAAATCTTCTGCCTCACTTGGCATCACCTGGGTGCTCTCCATTTCTTTCTGGCCTTTAGCAACATGAGACTTCTCCTATTTCCTGGAATCTAGGACACTCTCATTGGCTTGCTCTGTGACTGTCCCAAGTAACTCTTCTCCAGAGGATGAGAGGACCTGCCAGATCCCTGACAGCATGACAGTCAGATTAGGGTGGCATTGAACCCCAGGTTGAGTAGCACATCCTTTCATGCCTGCTCCATGTAGGGTTGCCTCCCAGATTCCAAACCTCTTTAGGGCAGGGATCATGTCTTATACTGCTTCTGTATATCCTGGGAGCGGTTAGAAACGGCAAGTTCTGAAATACCACTGAAAGGTTTAAAGCACTGTCCATGTGATGTCTGTGGATCCTCACAGCTTTGGGAGCAGGCTCTGACTGAAAGAGGCTCAATTTCCTAGGGCGCACAATTAGTCCAGCATCTAAGCCAATCTTTGAACTCACATCTTCTTGACTGTAAATCCAGCCACCCTAACCACTGAGTCACCCAGCTGTTCTTAAGGAATATGAGTGTGATTTCACATGAATAACTGATATCCCATTTCTGGCCTTTTGGGGAGAAGGGAAGGAAAGGGAGGGAAAGAATTTGGAATTCAAAATGTGTGTGGGGGGAAAGAAGGTTAAAAATAAAGCTTAACTAAAAATAAGCTTAACTAAGCTTAGCACCATACTTCGCCTACCACTTCGGGTGGACATGGTAAGGTCCTCAGTAATGCCTGTGGTCAGACCAGTGAAGGCACAGATGTTGGGTGAATGCAGAGAAGAGCAGCCAAGGTAAAATGTGACATTCAAGGGATGTCCAAGACTTTCCAAACAGAAAGGGCCTCAGAGGCCATCCAACCCAACCCTGGCCTCAGCCAAAGTCCATGTTGCATCTCGGTTGTGTCTGTCCATCCCTCTGTCCATCTCATATATCCATCCATCCAGGCATCCATCCATCCAGATACACATATGTTTCTATAAAGAAAGGTGGGCCTCCATTTCAGGGAGAAGCTTGGTTTCACTAAAAGTCCTAACAATTTCCTGAATGCAATCCAGCCTGGTTCCGTCTCCTGGTCGGCTGTGGCCCAGCTCACTATCAATCTGCTCCCTATACTAATGGACTGCTACCATGAGTTGTTTGTCTGACTAAGAGGCTTTCTTCTTCTGCTTGCTTTTTCCCTGTGTACATGGGTAGTTGGAATAAACTCTTTTTCATGTTTAGAAAGTTCTGCCAGAGCATACAGGATGTCCGCAAAGAGGTGTGGGATCCACAGAAAAGAGGAGCTGACCATACAGTGAGAACCAGGCCTAGCCAATGAAGACACAGGCCATGGGCTCCGCTGCTCTACACCCAATATCAAGAGGTCTAGAAGAAGACTGCCAGCATCATGAGAATGGAAGGAAGGAGATTCAGTAGTCATATTAATCTCATATTGGCACAGATGAATTCACAGACTCATGAAAATATGACGGATCTCTTTACAGGCCTCACAATCAATCCACAAAACCTTCTTAAGCACTACATGCCAAGTACTATGCTAGGCACTGGAAATCCAAAGACACAAATGAGATATTCCCTGTCTCCAAATAAGAGTTGCCAGAACATGATATCCTATAGGAGGAGATAACACAGACATAGAGAAGCACATGCAAAATAAATCTACGGTAACTTTAGTGGCTAAGGAGACCCTAGAAGATCAGCAGGGGGAGCAGAAGAAGCCACAGGGAGGAGATGGGCATTGGAACTGAGCTTCAAAGAAAACTAGGGATACTGGATGCTGTCAGAATTCAATGAAATGGTGTGTCAACCAAAGCAAATGTTTCTACATAAAATATTCTCATTATGCAGAACAAAACTATTCCTCTGCCTTGGTTAGTATCAGTCCGTCAACCAACATTTATTAATTTCCAATGTATGCCAGGCACTATACAAAACACTGGAGACAGGAAGAAAGGCAAAAGCCAGATCCTCCTTCCAAGGGGTTCCCATGGGCTTGTGTGGGAGAAGGGGGAACATCATGCAAACAAGGACAAATAATCAAGCTATATGCAAGTAAACCAGAAAATCTCAGAGGGCAGACACTAAGAATAAAGGAATGGTATAAGGCTTCTAGTAGAAGGTGGGATGAAGCAAAGAGGAGGAAGGGGGTTGCAGACATGGTGGACAGGAAAAGTCAAGCAGTAGAGCTCAGAAGAGTGAATGAGAGAGGAAGGGAAGGCATCGACTGTGGATGACCTCCAGGAGGACAGCCACAAAAACCCACAGTGAGTAGGGCCAGCAGGATGGGCATGGGGGAGAGTGGTGTTTAAGGATGGAGGAGACAGGGGCATGTCTGAAGGCAGTAGAAGAGTAGATAGTGAATAGAAAGGGAGAAACTGAAGATAAAAGAGTGACAGTATGCTAGAAAACACAGGCCAGAATGGGATCGTGGATGTAGGTCACGGGCTTGGCCTCACCTCTGGGTGAGACAGGAGTGAAAGAGGAGATAGGGCAGAGGGCATCTGGGGGAGGGGGCCAAGGGAGGCGGTACTCTGGAAACATTCCAAATGTTTCTCAGTGAAATATGAGGCAAGGTTCTCAGTGCAGAGGCTGGGGGGTGGGATGCTCTGGGAAGTCTGCAGGAGGATGTATAGGTCTGGAAAAGTCTCTGTGGTGACTGAGAAAGTGGGTCAATGATGGAGTGTCCAAGGATGACCTTGCCACAGGGTCAGGTAACATGCAGGAGTGACAGCCCTGGGAGATGGGAGCAAGCCAGGGTGGAGGCCGAAGAAGGGGCCAAGGTACTGGAGAGATGATGTGCAGGTGAGACCTGCACCAGCTCACCAAGTTGCCAAGACAGGAAAGGAGAGAGGAGTCCATGCATGGGGGGTGGTGTGCGAAAGAACGGAGGGTCAGAGTGAAAAGTTCCAGGTTTCAAGGGCTTTGGAGCTCTGAGGAAGAGGCAGGATGGAATGATGAAGGGCACTCTATGGACATCTAGCTCCTCACCTGGTCGTTTGGCTGAAACTGCTGCCTTAGATGAGGCCAGTGACCACTAGTGAACAAGACCTGTGTACTTCCTTTGAGCCACCTTCTATTCTGATGCAGTGTTGGAGCCTGTTGTCCCGTGGCTAATTCTGGATGCTAAGCACTTCGGGAGTGATGACCTGGAAGGTGTCTTGAGTCTAGAATCCCATGACCTCCCTGTGTTTTCCAAACCTGATAGATTTCCCTTCTTTCATTGTTTTCACCTCTGAGGCAGCCGATGGTACAGAGGATGGAGACTTGGATCTGGAAGTCAGGAAGACGTGAGTTCAATTCCAGCCTCAGACACTTACTAGCTACTAGCACTTGTCTGCCTTAAGTTTCCTCAACTGTACAAAAGGGAATAAAATGGCACTTACCTCACAGGATTGTTGTAAGGATCAGGTAAGATAATAGTCTTAAATCACTTAGGACAATGTGGTCACACAAAGTAGGCCCTTAAGAGATGCCGTTCTCCCTCTCCATCCAATCTTTTCCATTGCTGCCTGATGAATCTTTCTTATGTATACATAGCTCTTGTCATGCTCAAAACCTTTACCAAGTCAAGTTCAAACTTCTTAGCCTGACTTTCAGGGCCTTCACAGGAGGACACCACTCTACTTGCCAAATTTACCACATGTAACTTCCACACATCACCCAAGTGCACTTGAGCCAGACTGGACCTCTCCACATACATCCTCTCTACAATGCTCCCTCGGATGTCCCTGAACCTCCAAAGCTGAGCTTCCTGTCCACCCCTGAACAGAAGCCTGTGCCTCCTTCAGACTTCACCCAAGTTTGGGGGAATCTTTAACCCTTTTCTCCCAAACCCCATCAGTTCCCAAGCCCTGACTGCGTCTGACCAGGCCTCAATAGTTGTCACTTCTGCTTCTGGTGCCCTCACCTCACTAGCACTTGCCTGGGTAAATGTTCAACCTACCAATGTCACCAAGTGAGATATATTCCCCTCAAGAGGAGGTAATCAGCCCCAACCAGGCAGTGGGACACTTCCTTACCTGTCTTGCTCTGGAACCCTTTGCTTAAGCCAGGCCAGGCTCCTGATGAGCTTCTATGTAGGTTTTTCTCCTTATCAGGAAGATCATGATTACCTCCTCTCTACTGCTAATCCACGACCATTACTCCCTTTAACCAAAAGTTCAACCATCTCCAATAGAACCATTCACCAATTAACTGAAAAGCAGTCAGCACAGGGGAAAGCATCTGGCTCAGAAGACACAAGTTCAAATTCTACTTCTGACACTTAACTGTATGACCATGGGGAAGTCACTTAACCTCCTCAGGCTTCAGTGTCCCGCTATGTAAAACGAAGCGGTTAGATTGGATGTCCTCTGAGGTCTTTTACGGGACCTGGGAGCCTCTCCCTCCAGACAGACTAGTGATCTTCCTCTTATTTTGCTCTGACAGAAACTAATTACACCACTTCTCTCAGGCAATCAGTCTCCTGGCACACAGTATGTGCTTGACTCTGGGTAGTGAATGAATGATTCTGTTCTGAGTAATTAATACCTGACAGGCACTATTTCAATTCCTTTTAAATTCATAAAACAAAACTTCAGAAGTTCATTTCAGTTGAAGCCCAGAGAGCTTAGCCTGGATAAGCATCACTTTTCTATCATGTTCCCGCACCATTCCTTTCTAAAGACCAAGATGGAAGAGTATTCTGAACAAAGGTCAATGCCACACCCCTCGAAGGAAAGCATCAGATTTCTGATGGTCCTCCTTCCTGTTACCTCAGCATGACGAGTGGTACCCCAGCAGATCATATGCATATCAATAACATAAGCAGGACAAGTAGGGGGAAGCCGGTCATTTGAAGAGGAAAGGAGGCTTCTCCAAACCCCACCAGGCTTCTCTGATGAAGAGCTAAGAACGCCCCTTTTCCCATCTCTGGTAATAGAGGGTTGAGCATTAGTCACGCCTTTCATTTCATCACAGCCAAAATGCCAAAGCATCAAACACTAGAGACATGAAGGTCATGCCCAAATCATCTCTAAAGATTGCTGAATTCCTGTTCCTGGGCACAGCCCAGCCCCTGAGGTCTTTCTCCTTCACCCATCTCCTTGCCATATGCATTTTATAGCCACTGGTTTCATCCCAAGTCATGCTTGCCTTTCTCAATTGCAGTTTTCCTTGGAGTACTTTTTCAGCAGAGGCCTCCCAGGATCCAGCTGCTCCAGGCCAAGGACTATCTTTAGAGGTTACAAGTTAAAATATAAAGCAATGGGAGAACAGCCACTCCCCCGCAAACACACACACACAGACAAACACAGACACACACACACATGCAACCCTGAGCTACTTGAAGAAATGTGTACAAACATCTATCTCTCCACATGCGTATATATGTATTTGTATGCATGCATTTAAACACCTTTCCCTTTCAAACTTTCCAATAAGCTATTTAATAACCTGACAAAGTTCAGGGTATTAAAATATTAACCAAAGCTTCCAGGAAAACCTCTATAATCTCAATTGTTTATTTAAGACCTTTACAAACCTTATAAAAAATTAACTGGGCTAGGAAAAAACACCATAGCCATAGAAGAAAGTTTACAAAACACAATGGCTGAGACGCCTGACTGTCTGCCAATGGGTCCCTTTTGACTTCCACATAGGACGCATTACTCAGTTCCTAACTCGTCAATACTCTAAATAGAGCGTTTCTCCTCCCAAACACCTCATTAGCCTGGACCGCGCTGGTTTGGGTTGGTTTTTCTTTTTGAAATTGCACTATTCTGAAGGTGCTTGGCCTTTTTCTTCTCCTCCATCCACAAACCCCTTAGTTCAGCACATGTGAAGCCTGAGGTTTCTTTGATAGTGACTTGAAAGGATCAGCTTCTCAGGTTCCCAACTGCACTTGGATAGAGGCCCATCTCCATCCCTGAATCTACTTTATAGAAGGGAATGAGTCATTGAGAGGAAGTGACTTGTCCAAGGTCACTTTTGCCTAAGGTCAGTGGATGGATGACCCTGACTCTCCATTACTTTACCAGACCCTTCTCAAGGATGAAAGCAAAGAGGCTAATTTTCCTTCTTAATTTGTCCACTGTTCTCAAAGGAGGCTTCCAAAGAATACAAGTCTCGTCTTTCAGGGAAGAAAAGAACCTTTCCTGTTTCTTGAAAGGCAGTAACAGAAAGTCTAATGATACAAAGGCCCAAATAAGTCAGACAAAACCTAGGAGAGGGAAATTTTATCAATGACCCATCGTGCACCCAGAAAATACTCTCTGAATCAATTGTATTTCAGGCAATTGAGCATGAAATCATCTAATTTTATTTGTATTTCTTTTAGTGGCATGGATTAAGCCCTTCAATCCCAAGGAAATAAGCCCTTCCCCCCATCCTTAACCCCATCTGGAGGGCCCTAACGGGAGCTACAAAATACCAGGATTGTTCATCAGAGCATATCTGTCTGAAAACAGCAAAATATGTTAACAATTAGAGAAAAGGAAACCTGAAAGGTTGTCTTGTTAATTAAGGGACTGGCTATCAAAGGGCTCATTAAAAGCTACTGAAACTGAATGGCTATTAAAATAAACACCCATTAATCTGAACACACAAATGCTTGGCAATCAACATTCTGAGAGCAATGACCTACCTCCCTGCAAGCCTCAGGGTGAAGCAGGGCATCCCACCTCCTAGAGATCAACTGAAGGCCCAGTCTAACACTAAGGCACTCCTTATGGCTTTTTTAAGGCTAAGTAAAACAAACTGACCCTCCGCTTCTAAAATCACATGACAGCACACACCCCTAAGAGATGTAGGACAGGAGGGGACACACGTCATCAAATAGCTCACACCCTGACACCATGGTGCAGCGTCAATGAAAAGTATCCAGAGGCTCAAGAAATGAGCAAGGACCTCGTTGGATAAGAACCACGTGTTGGGGACATTGTAAGGGGAACTCCTGAGGTGGCCCCAATCAGATTAGATGACTTTGTGGCTCCGGGACAAAAATGATGGGCTAGCTCTGAGGTCACCTAACCACAGGAAATAGCCCAGAGACTTAGTGACATGAAGAGGTGACTACAAGGTAATTAACAGGCAGAAAATGACATAGTCACAGAAGTCCAATGTGAAAATTTAAGACAGGTGAGCTGTGAAGGAAGGACTACATTCATTTTTGTACCTAAGCCCCAAGTGAGACAGGAACAGACTGATGGAAAAAAAAAGAAAAGAAGTGGGAGTTGGCAGATTTAGAGGAGTATCTGCAAGACTGGTTAAGACCAATTCCATCTATCAGAGGAAAGTGCTAATGAGACCAAGGACATGGGTTCAATCCCACTATGGGCCAAATTAGCTTCCCCATACCCTATGGTCACTTTACTTGGGCCAGCTGTCTCAGCAACACATAATGTGAGCCACAAGGGACCAAAACAGGAAACAAGGATCATTCCAATTCTGGTAGATGCTTCTACTAAGCAGGAAATCATAAGAAATTTGATTTGATCCTCACAAGGGACTTCAGGAAGCCTAAATAGTCTTAGACCTATTTTAAAGGTGAGAAAATGGCGGTCAAGTGAGCTTGGCCAATTTACTTCAGAAAGTTTAAACCAAGGTCTTCCGATGATCAGCGCTGTCAGCCCCCAAACAGAGGGGCAGGTAAAACATGCAGTCATCCAGGTACTTGGCTGAAATGTCTTTGGTCTGTGTCAGTTGTGTGGAAGCCAGTAACATGAGTTTCCAACTGTTTATTGCCCAGGCCCTGCCTGGTCTGGGCTTTGCTTACACTGCCCAGGGGCAGGAGTATTTGATTTCCCCCAGCCATGATTGGCCAAGCCTGAATGTTTACCTCCACGCTAAAGTTTATTCCAATAGAGACATTCTTCACTGATTGAGGCCTTTGGGTTGAGTCAGGCTACTTAGTGTATAAAAAAGACCCCACCCACATCCATGGGGGAATGGGGGTGGGGGAGAGAAACCTCTGCTTTTCCTGTAGGTGAATGCTCTAACGACTCTGTACCAGAGTCTGGGGTTCTGGGATGGCTTTGTTCCATTAATAAGGGAGTGTGACAACACGTGCCTTGATTCAACCCTGATCTCTGAAAGTTAGTCACCTTGACTGATATAAATGCTCATCACGGATACATGAAAAGAGCTTGTCAAAAAATATTTAATCGTGAGGGAGCTTCTTTTTATGTTGAGTTAAAATTAATCTGACTGTAAATGCTACCCAGTAAGTTCTGTCCTCTGTGGAGCAAACAGAAGTCAGTTCATCTATCATTCAGCAATCATTTTAAGCATGTGAACAGAGTGCCAGGCTTGGGGTCAGAAAGATCTGAGTTCAAATCCTGCCTCAGATACCCACTAGCTGCATGACCCTGGGCAACTCATTTCACGTCTGTGTGGGGAGAGTTCTAGCCCCTCCTTCCCAGGGTTGTTGTAAGGATCTAGTAAGATGATATCTGTAAAGGGCTTAGTACAGTACCTAACACACAGTAGGCACGACATAAAAAGGAGACATTTCATATCAGGCTCTGGGGATACAGAGACAAAAACAAAACTGGCCTCAAGCAGACAAATGCATAAATACAATCTCGATGTATAAGGGAGGATGCCCTCTCCATTCCTGCTGAAGTGCCAGTCAGATGCTTTAATAAATTAAGAAATCGAATGGGATGAAAGAGTCAATTCAAATGGATGCAGAACACAGACTACAAACATGACTGGAGCTGGGGAAGAGGAGAAAGGAAAACTAGATGAAGCAATGGGGTGAATGAAAGACATCAGACTCCTGGGAGGGGTGGGGAGGGTGCTGGCAAGGAGACTGCAGAGCTCAAGGGAGTCATCCTGGGTCACCATTATGGCCTTGGACTCCTTCAGGGCAGCCAGGCTGAAGGGTGGAGGAGGAGGGACAGAGGGAAAAGATTAGGTTTTTAAATGCTGACTTTGCCTTTAGAAAGAGTGGTAACCATAGGCAGTTACAAGTCTTCAAAACTAAGCTGGATTATACTTATTAAGAATATATTTGGAAGAAAGCAGCTGTGGGGGAGAAACATCCCCAGGGAAGACACAGAGATAGATCTAACAATGAATTGCTTTGCCAAATGACAGCTATCTCTGGCTGGGGACTTGGAGCTCACACACCCTTGGACACTACTTCTCAGGGTGACTATCATTTATGCCAATAAAATCCATCTGGACAACACACCAGTAGTAGAATGAGAGGCAAATACGAGTAGTTGTAAAACCCCAAAGTCCACACTCAAGCTTTTAGATATGTGAACTTTATCTCCCCACTAGATTATAAGCATCTTTAATTAATCAAACAGCATTTATGTCAAACTAAAATCAAGCCTTCCTCAATGGTCCTACTTCTGTCCTCTGGGACTAAAGAGAATAGGGCAGGCCATCCAACAAGCAATTACTAAGGTGCCACTATATGCTAGGCATAACAGACAAAAACCAACAGTGCCTTCCTTCAAGGAGCTTCTATTCTAACTTTTAATTTTACACAGTACTCTGGACAATCCTCATCTGTTTACCCCTCACAGAAGTTCCTGTTGGAGGGGTGGGGAGGAACATATTTTCTTTGAATGTGCAGATCATGTCACAGCACTACACACAAACAAGGTGTTCAAAAAGGGAAGGATTTAGAAACCACTGATGGCATTTCACACTATTGGCTTCCCCGTCCCTCTGACTACTCTTCTCATGGGGTTCTCAAGTCCCGGCTGGGTCCTCGTTCTCTCCTCATGGTGCCCAGGGTGCACCTCGAGGCCCTATCTGCCTCAGTCACCAAGGTGGTCTCAGGATCATCTGGGTTTTTCATTCACTAAAAGGTCAAGGTCCTTTTAGAGATACTGAATTTACTTAGTTGTATTCACATTGTAGATTATTCTTTGGTTCTGTTGATTTGACTCTGCCTCGGTATATACAACTCTTTCTACTCCCTTTTCATTGCACAGTGATACCACAGTACATTCACATCACAGCAGCAAGTGAGAGACACCTCACTGCTGTCATTCCTTTGTTTTCACAAAGGAGAGACTACTAACATTTGGGATATAGTGGAGCTTGATTTCTGACTTTGATCCCTGTAGAGTATAATCTCAGTAGAGCCATGAGCATAATGGTAATTGAGAGTTTGAAATTCTTCCTCCGAAACCTTTTCTTCCCTCATGTACGTTTACCACTGCTCTGTTGGAGAATGGCTCGTGGTATCACATATTTATGTCAATTTCCTACGCCTTAGACATTTATTGGTGATATTTAAGGTAATTACACTTATCCCCTTTAGACAATTTATCTAATTTTCTCCTCATTGATTTTATTCAAACAAAAGCACTTACTTTTGAAGTGGACATTATTCTTCCCTGGGCCCCTAGGCTGAGAGATATCTGTTAGGTTATTGGGCAGAGTTGGATAACCTGCCTAGTAACAGGGTTTTTTTTGGGCCCCCTTTCAAAATGTTATTCCCCTTTGGGTTGTGAAATATCTGATGAATTGTTAACAGTCATTTCTTGTTTAGTCCATTTGCATGGTAACCACCTGTGCCCCCCTAATGTTAGACCCCCATTGCCAGGTAACCACCTTCTGCTGAGCCCCCTCCCCTTCCTGACAACTACTCTATGTTGAATGACAACCAGTCTGTGATTTGCTACCTCTCCTCTGTTGGTATCCTTTGCCTAGTAGCACCCTGACAACCACCTTCTGCTTGGGGGTTCTTGCCTAGCAGCAAGCCCCCCTCTTGCTCTATCAGAACTCTGTTTGTTGTGGAAACCGCAAGGCTGTACCGAGTAGCACCAAAATGCTTAAAATGCACTCGTCCACCTCAGTTCAGGGCTGTCTCCTCTGGGTCTCTCCATGAGGCAGTCGCCAGCCTGGCTAATAAATGATGCTCTCGAAATTCCCAATTAATTTTGCCTGTGACTTATTAACTCCGTCCATTTCACTTTTATATAATGAAAGTTGTCAGTTTTGACTTTTAAAATCCTCTATAACCCTTTTAGGTTATAGGTTAAGATTTCTCCCCATAACCAAAGTTGTGAAATGTACCTAATCTCACTATTTCTACTTAAAAAAAAATCTCTTCGACACAAGTTGGGCATCCATTCTGGATACCATGTAAGATGTTGGTTTAAATCCAGTTTCTGTCAAACTACTTTTCAGTTTTCTCATCAATTCCTCTTAAAAAGAGTGTCCTTCTCCCGGTATTTTATGCTCTCCTGAGTCTGCCGAATGCCAGTGCTGATGGGCTCTGCTTCCTGCTGATGCATCCATCCCACAGAATCCTTTTTATTTGTGTAATCAGAACCAAAGAATTTTGAGAACTATCTTCCATAATACAGTTTGAGATCAGGCAATACTCATCCCCAATTTATTCTTATTTTTGCTCATGATTTTCTTGAAATTCTAGGCCATTTGTAGTAATCTCTGAATTAAAAAAAATTATCTAATTCTATAAAGTACCTCCTTGGCAACTGGACTGGGTATTTGACTTGACAGCTTTAAATATAAATAATAGCACTGTTTTGGTTTTATTGGCCCAATCCAACAATGGGACTAGAATGGATTTTTTCCAACGATTTAAGTCTTGTTTATTTTTGTAAAGAGTGTCTTCTACATTTAGTTATAAATATCTTGATTCAGAGTCTTGGCCAATTCCCAGATATTTAATGCATTTTGTGATTATCTTGAATGGTGTTTCTTCTTATTGTTTCTTCCTTCTTTTTATTAATGATGTTTATGGTTTCATGTTGTTTTCTGTATCTTGCTGAATCTATAAATTGTCTCAATTAAATTTTTTCGTGGATTCTCTGAGGCTGTGTAAGCAGAACATCATGAAATCTGAAACAGGGATGGCTGTGTTTCGCCTTTTCTGGAATCCATCTCTTTAATTTGATTTTATTACTAGTTAACAATTCCTAGAACTATGTTAAATAATAGGGAGGAGAGAAAGAATCTTGTTTTACTCTCACTTGTGAGACAAAAATTTCTAGCGTCCTCCCATTGAAAACAACTAGATACGCTAATCAGGACAAAGATCCAAGACAATTCAAAAGGCCCCATGGTGAAAAATGCTATCCACCTCAGGAAAGAGAAGCCATCAACTTCAGGTGGTTTGAAGCACCCACCCTCTTTTTGCTTTCCATATCTTGTACATGCACGCATCTGCATGTATGTGTTGTTTTCTCTTGTAACGTGACTAATATGGAAATGTTTGTATGATGTCACACGTATATCATATCACTTGCCTTTTCAAGAGGTGGGAGAGAGGGAATTTAAAACTCAAAAATTTAAAAATCAATGTTAAAAAAATTTTTTTTTACAAATAATTGGGGAATATTTAGTAAAATACAAATATATTTCCAAGTTTTTAAAAAGTAAAAAATAAATAAAACAGAGCTAGAGTTCATCTAGTTTACTCCCTCATCTTAGAGGCAAGGAAACAGAAGCCCAGAAGGGATCCCATTTGTAGAAGGGTACCAAGCAGATCCAGGATTATAACACGGAGGCTTTCATACTGACTCTGTATGCAATGCCACTTTCTTTGGCATCATATTGCTTTAACAGAGATGGGCTACTGCGCTAATGCAGCTGGGATCTCAGGAGACAAGAGCACTAAAGGTTGTAGAGAGGTCAAGGAGAATGAGTTCTAAGGTTAAGTAAATTGTCTAGAGTGACACAGGTACTAAGCATCGAAAGCAGAACTGAAAAGCAAGTCCTTTGACTCTACAGCCAATTCTGGTCCCACTGAAGGAAGAGGAGAAGGAGAAGAAATGGTAACAATAATGCATTTATGAAAGTATCTGCCCAGGATCATATAGGGAGAAAATTTCAGATACCAGACAAATGCTTCTGATGATATTAAAGAAAAGCCCAAAAAATACTTTTTTTTTTTTTTAAAGAACCTTTCCTAGGATTTCTGGTGTTTTAAACATAAACAAGTGCTGCATTTTTTCAAAGGATTTTTATGTATCTATTTGGTGCTTTTTATTGTTTTAAAACTATATTAACTGAATACAAGTCATTCTCCAACTGATAAATGGTCAAAGGATATGAACAGGCAGTTTTCAGAGTTTTCAGAAATTAAAACTCTCTATGGTCATATAAAAAATGCTCTAAATCACTACTGATTACAGAGATACAAATCAAAACCACTCTGAAGCACCGCATCACACCTGTCAGATTGGCTAACATGACAAAACAGGGAGATGAGAAATGTTGGAGAAGGTGTGGGAGAGCTGGAACACTAATTCATTGTTGGTGGAGCTGTGAGCTGACCCAACCATTCTGGAGAGCAATTCGGAACTATGCCCAGAGGGCTACAAAAATGTGCATACCCTTTGACCCAGTAATATCACTTCTGGGACTCTATCCCAAAGAGATCATAAAAATGGGAAAGGGTCCTACAAGTACAAAACTATTGATAGCAGCTCTCTTTGTGGTGGCCGAAAACTGGAAATCGAGGGGATGCCCATCAATTGGGGAATGGCTGAACTAGTTGTGGTACATGAATGTAATGGGATACTATAATGCTATAAGAAATGATGCACAGGAAGACTTCAGAGAGGCCTGGAAGGATGAACTGATGCCGAGTGAAAGGAGCAGAACCAGGAGAACTTTGTACACAGCAACAACCACAGTGTGTGAGGAATTCTTCTGATAGATTTAGTCCTTCACAACAATGCAAGGACTTAATTTCCAATGGACTCGAGGCAAAATGCCTTCCACATCCAGAGAAAGAACTATGGAATTGGATTGCAAAATGAAGCAAACTATTTTTTTTGTGTGTTACATTTTGTTTTGTGTTATGGTTTCTCTTATTCATTTTAATTCTTCTATGCAACATGACTAAGGTGAAAATGTATTTAATAGAAATGTATATGTAGAACCTATATAAGACTGAATGACAGTGGGGAGGGAGGAAAAGGGAGGGGAAAAAAATCTAAGATATATGGAACTGATTGTAGAGCACTGAAAACAAATAAAATAATTTAATAAAAAAAGAAAAAAACTATTCTAAATTCAATGAAAAAAATTATACTAATTGCTTTCCTAATGTGGAATTATCCTTCCATCTCTGGCATGAATCCAAGTTGATCAAAGTCAATTATCTTATGGGTTTCTGTTATCTTCTTGAGAGGATATTACGGAAAAATTTTGAATCAATCTTCATTTGTGAGGTATTTTTCTCTTTGACTCCTGCTGACTTGGGTATGAAAACGTATTTAGGAGAAGTCTGGTCTATTGCCTTGTGTTTAAGGATATTTTTAGTAGCACAAATATTTTAATCAAACTTTTCTTAATATATTCCAACAGTGAATAAACATTTTAAGTGCCTACTATGCAGCAGGAACTTTTCTACGGAGTAGAGACACAAAGAAAGGCAGAGAAGCTTGTCCCTGCTCTCAAGGAACTACTCCTGATATAATGGGAGAGACAACGTGCAACGGACTGTGTATGAACTAGCTATTTACAGGATAAATAGGAAACAGTCAGGAGAGAGAACTCTTAGAATGAAGAAGAACTGGGAGAAGCATTCCGGTAGAAGGTGAAATTGTAGCTGGGACTTGAAGGAAGCCAGGCAAGTCCAGAGGTGGCAGACAGTCTGTGAAAATGCCTGAAGTCAAGAATGAAGGAGACTGAGGAACAGGACGGAGGCCAGGATCAATGGATCACCAAACCAGGTGGGGAGAGGGGGAGGTGGAAGGAGACTGGGAAGGAGACTGGGAAGGTAACGGAAAGGGCTAGGTTATGGAGGGCTTTGAATTCCATTGTATTTCATTGTTTATCACCGGGAGGTGATAGAGAATCATAGATTTTGTTTTAATACTGTCTACATCAAGGGTAGGGAACCTGTACCCTTGAAGTCACATGGGGCGTTCTAGGTCCCCAAGTGTGGTCCTTCAACTGAATCCAAACAATTCCCACTCTGAGTTATTCCATGAAGTTTGTATTCAGTTAAGGAGCTACACTCGAGGACCTAGAGGGTCATATGTGGCCTCAAGGCTGTAGGTTCCCAATTCCCTGGTCTACATTCTCTCCATATTCCTCCCACCATTCTCTCCAAGAAACATTTTATAAGTTTTTCCTTTTCAAAGACAAAGGAAAAAATAGAGAAAAACCCATTAACATATGGAAAGAATTTGACATTATATGCAATATTCTATACATGTGGACTCCCACTTCTACAAAGGAATGGAAGGAAGCAAAGTCTTATATCTATTTTTATAGGGCCAAGTATGTGCTTTATAATTTTGCAGCAATTTCTATAGTTTCGTGGTTATTTTATTTGCATTGTACTCATGTTTCTCTTTGCTTATGTCACAGTAATATTTCATGACATTTGTATACTACAGTTTGTTTCACAGTTCTCCAATAAATGGGCATCTACTTTGCTTCCAGGTTGATATTACCACAGAAAAGTGCTACTATAAATATTTTGGCTTTTATAGATACTTTCTTTTTGTTATATATTCCTAACAGTGGAATCTCTAGGTTAGAGTATGGACAGTTTAGCTATTTCATTTTCATAATCCAAACTGTAGAAGAGATATTAATTGCTCTTTAAAATTTGAAAAAAAATTTCATTTGCAAATTAATCTGATCCAGTAGATTTTTCTTAGGTTACATGTTTATGGCATACTCAATTGCTTTTTGTGGGATTTTATTGTGTATATTTTCTACAGGTTTTGTTTGAACATTTTTATATTTTTACAGGTACTTATTATCTTTGTTGGTATATAATGTTGTACAGTCTTTGATAACTGCTTTAAAATTCTCAGCTTTGAATTTATCAAGCTCAATTTTTGTTTTTATGTTCTTTTTATTGATGAGATTCAGCTAATGGTTTATAGGTTTGGTTAAAAGTTTAGGAAGAAGGTTTTATGCAATTTTGTTTATTAGTTCAAGGGCCATTTTATTTTTTCTAATGTTCAAGATTTCTTCTGCCTTTTGTTCAAAGAGTAGCTAAATTGCTCATTATCTAATCCTTTTAATAACACGCTCAATTCATTGATTCTTTTTCTATTTGATTAAGACAAATTTTAAGCACTACACCTGTTCCTTTAGGGAGTGTTCTTGCTGTGGCCCATAACTGCCGGCATGTTATCCCATCAATCATCCCCTTTAATATAATCGTCATTTCTCTGATTTCTTCCTTGGTACTCACTTCAACAGTGAGTTCACTATTCAGGATATAACAACAGCCTCCATTTATTTGTCACCATTTTTTTATTCCTTACTGTTTGGATTGTATTCTCATCTGTAATTCCATAAGCAAACCACAAGCGCTAATTAAACAATTGCTACGGGCTGGGAACTATGGTAGGTGCAAGTATCCCAAAGGCAAAAACAACATTCTGTGTCCTCAAGGAACTTACAGTCTGCACACTGAAACATACAGAAATAAAAATATGTGAGAGTTTTTCTTATTAATAACTAGCAGAATCAGGAAAGACCTCTTGTATGAGGCAGAATTTGGTCTTAGACTTGATGGGAGATCATAAACATCACTGACTGGATTTAAATATTTATGAATTAGCTACTGTGGAGTCTGGCACTGTGTTAAGTGCCAGGGGATAGTAAGAAAGGAAAACAGGAGAGGAAAGTAAGGCTCCTGCTCTTAAGGAATTCTATTTTTTATGGGGAGACAACATTTAATTGACATATGTCAAATATCCCTACAGCATAAATGGAGGATGTGGAGGAGAGAAATGGAATGACAAGAAGGAGAGATTTCAGGAGATCCTTGAAGGATATCAAGGGGAAAAGCCAAGGGACTGTGGAGACAGATCACAGAGCACAGGCTGGGGCCAGGAGCAGAACAAGTGGAAAGTAAGAGGCCAGGCTGTGGAGTTCGTTTCTGATAATGGAGGTAAAAGTGAGCCCACAGAGTTTACTGAGGAGGTCAGGGATGTGGTCATCACTGGGCTTTAGGAAAGTCACCTTGGAAATTGATGGAGGATCAGTGGAGTGGGGAAAGACTGGAAGCAGAGACAGAACAGCCGGCTTCTGGAGCAGTGCAAGCTTGAGGTTATGAAGGTCTGTACAAGGGCAGTCACTGTTCGGGGAGAGAGGAACACGCACGCCCAGGAAGTGAGATGGAACACTGGATAGGGCAGTGGGCCTGGAGACAGGAACACCTTCTGCCTGCCTCAGTTTACTCAACTGAAAAATGAGGATAATACGAGTACTTCCCTGTCACTGTTATAAGGATCAAATGAAAGCACATTTACAGCTAATATGGAAATGCGTTTTGCATGACTGCACATGTATAATATGAAACTGCTTGCCTTATCAAGGGGGGAGGGGAAGGAAGGAGCCAATTTGGAACTCAAAATTTAAAAAAAAATGTATGTTAAAAGCTGTTTATATGCAACTGGAAAAAAATTTTTTAAATACTACTTTTAAAGCATTTAGTCCCACGCCTGGCACATAATAGGCATTTCATAAATGTTTCTACTTCCTTTTCCTTCCCAAATAAAAAATAAATTGTGAAAGAAAATGACATGGATTGCCAACAGATTATGGAAATTGAATGACCATGCCTGAGGAATCAAGAATTTCACTGAAACTGCAAGCCTGGGCACCTGGGAGGATAGTGACATCCTCAAGAGTATTAGGAATATTGAAAAGAAGGGAGAATTCAGGTGGATCACGAGTTCTTTTGGGGGCATGAGGAGTTTGAGAAATACGATGTGTGATTTGAGATGTCCCCAAAACTAGCCAGGATTGTGGGAATGGAGTTCAGAAAGGAGATAAGTCAGCTGCACAGAACTGAGAACTGAACCCAGGGGAGATGATAAGATCACTGAGGGAAAAGAGAAGGACTGGTACAGAAAGTTGGGGGATACCCATCGTCTGTGGGAGTGGCATGGATGCAGGTTCAGTAACAGAGATGAAGGAGGATCCGTGAGATGAGCGAGAGAATCAAGAGACAGGTGATTACCATGTCTGCTTCTAAGAATCCCCTTAAGCATAATGGATGCTGACCCATCCCCTCAGCTTCACTCTGTATGTGCTACACTTTATGGTTGTAACCACTAGTGTATTTCTGGGCCCCGTCCCATGATCTTGCAGCCCAATATCTCCAGAACTTCACAGACAGCCTCTTTCCTTCCTCTCAAGGCTGGAATATTTTCTGGGCATCAACCTGCTCTAAGAAGGAGGTGCTCCCCTTCCCTACCTCCAAATACTGTTCAAGTAGTCGCTAACTTCAATTGTCATGACATGTTGGCAACCCTGGCAAATGCAAATCCCAGCCAGAGCAGAGAAGAAAAAAGGCAGGGGCATGAAGGGCAATACTGGCAGGTCAGGGAGATGTTTTTCAGTTATTTTTTATTTAAGAATGAACTTGTGGCAGGTGCTTTCAATTTTCCTCTTTGAGTATTGCTGATTTTACTGCATTTGGGGGTTTTTGATTTGTTTCTCTGAGGTGATGTGAGGGAGCTCTATTCCCCAGGATATTTTCCATTTTATTGTCTTCCTAGGATTCTGGGACCTACACTTCTGATCCTGATTTTCAACAACCAGGAGGAAGTGGTTAATGGAGTGGAAATGATGGAACCTCACGAGGAAGGGATGGCTCTATTTAGAGCTTGTATTAGACAAAGAAAAGAAATCCAGGCAAAACCTCAGGTGAATTCTACATTTCTGGAGAGCATATTTCAAAGGGTTCAGTGAAAGGATAGGATTTGAATCCCATGGCCTAAAACTCTAAAGGAAAAAACAGCCCACAAGGCTCTGGAAAAATAAAATTTCCAGGGGAAGGTAGGTGGCACACTCATAGCTAGAGCACCGGTCCTGTAGTCAGGAGGACCTGAACTCAAATCTGGCCTAAGACACTTATCATCTGTGTGTCCCTGGGCAAGTCACTTAACCTTGATTGCTTTCTCTACCCCTAACAATGAAATTCTGGACACAAAAAGTAAAAATTCTGTGGAGAAAAAAGTTGTCTAAAGAAACCAATGTAGCTACATAGAAAACATACTGATCACTTTAAGATTTCAAAAGATTTGGGTTGGTGACAAATAAAGACTATCAAATTATGGCCCAGTCCTATATGAATGATGAGTGGAAAGCACAAAGGCTGCTGAGGATGGTCAAAGTCTTCAGTCCCTGTAAGCCCCCATCTCTTCCCTGAGATTGAGGACAGGCTCCCATATCCGTTCTTCTACTCTTCTCATCCAAGGCAAATTCCTTTATATAACGCATATATCTCTGCTAACACCTTTCACTAGCCCAAAAATTCTAGTAAATTGTCAGTTTTCTATCAAGTAAACTCTTTATCCCTCAACTTTAATGCCCTTTAGAAAGTGGCTCCAACCTAACTTTCCAGGCTCATCTCACATCATTCCCCTTCATACACCCCCCCTCTATGGCCAACTGCGCTACTGGCCCAGTCCGTGCATCCCCTGTCCTTGGCCTTCTGCTCACACTGTTCCCTGTGATGGCCTTTACTCTCTTCCACCTGTTAAAATACTGCCCATCCTGAAAGCTTTAACTCTACTTCTGCCCCTTCTCCAGAGCCACCCGCATGCCAGCCATCCAAAGACAACCTCTTTTCTCTGAGCTGTCACGGAACTTTAATCATACCCTTCCTATGCATTTGTCACACCATGTTTATTTATATTCATAACATCTTCTTGTCTGACTCAACCCTCCTTAAGGAGAGAGACTTTCTTCCTAACTTGTGCGGCTCTCTTATCATTTAGAACACTGTTACGTGCACACAGTGAGAGCTGCAAGATGATGTCGCTGTGGGGAGGTGGCATGCACAACGAATACATTACTCAGGCCCCTCTGCAAAGAGGACAACCCTGTTTCAAAGCCACACTCTGCTCTCCCTTTACCCACCCCAAGCAAAATTCTATACAAAGCACATCTTATTCATGATGAGTCACTAAACTGATATACATATATAGAAAAGAGAGCAATTTGTCATCATCATGATCACCAGCTTCATCAGCCATGTGGCAGACTTAGGGTATCAGGCTTACACGTGGATCCACGACTGTCCTGTCTGTTTTATAAAGGGCCACTTGGTGAGAACTCCAAAGGGCTTTTCCTTGACTCTGACAGAGCTCCAAACTTCCACACTGAGTGTGCCACAAATCAGTCTTCTAAAAACCCTGTAATAACTACTGAATCACTGAAGGTAACAGAAATAATGCATCCACCAACAGAATGCTTTCTAGAGACCCTTGAAAAATAATACTTGGCCCCTTCTCAACTTTATGAACAGCTTTTCTTTCAAACTGTGCAGTTACTAATGATTCAAAAAGTCAGTTTTATACTTATCCACAACTGAAAAAAAATTACTTTCAAGTCTGAGTGCTTGACTCCAGTTAGCTAATGAGAAAGAAGACAAAGCCTTGTGCAAATGCCACATAGCCCAAACAGAGTCCCTCTGTGTCAGTGTATTAATATGCTGGGGAAATAACCATTTGAGAAACAGATGCACTCAATGTCAATCAGTTAAACTTTAGAAATTAAGGAAATTCATGAGCTTTGGTTATTTTTGTTGTGCCAATTTCTTGGGCACTCAAGCCCAACTCACTAAAGTTGAAAGCTTTAAAAAGATAGGTTCCAAAAACAGAAAACCATCAACCATAACAAAAACACACACACACAGACACTCTCTCTCTCTCTCCTGCTCCTCTCTTTCTCCTATACCCCCCACACACAAACACACACACAACCAAAAAAAAAAAAACAACACCTTAACAGTCTACAACATGGTCAACTGACTGCCCATATTTACCACTGTCTAAGACATAATGCATGTATTGTCAGGGAATATCAGTGGTTTAAAGAAATACTGGGTTATCCTAGAATGTTTATTAGAATTCTTCTACCTTGTTCAGTGACTTGAATAACTGAAATATTGTACATGAAAGCTTTAGAAAACTTTAATCTCTATATATGCTAGCTATTACCACTTTCAGCTAAATGTTGAATTTATGATCTTCCCTGAGCCTAAGACATAACGAGCATCATCTTTGTTTGGAATTGATGGAAACCCTCTACATTGAAGAACAGGAATATACTGTACCTCTCATTCTACATTAACTTCCTCCAAGGAATTACAATGAACCATGGTGTACATTTCAAGGAATGCTTCTGACAAAGATGATTGATTACTTTCCCATTTTTGGATGAGGAAGTCAACATTCGAAGAGATCAAGTGCCTTGATATCAGATATCAATCTGAGCCAAAAGTAGCACAATTTCACAACTTTGTGTGTTACCCTCTTTCCCCAGATCTGAGGATATGGAACAGAGATGAAATTTGAACCCAAAATTTCTTATTTCAAATCCAACATTCTTTCATAAGGTGAACTCCCAGTACTCTTGTCCATCATAGTACATGGCTATCTAAAATAGATCAAAAATATCTGTTTAGAGTTGATTAGTTGTGTGTGGAAACCCCTTCTACAGCTGGCCATGATCTCCTTACACTTTGGAGAAGAAGTATACAGCAGGTATTGGAAAGTAACACTTACACCTGTGTCTATAGTCCCAGGTGAATACCACAGAAAAATTAGAGAGTACAAAGAATGCCTTATATACCCAATGATTCCACTGAGAAGAGAAAACTTTGGCCAAAACTTGGGCTACTGGCTGTGAGAAGTTACAGCAAAATGGTTTTTCTAGACTTGTGTGAATACTTAAATCGATATACGATCTCATTGATTTGTGTGTTTCCTCCAATAACACGGTTCACACCCCATCTCGAGCTGAACATCCCTGGTGACGCTTCTAAGTCTGCTCCAGGGAATCTACCCAAATGCTGGAGACCTCCTTCCCTTTTTCTTAACATCACAGGAATACCATGGCGCACTGGCTCTACCTTCCATCAAGGCCTTGTCTTGGCCACATGACCAGTCCATCTTTTTTTTTCAATCCTACATTTCTCTGATGATATTTTACTCATCTTCCTTTGCAAAATTCTTTGTTTTATGTAGCAGCCTGTTCACCTGCACCACGTTTCTCCTTTGTCCACTGTGTGATAGGCATTTACAATTCTTTAGATTTTTTCTGTTAGTATTGGACCCAAATCTCCCTGGATATGACTAGAACTCTCCACCTAACACTGAACACACTGCTGCCTCTCTGGGATGGCAGAAAGGGGCAAGCTGGAACCAAGTCACCATCTAGCCAGAGGGCAGGCAAGCAAGAGAAGTGATCTTGCGGTGGCTGCTTTGACTCTGATCATTAACAAAACTTCCCTTAGCTCAGAAGGCTAACTTCTAAATAGTGGGATTCATATGGACAACTAAGGCAAGCTGCATCTCAAGGCTCAGTAAGGAATGGCAAAGACCTTGATTTCAAATGTCCTACCTCGTAAGCATAGCACCAGGAAAGGCCTCAGGACTCAGGATTTCCTGGTGGTAAAGTTATACCCACATCAGTAAGGTCTAGTAAATAAATGGTCTGAACTCTTTCTCCTATTGATGAACAAATTCCATTTCATAGAATGCATGGACTTCACAAAAACAAATTTAAATCACTGAGCAGCCCAAAATTATAAGCTCCTCATGCGCTAAAAGCATCAATTATAAAGACATTGCCATCTTTCCTGGATATTGTTAAGGGAAAGTTTCCCAGAAACACACGCTTAAATAAGAACTGACTGATCTACTAAGGACAAGTTTTCATCAGAAATCATCTTAAGAAGATTCTGAAGATCACCTGGCAAGACAGAGCATTGGACAGTAAGGTCCTTTCTTGAGCTGAACTTCCAAGCACCCAAACCCTACCACAGAGAGCACAACTCCCACAGGCTGGCCATATTGTTTGAATCCAAAGCAAGTGCTCACATAGAGACCAGAAGAAGTGATACAAGGATGTTCTCAAGGTCTCTCTAAAGAACTCTGGAATTGATTTGTGAGACAAGGGAGATACTGGCACAGGACCACCCAGCATGGCATGCCTGCATCAAAGAAGGTGTGCTCTATGAGTGAAGCAGAATTACAGTAGTTTGAAAGAAAAGTGAGATGTGCAAATTTAAAGACATCTCCACCCCAAACCTTCATATGGACTATTTGTGCCCAACCTGTGGCAGAGCTTCTGAGCTCGTGGTGGTCTGATCTACTCCAGGCAAACACACTGACAGCGATGTCATTTCAGTCCTCTTCAAGAACAAAGGGCAATGATGATGACAGATTAGCTTCTTAACCAGCAGTTTCTAGCTGATCATAAATAATAAAGGAAGGACCTACCTAAGGACCCCATTGCTTTCCCAGGCAGGTCGTGCATACCTGGACAAACTCAAGAGAGTGGAACCTGTGGGAAGCACACAAAGGTAGAAAGGGCCTGGATCCTGGATCTTAAATCACCACAAATTCCCCAGGTTAAAAGTTCAAGTTCACAATTCCTACCTGGAGTTATAGAAATTCTTAGCCCATTGACTGAGTTCAGATCCCAGCCTGTTAGTGTTAAGCTTTATAGGTTAAGTTCACTTCTCTAAGGAAGGAGAGCACACCCCAGCTGCTTGCATTAGGTCCTGACACTTTCTTGGTCCTAACACATTTGACAGCTGACTCTGCAAAGGCTTTTGTGGGTCTGTAAGCTGAACCTGCTCAATGTCTGGGAGCTATCACGAGGCCAAATTTCATTGGTGTCTGCTGTTATGCAATTCTACTGTTGACAAATGATTAATCATAAGCTAGGGCTGCAAAGGACCCTCAACTGTCATATATTTGCAGTCCCCTGCCTGCTTTCATTCATTTATTCATTTGTCAAATGTTTATTTAGTATTCGTGATATTCAACACTGCAGAGTTCAAATTAAAGAGAGATTCCCTATGGATGGGATAGTCTTCCCAATGCTCCAGTGCATAGATGACATGGAGCCGATTGTATTCATCAATCAGTGATACCAATTGTATCCACACAGGGCCACCTCAATAAGGAGCACTCAGATGGCATCAGACTAGTAATCCATACTGGTGATATTACAGAAAACTTAGCAAATTCAAATATGGCTGCCTAGATCACAGCACACAGCCGAATGTGCAGTCCACCAAGTTAGTTCATCAGGACATCGCTATCTTGAGCAGGTGCTGCAGATGGACAAACTCAGTCCAAACAAAAAGGTAGAAGAGAACGGGAAGAGCCATATTTTACAAATTATGCAGCCATTCCAACAATCCAAAAATGCTTCCTGAAATGAAAATCTATTTTTTAAAAAATACATATTTTCATTTTTAAAAAGTATTTTTAAAATATTCCAGACTACTACAATCTCTGAAGAAGTCAGCCCTGCATACAATAGAGCAGGCAGAAAAGAGATGCTCATTGCCATATGGCTGAGCTGGGGAGCGATCAAATACAGGTTTTCAATGGCTATAAAAGAAGAATCCCCTCTAACACACCCTGCTATCAACAGACAGAATATGCATCCAAACTACTTCAACAAGGACACAGCAACACTTCTTGGTGCACTTCAAACTCTGGAACGCTTACACCTGCAGAAATGGAATCTGATCCTCTTGTTCTCAGGGAGAAGGATGGGTGAGTGAGAGAGTGGGTTCAGATTGTTGAGAGGAAAGCCAATCTATTTCCTCACCAATTATCAATAAGTACCAGGCCAGCCTGGAACACAGAGAAAAAAGGGCATGTTCATGCTGCTCTTTTGTGGCTTAGCTTTCCCTCCTCTGAGCTCCCTTTGGGAATAACATTCTTTCCATTGGGAAAGAAGAGCTTTTCCATGAAATACAAAGCAGCTGCCATACTGGAAACAAAAAACTGACTAATGGGCGGGGGGGGGGTCTTCTATTATTCTCAGATAGCTAGCGCCATGGTTTAATGAAGAGATGACAAGACTCTTAAGGAGCACGACTAGTGAAGACTCCTCCAACTTGAAAGTCAGAGTGGATTGCATTGATTACCTTCCTGAAGTTTGTTTCATCACATGGTTTTAATAGAATATATTTTCATGAAAATTAAGTCCTGGAGAAATTCAGGGAAATGGAAGTCTCCATAGAATTAAAGTTAGTATGCAAAGGATTCTGTCTTTTCCAAATGTCTTAACTTCCAATGGCTGGCAAATAGACTGTTGACTTTTGATAAATTAAATGATGGCTTTTCTAAGAAGCATGTATCAAAGAATATGTATAAGGCCATGACCAAAGCCACACCCATGCTCCCACCATTATATATATTCTTTGATGGCTGCTTCTTAGAAAAGTCATCATTTCATACCTACTTGCTTCTTTGATGAAAATGAGACTGACAAAGAAGACATCTCAAGGTACTCCTAAAGAACTCACAACTTTCTTCATCTTTCCTTGAGCACAGTACAGGGAGGTAGATGGCCAACACTCTGGAGAGCTTCCTCACTCCCTCCTGACGCTGCTCTCTGACTACCTGCCCATCACCCCTGCTTTTTACCACATGAACAGCCTATCATAGCATCTTACTAACATTTTTTACTCCTGCTCTTCTTCAAAGCTCCTCACTGATTACATATGGCAGCCTGCTCATAGCCACGGTATGCCTTTCCATTGCCCTCTGTGTGATGCTCAATTTCAATTCTTCAGCAGCAACTGTATTCCACATGTCACTGTCATGGTAACCCTTGTAGAATATTACTATTAAAAAGAAGGCCCTTTGTTTTCACGGAAAGCTGGGCGGTGGGGGGGTGGGGTGGTGGTGTAAAGAAGCTTTACAATTTTCCGAAGGTGATCCAGCTGCTCTCCTTCTGTTCGTTCAACTTTAACCTCAACTGGTTGTCCGTCTCTCTTCTCTGTCTCGACAGAGTATGCATTCAGATGGGCACGCTCTGTAGGTTGTGCATTCAAACTCATGTTGAAATCTGGGCAGTAGAAATTCTTCATCTATTTGTCCTTTCAGATGAGGGTGGACAGGCCAGTTCCTCTGTGTGATTATAGACCTCTTCTGGGATTCTGGAGCTTGATGCAAATAGCATATCATGTGCAAATAGCCTCAACCAGTACCAAAAATGGAACCACTGCAAAATTCCTTTAAAAATTACAGAACAAAACAAAGCAACAACAAACCTCTTTCCAAAAGGTTAACAGGGAACTAAGAGCCTAAGCTCAAATCTTCCACTAGCTCCGTGACAACTGGCTAGCATGCCTTGGCAAACAGGGAGCATATTTCAGAGAACAGTTATTCATGTCCATGGGATCATGGGCTTTAGGAGTGTGAAAAGACAGTGGACAGGGAAGTTTGTCAGTCTGAGTTTGGTGCTTTGCTCTGTCATTTCCTAACTGTATGGGAAAATCCTATTAGCACACTGAACCTCAGTTTCTTCATATGTAAAAAGGAGATAACACTTGCACTAAAGATCACACAGAGTAGCTGATACTTCCAAGGATTAGAAATATGGCAGTCTGGAGTTTGTTTGTATATATGTAATAATTCATAAAGTACGTAAAAGACAATTCTTCTTTTGTCCTGGGAGAATTTCACAATCTCCATGGTGTCCAAGCTCATTTACTTCCCTGCAGCTGCTGCAGTGCTGCTAGTCTTTCATCGGGGACATTTGGCCCGATCGGTCCTATTTTCAGCATGTGTCTCTGACCCTATCACTGAACAAAAACAAATCTGAGCTGTGGCCAAATCCTGACTGTGGCATAGGCTTGGAAACGGGGGAAATGAGAGGCTGTTGTTGGAACACAGACAAATTCATTGTCCTGGAAGTTTCTGTCTGCCTTTGCAAAGGAAATCTGCTGCTGTCTAATTTAGTGACTTCTGGAAAGAAGGTTCAGGGCTTTTGGAGGAGATGTGGTGTTAGTCAGAATTCTTTTGTATATTCACAAGTTAAGGAGACTCTTAGGAGATTTACCAGTGCCACTAGACGAAATAAGAGATAAGCACAGAATTGCAAGACTATTGTTTCACTTAGATTTAAGTCTAAAGGGAAAACAGGCTTTAACTCCTATTGGAGAGAGCTTTCACAAGTTTTGTACAGGAGCAGGAAACTGTAAATTTGTTTGAATCCCTTACCTTTGCAGTTGGCATTTCTCTTCTTATTTTCCAGGGTGGTTGTGTTTTGGGTTTTTTTTTACAACTTCATTTATCTTTTTTCCATTGGAGATTTGGCAGGATGGGGTGGTGATGAAGTTTTCTGGAGACAATGCTATTTCTTTTCTCCTTAAATCTAATGTCTACTATACTACACCAAACAAAACTTGGTAATAAATGAACAAATCACAAAAAAGAGGAGATGACAAGTCCCTGGCATGTGGCTCATGCTCCTTACAAGAAGATACACTCAAATTCTCCTCAGGAAAGGAAGGAATAAAACATTTATTAAGCACTTACAATGTGCCAGCCACTATGTTAAGAGCTTTACAGATATTATTTCAGTTGATGCTCACAACAACCCTATGAAGTAGGCACTATTATGATCCCTATTTTACAGTTGAGGAAACCGAGGCAAACAGGGTTAAGGGGCTTGCCAAGACCCCGCAGTTAGTCAGGGTCCAGACCCAGTTCTATTCACTGTACCACCCCTAAGAACAGAGACTTGGAATTGAAAGGGGCCTTAAAGAGCTTAAAAAATCCAACCCTCTTATTTTAAAGAGGAGGAAACTGAGGCCCCAACAAAGGGGATGCCTTACCTGAGGTCACCCCAGCAGGATTTGAGCACACACCCTCTGATCTCAAAGCAAGCCCTCTTACCCTCACAAGGCAGGGGCCTTCTAGCAAACAATCGTTTCCAAGTGTGGCCTTGGCCTAGCTGACAATGCTTTCCCTCTTTCAGGAAACATCACAAACACGGCAACCAGCCCTTCCAAAAGAAACCAGAGGGCCTCTCGCATCTCCTCTGCCTTCCAGCCCCAGCAGACTTCAGGCCCCAGCAGGGACTGCTCCAGCCACTCCAGGGAAATGGCAGCAAGGCAAGGTGGACGAGGCCAGCAAAGGCAGCACAGACATGACAGCCTTCCAGCCTTATGCTGGTCTTGTGAAGCAGGGGCTGTTCTTCTCCATTTGATAGTCAAATCAATAAGGCAACGAGCGGTTTCTTAAGCACTTACTATGTGCTAAGTGCTGGAATGACACCCACGAAGAGATGAAGAACCAGGCTAAACAACAGGCTCCTACATCTGGCAAATGCCAAGCCTTCCTGACTAAATCCAGCCTATTCCTTAGGACATACTGTCTCTGTAACCTCTCTCTGATAACCGATTGAGTTTAATTTTTAGGTTTTCAATACCAGAAGAAACACTTTCCTTGTCAGGGAGCTAGAACACATCATAATGCACAACTGTTAAAAGCATGGCGTGGTGCTGGGGGATAGATAGCTAGAATTCCACCAGGTTCTATGTCACATGAAGAAACCTTTCCTCATTGGACCAGTCCTAAACAAAACCAACCTTCCTTGAGCCAGTTATTCCTGAGGAAACCTTAATTTCCCTTTGGAAGTGAGGTTGTCTGTGGTTGTTGAGTTGTGAAGTAAAAAAAAAAAAAACAAAAAAAAAAAAAACAGAAAGTCTGTACTCCATGACAAAGTCCTTCTCTGTGGTTCTGAATCAGGGGCGATACTGGGTCATTGAGCCACATCACCCAGGGCCACAGAGATCCATAAAAGTCTAGGTCAGGGGCTCTATGTAACAGAGAATTAAAACCACATGGTTTCCACTGGTGCTGACTTCCTGGAGCATGGCCTACTCAGACTTCTACATCTGTCATTTTGGGTGGTGGCTCAAATTAGGTTTTAGGTTGATTCTTGGTGAAACACAATTTCCAAAGCTTAGTTAGCTGTGGCATCTTTTGGCTTCTGTGAGAGGTAGAATCATAACATTCTCTCTCACTAGAAAGATCAAACCAGGCAATATTTGTAAAGCACATAGCACAGTGTCAGGCACATAATCGGTGTGCTATAAATGCTAGTTATATCATCATCATCATCATCATCATCATCATCATCATCATCGAAGATCAGGGTGGAAGGTGGACTAAGGAGCAAATGAATCAGTCAGTTAGTTGACAGCCAACTTACTGTGTGGAGACAAGGGCTAGACACCAGAAAGAAAAAAACCAACCCAACCTTTTGTCACTGTCACACACGGTGGTAAATAAAACTAAACGAGGTCTCTGGCTAAACTCTCTAAGGAGGTAGAGCAAGACTTTCAGGAGGGCTCAGCCCATCACCAACACGGCTACAGGACCGGTCCTGAATGGAAACATCATTTCCCATGCACTATCTATAAAATGCATGACTAATGAGCCCTCATTAATTCTCTGATCTCACAGTGAAGTACATAAAGCCTCCACCTCGCAATCAGCTGGTGCAGTATCAGAGGTGGTACAGGTCTAGGACTTCCCTCCACATGGTCCCCGCCTGGATGGGATAATGGTCACCAACTACATCTGGACAATGCTTTCTTCTCATGGATTTTACTATCGATGTTACTTCTTTGAAGGTTGTGACTTGTTGGGGGCTGGGGAGTTGTGTTGGGAACAGGGTTAAAAACCTAGATAAATTCTTGGGGGGGTGGGGTGGGGAGAGAAGATAGAACCCAATTAAAATTTAAAAACCAAGCTAAAATCTAATATCAAATGTTATTAGTGAACCACAGGGTCAATTGGGTCAGTTACTGTGTAAGGATGAGAGAAAAAATTAGAAGGTTAAAACTGTGTCAGTGCTAGCTAAAGAGCAGAATTTCCTACTATGGTTAGTGAGGTCCCATCTTAAAGAATTACCTTCTGCTACTCTCTGGGGCCCTTTCCTGTTTTGGACAAAGGAAAAGTGGCTTCTCTCTTCACGAGCTGACTCAGGAATTCCAAAGCATGGTGGCAGCCTTACTTCTTTACTCTTATAATTACAAAGCCCTTTAATCACTATCTCTATTTTTCATCTAGGGAAGTTGAGGCCCAGAAAGGACCTCAAAGCAAAGTTTGACACAAAGCAAGTTAGTATCAGTGAGAACTCCAACTCTGATCACTCAGCTGCAAATTTCTTGCTTCCCCAAATCTTCTGATTTAAAGCTACGAAGGAAGCATTAAGTGGTGCAGTGTCCCCTTCTCCTGTTGATACAGAAGAGGACACGTGTTCCAGAAGAGAAGGAAGGCCCTGGAAGAGTAATAACTGCTCCTCTGGAAATTAAATCAAGTCCCTTTCTCAGAATCGTTCCCAGTTCTTAAGCTGAAAGTGCTCACACCAACCAGCTGTCCCTAGGCTCCAGGAGAACGCAGGTAGTATGTGCTCTCTGAAGGGAGTATGGCAAGTCTCCTGATGGTGACCTCCAAGGTGACTGGACTGAGTGGAAGGTTACAAACAGGTCTGGCCCAATCACCACCTCTTTATGTACAGAAATGACACAGGACAGAATCCACTTGTTAACTCAGACCGGATGTGAGTGACGGTGGACCACAAGGCAGCCGAGATGGATGCTACTCATGAACTATCCATGAAAATGTCTTAGTTTCACAGGCCGGGAGAGTGGAAGGTTTAAAATTAAGAAGATATAATAAGGACTAGGAGACACAATTAGAGGCATTCAGTGAACCAGACAGCAGGCCCAAGCAGTTTCCCTGGCTTTTAACAAACTGCACCAATACAGCTCTACCTGGCACCTTCCTGAGAAAACAGCCCAGCCCTGGCTGTCCTGAGGGAAAGCGGACTTGCTGTATTTGTGGGGTTAGAAGAGTGGTTCTTACAGCCATTCATCAAAGATATTTATTCACATACATGCTGACTCTCTCCACAGAAGGGAAGCTGGTGATGGGAGGGACAATGTGGTTTTTGTCTTTGTGCCTCATCTACGCCAATGCCTCCCATATGGTAAGTGCTCAGCAAAGGCTTATGAGTGCTTCCTATCTCCTACTTTGGAGCCAGGCTGGTGGCCCCAAGGGAAAGGCGCTCCCCATCCTCCTACCTGGGAAGACGAGCAGAGTAAATGGATGACAACAGCACAGGCCCCAGAGAGTGTGGAGAAATGAAGAGAACACCTTAAACAGGGCCCGTGGCTGCCTTCATCCACCCAGAATAACTGATGCTATGCCTGTGATATTCAAGTCACAGAACCTGGAAGCTACATCAGAAACTGTCTTAGAGAAAATCTAGCCTCACTTTTTCAGATGAAGAAACTGAGGCTCCAATCCACAGCAGAACTGAGACTAGAATCCTGATCTACTGAATTCGATTCCAGGGTCCTCCCTGCTATGCCACAATGGGAGTAACCGAGGTCTCCTGCACAGCTAAGAAAAGTGCTCAAGAAATTATTCAGACTAGAAATTTATATGTTCCTTTGGGCCACTGGATATTAATATTCCCCCTAAATGGATTTTCTTTGCAAAAAGAATCTACAAATTAGGTGTTATTTGGGCACTGTGAATAGACTTCTCCTCTCTCCCAAAGTATCAGCTTTTCTGCTTGTGCCATCCCACCTCCCAATAAATTAGATCATGGCTGGTTCAAAGCACCCTCTAATGTGGGCGCTGTAAAGCAGGGCATGTTGGACAGAGACAACACACAGGTCATACTCACCGACATTGTGGAGTGGGCACTGACATTCCCCTAGGGAGAACAGAGGGAATGTGAATCAAAGGCAAAGGGGAAAGAGCAGTAAGGAAGAATGACCAAATTCCACAGTGGCCAACAGGATGGATTCTTCGGGGGGGGGGGGGGAATGTGTACACACACGTTGGGGCCAAGGGTCCAGCAGACACAAGCACACAGATTCCTCAAATGTATCTTACGGTTTTTAATCACTTGTTGCAGGCAACTTGCACATACAATTTCCCTTAGTTCTTAGTGTCAGTGGGTCATGCTATCTCCTGGAAGCTGATATGGGGAAACTCTCCTGTGTTCATGGAATGAAAGGAGGCAGACAATGACAGGGAGATGGCACACACACCACAAGGTTCCATGTCCCAGGAGGACAGGGCCAGAACCCTGAAACTCCCCGCTAGAACGGCAACCCTCCCTGGGAAAAGGGTATTGACAAGAGTATCCAGAAGCAGGGTGGAAGAAACTCCAGTCAACCAACTGATGGACACTGTGTTTCATTAGCTCTCCATTGCAGCTTTGTAGGTTTTTAGATTTTTACAAAAGGGACTCTGCATTTAAAGAAGCTATTTCCTCTCCCATGTAGCAGACAATCAAGAAAATCAAGCCTTCTTTCAAGCACCTCTCTGCAAAGGCAGGAGTTGCAAGGGTCACTGCATCTGTCTGGCAGCAGCAGAAATGTGGACATGGTCAACAAGGCACCAACCAAACAGTCCCAGCAAAAAAGCCTGAGATTTTACCCAACTCCAGCTGCAATCTGTATGCACCATCTGGCAAAAATCAGCGCGCGCGCACACACACGAAACCCCCTCCCTTTTTAAAGAGTTCAAGCAGAACTACTTGAGACTGGGCACTTGGGGTTTGTGCCCGAGGAAAGACGGCTTCCCCTCCACAGGCCACTGTCACCTCCTGACCCTGAGATCACCTTCCAGAAGAGGTTATCGGGGCATAAAACTACCCGGGGATGAAAGGAAACTTAAAAACAAAAAACAACAGCCCAGCAAAAGAGGGGGAAAACACTCACACACACAAAACTTCCTTGCTTTGTTAGTCTGACAGTCACTTTAGGGGTTGACAAAAGTCTCCATCTTACAGCAGCCTAAAGTCAACAGTGTCTGTGGGAACCGACACGAATCAAAGATAACAAGCAATTTCCATGAACAATAGACTTTTCAAACGCATTCCTTGTCATCTCTTCAGCAGGTAGGCTTGGGGATCCCTGCTTCACCCAGCACTGTGGGCATCCCTCCTTGGGACCTCCCTCCTGAAAAATGACAGGAAAGTCTTCCAGAAAGAGGCCCAAGTTTGAATTCAAGAATCCCTGACTTGGAGGAGGCTTTGGGGGCATCTAGCTGAAACCATCCCTGGAACAGGACTGCCACACCCCCAACCATTTAGTCAACGGTAAGGAAGCCAAACAGGGACAAGCTTGTGGAGAAGGGGCCCCATGGGGCAAGAGCGCGCTCTGTCTGATTTCCAATAATGTGTTATTTGTTTGGAGACATTTGGGGCACTTACTAGACCGTTTTAAAATTGTGGCTATAAACCACCATGAAAGTCCTATATAGCAGGGGCGTGCGCCAGAGCTCCGTTCACTTAACCGTGAACTCCTCACCCTGTAACATGTGCAAGAGATACACTGGGGGATCCTGGCTCCAATTTACAGGCCCAAATTTGCCATCTTGTCAGAGACGTAAAAATGTACTTTATAAAGACTCAGCTGTAATTTCCCAAGAAGCAAACATTTCCTTCCTCGGGAACATGAGAAAATAGCTTTCTTTCCCCACCCCCAGGCTGGCCTTCCCTCCCCTCAAATGAAATGCAAGAACTGAAGCCAAGTGAATTTGAAGGAGAAGAGCCATCAGAGAAGGAACAAGGACAGGGAGGCCTCCCTCTCATATCCCTGATCCCCCGCCAGCATGCACACACACGCACACGCACACACACACATACACACACACCACCCCCAGCATACACACACACACGCACACGCACATACACACACGCACACGCACATGCACACACACACGCACACACACACACGCACACACACCACCCCCAGCATGCACACACACGCACACGCACACACACGCACATGCACACACACACGCACACGCACACACACAAGCACACACACGCACACGCAGATACACACACGCACATACACACACGCACACGCACATGCACACACACGCACACACACACACGCACACACACCACCCCAGCATGCACACACACGCACATACACACGCACATGCACACGCACACGCACACACACAAGCACACACACGCACACGCAGATACACACACGCACATACACACACACACACGCACATGCACACACACGCACACGCACATGCACACACACGCACACGCACACACACACGCACATACACACATACGCGCACGCACATGCACACGCACACACACCACCCCCAGCATGCACGCACACGCACACGCACATACACGCACACACACACACGCACGCGCGCACACACGCACACGCACACACCACCCCCAGCATACACACACACACACGCACACACACACCACCCCCAGCATACACACACACACGCACACGCATGCACACGCACACACACACGCACGCACGCACACAGACACACACACATACACACACGCACATACACACACACGCACGCGCACACGCACACACACAGCTGAATGTCACAGGAACAAACCTGTACACATCAAACACTGAGGATGGAGGAAAGGAATACATCTCACCTCCAGCATCCCACCCCAGGCCCCCTCTGCCAGAGGGACAGAAGCCCAGATCATTGTAAGGCTGCGCCAGCGTGGAGGAAGTCAGGTAGGCTCTACTCCACCTGAGAAGTGCCAGGCAGGGAGGAGTCACGCTGTTCAAGCAGTGACCAGAGAGGCTCATCACCGGCAGAACTGGCCATCTGGGGACAAATTCTTGAAACAAAGAACAGCACAAGATGGCCCTCAAATCACAGGGGCAGAAAAAAGAAGCCCTGAGGGCTGAGAATCACCAAGTGGTTAAAGGCCTTACCTCTTGGTGTAAGATCCCTGTCCAGTGACCAGTAAGGAGAGACTCTATAGGAGGAACTCAATTGTGTGTTAACATTCTGGCCACAAATAAAACCAGAGGACAAAAGGAAGAACCCAATACAAGAGTGGCACATGAATCCTTCTTGGAGAAGCAAATAAAAAAAGAAAAAGAACAGGTTTCATCATTTGTCCAAAGGAAAAAAGAAACATCACTTCATGGAAACATTTGATTGTCTTGAATTGCAGTGCTTGTGATAAAAATTTACAAAGAAACTACAATGAAAACTATTGTAGCTTATGCGGTAACATTATCTACATAGGATGATAAGATAGAGAAAGCCTATAAAAATTAATAAACCCCACCAAATAAAATCTATATATTTTAATACTTGATGTTGTCTATGCAAATAAGGGTAATAATTCAGGATGCCAAAAAAGAGTGGAAGTAAGGAGTACGGAAGTGAAGAAAGTTAAAGATCTGCAGACTATGTTATGAATACTTTGTTCAAGAAGAGTCAGAAAGCACTGGAAACAGAAAGGGCCAAATAGCATCACAAAAAAAGAAACTACTTATTTAACAGAGAGGAAACAAATAATGATTAATATGGGTGTCCTTTTTGAATCAGTCTTCTGTGTACAGTCAGACCAACAACTTATTACAACAAAATTCAAAATCACTACCAAACTAGAAGAAAAATGAGATAGAGCACATCCACCAAAGAACCCCAATTTCTTGCTCAAACAAGCTGTTGATGCCAAAAATAGGAAATGGATAAAAAAACAGATATGGACACATCCTGCCGTATGTCTCCATCCAACAAGGAGATACAAAAGCCTCAAAGTAGACTAGGCAGCAAATACCCATTTCCTTGTCCAGTGTGGAGAGATGGCAGCCAAGAGCAACAATGGTTAAATCATAAATCCATTTGTAATGGAATAATTTCTCATGGAAGAAGACGGTGGGTAATTATGAATGGCACTGCCTCATAAACATGAGAAACAGAGGAGGGAAAATCAAGCTTCAAAAAGGCCCACATCCCTCCCTTCCAACCCCCAATAAAAAAAGGAAGCCTGGAAAGAGACCAAAAAAGTCATCCAAAGGACACTTAAAGCCAAAAATAGTGCTAAACAAAAGTAATATGTCTTTAGATTTTTATAACAAACTCTTTTTCCATCAATGTCAGTAGAGCCACCACATTTTTACTCCAACATCACAGCTTCTGATATACTACAGCATAAAAAAAAAAAAGGTGAACAAGAAAATCCACATGGAAAGAGCAACCAACCACTTGATAATTATTTATTCAGCCTATTATGTGACTGTATGGACTAGACAAATAAACAGAGAAGGTCTGTCCCAGAGACTACAAAAGTGATTGATTCTCAAGGTTCCTAAAACAAGGTGGGAGAAAACAACTTCATATGTGTCATTTCCACCAAAAAAGTAATCAAGAAAATATGAACAATGACTATGACACATGTCCACTTCCTTATGTCTGGAAACATTTTAGGAGCATAATCCCTGCATGGATTAGGGGCATATTAAATGAAAGTTTGAGAAGGAAGGCTTTTGTAAATGAAAATCAACAATTGGCCACACAGTCATACAAGTGACTATAAGGGTTGGGAACATAAGACCTTACTGTGCTTATTAACTTACTGAACGCCTTTAATTTATAAAGTAAAACACTCACTTAAAGGCTGTTTTCCAGCAGAATATCTACAATGTCTGTGTCAAAAGTACTAGGAGATTTCTTAAAGAACATTAACTACACTCCCAGGCAGATGGCGGATCAATCACTCTCTATCAGCCACCTTTGTGTCCACATGCCTGCTGCTGAAGAATGGCAGAGAAAATCGCAGTCTCCCGCCCCTCTACTACCTGCAGTGACAGGGAACACCTGAAATGTATTCTACATACTCTCAGCAGGGCTCTCACTGCTGCTAGGCAATCCTAGTACCTCTCCAATTAACAACCTATCCCACTCTCTACAACAGCTCTTCCAAACCTTTTCACCAAACCAGAAACCTGCCACAGCTCCTCTCCCACTGCTCTCTCAGCTGAGATCCTTGACGCCTACCTTACTGAAACAATCATGGCCAATCACCATGAACTCCCTCTTCCCTCCTCCTCCTCGCAATCACTCAGGTGCCTTCTGCCTTTCTCCTGTCCTTCATCTCCTCTCATCTCCCACCTGTTGTCAAGGCTAATACTTCTTACCTGCACAACTCATCCCATTCCCTGCAGTCTACAACAAGATTGCCCCCTTGATCATTCCCACTCACTTCAATCTGTTCATTTGACTGCTTTTCTCCTGCTTACAAACACACCCATGATTCCATCTTCAAAAATCCTTACTTGATCCTTCCATCCCTGCTAACTACTGTCTCATACTTTATCTCTTTTGAGGCTAAACTCCTTGAAAGGCTACAAATCCTTTCCTTTTACTCTCTTCTGAAATCTTTACATTCTGGCTTCTGAACTTGTCATTCAACTGAAAATGCTCTCTCCAAAATTATCAAATGATCTTGTAATTGCCAAATCTAATTACCTTTTCTAATTACCCCCAGCCTTCCTGACTTCCCAGCATCCTTTGATACTATTGATCACCCTCTTCTCCTTAGATTTTTGGGATTCCACTCTCTCTTGGCCCTCCTATCTAAGTGGCTGTCCCTTGTCTCCTTTGCTGAATCTTTATCCAACTCTTACCAACTTACTGTGGATATTCCACAGTGCCCTATTCTGGGCTCATATCTTTTTCCCCTCTATACTATTTTACTTAGTGATCTCTTCAGCTTCCATGAATTCAATTATTTTCCCTATACTGATGAGTCTCAAAACTACCTGTCCAGCCCTAACATCTCTGCTGACTTTCAAGCTCAAATCTCCAGCTACCTATGAGAAAACTAGAACTGGATGTCCTGTGTATACCTTAAGAACTGGGAGACAGGAGACAGGCTTAGAGGGAAGTCACTAAGAGAACTGGGAGAGGATTCTTCTCTCCATAGAAGGTAAGATCCTCCCAAGAAGGGAGTGTTCACTTCCTTGTACTTGAACCCCAAGAGGACAGCCCTTTGCCTGGTCCACTGGAGATACTGGATAAACACATGTTGATGGACTGTTTGATTGCTAATTTGGGTTCCATTGAGGTGCTGAAACAAAGATATGCCCCCAATCCCGAATCAGCTACAAAGACAGCCAAGCTGAAGGTATTCAAGGAAGGAGCTGGAATTACCAGGGGAAGGTCAGAGAAGAGGCAGAACTCGAGCTGGGCCTTCATGGTGCTTAGAGCTCAGGGACTTTCTAGGCTGATGGGGAACCACCAAGTGCTCTCACCATCAGGTTTCAATCCTTCCCCACCCCCTCCACTCCAGGCCTCGCTAGCAAAAATCAGTATAGGAAGAAAATACCTTCCGTGTTCCAGCTTTAATAAGCCCAAGGTCTTAATTACTAACCAAGGGAACAGCTGAGCTACCTGGCTTGTAGCATTTAAATAGAGACACAAGTTGCTAACTGGGTCACAGCAGACTGAACAGCTGCTAAGCCTTCTTCCCAGCTATTATATCAGGTTAAAAAAACAGAAATGCTAAATAACTGCCCCAAACACAAACAAACCCCAAAGAAACACAAACTCCCTAAGGATTCACAATCATTAACTAAACCAACAGCCCAAGCCTCACTAACAAGGAGATAATTTGTTGATTTCAATGTAGCAAACTCAAGAAACATAAATCTTGTTAACAACACAGTGAGCATATGGAATAACCTAAAACCTTCAGATATTCGCTTTCTAGGTAGAGAGAGAAATAATTGGCAGAACTGAAGTCTGTGCCATGGGAAGTAGAAAAAAATTAGAAAGGATGTGTGAGGGAGGGAGGCATGGGAGATGGATCTGGGCTGGCCTGCCAGAAAGTCCCACGATGGAGAAGTTATCTAGATAAAGTGAGGGACATGGGCTGGGGCTGCTGGGCTTCCAGCATTAGGTCCCCTGATAACCTAAGAAGGTTCCTCCTTGACAAAGACCTAGCCAAAGGGACTGGCCAGCTGACAGAAGCATCAGGAACATGGGATCTTACTAAGAGAATTCCACTGGCATCTGGTGTTTCAGGCAGAGACCTGAGGTTAGGCTGGGGACAGGGGCACTCACTCACTGGGCTCCTTCTTGTGTCAGGGGAAAGTTTTTCTTTTCACACTGTACCAGTGATTCTCCTTTCCCTCAGCCCTGGACACTTTGTATCTGTTGAGAGTTATCTAGCATATACACTGGATAAAAAATTGCCACAAGGATTCAAAAAGTATTTCCTTACTTCAGCAAGTCTGTCAAGAGACGAAAATGCTCTGAACAGTCACCCCACCAACAGCTCCCATTTGAGAAAGTGCTTTTCAGTCAATGACCATGGCATGCTTTATGTAGCTAATACTCACTGCTTCTTAACCTGCCTATAATGCCATCATTTTCAGTGGGGGAAAAGAAAGAATAAGGTCAGTAGAAAGGCCAGTGCAGAATTAGAAGGCAAACTGCCCTTGTTGATCCTAAGCTCGCAAATGTTTGCCCCAGCTTGGTAAACGAGGTACATAAAATACTGAAGAAAATAGCACCCTAAAAAGCAGAACTGGCCAAGTGGAAGCTAATGACTCAATGAGACATCAGGAAACAGTAACACAAAGTCAAAAGAGTAACGCAGAAAACTGCTTGAGAGGGAATTTAAGAATAAATGGACTACCTGAAAGCTGTAAGCAAAAAAGCATAGACATCATACGTTAAGAAATCATAAAGAAAAACTACCCTAGTATCTTAGAACCAGAGGACAAAATAGAAAGAATCTACCAATCACCTTTTAAAAGAGATCCCAAAATGAAAATGCCCAGGAATGTTATAGTCAAATTCCAGAGCTCCCAAGTCAAGGAGAAAAGACTTCAAGCAGTCAGAAGGAAATCATTCCAATATAGTAAAGTCACAGTCAGAATCACCTAAGATTTAGCAGCTACCAATTAAAGGAGTGGAGAGCTTGAGATGTGATAGTTTGGAAGGCAAATGAACTAGGATTATAACCAAAAATAAACTACTTAGCAAAAAAGAGTATAATCCTTCATTATCACAATCCATCTCAAAATGGACATTTACTGAAAGAGGATTGTCAAGTGTTGTCATTGAAACCAATAGAGAAGAATGAAAATTTTCCCATTCAAACATAAGACTCTAGAGAAGCACAAAAAGGCATACATGAAAGAGAAATCACAAGGGACTTAACCAGGTTAAATTGATTACATTCCTACCTGGGAAGAGGACACATAACTCCTGAGAACTTTATCATTATTAGGGAAGTTGGAAGAAGTCTATACAGAGTGCACAGCTCTAAGATGACTATGTTGTAAAGATCTCAAAAAACAAATGGAAGAGTAGGAAAGAGGGATATACTAGGATGAGGGGGAAGGGAGAAGAAGGACAGTGAAAATTACCTCACATTAGAGAGATACGCAATGGGGTAGGGAGAACACTTGAACCTCACTTTTGTCTGAGCTGGTGCAAAGATGGAAGAACACACAAGAACACACACACACACATACACACTCTCAGTTGGGTACAGAAATCTTACCCAATAGGGAAGTAGGAGAGGAAGTCACTAAGAGAAAGAAGGGGGTGTGAAAAAACAGGAGGCATATTGAGTAGGCAGTGATCAGAAGGAAAACAGACTTTTTGATGAGACAGGGTAAAAAAAGAGAAAAAGGATAAACTGAAGAAATAGGATGAAGGGAAATACAAAATTGGTAATGATAACTGTGGATATGAATGGGATGAACTCACCCATGAAATGAAAGTGGAGAGCAGAACAGATTAAAAACCAGTACTCAATGATATGCTGTTTATAAGGAATGCACTTGAGGTTGAAAGATACCTCAGTTAAAGAGTTAAAACAAGGGACTGGAGCTGAAGTGAAATAGATTCCTGGGTAAATTAAGAACTTAGATTTGTCAGTATTCAGCCCTGATAACTGACGTGTAAGTAACTGCTATCATTTGAAGACACACTTAAAGCAATGGGCCAGCATGTGAAGTCACAGCCAGCGACTATGCGCTTTTCCAGGTGAAGAAGCTGGGGCCACGAGGTAGGGTTATGTGAGCAGGCCCAGTCACCCAACTGAACAAGAGAGCTGGGGAACAGATCCAGGCCTCCTGACTCCAGGTTTCATGCTTGAGAGATAGAATTTCCTTTCTTTCAAATATTTTTTTAAAAGATAATTATCAGGACATACAGGGATACATTTTCAAAAACAGGCCCTGAAGTTGAGCATACAAAATGGGTTAATTGTGCATGCAATTGTAAATTACACAATGGGAGCCTAGAACAATTCACAGGCCATTATTCCCTCTGTACTTGCCACTCAAGGGCCATAGCATAAACATTTTTAAACTGAACCTCGCTGTGGACATTCTTAACGCCTCATACCAACTACCCAGCCTTTTCTGGGTAACTAAAGACGATGAGTGACCCAATCAACAAAAACTCAAGGGGAGAATGGCTTTGGAAGTCAACCAACTCTCTCTTTACATCTGTACATTTCCCCATCACAACTCTTATCACTGGTAGCCATGACTAGAGGATTCTCTGGGCTCTGTGACCACTGCAAGGGCAAGGCTTTTCAGAGAATACTGAGAAGCGGGGTATCTCCTTGTTTGAAAATAACATCTGACTCTGTCTATTATATCCCAGTTGCCTCTAGACACTCATTTTCTACCATTCAAATCTCTTTTCTAAAAGAATCCAAATTAATTTGACAATTGTTCATGTTGAAGGGCAGGCACACCAAGTTTGAAGATTCCTTTTCACTTTCTTTCCTGGGATCACATCATCTCTAAGTTGGAAAACGTTCCATCGGACCACTTTACTACATCCCAATAACAGTCTTCAAAGGAAGACCTTCAGGGAATGGGAAGCCACTCTGGTAGAATACTACAATATGCCTGCCTTTCTGCAATTCCTCAAGCTTTTAATGTTTCCATATACTATTATTGCAGACAATTTGTGGAGTGAAATGAAAGCTCAGAGTTGTTTTAATTTGCATTTATCTTATTATTGGTAATTTAGATCCAACTTTCATATGGCTGGCAATAATTTTCAATTCTTCCTTTGAGAGATGTTTGAACCAATCTTTTGACCCTTTATTGAGTGGTAGATATGAACTGAGTGATCCTCAAAGGAGTGGCGGTTACAGAATAATGACAGCAAAGGAAGAACCTGGAAGAGGCAACAGGGAGCAAGGAGTACTCCAACTCCCTCACCTTGATCAGTCAGTGATGGGGAATGAATAAAAGGGTGGTCAGTGCTGGAGAGAGGGGACCAGGAAGGCTGTGTCATCAGGGGGAAGCAGGGTCTTAGTGAGAGCCAGAATTTGGAAGAAGTGAGAAATGAAAAGATTTAAACTAAAAGCAAGTTTGTTACCTACAGAGAAGGCATTCCAAAGAGCAGAGCAGAAGGGATGGGGGTAGGAGTAAAGAACAAGGTATGAGGGGGCACGGAGGAACGGGATTTGAATGACTGTTGGGGGCTCAGAATCACTGAGGTAAGGGTAGGGGTGTCAGTGTTCATCACTGAGCAATGATTTGATAGGTTTTCATTGCCCAAAGGGTCTGTCCACTGAATGGAGCCCTATCAAGTCCTTTGATGGTTCAGACAAGGGGACAAGTACTTGGAGCTAAAGGAATGGTGTTACTCTCCTTCTCTCAAGGCAGAAGACCGGGCTCTAGACTTGATGGGATGGCCTTTCTTCCCTTCCCTGGAAGGAAGGAGTCCAATGCTAGATGGGATGCTGCTGCTTCTCTTCTAGCCAGAGGAGGAAGGCCTGGCCTGAGGCAATGGCATCCTTGAAACTGATGTGAGATGAAATGGCATTTCTTCTCTTTCCAAGGAAGACTCGAGACTAGGCAGGAGACCCAGCAGAAAGCAAGGAGTGGGTGGAAGGGAGTAATTGTAAAGAATGTAGAAATAGGAAGGGGTCAGGTTGTGGAGGGTTTTAAAAGTCAAACAGAGCATTTCCTATTTGACCCTGGAGGTAATAAGGAGCTACCGGGATTTATTGAGTTAGACAACATGGTCACAACTATACTTTGGCAGCTGAATAGAAGACAGGCCAGAATGGGGAGACCCCCAATTAGAAGGCTGCCACAAAGGTCCAAGTGAGAAGTGAGGAGTGCCTGCAAGCACCAGGGATGTGGCTGTGTAAGTAGAGGAAAGGGGAAGTCTATATAAGAGAATAGTGGCAAGAAATTGCAAATGAGGGGGAGGTGTAGAGGCTGAATTCCACTTTGGATGAGGAGCTCAGTCTCCCTCAGAGGCTCCTCTGACATGGCGGGCACATCTGGGGTCAGGAAGCTCCCTCACTCAAATCACCCAGCCAGGTCCTGATGCACATCTTGGAGGAAGCTCCTTCCCTGATGCTGGCCCAGTGAACCTCTTAGGGCTCCCTACGGAATGAGTGTCTGATTTAACTGGATGATCAAACCCTAAATGAGCAGGGGACTAGCTTGAGTCTGACCCGGCTGAGAACACTGACCAATCCCAAAGAAAGCTTCCTTATCACAGTCCATGCAAACTATTCTTTCTACCAGTACAATAGTCAGAATTGGATGGAGTGCCAGTCTGGAGTAAGGAAGACCTAAGTTCAAATCTGACTTCAGGCACTTACCCTATGTGTGCGACCCTGGGCAAGTGACCTCACCTCTGTGTGCCTTGGTTTCCTCATCTGTAAAATATGGATAATAATAGCACCTGTCTCCCGGAATTGTTGTGTGGATCAAACAAGATTGCTGTAAAGCACTTAGTGCACTATGTGGCACATAGCACATAGTAAGTACTCTATAAATTGTAGCTGTTATTATTGGCATTAAGAAACACACAGCCCAAAAACAGTTCTGAAAAGGAAGTATTGAGAAGTAAACCCTCTTTATGCAAGATGTATCTCTTCCATGAATCAATAAGAACTACAAAATAATTTTCAAGGATAAGACAGGAGGGAACAGGTGTGCTGTGATGTCATTCAAGACCTTGATAAAGAAGAGATGAAGTGAAATTCCAGCCAGGGAGATTCTGAAGGTAGAGTCAGAAAACTTGCCTGCCAATGGTTTCCTAAAGAAGTCGAGGTTCTAGCAAGAGTTAGCAACCCTTGGAAAATCCCTTGGAAGGAAACTTTCTGAAACCATAAGAATGCCCTGGACAATCTTTTTAGATCTTTTCAGCCTTGAGTATTTAAATTACCTTAGCTGGGGAGCGTTATACAACTCCTGGAAGACTGACTCTTCAGGACAATTCTCTTAAAACCTAGAGTCCAAGGAGGCATCTTGTCAGAGAACCACAGAATTGAAGGGTGAGAAGGGATTCTCAGTGGTCACCTGGTCCTGGCTCACCCTTGCTTCTTGGCTTCAACAGCTTCTATGATGCTGTTGACAGAGCACTCTACTACATTCCCCAAAATAAGTATTTCATTTCATTCCTGCCAGCAACAGCTCTGGTTAATCTGAAAATCATGTCTCTGGTTCAAAGTGTAGCTAGCTCATCCCTCTGGCAACCAAGAGCTGAGAGTCTTTGGAATAATAATATATGAATGGCAATAGATGAATAAATCCCCCCAAGAAGGGAAGCAAAGAAGAACAGATGTGCTGACTGAGTCATGCCAGCTGGCCATTGGGTTTTAGTTTGTGATTACATAAGAGTTACCAGTTGAGAGGATGTGGACAGGTAATTTCCTCTAGAAAAGGACTTGTTGTTTCCAGAGGACATTAAGACAGGACTGGGCAGAAGTTGTATTATCCTGACCTCCCTTAGTTCTTCTGTGTGCCTATGGCCAGATAAGATTCCACCTATTGCTCAGGATGGCCTTTCCCCTAAGGGATTGCTACTCTAGACTCACATAGAGCCCAAATGCATCTGAGGGCAGCCTAACTCCAAAGAGAGGGAATCAGGAGTCTACTGCACTTTCCAGCTCATTATATTACACTTGCATCTAAGAAAAGAACCCAAGGGGAAAATATAAAACTAAGCTTAGTACAGATGATAGGCCATGGGCTCTAGATGCAGAGGGTTTAAACTCCCCCAAATACTAATGATCTGAGTGTGGGATGGGTTTCCTCATCAGTAAAATGAGGAAACTAGAGTAAACCATCTTAGAGGACCTTTCCACTCCACATCCATCGAAAACCTTAGAGCACTCCATAAGTGTTGTATAATCACCATTCCCTCCAGCCCAAACTACCAGCCCTTCAGGTACAGTTTTACCATTGGTCCTGGGTAGACCAGTCTAGCAGACAAGGCTAGACGGAGGAAAAAAGATGGGATCCTTTGTTTAATTAAAAAGTCACCATCCCTACTTAAACCGTGAGAAATCACTACTCACATAAGCTAAGCAGCAGTGACAGTGAACCTGCGAGGCTGCCTGCCCCATGGGGATCAACCACACTGGGCTTTGGAGAAGTCAGAGACTTTGGGCCCAGGGCCGGCTGCTGCTTCAGGGGCCAGATCAAAGTCGGGAATTATTAGCAAAATGTGAACAAAACCAACTCTTCATTCTCTGTAGTCAGAGATGGACAGTGACTGCCCCACAGTCACACGTGTGGAGGGTTCTAGACTAAAACCCAGAGTTCTATTCCTTTCTGTGAGTTTAAAGGCTAGTACTGAGGAGTCAACACGTGGCCTGCACGCCATATACACTCCACTACTCAGCCTGAAGTGAGGGCCAACTGGGAGATATTTAGCAAAGTAAATAACAAGTCAATTAAACATAGATAACATGACCTTTTAAAGCTAAGTTAGTGTGGCCCACAGTGACCCTCATTGGTGGCTCCTATTTCTGTAGGAGCCTGATCTCTGAAAAGGGAGGGTAGGAAGCAAAGGAAGTGTAAGAAAGAAACAGATGAAGGGGTAAAAGAGAGTGTTGTGCAGTTATTTTCAGCCATGTCTGACACTCTGTGACCCTATTTGGGGCTTTCTTGGCAGACATACGGCAGTGCTTTGCCATTTCCTTCTCCAGCTCATTTTACAGATGACGAAACTAAGAGAAACAGAGGTAAGTGACTTGCCTGGGTCATGCAGTTACTAAGTGTCTGAGGCCGAATTTGAACTCAGGTCTTCCTGAGTCCAGGCCTGGTGCCCTCTCCACTGAAGCCTGCAATGGAGATATGGTAGCAGAAAGGGCAGGGTCTTCTAGTTAAGGCTTGGAAAAGCAAGCAGAAAGTAGAAATCCCAGCACAGGTGAAGGGGGGACCCCCATCTTGGGCTCCCCATGGTTCTCTGCAGTTCAACCAGGATCTGGGGAACAAGGCACTTCTGTGGCTGTGAGGCTACATTAGGATTTCTGCCTCAACAGCCAAGCCCAAACCAATTCCTCAAAAGCAACTTTCATGAGCCGAGCTTCTAGCTCTCTGGCTGGATGCACATCTGAAGATGAGCAGACTGGAGGCTTCTGGCAACCAGAGCTGGGATGTGAACTGATGATGTGCTGTCTTTTGCTGCCTCTATGTCAAGGCAGGCTCATGTGAAAAGGACAGATGACTGATAAGATGGCATGAGGAGAATGTGTTGTTTTTCTCCTCCACTGGATGACAGTGCCACTTGGATGGTCAGAGCCCATGCCCAGGCCCACCTCAGCTGCCCTCCTGAGGACAGCATTTCAAGACAACAGCTCTTTCCAACAGAATAAGGATGGTTTCCCTGAACAACTTTTTTTTCCTTTATTTTTCATTCTGTTTCAAAGGCTGGCTTAATAGGGCAGGGAAGGAGAGGAAGGATGGGTTCAGAAATAAAGGTGACAAAAATAAAATGTTATCAATGATTTGTTTTTGATCTAAGGGACCAGGGGCAACAGGGACTTACAGGAAGGTGTGTGAAGACTGCAAAGGTGCTCCGGAGAAAGGCGATGAGATCTGTCAGATAATCACTGGCTTTGCTGCCTGCATCCCCAGCCATCCAATCGTAATCAGCCAGCTGCAAGAACTGGTCAATCTTCTGGTTGAGGTTGGTGTAAATCTCTTCTTCTGCAGCATGCCGGGCATCCTGAGAACAGAGACAGAGGCTGAAAAGCAGGAATGAGTGAGGCAGGAAATCAGTGCTGGCGGCCCCTGGACCCTTCCAACCCACAGATGTGACAACAGGGTCTATTGAGCAGGCCAGGGTTGCCACTTGTCATCTTTGTTCCCGCATAATTGGGGGAAATCTGTTCCGTCTTCCTTACTGGTCACATACCAGTGCTTTTACATGATTCCTTACCATAAGCAACCCCGTTTCTCATTTCAAGAAGGCCAGAAAGCTCCTGGGAGCAAGAAGAGGTGAGTCCTCTAGCTGGTTTTGCACCCACACAGAAGAAATAAAAAGCATTCTGACAAGACCACCACCAGGAAGCCCTTTGGATCCCCTGCCCCCTCATCATCTAGCAAAAGGTTTCCATCTGCAAGGGAATGTATTGAGGAAACAGTAGCTTAGGAAAATACACAACACGTAGCCATTGTAATTGCTGTGTTTATACTGAGTGCCGAATTAGCTGGTTTGAAAGAGTCCTGGTAAAAAGACCCTTTCGATGTGTTTCAGAGCATTCAGTGTTTCCAATAAGTCCTGTCAGCAGGACCTTTAGTGGTCTCCAGAACTTCCCCTCGGTTAAGCAGCTCACTGGCGGTGTACCTCCTGTGGCTCCCTGCCCATTTTTAATAGGCCCTCTTTTGTACTTTTAATCCCAGAGCAACAACAGAAGCCATATGCCACCCTCTTCCACAGGGGCTGTCGGGCCAGGTAGGCTGGATGGCTCTTGGAAGGGGAAACTGGGGTCAGGGGGAAGGACAGGAGACAGAGTTAACGCCGTAAAGAATAACGTTTGCGAAACAGCAAGTGGCTGCTTGACATTTTCAGGCACTAGGAATGCCCCCCAAATGAAACCAACCCTACTCTCAAGAAGTTTCCATTTTATTGGGGGAGATATCACACACATGTACATTATACATGTATGTATGTACATTTCTACGTATGTGTGGAAGTCTATGTTCGATAGAAATGTAACATAAACACAAGATAATTTCAGGACAGCTAAGTAGAAGGCAGTTTAAGAGAAGGCAACAGCAGCTGGCCAGTGGATGATGGAGCAGCCTCTTACATTGAGAAGGGAGCCTTCCAAGTGCGGGCTAGGACAGAGGCATGGACGGAAATGGAGTGCTGTGGGGGAGACACAAAGAGCAGACCAGCATGAAGGGCTGGGTCTGTGAGGGTAGAGGAATGAGAGGATGGGTAATGAGACCGGAAAGCCTGCTCAGGGTTTTCAGGATCAGGCTCTCTCCCAATTCTCTTTCTACGTGTCTGAATTCTCAGACTGGAGAATTGCTGGATCTTCAACCAGCATGTGACTCTTAACCACAGGTGTCCCCCAGAGTCTTGGGACCTTTCTCCCTCTAGATTATTTTGCTTGGTGGGCTCAGAAACTCCTATGGACTCAATCACCATTGTTAAGTTAATGATTCTCAGATCTCTTTGTCCAGTCCTAACCTCTCTGCTGACCTCTGGCAGCCTATCTTCAACTGGAGGTCTCACAGATATCTTGAATTCAGCATGTCCCAAACTCTAAAATTATCTTTGACCCTTCCCTCTCTGTAACGCCTCTATTATCAGAGGCACCACCATCCTCTCAGCCACCCAGACTCACAACCTGTCCTAGGTGTTATCTTCAGCTATCAACTCAATTTTTATCCCGTTTCCAAAGTGTTGCCAAGGCAAATGGGGCCTTCCTCTGAAACATCACTTGATACATCCCTTTCTCTCCTCTGACATGGCCCCTACCCAGTACAGGCCCTTCTCACCTCATTGCTAGACCATGAGAGTAACCTGCTGCTCAGTCTCCCTGAATCGACTCTGTCCCCACACCCATCCATCCTTGACTCTGTCAAAGTGACCTCTGAAGGCATAGGTCTGACCACATCACTTCTGAACCCAGTGAATTCCAGTGGCTCCCTATTGCCTCCAGGATCAAGTACAAAACGCTCTGTTTGGCATGCAAAGCCCTTCATGAGTTGTCCCCCTACTTCCCAGTGTTTTCCTACTTTACTCCTCAGCACACACTCTGGTATCTCCTGACTCAGACCTCTGCTATCCCAGGCCTAGAATCCTTTTCCTCCTCTTCTCTGTCTCCTGGCCTTCCAGGCTTCATCCACCATCTCTATGGGAAGCTCTTGTAGATGCCCCTTAAGGCTTCCCTATGAGATTATCTCCAATTTATCCAGTTTATAGCTTGTTTGTACAGAGCTCTTGGCATGTTGTCTACCTCATCAGACTGTGAGCAACTTGAGGGAAGGGACTGTCTTTTGTCTTTCTCTGTATTCTCAGCACCTAGTCCAGGGGCTGGCACCTAGTAGGTGCTTAATAAATGCTCACTGACTTAAAAGTCACCCAAATCACTTATGACAAGGCCTCATTTTGAAGAAATCCCATTCTTATCCATAAACCAGGAATCAAAGAAGGCATCTAGATCATTCTGAAATAATTTGACTGAGGTTTAGGCCATTTGTGCCATCCTGGGAGAACACCTTCATTTAAAAGGGTCAGAAACCACAACTCAGAACTGAAAAGCAGCTCTTTCAAAAGAGAAAAGTCATGAGGAAAAGAGCCAGCCTGATACTCTCATAATTCCAAAGGAAGTTCTTTTTCTGAAATCCTGTGACACCATTCCTAAAACGTCGCCTCATTAAATGAAATCTATCTCAGACTGTTAATAGTAGGAATATTTCACAACTTTTATTTGCTGTTTTTCCTTTATTTTAACCTCAACTGAATCTTCCCATCAGAAACCATCCTATAATCTTGTTTTAAAATCATTTTTTATTGATAATCTTTTTTTTAACACCCTTTTTTCATCAACATCTTTCCTCTTCCTCCTTCCAGAGTTATTTCATATAACAAAGAGTATTTTTTAAAGGGTAAACAAGAGTTGCCATTAATATTTTTGTGGGTCCTCTTCCCATGTGTACAAAAATATTTATGGCAGCTCTCTTTGTGGTGACCAAGAACTGGAAATCGAGGGGATGCTCATTAATTAGGGGAATCGCTGAACAAGTGGCGGTATGTGAATGTAATGGAATCCTATTGTGCTATAAGAAATGATGAGCAGGTGGACTTCAGAAAAACCTGGGAAGACTTCTATGAACTGATGCTGAGTGAAGTGAGCAGAACCAGGAGACCACTGTACACAGAAACAGCCACAGTGTGCAAGGACCTAAAACATTGCCAAAGGGCTCATGATACAAAACGCCTTCCACATCCAGAGAAAGAACCATGGAGTTGGAACACAGAATGAAGCAGACTATTTTCTCCTTTGGTATGCTTTGTGTTTTGTTTTTCTCAGAGTTTCTCGCATTCATTTTAATTCCTCTATGCAACATGACTAATGTAAAATGTGTTTAATAGGAACATATGTGTAGAGGGGGAGAAAATTTAGAAATTAGGGAAGTGATTGTTAAAACTGAAAGAAAATAAATTAATAAACTTGGGGGAAAAAGATAAGCAAGAAAGAAAACAGAAAAAAGTGAACACACCTGATAAATACATTGAAAAAAGTCTAAAAATACACTAATACATTGTTGGTGGAGTTTTGAACAGATCCAAACATTCTGGAAAACAATTTGGAACTACGTCCAAAGAGCTATAAAACTGTGCATACCCTTTGACCCCGCAATACTACTGCTAAGTCTGTATCCCAAATAGATCAAAAGAGGGAGAAAAAAATCTCTATGTACAAAAATATTTATAGCAGCTCTTTTAGTGGTTGCAAAGAATTACAAATTGAGAGGATGCTCATCCTTCGGAGAATGCTTGAACAAGTTGTAGTATATGAATGTGATGAAATACACTGTGCTGATAATGGTTTCAGAAAAACCTGGGAAAACCTATATGAATTATTCCAATGTGACGTGAGCACCAGAGGCAGGGTTTTTCACTCTACTGAACTATTCTTCTAAAGTGACAGAGACCACTGAAAGATTTTTCCCTAGAAAATAAGAGAGCAATTCAAGGTACAATCCATTCTAGGGGAGCGAGTTGCCCTCAGGCCACAACCAACAGGATCCTAGGTCTTTGTGGGGTTTGCTCACCTTGAATGTGGTGGTCCCATACAGCTTTGTGGTGTGGACTGTCTCAGGGAGCACATTGGTGATGTTCGTGATGAACTCCTCCAGATACTTGCAGGATTTCTCCAAGTGGGTTGTGTTGATGATAATCTGGACAAGCTACAAAGCAAAGAAAGGTACATGGGTACAATGATCATGTGTGAAATGGGTGTGCCTCCAACCTCAGAAAGAGGGTGGCACAAACATAGAGGATGTGTGAGGGACATGATAAGCTGGGCACTCTGGCTGGTGCACAGTAAGATAGAATGTCATGAAAGGAGAAGAGATCAGAGTGGCTGATAAGGACAGTCAGTGGTGTAACACACACGCACACACACTGACACACATACACATGCATGCACACACACACATGCATGCACACACACACACACAAGAGTGCTAAGAAATTTTTCTTAAGGTCATTGTTTCCACCCCCAGGCCCCAACCAAACTCCCAGCCCTCTCCCACCAAGGCTCCCATTTCTTCTGATATACTTATAGAAAGGAAGGGGCAGGTGAGATAAAATGAAATGTCAACATGTTAAACTAACTGCAAAGGCTTGTTCACACCCGGTTATCCCTTTCCAAAGTGGAACGAAGCTTCCCTGATAAAACTCAGAAGACCAGCCAGACTGGCAGGATGAAAACCACTGTGCCCCAGGCAGCCCCAGAAGACCCAGACTGGGGAGAAGAGGGTCTGTCCTTCCCCCTGATTCTGCTGTTGCTCTGATGTCTGGTAAGGAGAGCTGCTCCTTACCAGGTGTCAGAAATACCACATTCCCTAGGAAGCAGTGAGAGAAACAAAGGCAAGGTGCAGACAGGGGCAGACATCGAATGTGTGGCTAAGCTGTCCACCCAAAGGAGATGCTGTGCCCATAGGGAACAGCAGGGGTGACAACGATAAGGACAGCAATCCCCGGAGGGACTGAGGCAGGAGCTGCCTAGGTCACATGGGTTTCCTCTGTGTACATTTCACTAAGAGTCCATTCTTGCAGAAAATACTCCAGGTTTCAGAGAAATAAATGTTTTGTAGCATGGATCTTACTATGCCATCTTAGTAAATGCCTTTGCTTTGAGGTGAATGTGTCTAATGACTGACTAAAAGAAGACATTTATGCATAAAGAGCAAACATGTTAACTACCTCTATGACCCCATAGGTCTCCCAAAGAAATTCCTCAAATGTGAAGAAATAAAAGGCATGATGACCTTTGTTGGCTCACCATGGAGGCTTCTGAGCTGCTGTTTTAGGAACATGGATCCACTTGCCTGTGAGGATGTTGGGTGAGAAGACACCCCCCTGGGAAGTATAAGCATCAAGTGGAAAGCTGGCCCAGAAGGGGCACCCCGTGAGAAGGAATTCAGATCCATAAGGAGTTACAGGATAAGCATCTGCACAGCCAAAGGCATGGACTAGAGGGTCTCTCCAAATGCCTCCAGCTGGCTCATCTCGGTTTGATTATCTCTCACATGAAGTTGGCACTTTACTTCAATCATGAGACCTTTGCCCATCAACCTGTATCTAAAATAACCACATACAGCAACAAATTCTAACCTGTCTTACCTCTTCCATTATAACGTTTGAGGGTTTGAGTTGTCTGGGGGTTGTGGGGTTTTTTTTTCCATACAAGAACCCACACAGTGTTATGTGAAAGAAGGAGTGTAAAAGATATGGTGTGAACAGTGGGAAGCACAGCTAGGGCATCATCATCACCAACTTTCCAGGCCAGTGATATGCCCTTCGCAGACAATTCCAACAGCTTCCAGGCTCATACAGCAAAGCACTCCAGGTCCATTGGAAAAATAGTGCTCAAAATAAGACGTGCCAATCACGGGCTCTATGAACTCTATCCACAATCCAGAATGATAGAAGCGAGAGCTGGAAGCCAAAGCAGTCTCAAGGATAACTTACCAAACAAGTTATGATTGGTCATTCAATCTCAGCTGGAAGACTTCCAAGAAAGGGGAGCTCACCCCCTCACAGCTAGACAGCTCTAAGTGGGAGAAGTCTTTCCTGACCCTAAATCTGACTCATTGTCAAAGGCCCTCTGAACCCCAAAAGAATAAATCTCATGCCTTTCTCCATTAGTTAGCACCTCCAATGCTTGGGAAAAGCTATCATGCACCCTGTGAATATTACTCCCAGAGTAACAAGCCCAGCTCCATTGATTCATCCTCATGACAGAGGCCCAAGATTCTCACCATCTTGGTTGCTTACCTCTAGAAACCCTCTGGCCTATGGAGGTCTTTGTTAAACTTTGGGACCAGAATTGAATACACATCTCCAGCTGAGGTTGGACAAAGGCAGAGTAGAGCAGAACTCTCACCTCTCATTTCCTGGAAGCTGTCCCCCTTTTGGTGGGCCCTGGGCTTGTACCAGCTTTTCTGGCCTTTCCCATCACATACGTGATTCAGATTGAGTCTGTAGCCTACTATGTACCCAGAGCCTTTTTCAGAACAATTGCTTTCTAATCATTCCTCCCTCACCTTGTATTTGTGAAACAGATTGTTTTTAATACAAGTACAAGACATCAGATTAATCCCCACTGAATTTCATCTCTTCAGATTGAGCCCAATGATGTCAAACTCAAAAAAGAAATGGAAACCATTAATCTACCACATAATGGCCACATAATGACTTTGTTTTAAAAAGCTAATGCTATCTATGTTTAATTGTATTTTTGTTTAGAAAAACATTTCCCAGTTCCATTTTAATTGGGTTTGGTGGCATTTGGGAGCATTGCAGGATGGCATGGCCTGTCAGAGGTGGTCTGTTGGACAGCTCTGCTCCAGCATCTTAAGATCTTTGGGGATGCTGACTCTCACTCACTTGCTGTTGGCTAACCCTCTACTCTGAGTCTTGTGCACATCTGATGAGCCTGCCACCTATGCCCCTATCCAGACTGCCAATAAAAATGTTATTAAACAGCCCAGGATCAAATACAGATCCCTAGGGTACTCCACTGGGGAGATGAACATGTTGACAGTGAACCATGAACAACTCCTTAGAGTCTAGTCATTCCATCCATTCTCCAGCCTCTAACTGTATCATTATCTACTCCACAGGCTGCAGAGAGACTTCCCCCAAAGAACAGGACTCTGAAGCCCTCAGGGGAACAGAGCCACTAAAGGTGGAAGCCTTCCAGAGTGGGGTGATAGGGAGGAACGTTCCATTCAGGGAGAGCTAGAGGAAAATTATTTGTTTGATTTACTAAACTTGGACAGTAATAACAAAAATACTGATGATAATGATGATGATGAAGATGGGCAGCCAAGAGGAACAGCAGAGAGAGTGCCAGGCCCAGTCAGGAAGGCATCTTCCTGCTTACCAGCTGTGTGACCCTGGGCAAGTTACTTAACCCTGTTTGCCTCAGTTTTCTCATCTGTAGAATGAGCCAACCACTCCAGTGGCTCTGCCAGGAAAACCCCCAATAGGGCCACAAAGAGTCAAGTATGACTGGAACAACTGGACAACAGCAAATAGTACTATTATTTAATAGTGACTGTTACGTGCCAAGCATTTTACACTGTGACATCTGATCCTCACAACGTCCCTGGGAGGGCGGTGCTGTTGTTATTCCCATTTTACAGGTGAGGAAACTGTGAGGATCTATCCCTCAAGAGCCCAATGTACGTTGGAAATCTATTTTCTCAACTTTGGACTTAGGCAAATATCCATAGGAAATTCTATTGCCCTTTCTCCTGCTTGGGAGTCTTCTGTAGATATATACTGCCACCAAAACTTCAAAAAATCACTCTGAGATGGGGTGGGGATGGAAGCTGGTGATCAGCTTTTCATCATCCAGAGACCGAAAGGGGAGAAGATATTCAGATGCCCGGCCCCAATGTGGTTCCAAAAGATGACGAATGGAAGAAATCTTGGGGAAGGGGATCTGAGAAAGCTGCGAGCCTTCTCTCACAGAGCTTCTGGCACCTGTGAGGCTGCCCTTCGACACCAGGGAAACTGTCAAACTGAAATAGCTAATTCTTTGGCCTCTACAGAGGAGTTTGGATTTCAAAGCTACCACAGAATCTCAAGGTTTGGGGAGGAAGATTCCTGGACCCAGTCCCCCTTCCCCACCCTCAAAGCGCTCTACCTGAAAATGCCCCAACTGTCAGAGCATCCTTGGAAATAAACAGAAAAAAGGGAATCAGGTCACCTCCCCCCCATCCACATTCTGCCCCACCTAAGAGAAGAAGAAAGTCACAAAACAAACGAAAGTCTCAGCCAACTCCTTCCTTGCCTGGTGAGGGTGGACAGGTGCCTATTGACAAGACTGCTGTGATGCTGGGGGAAGGGAGGGGGGAAGGGAAGAGCATCACAGTGGCAAACTGAAGAGATTCTATTTTAAAACGAGCACAGCTACCTGTAGGAAAGGCGCTGTGTCTATAAATTGAAATCCTAATAAGAAGGAGGGATCGTGTCATGTTATCGCAAATGCAAACCAGTGACAGTCAAAGAGAAGATTGTCCTGTTTTTCATGATATTGGCAGCTTAAAAAAAAAAAGACGGCTTCACTGGGTACGTTATAATTTCCCACGACTTTTTCAAAAACTGTCAACACAAAAGATCCCCATGAATTACACCAACTGGCTGTCAGTCACTCTGGAAATGTTTCATGGCAGAGCACAGAATGGACTATTAAAACGCCCTAGGATTACAGCAGATACTGTGTCATTTGCAGGGGAACATTGTCTGTTAATAAGCTCTAGGCAATCAGTGCTCCTGAGTGACAGCTCCCCCAAAACCTCACAAGGGCATTTGCAAATGAAAAAGCAGATGCTCTGGGGGAGGGGTTAATCATGAAGTTACTTGAGGAGGAACAATCTCAAAGAGAAAATTTCATCATCATTTGAGGCTCTTCTGTGATGGTTCTTGTTCCTCCCCTCCTTAAAAAGGTTTTCCTGTAGGTCATTTGGGTGAACTGTTTCAAAGGCAGAAGAAAGAAAACAAGAAAGGGCGTTAGCAGCCATGAGTGATGCCCCTGGAGAGGAGCCCCTCAACACAGAGCCGGGCTCACTCTGGAGAGCAGAACCAGAAGGACAAGAGCACCTCCCCACACTTCCCTCTCCTACACTGGAGAACGACCTTGCCCAGCTCATTTCTGTAAGTGGAGTAGACCTAGGACACACTACAGTCCTGGCAGCTCTAGGAACCGAAGAGACCTGCAGAAGTCCCCTCATCCATGTCCAGCTTCAAACACCAGAACCCCTGGATGCTGGTGGGACAGCAGGAATACTGCAGTGCCAGGACAGACTGACAAGCTACCAGACTTAGAACTGGGAGGGACACCAGGAGCCACTCGGGCCACCTCCCTCCCACCTGTAGAAGACACACACAGATATACATGAATGAGAATCCAAGACTGAACTCCAGCCCTACCTCCACAGTGCCTTTCTAAGTCCTTCAGAGAAACAAAAGGAGGGCCCTTTTCTCTGTACTCTGCTCGGATCAGTCTGGAGGCACATCTGGCATGCTCTGAACAACAGAAGGACAGCTCTAGCTGCCTGAGGTTCGTGTGTGTTGCTCAATAAGATGGAAGGCCTTTCAGGGCTCTCTTTTGTATCCCCAGAGCTAGCGCTGTTAGGCTAGGATACAAGAGTACCAATCAGTAATGCCTTTTCCTGAGGACAGCAAAGACTTTTTCTTCATTCTTGAGCCTGACTGACCCAATAAGGCCGAGGTCCCTCCAGACCAAACCTCCTGACATCACTGAGCTCATGGGGAAGGGGATTCTAGACTCCAAAGCCTGGCCCAGAGAATGGCACGGACATCAAACATCTTAGGAATCCAGATGGCACCCTGCAAATAATCAATACTGGCAGCCCCTCAGGGGCCACCAAAAACAAGAAGAGGAAGAGGGTCAAAGGATCACCAATTTTTATCACAGCTAAGTGCTGCTCCTGAGAACTACAACTCTCATTTGAAGATCATGCCCTCAGGGGAGACAACCACAAGGTGGGCTAGGAAAAAAACCGAAGCCATCCCCACGGAGGGAGACCACGGCAGCCAGGGAGCCCAGCAGGATGACTTGTGGCTTCAGAGGCTGTCTCCAAGGCTCACCAGCTGGGGGTCAAGGGCAACGTCCCCTTCACCTGGCTTCTCTCAGACTCAGTTTCCTCATCTGTAAAATGCTGATAAGAAGAGTACCCACTTCTCAGGGTTTTGTGAACCCACTAAGACAACCCAGACAAGCTGAAAGCTGGATGGAGATGCTGGGCATACCTTTGTTTTTCTTGTTACCATAAGAAAGTCATTTGAAGTCTTGACTAATAATAATTAATAACCTTTTCTCTTTTGTCGTCTGATTCATGCATAAATTGAATTTAAGTGAGGCAGGGTTGCACCACTCTCCACAGTCATCTTAGTTCAGTGGCAGGATAGTCAAGATGGCTGGCGATGGCTCAGGATGCACTGGATGACCTTGGCACCTTCGGTGTCTAACCCAGCTCTAAGCGCTCCATATCGCCTGCTTCATCTGCCTTCATGGCCATTGGAACAAATCGTTCTCATCCTCCCATTCCACCAGAGGAAGTATTCACATGCGTGGGGTAGACACCCCCCTAACTCACCAATGGGTTTGAGAACCCTTGGTTACCCTCAACCTGGTTTGGCCCGTCTGCCGAAACGGTTTACCAGGGTGTGGCCGCTGCGTATGCTGCAACTTCTTGGAGCCACAGGTGAGAGTTAGGCGGAACAGGTGGACACCAAAGGTGAAAAGAGCCCTGAAAAGGGCTTGGCAGCCATCACACCAAAGGTACTGATCCTTCCTGAACACAAACATTTCTATAGAGCGTCTCAGGTACCAGACATCTGCCAAGCACCCAAGATACTGATACAAACAGAGAGAAAGAAAGCCAGGCCTCAAAGCAGGGAGACAATATACAAAAGAATAAAGCAGAGCTAGGGTGGAGGAGGACAGATGCTCCACAGCATAGTGCTAGTGGCCAGTGCCTTGGGAAGGGCAGGCAAAGGGGGCACAACTTTCTCAGGGAGAAGGAAACAAATGTACAGGACAATCCCAAAAGGACTCTACTGGGGTTTGATATTTTGGAATTTTTTTCTCAGTCCAATTAGTGTAATCACTGACAATATGACACAAGGAGGCTCCAGAGGAGAAATGGCCCATTTGGGCAGCCATGCATGGCACATTCACCTCTGAGGAGGCTGAACTTGTAAATGAGGGAGAAAAACATACAGAAAAATAGAGTGGATATTAAACTAGGAGGGGATGCACATGTAAATGGAATTTGAATTTGAATCAGGATGTGGAGACTGGAATAAGGAATGGCATAGCCACAGACATTCTTATAGGGGTGTAGGTGTGTGTGTAATGTAGGTTTGTATGGATGTGCACTGATGGATGCTTCTGATGGCCTGGGTAGCTGGAAAGATAAAGAATGATTACTAACCCTCTCCACATTGCCCACAGAGCAAGACTCTTCCAGGATTCATGGCTGCAACCTTTCTTTGCGGAGCCTGGCACTATCTATACAGATGCTTACTAATCCCTCCAGAAATCAAGTGCCTTGAGATCAGCTTTCCTAGAGGGCTCTGGGGGCTTCTGACCCCATTACCATATGCTGCTGGGGAGGAGGAGCACGCACCAAAATTTCATCAGAACTCTAAGCTCAGCGCCAAGGAGGTCCAAACGAGCCCTCAAGGGTTTCAGTCTCAAGCCATTGCTCTGTGGTGTGGCTTGAACAAAATGAGGAGATGGTCACCAATTTGAATGGGAGAAAAAGACCACAGCCACCGGCCAGGCAATGCCAGCGGTAAAGAGGTGCCCTTCTGAGGTGGCATGCAGCTCCTTGGGGCACTGCAGTACACAGAGAGCAGTCCCCACAAAGACCCCCGCACAAATCTCACCACTAACCCTATACAGGTCAGAACATAAGCAATCCTCCATCCATTCCTCTGATGAGAAAGCAGTGTCACAGATACAAATGACTTTCCATCACTAAATGATGCTTCTTTCCCAAAGAGAACCTAATTCACCCAGAGCTCTCCTTTCTCATCACCATTTCCCCCACCCCCAGGGTAATTTGCTGCACCTCCTGGGGGTGTAGGGGCTGGGGAGCAAGACAGCCCTCAGTGAATCACTCCCCTCCCTGAGAGCCTCAGTCTCTTTGCCTGTCAAAGGAAAGCCTCAGAATGGATGATCACGAGGCTCTCTCCCACCTCTCAAACATACAGGCAGCTCTGACAAGACAGCCCACATCCTAGCCCACAATGACTGATGTGTGTCTAATCACCTAGAAGGAAAAAGCACCATCTAGGTGTGCCCAAGCACTCGTCTCCAGCTCTCTGAATCCCCAAGAGCCCTGGCATTAATTCCTAAGGGTACTGCCCATCGTCCAGGATGACAAGAACCCAACTGGTCACAACATCAATCCTCTCACACATAAAGTCCTGGCTACAAGCAAACACTGAACTTAACAAGTGATACCTCAGTGCACGAAACCCACATTCAGAGGAGCCTTGGTCTTCCACCTTCATCACCAGTGCTGCTGTGTATCCGGGTCCAGGGTTAACCCAGCAATTCCTCTCATGTGTCTGTCTGGCTAACAAAGCCCTCTGCTGCAGCTCTCCCTTGAACAGTTTTCCCCAAACTCCAAAGGGCCCTAGTTATCTGGCCTGCTCTTCAGGGAGCCAGGACCAAGTTCTGAGCACACAGCATGACTTGTCCCCTTTCCCCAGAGGACAGAATAAGCTTCTACTAAGATCCTTGATCGGAAGTCTCCATGCCTGTAAAGACTCCCAGATTCTGGGGTGCTAGAGTGTGTTACCTGTCATGAGGGGACTGGAGGGGACTGGGAGATTTCTCCCAGAAGCCAAAGCCGGGGCTGCATACCCCAGCCAAGTGCTGCGACTGCCAAGATCCTCGGCATCCGTGATTTTACGCAGGCAAGAGCTGAATTCATATAAAATGTTATATTTGGACTGTCATTCACATTAATAGGAACCTGATGTTGAGAGTATCCTCTGAGCAAAATCCCTCTCATATAACTAATGGCAAATGCTCCACACTATTCCTTCCAACCGTATCAACTTCTGACCGGAAAGCTGGCTAAGTCCATGAAAGACATGGAGAAAAAGAACTCAGCTTTGCAGAAGAAAAGACAAAGCCCCAACAGATTAAGCCAAGACCCAAGATGGACCTGGGGCACCGGTGGCAGAAAGGTGAAGGTGAGAAACAGAGGGGGGATGCCGGAGATGCTCACGCCTTCACCAGGGCAGCCCCCAGCTGCGCAGACTCACCTCTGTTAGCCCAACGTTCTTCCTCTTAATGACATTCTGCAGAGAGCTGCTCAGCGTTCGGGTCAACAGCAGGTTTGTGGACTTCCGGATCATGTCATCCACCTCTGTGGAGCTGAAAAACAAAGACTGAGCATCAGCCAGGCCAGGCGGCAGAACAAGCCTGACAGTATTCTGAGTGGAGATCCGGACAAAGCATCCCTGAGCACCAACCACCGCCACCAGTCCTGGAGCACCTTCTCAGATAAGGTCTCCCACGGTGTGGTCCCACAGAAATACTGACAGCAAGTTAGTCTCTTTCCATTTCTAGCCCAATCCCTCAATACCAAGCTTGTTTCTACCTCTGGACACTCATCCAACCAAACAATGACTCCAGCTTCTAGTCCAGACCTTCCTAGTACTACATAAAGAACTGACTAATTCTAATTCAGAAGGGAAAGTATAGTTTCTGCAAAACCCTGGGAAGTAATCTACTCCAAGGAACTGCCTCTGGCCACAGAGGTTAAACTTCAGAATACTCCGTTCTCTAGGAAGTGCAGTCTTATTTAGAGGAGATACTTAGACCTCTTGACTGCTCCTTCTGTTTGTATCTCTTTTGCTGAATCCTCCTGCAGATCATGCCCCCTAACCACAGGTGTCTCTCAGGGTCTGTCCTGGGCCCTTATCTCTCTTCCCTCTATCTTCCTTCCCTTGGTGATCTCATCAGTTCCTATAGATTTAATTTAATTACTCTCTATGTTGATAATTCTGACACCTATTTATCAAACTCATCCTCCCTCCAATCTTACATCTCCAACTGGTTTTCAGACATCTCAAATTAGCTAGCCAGTAGACATCATCAACTCGGCATGTCCCAAACTGAACTCATCGCCTTGCTCCCTAAACCCTCTTGCCTTAGAGACTTCCCTTTTACTGTTGAGGGAAGCACCGTTGTCTGCTAAGCTGTCTCTCTACTGCTCCTCCCTCTCTCTCATCTTCATGTCCAAACTATTGTCATGTTCTGTTAGATGTTAGATGTTATCTCCGTAACATCTCTTGTATGTGCCCCTGCCCTCCTCTGGCATGGCCCAGCGAAGGCCCTCATCATCATATGCTCAGGCTACTGCAGTAGTCTACGGTTGGTCAAGTCTCTCCCAAGCTCCCATCCATCCTGTACTCAGGGGTCAAACAAATCTTCCTGAAGCACAGGACGGACCATGTCATCCCCCTACTCAATAAACTTCAGTGGATCCTCCCCACCTCTAGACACCCATACAACCCAGTACCTTAGGCCTTCCTAGCATTACATAAAGAACTGATAATACTACTTCAGAAGGGAAAGTCTGGCTAATCAATTAAAAAATCCTCTGTCTTGTATTCAAAGTCCTTTATAACCTGCCCACCTTTCTGGTCTTCTCCCTTCTACAAGAAGCCTTTTCCTGATCCCTCCATTACTGCCTTTTCCCTGTTGACTATTTTTAATTTACACTGTATATAGCTTGTTTGAACATAGTTGTTTGCATTAGATGGCAGACTCCTTGAGAGTAAGGACTGTCTTTTGCCTTTCTCAATATTCCCAGTGCATGGTTCAGTTCTGGGCAATGAAGGGGATGCTTAATAAATGTTCACTGACTAAAACAAAATTCCTCATTTTCTCCTAAACTAACAAATGTCTCAGAGATCCTCTCCTCTTTTCCCCCCTTACCCATACTCTTACTCCCAGGATAAAATATACCCATTTCATTCTGATTCCAATATCTCTTTCTTTATATCTGATCAGGTGCCTAATCCCAGGAAGTCAACCTCCTCACTACACTCATTCCTGGTTGTATCTTCTTTCTCCCTTTCCAACTTCCAAGACGCAAGGTTAGGTCCTCGTTACTTTGCGCAGTGGCCATGAAGGAGGTGTCTGAGCTGCTCTCCCCACATTTTTCCATTCTCCATGCTACTACCGATGTCTTTCTAAAGTGTTCCTCTGATTACCTTGTTCCTTCAAATCCTGCTGTCGGCTCCTTTCTGTCAATCAGTTTTTTAACAAACATTTATTAAGCACCTACAGTGTGTCACTCCTTGTGCTAGGTACTTGAGGAGACAACACCAAAAGTGCAGCAGTCTCTGCTCTTTCGGCTTTGCGTTCTGTCAGGGGAGACAACATGCTCAGCTCTAAGGACATACAGAATAACCAGCATCAAGTCCAAAGTCCTCAGTCTGGAGCTGAATGCTCTCCATATCTGACCCCGACATCCTTCTAGCCTTGCCTCCCACAAACTCCTATATGTGCTCCCCATATTCTGTTCGACTCAGTACGGAGTGCTTGCTACTCCACGATGACCGGACCATCTGGCCTTTGCGCTACTCTGTACAAATAATCATGTGCATTTCTATGGGTCTTTAAGGTTTAAAAAGCATCTTCCTCTAAGCAGAGCCAAGTGTCATCATTTCACAGATGAGAAAGCAGAGGATCCAGGAAGTGCAGTGACAAAGCTTGGATCTGCGCCTGGATGCTGGACCTCTCAGTCCTGTGGCTGTCAGCTCACTTCACTGCTTTTTACCAGTCTTCATCTGCCAACGTTCTGTCGTTCAAGGCCTAGCTGGAATATTACCCCATTAGCAGGATATAAGATCTCCTTTCTCCAAACCTTATTGGGACTTTTCTTACGCCTCATATGCTCTGCCTTGTATTATGGTTAAGCGTTTCATCTTCGCTGCTATACTGGAAAGCTTCAAGCGTCATATTTTATTCATACTATCATCTACCCTATCACGCCTGAGTGACAAGCACAGTGCACTGCAAATAATAGGGACTCAGCGTGTCTTTAACTGAGGAGAATTCTGGGGAGAAGGATCCGATTAATGACAACGTTATCCCAGCCGTAACACTTTTTGGTAAAGCTGAGGTAATGCTACTTTATGTTAGAAAAGCAGCTTTATTCAGGGTGTCCTAAAAATCATAGTGCAGTTTTTAGCTTTAAAAGAAATGTTATTTGAGTTGGAGTTACAATTAGGATTGGAGTTCGCTAAGCTTTAATAGCACAAGTTTTGGGTTATGAGACATTTGGAACACCCTTTGTTTGGGGCCAAAAACTCACCCACAATTAGTTGTTAGTTAAAAAGCTGGGCCTAGCTATCCCCCTTCTGCTGAAGACTTCTTCTTCAGTCTAGGGATGGCAGAAGTTCATTGAGAACCTTGAAAGACAGTCAGCGTTCTGTGGCTCTGCTCTCTCTCCAAGTTTCATGTCAGTGCCACTGTCAGAAGTAAAACCTGACAGTCATAAATCGGATGCCAGCCAACAGTTCACTAAACCAGATTTACTCCAAAGACGGCACACAGGTGACTTTCGAGGCCTTCAGTGTTTTAAGTCTGAGCATCTTTCCTTCTGACTTTCTTCTCGAGTTCCTTTTCTGTTGCTGGATTGTCTCATTTAGAATTTCCAAGTGATTCATGCAAAAAGCAATGGGAAAAGAGGCAGATCACACAGAAAACTGTGACCAGAACAGATCTGGAAATATCCAAGACCTTGTTTCCAATGAACTCTAGAGGCTAAGCAAAGCATTGTAGGCAAAAATATGACTAATGAATGAGTTTGTTCAAAGCAGGGAAGGTATAGGGGTGAGGATGCCCCCGAGCCACAGCATTTCAGATACAGAACTAAAAATCAAAAGTGTGCCACACACCAAGGTCTGACGCCAATTGCCTCATGGCTTTTTACAAGATGCCTGTCTCTAGGTCCCTGACTGGCAATGATTTTCTGTGATGAAAGAGGCACACTTTTAGAGGACGAGGATTGGAGTTCCAATCCTGACTTTTAGAGGACTGGAGAGGGAGGGAGAGTACCTAGTTTTTGGACTTCTCAAAATTGCTGAGTAATATTGCTTCATGGGCAAAAGACAACATCAGAAAGGACAAGAATTGAGGAAATCATGACAACTTATTAGCAAAATGACCCATTTGGCAACCACTATCACATGACTGTCTCTGTAGCCAGACTATCTCTTTGTCTACCAGTCAAGACTGCTGGGTGGTACATGGATGGAGCACTGAGTATGCAGTCAAGACCTGAGTTCAAATCCTGCTTCAGACATGTCACTTAACTGCTGACTGCCTTAGTTTCCTCAAATGGGAAATGGAGATAACAACAGTCAATAGTAAAGTGAAGATAATAAACCTACCTTCCAGAATGATCTGAGAGAATACTGATAGAGTGCTCAGCATAGTGCTGGGCACACAGTAAGTGCTTCATTAATGCTTGTCCCTTTCCTTCACCCTTCCTTTCCTGATTACACAAGCAAGTGTCAAAGTCAGGCCAAATCTCTCCAGAGAAGAATAGGTACATGGCACCTATTCCTTACTCAACTCATGGATGTTCAAGCCCTCTTTAAAAATATGAGCCTAAGGAAATGTCACCTGGTCAGAGAGGAAAAAAAGGAGTTTTTGTCTCCCTTCAATTTAACCAGAAATAATTTCAACTTCGGAGGCAGTTCCCTGGAAATTGCTTCATCTGCCCAGGGGAGCCTAATTGCTACCAGGAAGTGTGCCCTAAAATGATCCCATCTCCATCCCTGCTAAGCAGTGTAATCTTCTCTTTTTGAAGCAGATTTGGGGAAGAGGCTAAAATACCAGCCACCCCTTTGATCTCTCAGCAACCTTGCATTAGGCCTGGAATGACAGTGGCCTTTATCGTCCTGAATGGAATGACAGGCAACAAAAATTTCAAACTGGCAGGTTCAAAAGCATTGATAAGTACAGACTGGACACCACCCCACCTGCCCACCCTTCCCCCTTCCTCAGCCTCTGGCTCTGGATCCTGTTCCACCTGACAAATGGTGAGGGGACAAAGCAGAAGATGCAGGGAAACAAGAAAGCCTCCAGTTTTCTCTGTCTATTGGTGAGCAAAGCTGGAGGCCTGTCAGCTCCTCCATCCATCATGTCACCTCAAGGGGACCCTTTGGGCAGCCCTGGCTAATGGGCCCCAAACTCCAGCTCCCTTTCCTAGAGAAATTAGATCACTATGTTTAATGATGACCTTGAGTCAGGGAAAAGATGACACATTTTCCTGCTACTCTATCAGCTCCAGGAAGAAAGAAGAGGTGACATTTGCTGCCATAAAATGCCAAGTGTACTAATATTCTCACTTCTAGAAGATCTCAAAGTTCCCATGGTGTTTCAACAATTGAGAACTATTATCCAAATGGACAAACTGGGCAACAATGAAAAATGGAATGATCTCCAAGGGTCCCAAGGAACCACACTGGGCTCACGCCCATACTCTGGGAATCTGAGTTAGGAAATCCTTTAATCACTGTATTTCAATATGATTGGATGGCTGCTTTGCAATCCTATGTAGTTTATGCATTTAGAAACATTCTTCTGAGAAGCAGTCCCTATGCTTAACCTGACCCTGCCCATAGTATCCAGGACACAAAAAAGGTGAAAGAGCCTTGATCCAAGTCTTCATGAATCTAGGCTGAACATACTAGCACCATTAAACTGGCATCATCATTATCAAATAAATCACCTGGTAAGAAACCAGCACTGAGGCAGAGAGGTTAGCAAGAGGTTAGGAATGGAAACTGCCCTTCCAAGCCTTATAATCTATTACAGATGACCCTCCCACGAATACTAGTGAACAGACTGGATACGTCAAAGAGGAAAAGACAAAAGTGGAAAACAGAAAAAGAGAGTGAAAAGGGGAGACTAAATGTGATTATCAAACAAGTCCTTAAGCAATGTGCTAGCAGAAGCCAAGCCACTAGCCACATGATAGACAAAAACTATTTGTGTGCAGAGAAAACTCAACTCAAAATCCATCTTTAATTTAAGTACAATTCATTGACCCCTGAAATAGCAACAAAAGCAATTAATTTAATTTTTCAAGTCCCACAGTTTTCTTTAATCACATAAAGTTTTTAATTTCATTACTTGTCTATAAATGTTTCTATTTAACTAACTTAATTTTCAAATTCAGAAGTGTTTTAATGTTATTAACTTCATTGTTTTTGAGAAATTACTAATAGTGAATCGTAGGCATCATAAACAGAGATGTATATTCATATACACATACTATCTAATCAGAGACAGTATATGTATCTGTGCATCTAATATCCATATCTTACATCTGTCTCTGTGAGCGTACATGCCTCGAGGTGGTTCATGATAATGACTGTAATGGCTGCACCCTCGGATACCCACCGTGTGACTCAGGCCAAGTCTTTTAACCTCTGTTTGCCTTAATCCTCTGGAGAAGAAAATGGCAAGTGTTTTCACCAAGAAAATCTCATCGACAATATTGGTGTCCATAGGATCAAAGAATCCGACATGCCTGAATGACTAAACAGTCGTATCTTTGAGGTTTGCGATGCACTTTACAAGCATAATCTGATTTTATCCTCACAAAAACCCCTGGAGGTAGGGGCTATTATTATCTTTCTCATCTTATAGATGAGGAAACTGAGTCATACTGCAGTTAAGTGACTTGCCCAGGATTCACAGCCAGTCACTGTCTGAGGGAGGATTTGAACTCAGATCTTCCTGACTTCAAGCCCAGCTTTGCATCTGTGATTTCACCTGGCAGCCTACAAATCAAGTTCTTTTATAAAACAGAATGGGCTCCACCGGACCATTTATGAATGGGCCATTTTCCCCACATGGACAAGAGAAGAGAAGTCACTGGGAAAGTCAGAAAATGGGTTTCCTGGATGGCTGGTATGTATCGCTCTCTCCATCCAATCATTACCTGTACTTTTCACCTGATGCCCCCTGGGTGGTTCTTGTAACTCAAAGGTCAGAGGATCCAGGAACTCAGGGTAAGAAGGGACCTTAAAGCTCCTCAAGGCCAAACCTTCCATTTTTAACACAGCTCTTTAGTTTGTGTAGCATTGTCATTTCCCAATCAACCCTCTCATTTTAGAAATTAGGACACAGAGGCCCAGTGAGGCTGAGTGGCTTGTGTAACCACACACACACAAACATGCATGTACACATGCATGGGCACACACGCACACAGACATGCACATAGATGCACACAGACATGCACATAGATGCACACGCACATGGGCACACATGCATCTGCATACGTACACACATACACACACACACACACACACACACACAAATAAGAACCATCAGAATTCAAACCAAAGTGCTTGGACTTCACATCCACCCAACGTCTGTCTTTACAAAAACAAGGAGGAAGTTTGTGTCAAGTTTTCTTTCTCCCACATCTCTCCTTTTTCATTTCTTTTTCACCTCTTACCAACTTACCCCTTTAGCCCAACAGGGTCTTTTCTCCCTATATCCATAAGTACAAATAATAACATAAATGAAAAATAGATTAACTTCATATCAAAACTGCAAAGTGCAAGAAAAGTGATTTCTAACGGAGCTGTCTATTTCATATAAAGTAAAGGCCACTCAAAGTAGGTACACAGATACCTTGCTAACTGATGGCCAGTTGGATGCCCAAGATCCCTTCCTTGGGCCAAGACTCAAGAAGGCACCAAAACTGGCTACATGAATGGAAGTTACCTAGGAATGATGTCAACAAGTTCAGGTGCTTCTTTATCTGAAAGGTCAGTTGGCTGCTCACCAACTTTTCACTTCCATTAAGACACTCCACTCAAACCTCACCGAAGATGTTTCCAGGACAAACGTTACTTCCAAGAAGCAGTAAAGAAGAATCCTGGAGGCTTCAGAGAGGTCGTAAAGCTCATTATGCTACAATACCTTCTTGTAAAATGATTACTGGAAAACTTTTTTCCTGAAGGAAATTATAGTCCCATAGATGTTTTCCCTAGAATCTTTCAAAAATAGCTGCTTTAAGATTGCATGAACAAAAACAAAGAAATAACTACATGGATATTTTAATCATCCAAGTAAGTTCCTACTATATAGAATCCTCCAAAACCTGTTGCTTCATCACACAGCAGTCACAGACAACTCCTATACCACTTTCTGGGTTGATATCACTGATTGGCATCCTTTCTCTAGGGGCACCTTTTTACTATCCAGTAGGAACAGAAAATAAGGAATTTTTGAACCAAAGTTTATTCCCAGTCAAGAACATTCCGCTCAAATGAGATGCCTTTCTCTACTTCACAGCTCTCATCCTTCAAAGCCTGCTGCTCCTCATCTCTCAACCTCCACAACTTAAAAATATGTTCACCTCTGGAGTAACCCTACCCACTGTTCTTTAAGGAGAGGTCTCTTCACAGAGTAACATACATCAAACAGTGATCTCAGCTCAAAATCGCACCAAATTCCTAATGAATCACTAAGCATGATACAAGTTCACCTTCCACTCTAACTGCATTCCCACGCCTGACTCTTCTGCCACCTTCACCACCACAGGGCATCGATGCTTCAGCACCTCAGTCTTCCTGTAACCCTCTTGCTCTGAATGAAACATTTCCCTTCATTTCAGTGTTGCCTTTACACTGCCAAATCTACAGATGCTAATAATTCTATTTCTACTGTTCTTTTTTTATTGTGAACTTGACAAATAAACTTGCATAAACAAAAAACGAAGAGAGAAATGTCCATTAAAGGTTAAATCGTTATTGTTTCCAGCATATAATGAATTTAAGATAGTAGCTCTGATTCTTTCCTTCTCACCTGCTTCTTTCTGAACTTTCTTTAGCTCTCTTACATGTGCTTTAAAAATGGTTCCTAGCCACTCCATTCTTTCTTTGGTGTCACAATCACTACTTCCCTCCCACAACTCTCTCACTTAAAAAAAATCCACTCTCCATAACAAAAATGTCTAGCCAAGCACTGGGTTTCTGTCTCATGCAGACCGGAGCTGAGAAGCATGCGGGGCCATGATTGGAGTTCTAGTCACTGCATAATTGTTCTAACTCTAAGTCAGTTCGTAAAAGTCTTCCCAGTCTTCTCCAAATTCACCATTCACCACTTCTTACATAGTAGTAATACTTCATGACACTTGTCTGCTCCACTTTGTTCAGTCATTCTCAGACTGGTGGGGATGCTTGCTGTTTCTAGTTCTTACAGCTAAAAATTCCTGCTGTCCCATTGTTTGAGCATGTGGGTCTTCTCCCTCCTGCTCTGCCCTCTGGGGGTCATGTGTCTATTCATGGTACTGCTCTTTGAAGGCAATGCATACTTACTCACTTTTGTAGTGTCATTCCCTACTGCTTTCCAGCATGGCTGGGTTAACTCAAAGCTCCCTCAACAAAGCAAACTGTGCCCATCTTGCCAGAGTCCTTTCAACAAGCACCACCTTCTTTTGGGGGCATCTCTACCAACAGAGTGGCCAGGAGGTTTTAAAAGTTTTTGACACGTCCTTTTCCATTCTTAATGCTTTGCAGCGTGTTCTCATACACTTGTTGACAGTGTGCCACTCTTCTTTTGAGAACTTTTGTGCATACTCTTTAACCATTTACCTCCTGGGGAATGGCTCTTCTTTGTACGGGAATCAATTAATGATGTATCTTCAACAGCAGAACTTGATAAAAGAAGTCTGAAGAAAACATATTTTCCTAGCTAACTCTTCCTGAACTAATTTCTAACTATATTGATTTGAAAAAAAGTAAAAGCTTTTCAATTTTATATTATCAAAATTGTCAATTTTATCTCCAATGATACTCTTTATCACTTGTTTGGCAAGAATTCCTCCCCCACTCATTGCTATGAGAGGCATTCTTCTTTGTCTCACTGTTCTGTTTATGTGAACTTTCAAACCTAACTCGCATATTCACTTTCACTTACTGGAATATAAAATAGGAGGGGTTGGTGTAAACTTAATTTCTGCAAGAAGCCACAGTATTTTCTGTCAAAAGCACAAGCAATTGTGGACCACAATAGTTTTTTAATTTCTTTATCTGGTGTAACTAATCTGTTCTACTAATCAATTTTTATATTTCTTAACCAACAGAAAAAATTATCGCTTAATAGTATAGTTTGAGATCTGTCTGGTATTGCTGGGCACCTTTCTTTCCTAATATTTAAAAACTATTTTTCTTGAGCTTCTTGAACATTTTTGTTCTTCAGATGAATTTTGTATTATTCATTCGAGCTGTATAGATTAACTCTGATAGTTTGATTTGGTGATTAACATGTAAATTAATCAAGACAGTCCTGGCCATTTCTTTAATAGAACAAATTTAACCAATCATTTAAGTCTATTTCTGTACTCAATTGTCCTCATAAAGTTCTTGTGTGTGTCCTGGAAGTTAGATGCCCAAATCTCTTATACATTAAGTAATGATTTTATGAAATTTCTCTTTCAATCTATTCCTACTGGGGTTTGTTGGTAACATACAAAAAGGTTGATGACTTACGTGGGTTTATTGTAACTTTCCCCATCTTCCTGACACATCAGGTTTGCTCCTAGAAGTCATTCTGGACACCCCACTATCTCTCACCCCCTGCATCAAAGCTGTCGCCAAGACTTGGCAATTTCACCTTTGCAGCATTTCTTAAATGGGCCCCCTTCCGTCCTCTGACATTGCCCCCACCCTCATCGCCTCGCACTCAGATTACTACAATAGCCCCTGGTGGGCCTGCGTGCCTCAAGTCTCTCCCCACTCTAGTCCATCCTCCATTCAGCCACCAAAGTGATTTTCTTAAAGTGTCACTGTCACTCTCTTCCCACCCCCCACCAAATCATACACAATCAATAAACTCTAGTGGCTCCCTATTACCTCTGGAACCCAATACAAAATCCTCTGTTTGGCATTCCTTCACAGCCTAGCCCTCTCCTGCCTTTCCAGTCTTCTCACAGCTGACTCCCTGACATTTCCTCCTCTATCTAGGGAGATGGGTCTCCAGGCTGTTTCACAAACAAGGCACTACACCTCACAACTCCAGGCATTTCCTCTGTTTCCCAGGCCTGGAACAGGCTCACTCCTCATCTCCTTAGCTTACCTGGTTTCCTTTAAGATCCCAACTAAAAATCTCATCTTTTATAGGATCTTTTCCCAAACCCTCTTTATTCCAGTGACTTCTCTCTGTTAATTACTCCATGTTCACTCTGTACACAGATTGCTTTGTCTGTATTTGTTTGGATGTTGTCTCTCCCCTTAGATTCTAAGTTCCCTGAAGGAAGGGACTGTTTTTGGCCTCTTTGTATCTTCAGAGCTTAGCACTTTGCCCTTCACACAGTATATGTTTAATAAATGCTTAACTGATCAATCATCATCTGTGACAAAGATGCTTTTACTCCTCTAGACTATGTTTTATTGCTCTATCATTTTTAGATATATATCACCTAACAGTGGTAACAAAGAGCCTCGTTCCTTTAAAACTGATGATTCTGAAAATACTGTTAGTATTTCTCTATTTTTCCAATACCAATAATGCTATCTCTTAGTTCAAATGAAGAGTTCCTATTGGGAAGCATGTGAGTGTGTGTGTGCGTGCATGTGTGTGTTTTATTGTAGTCCCCTTTGTTCAATCCGATGCATTCCTTAGAAAAAATGTCTTTTAGTAAAAAGGAAATCAATTATATCAAAATACAACCATTTTTTTTTTAAATTCATAGACTTCAGGTAGAAAGCCCTAGTTTAAAGAGCTATTTACCATATTAAGGAAAGGTCCATTTATTCCTATGATTCTGAATCTTCTTTTAAAAAAGACAGATGGGTGCTATATTCGATGCAACTTTTCCTTTGCCTACAATCATGATTTTTATTGCTTTTTGTTATCAGTATGGTCTAGTACACAGTTTTCCTAATACTGAACTACTCTTGCAATCCTAGTTTAGATCCACCTAGTCACGTAATCTTTTTAATATGTTGCTATAGCTTTTTGCTAACATTTTATTCAATATTTTTGTGTTGGTGTCGATTAGGGTAAGTGTTCTACAGTTTTCTTTCTCTGATTGATCCTGTTCTGTTTTAGGTATTAGTACCATATTTGCTTCATACAAGAAATCTGATAAGCTCTCTTCTTTTACTCTTTTTGCACATAATCTATGCAATTTTACACAATAATGGAATCAGTTGTTCTTTGAATATTTCATAGAATTCATAGAATCCACCTAGTCCTGTTTTTCCTCCCTTCAGAAGTTTCTTTTTGATTCCCACATAATAATTTCTAAACATCTATCATATCTGTTTTTTCTAAAATTATGTTCAGGCCTTTATTATCTTTCTTGTCAATTTATTTGAGTTGTCTAGATATGAAAAATGCATGCTAACTTTAATTTTGCTATTTTCCCTGTAATTAGCATTTTCTTCAATTAACATTTTCTTCAAAAACTTAGATGCTATGTCATTTGGTACACATATGTTTAGTGTAGGTATTATTTCATTAACTATAATGAGAGTTTCTCTGTTTTAATCATCTCCATGTTACTATTGCTTTGTCTATGATGATTGCTACAACTGCTTTTTTTTAGTTTGTCTTAGGCATAATAAATTCTTCTAATTCTCTCATGTTAACTGTGGGTGAATCTTTGTTTTAAGCATTTCTTGTAAACAACTTATTGTTGGATTTTTGTCTTCTAACTCATTCTGCTACCCTCTTCCATTTTATGGGAGAGTTCATACCATTCATGCTCATGTTTATAAGTATGTATTAATGTAAACATTATAAGTATATCTTATAAGTATACTTTTTTTCATCTATTATTGCTTCCCTCTACACAAGCAAACGATAACTTTTTTAATAAATTCCAAATATTTAATAGATAATTTTTATCTTTTCTCAAATTTTGCCACTTAAACACACAAAGAAACTGGTTAGTATTTTGTACTAAGTAAGGTTGCTACTGTTGATTCTCTGTTCTCAAAATGGACCATGACACCAGGAAGGTTATGCCATGACATGCAAGTGGACGGGATTAAAGTAAGGTGGACTGTGCAAAGTCACCAGTCTTACTTTCTCCTCTAGAGTCATCTGGGTCCAGAGGCCAGATATAGATCAAACAACTGGAGATGGCCCAGCTGAGGAAGGTGATCGACAATGGTAATCTATAATCAAAGTGACCTGTCCCTTTTTTGCTGTCCCTCTTCTTTTCATTTAGCTCAGATTATAATCTCTGGATTTTATTCTTCCTTTTTTTTCAATCCTCACTTTATGTTTTGTTTATGTCTCCTGACTCTGCCTTACTTTTTAAATATCTACAACCTTGTGTTCTGTTGAGTTTAATATAATTCTACACCAAAATTTGTATGTATGTGTGTGTTCAACCCTCATTTATAAATTATAAATAAAATTAAGATGCCCATCGCTGCCACTCCAATCTTCCCATAGATGAGAAAAGTTAAGTTCCACCCGCTTCTTTCTCACTTTTCCCCTAGTATATTTCTAAGGTATCCCCTCCTTTTCTTTTTTTTAAACCAACAAGATAAACTAAAAGCACAGGCTCTACATTTGTCTTTCTTATCTCCCTGAAGCTGTAAAAGAGCGCTTCTTTGTTCCCTGTCTTAGAATGTAAGCAGTTCACATTATTTAGACCCTTATACATGCTGAAATATAGTTATCTCTTTAGAGTTCTCCTGTTGCTTGAGTTTGCCTTTCAAAGTTCCAGCTCAAGTCTTTTCATCAGGAATTCCCAGAAGTACTCTCTTCTATTCAAGGCCCAAACATTTATCTCCCAGTAGGATTACACTCACTCTTGCTAGGTAAATTATAGTGGGTTGTAAGTTTCAGATTTTATCTTCAGAAATATACGCCAAGATGTTCTCCTCTTTATGGAAGTCATGTGATGCTGATGTGGGTTTCTTGGTACATGAAAGATTTTTTTCTAGGATTTGTAGTTTGTTTTTTTTTAATCTCGAAGTTCTGGATTTGGGCTCTGACATTTCAGGGCGCTTTTACTCTACTTAATGCATAATAAGCTCCTTTTCAGTACTGATTGTCTTGTGGAAACAGGATTTAAAGTATATCACTTTTTACCCAGATATCACAACCAAGTCATGGGAAATTTTCTGGTCAAGAGGGAAATGAAAAATCCTGTTACAGAATGAGATCAGGTTCTCGCAATACTGTCTGATAGATCTGGCACACAATGAGTATCAATCATCTACATACCATAGAGAAAAATGTGCCTTTTCTAACGAGACAAGGGCAATGTTCCCTAAGAGTTAATCCAAACTGAACACCCAAAACAGGATGGATAAATGTGTTCAGGGGCTTTTCAGTTTTGGAGATTTATTTACCAGAATGCCTTAGCCCAAGATAGAGGAAGGAAGTAGATTAAAGGGACACAGATATTAAACAATTCACTGAATTCTGCGATTTTTACCAATCTCCCTTGCAGAAGCCTTTCTAATGTGAAGTGTCGTTTCCCTCTCCAACAGGGGTCGATTTTCACTGTCTGTGCCAGCTAAAGACTGGGCAGTGGGACAGGACTGATCAACTTTTCTCGTCTCCTCCTTCACTCACTTCATTCTTTAGACAATATGTATTCCTTATTTCCCAAAACCAAAATAATAAAATAAAGAAAAAAAAACCAAGTCAACCATGGCTGCCAGAAAACTCTTTTCCCCTAAAGACATAATTTTCCTGTTGTTTTTTACATGAACTTTCATTCAAAAGGAGACCTATGTCCTCAGAAAACATGTAATTAAGGCAGTCTCCTCTAAATGTTATTAATACTTTTCAATGAATTCTAGCCAATGTAAAGGAGATGACCTCCCCCCTTTTTGCCTTGACAAAAATGAAAAGTTGATTCAAGAGAATAAATTCTGCCTCTCCCCTATCCCCCCAAAAAACAACCCACATTCAAAACTCCACCTACCCTGATTTTCTGCCTATATAGGGCCTAGTTTTCCTGGAAAAAAAAAAAAAGCTAGCCAAGTGCTTAAAAAAAAACAAAACTGTCTGTGTTCATGACAGCTAATGTCTCATATCCCGTAACAGTAGCTGTGACCTCAAAGTCAGCTGTGATTGACAGACTGACCCCAGTCACTCCAGGGTGTAAGGTAAATGACAACCCTCCTCCCCTACAAAAAGAAAAGAAGAGAAGAAAGAAAGAAGCTGGGAAGGGCGGCTGGCATCTTGCTGTCAGCTTAGCAAGCAAACTTCTTAATAAAAACCTCATTCAAACTGTCAGTATGAAATGCAGAAAAGTGTCAGCTAGGATTTTCGGGCAAATACTTCATATACTTGAGCAGGAGGAAGGCTTGAGCTGGCTTGGCCCACACTCTGCCTTCAACTTTTTACTTCCCCACCAAAAGGCAAGGCCACAAAAAGCTAGCCACTTCCAAAGAATTTTAATAACATTCATCCACAGACATGAGAAGGTAGTGCCCTGGAGATCATTCAGTGACAAAAGCATCATCCTGGTCATGGTGAAAAGAACTGAAGTTCTGATCTGTAATCCACAGGGAGCATCTCCACTCTGGGAGTCAGGGAAGTTTGACATCTCTATGAGTCTGGCAATATTTCACAGGAAGGTCAGAGAGCAGGTTGGCTTCCCAAGGCCACCTTTCATCCTGACTCAGATGGCAAAGCTGAGAAAGACTTGACTCAAGAATACTTTGTTTATTTTGTTTATTTAAATGCGAAATTTCTAAATGGTAGAATCAGAAGAAGAAAAGGAAAATTTAAGTTCACTCTCTACTCACAACAGCAACTGTAAAACTCAGTCCAACTATCTTGGAGTGTCATATACATGTCTTACGAAAACCCAACCCACGTTTCACCAGCAGAGGATGAAGCTGGGAAGAAAATGGAGTGAGAATTACATACAGGAAACCTTTCTCTGTTTCACACCTCGCACAGCCTTCTCGCACGCTGAGGGGGTCATCCCACCTGTTCATCCACTCTTACCATGATATCAGTAAAAGACAGTCTACTGGACTACCTGAGAAGACTACACACATGTGTATAATCCACAAATATTTTTAAAATGAAGTTTTAAAACACCATTTTTGGGGAGAGTTGTCTCTCTGAACAGAAATGAAAAACACTAATACTCTCTTTGAACAGCCACCTCTAATCATCGTATAAGGCATTTTGTGGGAAAGGTGAAAAATAAAACTAAACCTCTTCCCTGATCCCTGCAAGACAATTCACCAACTATTGGCCTTAAATCAGCTGGGCTTAAGCTTGCAAAGGAAGGGGAAACTGGACCCTGGAGGCAAAGCTGTGCAACATGCTGCACGTCCTGATTATCGGCCTGCACTAGGACAAGGGCCTAGAGAAAATCCGGAGGAACAGAATCCAGGGGGAAAGGGCTCCAGACTTCTTTGTTTTGTTCCCTGACATCATGAGTAGGGTGCACTGAGTGGGGGCCAGGGTAAGTCTTCCAAACTCAAGGAGAACATCACAGATTGTTCAGAATGTCTTTGTCCAGAAAGTGCAAGACTCTGGCAGTGTCTATGTTTGCGTTGTCTCATACTATACCTCAGATGGAGATCTTCTGAGAACTTAAGACAGGCGTAGATAAATTCTTTAATTTGATTGTAAACCTTAGGCACAAATTCAGAGAAAGGAAACTTCTTTGGAAACGGTTGCTGTAAATGCAGGAAATAAAGACCATGAGTCACAAAGCCAGCAGACACTAAAGACCTTCACAAACAAACTACAAACCAAAAGAAACAAGCCCCTCAATTTAAGGCAAGCAAGCCACTCATTCCTCTTGTGGAGACAATCACCCCTGAGATCTCCCTCCTTGGGGCTGGAACTAAGTAGTCCTTTAGAAAGGCGGGCCTAAGAAAGCAATAAACAGCATCTCAGAGACCAAAGTACCAGGGCCAGCCCCAGACCTCCCGGAAGAGGGCAATTCTAGGGGACCCCTCCCTTTCTGCAGCTTCTGGTACAGGCATGGGAGGCTAAGTGCAGTCCCTCCCTGAGGAGTTAAAAGGGGTCACTTTCAAGAAGCTGAAAGGGATCTTAATGTTCAGAAAGAAAAGCTTCTAAAGGATCCAGTGACTAGAAAGTTCTCCTTACCTTTTCTAGCTCTGTATCTTGGAATGGGAACTGTCCAACCACCTTCTTATAGAGTTCCTCACTGGAGACTGGTATGGGGCTGTAGTTGTCTGAATCAAGTATGTTTCTAGAGAAAGGAAAAAGAGTGAATTATGTCAAGACCCAAATAGGAATTTCCTTGTAAAGAGAAAAGGAGTTTAAAAACCCACTGCCACCCAATCAGCATGACTCTGGAAAAAGATTTGTATGTCAGTCAGAAAATAATCGTGACCAAGGAGCTTGCTGACTTGTCCCTCAGACCAATGCCTTCCACTAACCCCAGACATGCCCCCTTTTCACCTCAGCCCTTCTCCAATGCCAAGCTGGCTGAGTCAGCCCAAAGGCAGCAGTCAGGATGATAACCCCGTGCCTTCCAATCCCTTCCCACAGTCTCCAAGAGCTTTTTTGACTCCAAAGGTACCTCAAGAGCTGCCTCCACTAGGAGACTCACAATAAATGTAATGTGAGAACTAGAAAAATGTGAGCTTGGTAAGAGACCTAGGCAGCCTTTGTGCCTAACAAAAAGATGATTCTCCTTGAGGCCACAGTAACTTTATGCTGGCCTTTGTGAGGCTTCAGCACTTAGGTGCTCAGTCACATCTATTTTTCTGGTGTTTTCTAGGTCATCTGAAGGCTGCTTCAATCAGGGCTCTGCCTGACCATCTATACCAGGAGCTCCCCAGGGAAGGATGTCTAAGCCATAAGTCCAGAAATGACCTGAGGGCAAGGGTCATGTATCCTGACATGTGCTTCTGAGCTTACTGCAGCAAAGGTCTTCCCCAAAATACATGATCTCTAATCAAAGTAGAAACAATTATGATATTTTTATTATCATTTCATTAAGTTGATTAAACTCAGGGAATGCTATATATTGTGCTTCAGTACCCTGACTGGTCAGTGTTACATTACATGAATGTAATTACATGAATGCCACCGTGGCAGAGGGGGCTAGAGAAACAAAGGGGAAAAGTCTCTATAAGGAAATAATGGTCTTGTGACTGAAACCACAGCATCAGTCTGTGATGGATGTCAGAAATTACCACCGGAGGACTCTAAGAGAGCTTTCTGTGTGGGGCCTAGGGCTGTAGGGCCATATCTGACGACAGAGACTGTCTTTTTCATCTCATTCTCCCTCTAGAGCCCAGGAGAAAGGTCTGTAGACACAATGAAAATTCCAAGTGGAAATGTCTTATTTCCAGGAAGGTTTAAAGGAAAGCTTGGATACTCATAGGAAATCTGGGGACCACAAGGACATTATTGCAATGACCCTAAGCCTCCCCTCTCCCTCAAGAGTCCTACTTCTTTAAAATAAGACAAACCTAACTTCACTTGCATGGGATTTGGGGCACAAGGGAAAGTTCTTCAGGAAAAATAGATTATCTAAAGCTGGTTTTCTCATCAACCTAATTATATGAAGCCTGGGTCCTGGGATCAACACTACTGACTAGGCTTTGGAATCAGAGGGACTGAATTCAAAGCCTGCCTCTTTCACCTGCTACCTGTGTGACCTCTGTTCTTGTTGCTCAGGCATTTCAGTCATGTCCGACTCTTTCATGATTCCATTTGGGATTTTCTTGGCAAAGATATTGGAGTGGTTTGCCATTTCCTTCTCCAGCTCATTTTACATATGAACAAACCAAGACAAACAGGGTTAAGTAACGTGCACAGGAACACACAGCTACAAAGTATCTGCCATGAAGAGTGTCTCACTGAGGTCCTTCCATCTTTCCCCAATGCTTATTAGAACAAAGGATCAGAGATGCCAAGCTAGAAGAGACTCAGAGGCTGTCCTCCACCCTCTCTCTACAGAAGAAGAAACTGGCTCAGCCAAAGGTCAACTCAGGTAGTAAGTGAGAAAGGCAGGACTTGAATCCAGATCTTCTGATTCCAAGCCCAGTGCATTACATGACCTCTCAAAGGCCAAGTCCACAAGTCTTAGAGTCCATCGTCTGACAGCATATCTATAATCTCAAGGTTGTCATGATGAGGGCAGCTGCTGGCTGACAATTTTTTCATCCTCATTCATGAAATGATCCTCATGAGCAGAGGGGCTTCATACTGCCCTGGTGGAATGAGCCACCACATGGCAGACACGCTAGGTCCTTGAAGTCAAATCTCTCACCTGAAAACGCCTGCCCATTTCTTCAATAGGGTGTCACTGTACTGGTCTCGGATCTCAAGCAGCATGTCAAAAAGCTGGTTTACTGGGAAACCATACACCTGGGTGAGAGGAATAAGGCAGCTTCATTTTTCTAACTATTCATTATTTCTAACTATTTTTAACTCTAGGAAGAGGAATAAGGAGGGGGCAGGGAAGAAAGAAGCATTTCTTCAGTGCTGACCATGTAGGAGGCACTCTGTTAACTAAGCACTTTACACACTGGTCCCTGTTCTCTAGCGGAGGAGCAGGCAATGAACAGCATCCTTCCTTCCTTGGTTACTAATTCAAATGGGACTTAATTGGGTGGGCTGCCATTCTTGCCCCAGAGGCAGCGAGTCTAGACTTCATAAGGATTTAAACCTTTAGTTTTGGAAAGTTAAAACCATTCCTAATACTAAGATCACCTTCAACATCCTGAATATTGACACTTCAGCCTTCCTCACTCCCACCTCCTTCAACGTAAGAGCAGTCCCTCTTTGCACTCCTTAGCGAAAACTAAAAGGAAGTGAGAAACCCATGCCCCCTCCTCTCCACCACACAGTGCTCTGGCTCCTTAAAGTATGGTTCCTATAAGTCAATGCTTCTCCAGAAGGCAGAGCCCAAGAAACTCCAAAGACACCCTTGGTTGGAGCCCAGATTCTCACTTTCTGCTGTTTGGAAGTAACTGTAATAGTAACTTAAATGGAAAGATCTTTCTCATTAATAAATTAATAGGCCCGTATGTTCTGCTTAAATTCCCTGGAAGCCTGGGTCCCATGTGGTGGGAGGAGCTTGCTGAAGAGGTGGAACAGGAAGGGTGGAGTGGAAGTGGGAGGAAGTGAGTAGGTAGGGTCAGGTCAGAGGGGATAGAACACAGGCAACTGACACACTGTGACAGTTGAGAGTGAGAAGGCCCTGGCTGAGGGAGGGGAAGTTTGAGAATGGCTTCACCCTCTGCTGTGATCATATTTATTAACTTCTTGGTCACCATGATGGATTTTACTTTCTCGTTCTGGGATGTGGCTTTCTGGTGCTTAAATAAATGTTTTTCTTCTGCCTTCTATATGGAGAGTCTTTTATATTTTGTGATTGAGAACTATGCTGGCATATTGATAGTCACCACCAGTGCTGTGAATATTGCCTTGGCAATACAGTAACTTACTCAGCACTCTATAAATGTGGGAGAGGAAGAGCTAAAAGTAGGCTGGGAGAGGGCAGAGAGGGGCATGGAACACTATGAAGATAATGACAATCTAGTAGGGGTGCCACATGGGGAAATAAATAGAAGTAAACATTCAAAAGTGTTTCCCCAAATTTATGTAGAGAACTACTAACTAATTGAGCTTGATTTAAGTGAATGGAAGTCACATACCTGAAGTGTGTCAGCGAAAAGGACAATGAGGTTCTTCAAATCTAATACCAGGTCTGGGTCAGAGCAATAAGACTAGGAGAAATAACAAAGAAAATAAGGGAAGAACAGAGCTTCAAACACTGAAAACCAAATGAAATGGTGTTCATCTCTCTTCTTTCCTCTGGCGTTACTCGCCCCTGCTCAGCCCCAGAAAGGCTCCTACAGCCTCCAATTCCACAGCAGGAGGGGGCTCTGCCAACAGAGAACACTGGCACTAATAATTCACCCACCAAGATCCAGAAGCAGGTTCATAAAAAAAAACCTTATCAAATATTTGCAAGTGAAACCACAGTTCACTGCTCAATCTTAAGAAATGATAATAGTAACTCCAATTTCTATAGCACTTAAAGGGTTTTGCTCTCATTCACAAAAAAGAAAGCAGAGGGGTGTAATGGGCAGTGGAGAGAGAGGCAGGGGCAGTGGGGGCCAGAGGTGACGTCTTGCCTCTGACAAAACCAGTCAGTACCAGAGTGAGCTCTTTACAACCTTACAATGCATAGAAGGCACCTGCCCACCTTCACTGAGGCAAAGAATTTCCTTCCTTGTCCAGGGGTTCCCACTGCCACTGAAATGACAGATTCAATCCATCTTTATCCCCTTCTTAACAAAAAAACTTTTGAAATAGGTAGTATAAGACATGGTGGGCCTTTTGAACAGAGAAGGAAACTGAGACTCAGAAATGCCCAAGGATTTCTTCATGAATACATGTATCTAGGGAGTCTCAGAGCTGGGGTTCAAACCCAAAGGTCTTGATTCCAAGTTCCTCTTTAAAGAGTCACACAGAGAACTATACAATTATTTAACTTCTGAATGAATCTGGATAAACATCTGCACCAAGATGCCAGTAATGCACTGGAGGACCTGCATTTAGGGAGGCATTGTGGCTGCTCAACATAGTCATCCCCAGGGTTATCATCACCCTTGGCCCTTCACGTGCAGAGCCAGGAAGCTCAGAATCCCTCAGGCAAGAGTCAGGGATGCAGCAGAGTACCCAATGCATGTGCAAAGGAAAACTTCAGCTGTGCCCATCCTTCCAGAGCAATTCTCGAGATCTACGCCTGGAACCCAAGAACGTGCTACATATAGAAGGCACAGAGAGCAGCAAAGGCTCTCCCTGCAGCAGAGAGTCAACAGGAAGGAAAGCACTTTGCCCTTCCTGACTGGGGGTAGAAATCAAGCCTGGACAGCCTGACCAAGGGCATATTGGACTGAAGGCCAGGCAGCTTCACTTTCCAGCTCCAATTTCCTCTCCTTGTTCTTAATGAGAAAAGTTTGTTCCATTTCCAACAAAAGAACGCTGACTGAGTCTGGAGTTGCCCAGGGGCTTTGGAAACTTCTCATCCTACAGAGAGAGCAAGTGAGTTGTGAAATCTCAAGGAGAGAACACCTGAGGACACCTCCCTTTAGAGGAAGAAAGTTCCTCTGTGGGGAAAGCAGCTCTCTGAGGGCAACACAGCTTTCCTCAGAAATGCAAAGTCATTCACCCACTCGCCCTGATGTGCTCCTCTGGAGGACGGGCTGTATTTGTTTTTATCTAGCTCTCTTTGAAATGGAAGGCATGGGCACCGAGGGAGCTGGGATGCTCCCTGCAGGAGAGGGGAGGCGCACCACTCCCTGGGCCCCAAGAATGCTCTGATTTTTGCAGCTTGGTTTCAACTCAAACAATGGAGACGCAGAAGACTCTGAGGGGATGTTTGGTGGTAGCCAAAGGCTTCCCATACTGCCTCCATAAGCCACCTGAAGAGAGAGTCCCAAGAGACAGAGGCTTCTCTCCTTACAGCCTTCAAAGCATCTGCAGGAGTGAGGTCTGAGGACCAAAGCAGCAGGGCTAGGATAGTCCTCACAAGGGCATGGTGTGTATCTGCAACAATTTTCATTTGCAAAAAGGTGGAATTGTGACTGTCTGGGTCTTTCAGACACAATCATCATTTCTCTCAATTTTATCTTCATGAGGGACTGGAGACTCTCCATAAGCATGCCCAAGTCTGTCCTTTGGATCAGGATGGGTTCCTCCAATATGATTATCAATAAACGTGCAAAAACAACATTGACCTGCCTCTAGGTACTATGGAGGACAGAATAATAACCATGATTATAACCAATCCCCTTGGGCAGTGCCCCTTATGGGTCCATTCATCACAAAGAGGAGACTGAGGCCCAGGGAAGTTAGGCAGATCCTCTATATTATGACTTTGATAGAAAAAGAAAAGCTCTCCCTATTTTCCTCCAACTCTAGAAAGTTCCATTCCTGATCTATTCCTACCTTTAAAGTCAATCCAGGAATTTCTCCTGTTCTTAGCCCACATGGTTCAGTGCAGAGATATGCTCACGCTGCGGAGGCAGGGCCTGGCTTCTTACAGAAATAACGGCCCACGGCTCCATAAGCCACAATTGGTCTAAGGAAGCACATGTCTCTCCTAGGACAAGTGCTGGCCATAGGGAAATGTGAAGACAACTGGCTGCTATGGTCAGGAGGCCAGGAAGCAGGGATCCTAATTCCAGTTCTGGCACTAACTGGTTGTGAAATCTTAGGTCAATCAATTGCTCTGGACAACTGAATTGGTTCATCTATAAAATGAAGAGGGAAGACTAGATACTGTCAAAGTCTTTCCAGCTCTGAAACTCTCTCACTCCCTAAGCCTTCTCTTCCTTTGCTAACTCAGCATGGAGGAGCCAAAACCCAGACTCCAATAAAGAGGATAATGAGAGTCAGTGAAATCCCCAGGCTCTATGAGCAGCCAACCTGGCTGTGACTCCTCTAGCCCCTGATCCTCAGGTACTGCCTGGAGGTGGCCAAAGCTTCTGGCACCTCTTCGCTGCTCCTCTGATGTGCAGGGAGGGGTTTGGCTCAGTCATATCAAGCAAACACAGCCAGGAGGCTAGAAAGAAGGAGCTCCAGGGATCTGACAATAGCTCACTCTGTACTTTGTCCCCCCTCTTTTTTTAAACATGGATCATATCAGTAGAAGAGGCTGGAATTCAGCGTAAAGGTATGGCCACTGTTATTCAGACTGACTTTGAGAGTAACACCAAATCTGGCTCCCAGGCACTGAAGCCACTGCTTCATTAAACTGAACAAAGACTTGCATGGACATCTCGACTTAGTCCAGAGACCAATTCCACTCAACTGATGAAATCAGAGCAACTGTTTAAAAAGAGAAAAGCTATTATATTCAATCCTGAGCTCCCCAAGCATGCCTGTGGCTCATTAGATCAGAACTTAAGGTCCAACAGAGTCTGTCCAAAAGAAATTTAGTCCTTCCCTCACCGAATATAAAAATATTGAGGCAAGAACTTGTTTTCTTTTTATTCTTGACATTTTCCTGGTCCCTTTTCAAATGAGTATTCTTCACTTAATTACACACACACATGTGTACATGTATACACATGTATATATACATGTATATGTATATGTGTATACATACATATGTATATATTGTCCCTTACTTTTATAATTTGTTAGCAATCATATTCAGGACTTGCCAACGTGATTGCGAATGGTCAAGCTCCCTCTACTGGCACATCCTGAAAAGTCAACCCAGCTCAAAATGATAGCGGGGACAGAACACAGAATCATAATTTCTGAGTTGGACTTTCAGCCAAAGGTGAGCTCAATATTGCAGAATGTGGCCAACAAGGGAACAGAAAAGAATAGCCCTTTCAAGGGGCACCTATTGTCCAACATGTCCCTAGGTACTGGACTTAAAGAAAAATCAGAAGACAGGTCTTCTCAAGAGGTCAGTGAGAGGGGGAGCAGAGCCTTCAGAGGCTGCTCACTTACCGAGTGGGTCCGAAGTGCGGCGATGGTTTTTGACAGGGCCATTTCCCATAGTTCATCAATGTAGGCTCTATTCACTAAGCCCTGAGTCGTATGTAAAATATGATCTTCAACCACAAAAAAACTGAGAAAGAGGAAAAGCAAGCACAGCTGTCAAAAATTACAGAGCGTGGACATTATCTAAAGGGTTGGACAAACATCACGTGCCACAAAGACAAAGCTAGAATGCTCTAGGAAAGTTAATGGCCAATTTCTTCTTGCAGAAAACTGTGCAGCCTCCTAATGGGGATCAGACTTCTCTCACTAGTTGAAAACATCCCTGCACATGTGTGTATCTCTGAGTAGTTGCTGAAGAGACTAAAACTGCATTGCTATCAAATGTTATATACATCAATTTAAGGGAGAAATAGATATGTGAATGTGTAAATGTCCAATTGTGATGCACAAGTATACATCAGATTTTTAAAAAAAAAAAATTCTTGTGGGATTTGGGGTGGGGACACTTTAAAGCCGGATAATAAATTTTAAAAAAATATAATGAGGACAGAAAGCAAATCAATTCTCTCCTAAGGAACTTTTTAACTAAGATGATGACAAAATACAAAACAGATCCCACAAAACTAGTTTATTTTATATATCAGTGATTTGGAGTTTAAACTTCAATGTACACATGACCAGAATAATTATTAAATGAGTTAACAATCCTCGTACTCTCCCATATGCTAGTAGAAACTGTCATAGAACAGAAGCTGTCAATGTTCAGTGCAAAGGCTGGCCTTATCATTCTCCTTCCAAGAGCTATGTAAACCTGTTTGATTCAAAGGTGAAAACATGGGAGGTTTTGTCTTACAAAAGGTAGCCCTATTTCAATGTATTTTATTAATGCTTAGTCCTGGAAATCCAACAGAAATGAAGAAGACTCCTGAGACTGCTCTAAAGGAGAACTGGGAAATGAACAGGAAGGATGAGGTGAATGTGCAAAGCAAAGTGCTTCTGATGTCGAGTTCCAATACACTCATTTAACACCACCAGCCCTTGGGCTTGGTTTTGCCCTCTGGAACTAAAAATGAGCCCCACTGATCCCTCTTCCATGTAATATTCCTTTGAGTACCTGAAGCTAGCTGGCACCATGCCCCCACCCTCCCACTGTCCCCTACTGAACAAGTTTGTTCAAGGTCAAACAACCTAACCCCTATCAACATCCTCACTGGGGGAGGGGTTGGTGGTGGAGGCATTTGGTTCTCATCCAACTTTGTCAATTATGGTGATTGTCACTGGTCACAAAGGGGCTAGCTGACACCATAAGGCACAGGGTGCTGGGCCTGGAGCCAGGAAGATGAGTCTTCCTGAGTTCAAATCTGGCTTCAGATAAACTAGCTTAACCCTGTTTGCCTCAGTTTCCTCATCTGTAAAATGAGCTAGAAAAGGACATGGCAAACCCCTCCAGTATCTCTGCCAAGAAAACCCACCATGGGACCATGAAGAGTCACACACAACTGAGCAAGAACAGGGACAACCGGCCACCAAATAGCTTATTCTGGTTAAAACAATTTCCTGAGCCCCGTGATTTTAAGCTGGCTCCTTTCAACAATCAAGATGACTCTATGATTTCCTCTCTCTCTGTGAAATATTTTTACTCACTAGTAACTTTCTCTTGATATTAATTTTTACTTTCTGTCACATTAATTTTTTCTGTCATATTTCTGCTACAACAGTGGCCAGTATTCTCCTTTGCTTTCCATGTCAGAAGGAACAGCCCATCAGAATCTGCAAGAGAAGACCACCATGCCAAACAAAGGCTCACAGCACTTACATATCTATGTCACTTTCTTTGATTCTCAAAAAAATTCCTAGCTATAACATAGGGGAAATATGACATTTGGTTCCACTTCCTTGAAAAGAATAATTAACAAAGGAGATAAGTTCAGAGTTCAGCATCTACCCCCAAAATATACAACACAGTAAGAATTCGGATAGTGGGACAGCCTCTTTCCAGATACCCTAAGGGAAACTACAATTGTGTTTTTTCCACTCAAGAGTTTTATATTTATACATCTATGTGTGGGTCTGTGTACATGTATATATAGGAAATATCATGCATATATACCCTACATATATATATATATATCTACACACACACATACATATAGGAAATATATTGAGGAAATCATCTGTATTACACAAACCGCAAACATCTGCTTTTATGAAGAGAATATAAATATAAAAAGAACACCTACCCTACGATTTGATTAAAATATTTCCTGTAGCCATCTAAAGTTTCATGCTGCAATAAAACAAAAAAACAAATCAAAGTTTTGAGATGAAAATCAAGAAGGCTCAGAACACAAGGAGCCCCCTTGAGATAATGTCGAAATCTCTCAGGAGGCAGAGGCCTTGAAGAAAGTGGATGCAGGAGTCCTACCATATTGGAGGGGGGTTGGAGCACCAGCCGGGCCTGTTTCCGCCTCTGTTTCCTGTAGTAGTTTTCAAAGGTTTCCCGAGCACCCTAAAAAATAAGACAAGAGGATGTGAGTATTTGCCCAGGCCTATCACACCTGGGTGGGAAGAGTGCTAACGCAGACTCTCTCTCTCTAAATAACCACTTGTGGCTACCTCACATTCCTCATGAAGAGAGGGAAGATAAGGATTATTTTTGTGTATGTTAAGAAAAAAAGTAATGAAAGGTTTTCCTAATCCTAATGAAGACCTGTCTCACTTTTTATAACTTTTTTCTCGCACTACTCCCCAAAATAAAGATCCTCTGCTACTAGAACCCAGAACCCTCCACACGTAGCACCAGTTTACCTTTGGCCTTATTAAGGTTCTTCTTGACCCATTCCTCCTGTGGCTCCATTTCTTTCAAGCCAGCCTCTTCCTGCCTCTTCCATGCAGACTTCTCTAAACACACCTAAACCACTGGTCCCCATCTCTGCCTTCCCAGAATTCCTGAGGCATATAAAGCCCACCTAAGGCACACGGGGAGCAATCCTGCAGTAGAAGAGACTGTCTTATACTGCATAATGGAAACTCCAGCAGCAGCCTCTTATTTTGACCAGCCAATTTTCTAACAGGCTCTGAGGACAACTTATGCTCAACGAAGCAAAAGTCCCATGATGATAATACCTGAGGGCAAGAAAGGGAACTAAAAATAGATGGATGTGTCCAACTCGACCACAACACTAGTTACTGAGCCAGCATTGTGGGAAAGGGCATTCACTGCCAGCCTGGTGAAGGGAAGCCACACATCATCTAAATACTTAATGACCAGAACCCTCATCAATCAGGCCACACACCAAGCAGTGCACCAAGTGCAGAGACATAAAGGAAGGTAACACCAGGCACTACCCTCAAGTAGCTCACCCTCTAATGAGGGAGACATCAAGCAAACAACTATGTACAAACAAGTCAGAGCAGTATAAATGGAAGGTCAACTCAAGGGGAAGGCAGGAGTAGTTGGTAAAATGCAAAAGGCCTCATGCAAAAGATGAGATCTGACACAAAGAGTAAGAGGTAGGGAGCATTCTAGGCAGGAGGGACAGCCAGGGCAAATCCATGAAGTGAGAAGATGCAGTGTTGCAATGTGATGAACAGTGAGTGCCGATGTGGTGGAACCATACGGCACATGGAGAGGAAGGAGGTAATCAATGCTGGAGAAGTTGTGGTGAGTTAGGCACACTGATGCACTGTTGACATAGAGTGAGAATCAGGATTACCATTTTGGTAATAAAATGGCCATGCCTTTTGGCCCTGAGAATCCATAATACTAAGAAATAATTGATAAGGAAGTCCCCATAAAAGCGAAAATATTTATAGCAGTACTTTTTGTGGTAGCAAAGAACTGGAAATAATGTACATTGCTGTTGACTAGGGAATGTTTAAACAAATTGTGATATATAGATATACTATTACTGTGCTGTAAGAAACAGTATGTATGACGAATACAGAGAAACATAGGAAGATTTACATATGATTCACATACAATGACTATACAATGTAACAGAAAGATATACAATATAATAGAAAGAATACCACAAAATAATCAAAAGTTAATACTGTGAAATTAAAAAGAACAAGTCTGGCCCCAAAGAAGAAATATAAGAAGAGGCCTCTCTCCACTCCCTTATACAGAGGTGGGAGGGCCATGGCTGTGGTACACTGTATAAATGTTTAGGTTTTTTTCAATATATTGATTTTTAAAAATATTGTATAATGTGATAAATGTCACTTATAAAATAATATTTATATTTATAAACTTTATAAACACGGCATATACTTTATATTATTATTTATAATTATAATATTTAAAATATCTATAATTTTAAATATCTTAAAAATAATATTTGTTATATAGGATAGCTCTCGGGGGCTGGTGTTGATGGGGTGTGCTAGGATAAATATGGATGGTCTAATAAAGCTATCAATGAAAATTATTTTCAAATAGAAAGTGAATATTATAAAATTACGAAGAATAAGCATGATACCAAAAAAGAGCCAGGAGAAGATGCTTTGCTGCCTCCACCTTTGTAAAGGTAAGGAGTCCACTAGTGAGGACTGCATAGACTGTTGGATTTTTTCAGCACAGTGTTCAAGTGCTGAGGATTTTTTTCTCTTTTGCTCTTTTTTTTACAAACAAAATCCTTGTCATACAGGCTGGCTCTCTGGGAAAGAGGGAGGTGGACAGAGGCAGGAGGAAATTTAGGCAATGTTAGTTAATAGCATAAACTTAAACTAACTTCAAGGCTTCCAGACCTTTAGTACAGTGGTCCTTCCATAGTATCTTATTAAGGGGATCTCCTTAATCCTTATTCATTCACTCCGCACTCACATCCAGGGTTCCACCCTCAGTAAGCAAATTCAATAAACATCTTAAGTTACTTCATACAGTAGGTGCTTAAGAGACAGAAGAAGGAATGTTGCCTGCTCTTGAGACGTTTAGCATTGTGGTTTGAAAAAAAATCAGGACTGAGTAGAGTCAGGATCTGAATGCTAGAAAACAGGAGTGGGGTGAGGGAGAGCCCATCACTGAGCTCAGTTACCAGCACACCAAAGCTGAATTTCATGCCAAACTTATCACAAACCTATGAGAATGAAGCCGAGACAGCTCTCTCAGAGTTTACACTAAAAACTGGGAAAAGGTTCTTGAGAAACACTGCAACAGAGCATTCCAGAAACAAGACGTCAGTTTCTGAACAAGCATCTAAATGAACAGAGAGCCTGCCCACAGCCAAAGATAGACCGGAGAAAAGGGCAGGAGCAGACGGCAGCAAAGTGCTAATAAGTCAGTCTACCCAGACAGTGTAGCTGAGTCCAGGATTATCACCAAAGAGCAGGAAACGAAATCCTGGAAACTGTTACTGCCCAGTTTCCACTTTTCAACTAGGGCTGCTGGTCTTAAACCAAGAGGTGCTTTTAAAAACAAGGGAGAGCTTGAGGGCTTAAGGATTCTAGGACATTATAGCACCGTCATTACTTCGGGCGCCATGGTCTATCCTAATGCCAGAAATTGAGACTGATGAAGAAAGTGCAATCAAAGTTTTGTTAAGCCACATTTAATGAAGCAGCAAGTTCCTTACGGTATGAAACAAACAACTGAAATTCTATTGTTTGTTGAAGTAATCACAGAATGAATAAGTGAAAAGCATTTATTAAGCACTATTCATGTGCTTCATGTGCTGGGCGCTGAACAGATAGTAAGGTAGCAGGTACGTTGCCTGCCCTCGAGGAGTATAACCTCTGGGTTACAAAACAGAGTTTGGTTACCAGCACACAGAAGCTGGACACTCAGAGGACAAATATAAAAGTGGGAAAATGATTCTGCTCTAAAGAAGTTTACATTCTGGTTGAAAAGCTAACATACGTCGGAGCCTGGTGACCAAAGAAGGAAACTGTGGTCTGGGAAGTCATAAAGATGGTAAGTGGAGCAAGAACACAGTCCCCTGAGATTGCCCTTTTCAGAGGCACTGGTACTCCTACAAAAATTAGAATTCTAAAGGAAGGAAAGGTAGAGGGCTCAGGAATAAAGGAGACACAAACCAAGTGCCTTGCAACAGTCATGGTCTCTGGTTTGGAGGGTGAAGCAACAGCAACAAGGTGGAAAATGACCTTGGTGAAGATGAAGGTGCAATGGTGGAGTCACTGGTGAAGGAGATACATTTGCAAGGGAAATAAAGAGCTCTAGGAGGTTCCTCTGCTTAGTCTGATACAACAGAACCACCACAGCAGGGATGCTGCTTACAGACAGTGCCATTCCCATTTAGAATCTCTTACAGACACTAACTCCAACATCTCAAAGAATTTCAGCACTAGAAGAAATTTCACAAGCCATTTGGGCCAAACCCATTCCCATCTGAATACTTGAAGACAGCCATTATACTGCCCCTAAATCTCCTCCAGGGCAAACATCCCTTACCTCAACCACTTTCCATATGGCATCAACTCTTGACTCTTCAAACAGCAAACAAGCATCCATTAAACGCTGTGAGTCAAATGCTGTTCTAGGTGCTAAGTGTTACCACCTCCTCCCCCACCAAAAACAAACTTCTCCCTGCACACAAGAGCTGCAATGGAGTACATACACAAATGGGAACATGGAAGACCCAAGTGTGAATGAGAACATAGCCTCAGAGGGGAAGGTGCTAGGGGAGAGAAGAGACCAAAACAAGCATCCTGCAGAAGGGGGTGCTCGCCCTGAGTCTTAAAGGAATCCAGGGATGCTAAGAGGTGAGGATGAGAAGAGAGTACCCCTGATGTGGGGGAAGGCTGCACAAAGGCAAAGATGGAATATGAAGTGGCAGAAGGTTGGAGTGGCTAGATGCTAGACACAGAGGACAGTGGAGACTCCAAAGATAGGTGGGGAGCATTAGCCTCCAAAGAGAAGAGCTTCTAGATCAGCTCCTCAAGGTAACAGGGAGCCACTGCAATTCCGTCTTAAGAAATGTCCTTTCCAAAATGCACTGCAAGTAATTGACCACAACATTCAAGAAATGGACTGCCAAGATAGGGCAGAATACGATAGGACTATTATCTCCTTATTCCTGAAAGCCTTAACGTCCAACCTGTTCTCCCTTTAAAGTCTCCCTTATCATCTCTCATATTTTTTCTCTTTTCTAGGCTCAACATTCCCAGTTCTTTCAACTGATCTTCATGTGGCAGGTTCTTGAGGACCTTTACCATTCCTCTCCAGCTTATCACTGACCCTCTTGAAATGTAGTGTCCAGAAATAAACATAAACTCCATATTTGGGCAAATCAAGATAAAGGACAGCAGGACTTCCAACTTCCTGGTCCAATACCCAATGCCTCTCAATACATTCTAGGATCACTTTACCTGCTTTGGCTACCATATTATACTTTTCACAAATACTGAGACTGTAGTTCACTAAACCTATCAGTTTCAAACAAAGTACTAGCATAATGCAACATCCCCACCTTATACTTTGGAAGTTAAATTTTGGACCCAAGTAGAATATATTATATTCATTTAAATGTCATCTCATTAGTTCACCCTATGTCCTAAACTGTTAAATTATTTTTGTTTAATTAACTATACCACCAAATTATATGTCTTCTGCAAATCTGCAAATGGCTCTATTAAAGTCACTGATAAATGTTAAACAACATAGGACCAAGCCCAGATCATGGGAACACTCCAATACAAGCTTATTTTGGAGGTCATCTTGACTATTTCATGACTATTGCAAGGCCAGCCATCCAACTAGTTCTGAATGCTCTGAACTTAAATGAGAACCAGGATAATAGCTCATCATCTCGCCCACAATGTTAATATAAAAAGATTGTCCAGTGGTTTGTAATCAAGGTAAATTATACCTGTAGCATCTCCCTAGTCTGACAAGCTAATAACTATTAAAAATGAAATTAGGTTAGCCTAGCATGAATTATTTTTTTCCAGTCCCTACCATAATTATCTCTACAATGGTGGGCAGCTGTATGCTATAAACAGTAGAGAATTGATATTAAGAACACTCAATTGGACAGGATATTAAGACAAGCATTTGAACTCCTCAGATGAGCACAAGGGTCTCCCTGCTTATTCTTACTTTTCAGCAACACTTGGTCAACAGGTGGAATGGCTTCTAGAAATGTAAGCTTTCTACAAATGGGGAAAGAGGAATGAATGCCAATGGATGCTCTCAGCAGAAGAGAGAGATCTGGCCTGACACCTCTGGGAAAGGCAGTGATGGTCATTTTACTCCAAGCCTTACAGCCAATTCACAGAGGAAGAAAATCCATAAATGACCATCTGAGTTACAGCATTGCTGGGTTCTCCACTGTTCCCAGAAGTAGGTTCTGAAGATCTTGTTGCAGAGCAGAAAGTCCTTTTGGCCCCTGAGGTGAGTGGAGATGTTTCAGTAGGCATCCTGTACAATAGGAAACAGACCTGTAGAACTGTCACATCTCAGTCTAAAGAGTTTAACTGACCCATCTCCTAGATGAGGTCCTATGGTAGCCACCAGTATTGTCACCATCCTGGCGCAGGCCTCATCACTTCACAACTGGGCTACTGAAAGAGTCTGGTGATTGATCTCCGTCCCTGTCTTCCCCACATCCATCCATCATTCATTCAGCTAGCAAACCAATCTTCCTACATTGAAGGTCTGACCTTGTCACTGCCCTGGTCAATAAACTCCAATAGCTCCTGTGACTTTCCAGGATCAAAAAGAAAACCTTGTTTAGCCTTCTCAGGAATCTCAGGTTTTATTTTCTTAAATATACTCTGCAATCCAATAAGACTGGCCTCCCTCACTCCTGATCTGGTGAGCAATTTTATTTCATTCAAACTAAGAACTGGGGGATTTTGCTTTCTCTTGTCATGCCTTCATAGCATCCCATCCCTTCTCTGTGGCCTCTGTTTCCCTGCCCAGGACACCCAGGTGGCCCAGTGAACAGAGCCAGGAGTCAGGAAGAGTTGTCTTCCTGAGATCAAATTCAGGACACTCAACATGGCGGTGTGACTCTAGGCTTAGCCCTGTTTGCCTCAGTTTCCCTGGGAAGGAAACGGCAAATTGCTCCAGTTTCTTTGCCAATAAAAGCCCAGAAGGGGTCACAGAGTCAGACACACCGGAAATGACTGAATAGAATCAAGTCCTCCTGAGGCTCAGACTGCTCCTGGGAGACAGTGACACACGTCTGTCCTCTTCCCACACTGCCTGCCTTTACTTCCACAAGTCTGTATTGCTCAAGTTCGCCATGTAGAAAACTCACACTCTCTTCCCCTTTACTCTAATGATTTCTCTTGGGCATCTCAGATGATCTTCCTTAAGAGACACCCATTCTTCCTGGACTGACGTCTCCTCCAAGAAATGCACTCTATCTTCCCTCTGAACTTACTAACCTGGGCTTCCAAAACGGTGGCTGCTTATCAGGCTACCTAAGCTCCGCTTTCTTGTCCTGAATTACCAGTTATAAGATGGAGTTCCCCTCCAATGTTCTCATTATCTCTGTTCTCCTCACTGGTCACAATAGATTACCGCCTCCATTTTTCACTCCATTCTGTTTCACTTTGGGCCCGTCTTTTGCACCTCTTTGCCTTCTCAGCCTGGAGATGCCTGTATCTTTCTGACTGGGGTGTCCTCAGACTGAACCACCACTTAGGAAGTGCCCAGCCACAGTGCTCACAGCTCTGGCCCTCACTTTGTAGAAGCTTTCTCTTTTCTCCCTGAGATCCTGTCCCACCCCCACCTTAATTCTCCAGTTTCTTTTCAGGGGTTGTCTTTCTCACAAGAATATAAGTTCCTGGAGAGCAGGAACCATTTTGGGGGCTTGTCCTTGGATCCCCAGCTCTTGGCACCTAGAACACATTAAATACTTATTAAATGCTCATACTTAACATACCAACGTTGAAGGAGTCTGTGCTCTCCTCTTTGGTATGTGCCCCAAGGCTCCATCCCAGTTCCAAGTGTCTCAAGGTCCTGTTTCTTTCCTGTCTCCCCTGTGACATTTTTCCAACCCTGACCTAGGTCAAGATTTCCTTCCACTTCTCCAGATCCCTTTTCTTCTTTTCTGAGTTGGTTTTTTCAAAGGAAAAGTTCACACTTTCTAGCAACCTGAACAATAGAAAGCCCCTTTTTCTACTCTTCTAGGAAGACCAGCTTGTACTTTAAGCAGATATAACAATGATCTGGCTTTGGCTAAATAAACATTATGTCCCCATGAGGTCACTACAAAATTCCCACTTGTTTTCCATTTTCAAAGCCCTTGTTGTTCCCCAGGCCCTGTTGTGGCCACTGCTCTGTGGACCTTTACTCACAGAGCCCAACAGCACTTTGTTCACACCTTCCCAGCCACACCCAGTGTCCTCGACCTCTACTTTCTCTTTTTCCTGCTTTTTCTCCTCAAATCCTTCTCCTTTGTCTCCCAAAGTCTCCCCCAATTCAACCCTTGATCTTCTCCATAATCCCTTATACCCCTCATCCTTCTAGAGCTCATCCTTTACCAAATACAGAATACCATTCCCTTCCTGTCCCATTTCACCAAAGAGTCATGTTACTAAATGTCAAGTTCCTTATGTACACTAAAAGGTTCTTCATTTCAAGGTTAACAGCTCTAAAGGATCTTTATTATTCTAGTATGATGTTACATATTCAGCAGGTTTCAGATCCAAAGTACACTTTGCTAAGAATTTAAGAGAAAGCCATCTTTCTAATTGGGCCATAATGCACTAATTAAATTATCTGCTGAAAATAACAAGAAAATAAATGAAATGAAATTCTATATTTAAGTCAAAATAAAATCCTTACTTAAGTCTGAAGTGCACTCATTTTTAACATTTCAGTTACTTCTTCACAGCAGAAAAGAATAAAAGCAGAGATCATCTCGTTCTCTAGGTCTGACTTCTTCCTTCCGACAAATCAGTTCAGTTTCTCTCAGGGCCGCTGGATCAGTTTATCCTTGACTGTTCCACTCCTACTGCCAAATTGGTGAATTAGATGTAGAGAAACTGGATTAGGGAAGGAGAGCTCTGGCCAGCCTGTTAGTGGCTGAGTGATGCTGCTCTCAATTCCCAGGTCAGTCGTTACATTAACCACACAAATCTGCCCCCTGAACTCCAAAGCTATTCCGGCAGGCACTTTCTTGAAGGATGAAGTAGAATTGGAACGGTACAGAGAAGGAAGTTAAACAATGCCTTCGCTTCAGAACATCTGACATGGAGGCTGCTCCCAGTGTCATGCACTAATCCTTACATTAAACCCCTACCACCACTGCCCTGAAAGGGCAGAATGATGTGTCTGCTCACACCAGAAAGGGGACCAGCATCCCACACACCTGCTATATGAGCACAGCAAAGGCAAGAGGAGCATCTGAAACCACCAAGGGCAGGTTTTCTTCAGTTCAGTTTAAGATTTAGCGTTATCTGATATATTAAGTAAGTGGTTCTCAAACTTATAAAATCTAAGGACTCCTTTTTAATACTGAAAAAAAATTGCAGATGCTCATGTAATATTGGCTTTACTATTTCACTTTTAATCTGGACTTCTGATTTAAATGGCATAAGAAATTCCAGGTGTGGAAACTCTTTGTACCAAACTTGGAAACTTAGCGATCTGGCCAGGGTCCTGAGAAGTTAAATGACTTGCCTGGAGTCACACAACACAGTTTGAATGTGCCAAAAACAAGATCTGAATCAAACTGGATGAGGAAGAAGACAACAAATATTTATATGGTTCCTACTGAGTGACAAGCATTGTACTAAATGCTTTTTACAGACATTATTTCATTTACCCTCACAACAACCCTGTGGCATTGGTGCTGTCACTGCCCTCATTCTCAGTTTAGGGAACTGAGGAAGACAGAGGTTGAATGACACGCTCGGAGTCACAGAGTTACGTGAGGCCAGGTCTGAACTCGGGCCTTCTGGACTCCAGGTCCAGCACTCTCTCCACTCTATCGCCAGCTACCTAACTCCAAGACTGGCTCTTTCTCCACTCCTCCTCACACTGTCTCAATGTGTGCTAGTAACGGCCATTAACTGAGAAAAATGCATAATGTCAAAAGGGTGAAACTAATGCAACAACGCTTTAAAAGTAAATCCCATCTCACTCATCACAACAGCGTTTATACACACTTGAAAAACTGGACTCTGCGGCTCATAGTCTGGAATCGCTGAACTTCCCAACCGTACAAAGAAAAGAAGGCCATTCCTCATTGAGCAGTACGAAAACTAAAGCTGTTCATTTCACTGCAACAGAAATAGAAGAGATCACCTCACAAAGTCACTCTCAGCGTTAAGATCACAAGAGGAACAGTAATTTCTTGTTCTCTGCTACTGGAGTAAGGGTCATAACTGTTGGGACAAGATGTTTCCCTCATATCTGTGCTTTCAAACACTTAAAAAGCAATGTTCCCTGACCTAGATGAACAGTGTCCTTCTTTCATTATCCATGCACTGTGCAACTTCAGCAGGCTTTTAGCATCTCCCTCAGGCAGACAATTCTGCTCAGTGCTTGGGGTGGGAGACAACACAAATGTCAAATAAGTAAGACACAGTCCCTGGCTTTAGTAAATGGACAATTCAAGCAGGTTCATCATTCAAGGTCATGCGGGACACCAAAAGGCCAGGGAAACTCAGGTCCTAAGAAAATGGGACCAACGCATAGCACGGCATGCCCCAATTTTACTAATTCCTCACAAATGTATCATAACCAAACAATCTACTGTCCTTTCCCCCAAACTTGGGCATTTGTCAGGAAATCTTGAGGACAGTATGTCTATGATTAAAAGCCAATTTCAGGGTTCCATTTTAAATAACCAACAGTCCCACCAAGAAATGCTGGGACATTGTTGGTGGAGTTGTGAACTGATTCAACCATTATGCAGAACAATTCAGAACTACACACAAATATTGATAGCAACTCTTTTCAGGTGGCAAAGAATTGGAAACTGAGGGGATGCCCATCAACTGGGAAATGACTGAACAAGCTGTGGTATATGAATATAATGGAATACTACTGTGCTATAAGAAAAGATGAGCACGCAGACTTTAGAAAAACCTAGAAAGACTTACATGAACTGATGCTGAGTGAACTGAGCAGAACCAGGAGATCACTGTACACAATAACAGCAAAATAATTTCATGACCAACTTTAATAGATTTTCCCCTTCTCAGCAAGGCAAGGATCAAACAACTCCAAAAGACTCACAATGGAAATTGTCATCCAATCCAGGGAAAGAGTTTTGGAGTCTGAATGCTCATTGAAGCACACTATTTGCCTTTTTTTTGTTTTTCTTCTTTCTTGTGGTTCCTCCCATTGGTTCTAGTTTTTCTTTACTACATGACTAATGTATTTCACATCACCATCAGCAAGTGCTTTAAGAAGCCCAAAATGTCACACAAAATGAAAGGGATACGTTTACTTTTGGGCTATAAACAAATACACTTTATTATCCATGTGACCTTGGGCAATTCCCTTTACCTCTGTGGGTCTCAGCTCCTCATATGAAAAATCTGTGAATGTGAAAATGTAATGTGAAAATATGTTTAATATGAGTTTACAGGTATAGCCTCTATCAAACTGCATGCTATCTCAGGGAAGGAGGAGGTGAAAGAGGGGGAGAAAATTTGGAATTCAGAATCTTATGGAAGTAAACTGAATGAAAACTCAAAATAGATAAATACACTAATATCTTTAAAAAGAAGAGGAAATGCTCCCCACCCCCAGGGGAGAACAGATCGAAGCACACTTTTTTTACTTTATTTTTCTTGCGGTTTAATGTGTGCTTAGTTTTCTTTTATAACACGACTAATAAGGAAATGTTTTGCATGACTACACATGTATAAACTATATCGAACTGCTTGCCTTCTCCGTCAGGGAGGCAGGGAGAGGGGGAGAGAATTTGGAACTCAGTTATAAAAATGAATGTAGAAAATGTTTACATGGAATTGGGGGGAAATAAATAAATAAATAAATGAAATTCAACAGCAACAACAACTGCGGTGACAGTCCAGGTCACATAAAAAGAACATCCAGCCCAATGGGAGGAGCGCCTTGTCTGCTCATTCTGACTCCTCACTGACGACACCTGCTAGACTTTCAGGTCACGCTCGGCGAAGCATTGCCTTCTGCTCAAGGAATCGTGGGATGAAGGACTGGAAGGGACTTTTAGTATCTATATGAGCTTAATCAAACCTCCAAATTATATATATGAGGAAACTGAGACCCACAGAGGTAAAGGGAATTGCCCAAGGTCACACAGGTAATAAACTGCAGTTGTTTAGAGCCAAAACGTAAACTTATCCCTATCATTTTCTATGATATTCTGAAATTCTTAAAGAACTTCTTACTAGGTACTATTGCTGCTTACATCTAAAGAAAAATTCTGGCTGGTATGAGACTATTTGGGTCCTTCAAATCACACTGCCCATTAGCCGGCTGTCTACTCTACTCCAGACACCCCTTAAATCCTTGCATGCCTGCAGCTGCTGGGGCTACACTCTCTGCAGAAACTAGTCTTTCTACAAAACATCAATCTCCCCTTCCCTCCTCATTTCTGAAATTTTTCCCCCAAACATATCTCAGTGCATGAAATTTTTATTGTCAGAACTATTCTCTCTGGCGTAAGTACTGTCACCACTGTTCTCTGCTAAAGTGTAAATACCTTAAAACTTGTATTATCTGGAAATCCTCTAGGAATGAGTCAAACTAAATGGCTGAATTTTGTGGAAATCATTTTGAAAAGTGTCACGTACTTCCTGGGGCTACGGAAACAATGGCACATGTCCACTGAGTATCAGAGCCATATCTTCCTTGGGTTCTCTTCCTAACTATCTGACTACTCCATCTCAGTCTCCCAAACATCCTCACCTCCCTCCAGACTCATTTATTGAGGTCTGCCTCAAGTTTCTCCCCACCAGTCCACCACCCATGCAGCTGCCAAAAGGATTTTCCTGAAGTTCAGATCTGATCATGTCACTCCCCTCTCTAGAAGCTTTAAGAGCTCCCTAGGGCTTCTAAGAAAAGATATAAACTCCTCTAAATCCTTTCTAATCTGATCCCAGCCTATTCTTCCAACCTCATTATCCATCTTTGCTCTCTCTAAAGTCCATCCAATATGGCCTTTCCCCTGTTCTTTGCATTCACCATCCCTATACCTATGCACTGGCCATGGCTGATACATCCACTCCTCTCTGCCTCACAGCACATCTCTCTTCCTTCAAGATATAGCTCATGCAGAACAGGAAAATGACAAAGGCTGGCAGGAATGTGGAAAATAAGGACACTAATGCACTGCTGGTAGAGCCGTGAACTGATCCAACCATTCTGGAGATGTTTGGAACTCTGCCCAAAAGGCCATACACCTGCATGTACCTTTTGACCCAGGAACACCACTACTAGGTCTGCATCCCAAAGAGATCAAAGGAAAACAGAAAGGACTTCTATATACAAAAATATTTATAGTAGCTCTTTTTGTGGTGGCAAAGAATTAGAAATTGAGGGGTTACTCACTAACTGAGGAATGGCTAAACAAGTTGTAGAATATGACAGTGATAGAATACTACAGTGCTCTGAGGAGCTGATTTCAGAAAAGCCTGGGAAGACTTGAGTGAAATGACACAGACCGAAATCAGCAGAACCAAGAGAACACTGCGTACAATAAAAATAATAATGTAATTATTAATAATAATAACAAAAGATTTAGCTACTAGATGGAGACAATGCTCCAAGAAAATTCCAAAGGACCCGCCTCAAGAGAGAGAACTGATGAACTCTGAATGCAGTTTAAAGCATATCTTTTTAAAATTTTATTTTATAGTTTGTGTTTTCTTTTGCAAGATGTCCAATATTGAAATATATTTTACATCACTTCACAAGCATAACTGATATCAAAGGGCTTGCCTTCTCAAGGAAAGGGAAAAAGCAAGAGGAAGGAGATAATTTGAAACTCAAAATTTTTAAAAAATTGTTTTATATGTAATTGGGAAATATTTAATGAAAGATAAAAATATATAATTTTTTAAAAGATGTGGCTCATACCCATATTCTTTCTCTATCCCATCCTGTACTCCAAACGCTAGCATTCTCCTTCTTTAACTACTTAGGATTTTGTGGGGAGAGTCTTGGGAGGTACATAAACAATATTTTTTTCAGTTGTCTCCCCTCAAAGAATGTAAACAATTTCAACATAAGGATGGCTTAATTTTTTTGGTATTTCTATTTCCAGTACCTAGGGCAGACAGAGTAAACAGTTAATAAGAGTTTTTGGAGAGACCATTCTAAAAATCAGTTATTGCACCTTCTGATATCCTTAGGGTCCAACTGGTCTAAGACTGCTGTACTTATTAAATACTTGTGTCTGCTTTTTATAGTTTTAGGGTCTCCTCCTTTGCTGACAGTGTGCCTCCCTGAAGCAGCCTCTGTCTCCACTTTGAATATGATACTTTTGATATGCCATGGGTTTAGAAACCAGATCCCCAAGGCTATTGGGATTGTGTGCTAAAGAGTAAATAAATGAGCTTTGAGAGCAGTCCTGAGGGGACCAAATTATATGAGCTTTACTTTATGAACTGTACCTTATCCATGTGGGCTGCTGCTCAGAGACTTGGTGGTTTTTTCCTTACTTTCTGATTTGAGACTATGTACTTAATAAGTTGTTGGTAAGCTGAATTCTGGATTAGTAAGGTATGCTACTGTATGTTAGCTGGAAGAGGTATAATTATCCCTATTAATAACTATTATCATGATTTAGTTCACCAAATCTTCTGGGAACAGAAAACAAAACAAGCAAGCTGGGAGACTGTGGGGATGGCCTCCAGTACTTTTCTCCAAAAGCAGGGTGACAGAGGCCCAACCGAGCGCAAGAGCCGAAAACTGGATCAAGAGCTTAAACCTGGCCACTGACTATTACCCTGGGAACCTTGTATCAGAAACATTCCTTTCTTCTATAATCCTCCATCTCCTAATCTGTAAAATGAAGGCATGGAATACAGGTTTTCTAAGGACCCTTCCCTCTCCTACATGTACGATAACCTCTTCTAACTCAGACACCCAAGGATTCTAACGTTTGATTTAATATATATGAGACAAGAAAGGACTGAAATATGAGGTGCTCTGAAGAGGGAAGGCCCAGATGAGTTGTAGGGTTAGGAATCCTGGGTACTTAGAAAATAAAGGGTGTAAGCTGAGGCCCAGAGAGAATCCAACAAGGAAACAACTGTATGTTTATATAAATGGGACACCAAAGACAAACTTTCCCCACGACTGAGCTGAACCTTGACTCTGGAGGCAAGTTCTATTTCCTGAGATTCAGCAGATTGAGCCTCAGGTCAGATGGTAAATTTCAAACAAAAAGGATCTGAAAAAAACAAATGACGCCATTATCAGCTGGAGAGTTTTTTCAGGAAGCTTGGCCCTATTGCCCCCAAAGAAGGAGACTCCTCCAACGTTTCCCATCTTCAGCTCACTCCTATGGAGGCAAGGATCTATGGCTGACACCCTCCATCTGAAACGCATCAGTCTCGGCACAGCATTCACATGACCACAGAGTTCATTCACAGCAACATGAAGGATTGCCTACACTGAATTTGATCTCATTCCCATTTGGAATAACTGTGGGAAGGGGACACCATTTTGTGGTGCAAAACAGGTAATCAGGATTAGGCGAGCAGGCCAGTATGACTCCAGATGGTCTGGCCCTATGGCAAGGAGGAGGGGTGTTCCACAGGTCTTTTCTTCTGAGCAGTCCAAACCGAAAGATGCCATTGCAATACCAGCAATCACCAAGGTTCTACAGCCATTCAATTTGCTTAGAATTATGTTCCTAGTCATTGAGAATTTGAAGACCCCAGTGCAAACTCTCCCAGGCCACTCTACCCAGTGGGCAATGACTCCCAATGCTGGCTTTTAAATCAGCATGTTCCACCCCTTACTTTACCTGCCGTAGCTCTGCTCCGTTCATTCTCCATTTTTCAAATCCCCTTATGTAATTAGATTTAAATAAGTAGTGAATGAAGGCACTGTGGGTTATAACCATGTCCTAGAACCTAAAGACAGAAGGACCGGAGAAGGAGGAACCCTTTGTCACAGGATCTTACATGGAGGTCATATAGGCCCCTCCTTTTACAGATGAAGAAATTAAAAGCTCAGACAAGGGAACCCAGCATCACAGGTCACACAGGGCTGAGGGACAAATCAGGCTAAGTTTACCTATTCCAAGTCCACACTGTTGTGCTTCTGGCATCCTGGCCCACATATCCAACAAAGAGGAAGAAAAATAGTAAAAGTCCATTCTGTGAGATAACGATGTGTTTTCCTTCTGCAAAAGTGGCAAATGCCCCTGCCAAGGAGACCCCAACCCAAAATAACTACAATCTGATGAGGCCTCACGGGCCTTGTCAGTGAAACAATTCTAAAATGGGGCTAATAAAAAGTCCAAATGGACCCAAAACAACGTCTTCCCCACCAGTTTTGGTCACACAAAGAACGTTGAGAAAAGTTATACTCCCTAAACCCAGACAGCTGTTGTCCACCTTGCAGAAACACCATCTCCAAGCTTATCTCCCCAGATGAAGCAGCCTGACCCAGGAAATCAACCCTCACACAGACACAGAACACTTCACCCCAAGCACCTTCTCCCACCTGTCTCTTAATGAAAAAAAGACAAGAATCGGACAACAGAATGTCAAACAACAGGCAAACGGAATCCCATCCGTGCTCACCTTAGACGGTGCACTTCTAGCATTAGGTTAACATCCCTCTGGTCAAAGGTTCCATCCCTTTGGGGGGTGGGAGGGAGAGGTATGTGGGGATCTCTGTGGTTGTTTTATGAAGTGTTTCTTTCTGCTCCCCCCATTCAAGTATAAGAACCCTTTCTCAGGTCAACTGGTCTCAGAAGTAGCAGGGTGGGGGGAGGGGACGCAAAGTCAGGGTAGGGGGAGATGGCAGGATGAACCATTGTTCTTCCAGCTTCGCCTACAGGAAGCAATATTTTCCATTCTGCCTGTGGGCAAGGCCTGTAATTTCACCACCCTGACTGCAGCTGGAGTTCCCTTTTAACTGCCTGGGCATCCAAGTGAAGACAGGTTTATTCAGAGGAAAAATACAGAAAGAGCCATTTTAATTTGCCTGCATGTGAAAAGGGGAGCACTTTTCATAGGGCCCCATAATGACGTTCAGCGGGATATTACACTTTGCCATATGGCTAATTTGCACAGCAGGCCAAGGGCAGGATTTTCTTTCATTAGAAGTGCCCTAAAGACCAGACTTCATGCACATGTGGAAAGCATGAGTCCAAGACGCCCCCTACTGCCCCAAGCCAGGAACTTCGGGGTCAGGACGTCCACAACCCAGGACTCAAAGGAATCAAGAGGTTCCAGGGAAAGCTCACTAAGGCCCTGGCCAAAAGCTGGGATACCAGCCCTGGGCTTTCTCTGAGGAGCTAAAAACTATCCGAGAAGTTCTGGCAGCGACAGAGTCTAAGTCTCTACAAATAAAAGTACACACGATGGAAGAGAAAGCCAGTGAAACAACATCTCTCCCCCAAGCCCCCAATCTTTAAAACTCACTTTTACTTGATTCAAGATGGAACTGCAGCCCACCTTCCCCGTAGGGGTAGGCTGACTTAGCAAAAAAATTTGCCTAGCGGAAGAGATGGCCCTTGGGACCTCCTTCTCCGTTACAACCCAGGCCTAGAAGACTGTCCTCCTTCAAGGTTTGGGGGGGGGGGGGAGGGGGTGTAGAGAAGAGGAGCAAGGGGGAGAGAGGGAAGAGAGGGAGGGAAGGAGAGGGAGGGGAGAGGGGAGGAGAGGAGAGAGGAGGAGAGGGAAGGAAGGGGAGGAGAGGAAAAAGGGAAGGAGAGGAGAGGGGAGGGGAGGGGAGGAAAAGAAAAGAAAAGAAAAGAAAAAACAACTGATGTCTAAAGATTATGGTTCACTAGGCCCTGCTTTTGAAGAGAGTAAACATTATGATTAACAGCCCTGGCCTTTGTAATCAGCTTCCTCCACTTCTAAGACAGAGTGTTAATTTATTAAATATCTTAACAAAGGGTCTTTTATTATCAGACTTGGTTTGGCTGGTTCCTTTCATGGCATTACCCATTACAACTAATAAAGCTCTAATTGACGACTGCTTTTCATAACCTCTGACCCGAAAGGATAAACAGTGGTTTGGTGGTAGCGAAAGGGTAAACCTCAAAGGGATTGGTATCTTAATCAAGCTTAGCAACCTAAACTCCTTAAAATTACAATTTACTGATCTGCTCAGAACAAAAACCCGGACTTCCCCTGGGATCACAGCAATTGATCAAGGAAAGTCTTGAATTTCACTTTCAAGAGCAGAGTCCCTTTTGTGGGTCTCCCTAAGGCAGCAGAGCCCCTCAATGGCTGGGCCTCTTCCTGGGTGAGTTAGGCCACGCGTTGGGCATGCTGCTACTGGAGAAATGCAGAGATGAAACATGGAGAGACACAGCCTTCCCCTCCACTGGCCTTTAGTCCTATGCTGCCAGAGGCTAGGAAGTATGTGTGATTTAGGAAATGCATCTAGGTGGCCCATCAACTGAAAACCCTGGGCTCCAGATACAACTATCCTCTGATAACTTGGGCTGGATTTTCCGGGGAGCAAAAACCAAGACTCCCCAAACTTACTATGCAACTGCTCCATCTCCCAGCTACTCATTTCTAGGGTCAATCCTTACCGGCTCATATTGCAACTGATCCCAGAAACCTTAAGTGCTACTTCTCAAGTTGAAAGATGACAACTTTCCAGTCAAATTACATTTATATTATCACGATGGGGAAGGGATATGACTACTGACTTTAAAGTTAACAGGAGAAGCGAAATTTTTAAAAAATGATATTTAAAATAAATAATAATACTACCTTACTGCTACTTCAAACACCTAAGGAATTCGGATCATTTGTTAAGCCCCATAGAAGAGGTCACAGCATTTAAGGTAGAATATATTCAAGTCACTTTGTACCTGGGGAAATGGAGGCAAGGAAGGAACAGTGACTTCATAAGAGGCACAGCCCAGATGAGTGCCAGATCAGGAATACCAAAAAGCCAGAGTTCGGTGCAGGGTTTTCTAGCAGGGCCTGGCCAGACTATTCCCGAAATTTCAGAACCAAGCTCTGCTAGAACAACCAATTAGCTTTCTACATAGTTACCTTAAGATTTAGTCGCACTAACTTTGGAAAGAAGTACTGAAATGAAATCCCTGCTGTCTTCTCCATTAACAAATGCTGTCCTGAAGCAGGAAGAAGGAGGTTCTAAGTATCTACAAAACAGCTTACATTTATTTGCATGGTATTTGAAAATTTTAAGAGTGACTTAAATTCATCATTTCATTTAAAATGAGCTCTTCTAATTTCCAAAAATCTAGCACTCTACTTACCGTGCCAAGCTGTACTTTGGCATCTATTAGACTGAAGACCATCAGTTTGTATCTCATAAACCCAAAAATGTGGATGTTTACAGAGAGAGGCTGAGCTGTAGATAAGAATCAGTGAAACAGCACGGAAGCACCAGCAGTGGGCCAGGTACTGTGCTAAGTCTGGGAGGAGAGAAGAGGATACAAGGGATGACAAGGAAAGGAAGGAGCTAAAACTTGTACCACAATTTGTTTTGTTAGCAGCTTTAATGACAGCAAGCTCTTACCCCAATACTACAAATGACCATATTAATAATTAGAAAACTACTGTTGTGGTCAATAAAATCTTCAGTGGTCTATAAACTCGTGCAGAGACTTACACATCAGAAAATCTAAACAATGGAAACACTTCAAAAGTACAAGCTTTGCTTTTAACACCAGCAACAGCAGAACAGATTAATAATCCAAATGCATGTTGCAAAATATTTAAGACTTAGGAATGAAGCATACGTAACTGGAGTCCAGCACAGAACAGGGTTGACTTCACACTCTCCAACGAGGGTTGTATGCTCAGAATAACCATCTCCAGCAGTCTGGCTCGTTACACAGCTAGGCCACGGAGGATCTGAACACAAGTAAGTGTGGGAACAAATGGACTCCCTCGTGCAAAGCTGTCAGTTGACAAGAAAGTGAACACGGGAGAAAATTCCTGTTGCTATGTTAGTTTCACAGCAGTATTATACTGGCGATCTAAGACAGCACACTGGCACACGTGGACGTAGGGCTGAAGGTCAGGTCTGGTAAACACTACCAGCACAGACACACAGAGGCATCTAAGGAAAGGGAAGAGAAAAGTACAAGGACATCACCTCCCCCACCCCAGCCCCCTCTTCCATGTAACTAAGGAACAGACTTGACATGTATTGAGATATGACAACATTAGAGACCTGTCAACCAGTTCTACTCAACAAATATCTTTTAGGCATTTGTTACATGCACAGCAGTACCCTAGGCCCTGGAGAGAAAAAGATGAAAAACCAATCACCTTCAAAGCTGTAGAGAAGGAGGAGTAAAGCCTGGAACGTCCTGGGTGCCTCCTATACCCCTAGAGGTAAAGTGGTGAATATCCACAGTTGGGAAAAAATACACCCACACAGTGACATAACGCATTGAGTCAGGGCCTGATTACACAAGGTCATATCTCCAAGTCTGGTTGTTTAGCTGAATCTCTTCTGTCTTCTTTTAGTTCTCAGCGCTGCTCAGTGAGGGAAATTCTCTGAATCTGTACTGCACATTTCTTCAGCCAAGTGAATATGTTAAAGGACTGATATCTATAATCCAAAGTGGGAGCTTATTTAAATTTCGAATTATAATGTTTCATACATAGATGGACACATGGGGAGGGGACATACGTGTCCTAATGCTCCCATGAATGGAGATAAGATCCCATCAGTCTGAGCATTCCTTGTGATGAGTGACTCTTTGTCCACGGTCTTCTGAAAATATTCCATAGAAGACCCACTGACTGCAGTGGAGGCCTTCCTCTAGTTGTTTTTATGGATACCAGAGCAGACTGGTATTGCTCCCAGCAGCACCTCTGCCTAGTTCTGTGATAGTGGAGGCAGCTAGGTGGCTGAGTGGATAGAGAGCATGGGGCTTGAAGTCAGCCTCTGACACTCACTAGCTGTGTGACCCTGGTCACTTCATCTGTGTTTGCCTCAAGTTCCTTCCCCTCTGCAATGGTGGTAATAAGAGCACTTTCCTCCCAGGGTTGTTGTGAGACTTAAGTTAGATCACATTTGCAGAGTGCTTAGCACAGTACCTGGCACACTGTAGGGACTATAAAAATGTGAGCTACTCTTATCATTATGACCTCAGTCTTTTCATAACAATACTCGACATTTTCAATAGACTAGAAATTTTAAAAAGTACTTTCCATGCATTTGAACTTCAAAGTAATCCTCTAAAAAAGCATATTATGATGTTCATTTGACAAATGATTGACAAATCTAAAGATTAAGGGAATTGCCCTGGTCCTACAACTACAACTAATTCAGAGTCACAATTCAAATCCAAGTCTCTCTTAATTCCAAGTTTAACACAGGTTCCACTACACCAACCTGCCACTCCCATGATCATGCCAATGTTGACCATTCTGATCACATGGTCACAGCGCTCACTGCTGCCTTTATATACCCACCACGCACATTCTGAATGCCCTTAGGATTTACTGAAATTGATTTGGCTGAAAGTATAGTTTTCAATGATTCAAAACCATACATCATCCCCATGAAAATACCGGTATTAGAAAGATGAGTTTTTTACCCCAAGGTCTTCAAAGAAAAAAATAAAAATACCATTTATCAAAATGGCAATAGCATCACTTTTTGTGGCAGAAAAAAGAAAAGAAAAAAGTGAGTCATCCTCAAGCTGGTAATCACTAAAACACTCCTGGTCTTTGAACGAGACACAACATTATTGCACCATAAGAAATGATGAATATGAAAAATTCACAAAAACACGGACCTCCAGAGAATGAAGAAAACAGAATCAGGAGAACAGCAGAGGCCAAAACAACCATGTGGACACTACAAGATTATTGGATTTGGAGAGACTGCAATGACTGACACTAGCTCCAGAGAAGAGAAAATGAAATGCACACCCCTCCTCCTGGAGGCCACCAGGAAGGCTGACAGATAGTCATGGTGTAGGCTGGCTTTGGGTAACATTTTGTTGTTATTAGGAGGAGGTAGTCACATGTCACATGCCTGGAGAGGTGGAGGATTGGGCAATGACAATATGATAAACAAAACACACTGATCAAACAAGAGGGTCTACACAGTTCTACAGGTTTTCACTCTCACTGTCCATCTGTTCAGTCCGTTGAATAGGAACTCTCCAACCACTCTCAGGCATGGTTAAGCCAAAGTCTGCCTGTTCCAGGGCTTGATGTGTCTAGCATTAGGTCATATGCAAACAAGAATGCTTGGAAGGCATTGCCATCTAGAGAGTGTCCCACCACAGCATGAACACTACACCCTCCCCACAGTGATAGCCATGCTATGGCAATCTTAGCAGAGAACACGGACCAGAACTGCACAGAAAGGATTCTGATGTGGATCATGCACACAGCTGAGATCCCAGATCCACAGGAGTACTGGGACATCCTACAGCACAAAAAAAGGCTCTTCATCCACTCCTTCTAGAGATACGATTCATCATCACAATGATGCTGGTCAACATTTTCAGACAATGGGTCCCACCTTCCACCCAGCTACTTGATTGGTACTCCATGTCTCATTATCAGTCCCCATGTTTACGAAAAGTGAGGAGATGTGGGGTGCCATACTCACTGAGATACCACCAGGCAGCATTAGAGGGGTGCAAGCCTGGCCTTCTCACATGTCTACCATGCCATATGTCACACCATGCCACATACCTGGACAGGAAGGAATCAGTCAGAACTGATTCTGTCAGGTTTGATATACACTTGATCGAGTGACCCCTAACTCATATCTTGCTTTAACCTTTTTATTCTGCTTTATGTCCTGTACGTCAACGGTTGGAGTGTTTCTTTCTATCTCATGGAGGGCGGGAATGGTGTGCAATTCCTCTTTACACAATGACATACACTAAGTAGGTCCTTAAAAAGTTCAATTCAACAAATATTCATTAACTCCCAATGAGCAAATTACTATGTATGCAGAGTTTTAAGTGACTCACTCTAGGGCCCAGAGAGTGGGTTCCAATCCAGCATTCGATCAAGGTAATCTTGGGTGATCATCTGTTCACAGCCCCTCTGGTAAAAATGGTGACATGTCCATCCAACCCAGATAACTTCCCACCCTCCCAACAAAACTGCTATGTGCACTCTGTACCATGAAGTCCTGTAAAAAAAGAAATGAGTTATGTGGTTCTAAGAAGGCATCATTATAACAAGGGCCAGATAAACAGGGTTCCAGACCCTGATTCCAGTGCTTCCTGATGACCCTGAACGTCAGTCAATCCCTGACTGACTCAACCTGAACAAGTCACCTCTCTGTAGGTCTTACCCTCACCGTGTCAGTGAGCAGGCGATCTCTATCCCAGACTCCTCCAATCCTACGGACACCAGAATTCTGTGGGAATGTCACAAAGTAGCCCAGTTCAACCATCCACTTCTCCATTAGCCCGTTCCTACCATCCTCACTATCCTGTCCAATGAGTCCATTTCTCTCCCTGGCATATGAGCGCCTCCCATAATGAAGAGGGAAGCTCAGCCCAGCACAGAAGTGAAAAGAGAACCATGAAACTTACCCAAAAAATGATGATCTATAGATTGCAAATGAGGAAAAAATGAATGAAGTTAAAAACTACAGCCTCCTGTTAAACAACATATTCTGTGAAAAGGCCCTCAGCACTTGCTAGAAAAGGTATCTCAGGACCACGGGGACTGAAGGACCACAAAGCTACAGACACTTAAAAAGAATCCTAAGCAAGGCTATTATATGTCATGCCACTTAATGTTCTTAGTATCTTTCATTATCCTAATGTTCGGAATAACAGACTAACATGCAGAAAATAGTGGGTGCTGAAAAACCTGAAGAAGGGCATTCTTCTCTGGGAGATCACTTTGCAGAAGGTACAGAGAAAAGAGAAGGAATGACATGCCCACAGGATAGCCTGCCATGTGGACTTCACTAGGGAATGCATGAAATAACACTAGAGAATCAGGTAGGAGTTGGGGTGTGGAGGTCTGTGCCCCTTTCAGAAAGGAAACAGAACCACAGAGACCTGGACAGCAGGACTGAGCCATCCCGAGGGACCTCCAGAGACCTCCTCTGGAGTCACGACTCCAACAGCGTCCATCTGCACCTGGGTCTGTGTTGGGAAGGAGGGCAAGCACCAGAGCAGGTGAACTGCCAACTAAACGTAGCTCTTCAACATGGACTTGGGAGAAGGCGCCCAAGCCAGGCACAGCTCGGAAAGGCAGGGCCCACGAGACAGGCCCACAAAGATGGAGATGATGATTCCCACACATTAGTACACCTCCTCCCAAGCCAATACCCCAAGCTCTGGAGCAAAACCCTAGAAATCTGGCCTATTTTCTCTCTTAAGAAGTTTTTTCTGAGCCCCAACTCAAAGAGCTAATGGCAGTGTCTTCCTCCTAGCCTTTTTTTTCCTGACTTTCAGGGGCTCATTCTTTTAGGAACAGAAGTACTCTTTTTTTCCAGAGGCTACAGCACAGAGTTTTCATGAAATGTTCTTGCTCTCCAAACCCCACAGACCAAAATTAGTGCAGAACAACACTGACGGTTGCCACCAAGAATACTTTTCATAAGAATAAGTCATTTACAAAATCACTACAACTGCCTTTTCAGAAGGCACACCAGAGATAGTAGAGAGAAAGAAAAAACTAGACAAAGAATAATCTGAATCCAAAGCACAGGACAGCATGATTCTGTGACCTTAGGCAGGAATTGTAACTTCTCTAAAACGTAGTTTTCCTATCTGTAAAATGGAGAGGATAACAAAATAACTGGTAAGCATTCACTGAGCTCCTACTAGGTGCCAGTCAAAGCACTAATTGTAGGGAGTGCAAAGATAGGATTAAAATAGTCACTGCCCTGAGGGAGATTAGAGCCTAACAGGAGAGATGGTAAGCACATGTACGGGCTTCTAAAAACATGTCTGAAAAACTACTTAGAAGGTAACACTAAGGGGAAAGGCACAAGCAACAAGGGCAGAAGCAGCACCCTATCCACAGCCTTGTGAATAAGGTGCACAGGTGGTGAGTGTCAAAAGACACTGAGGATATCCAACAGGAAAAAGTACAGAAGGAGTATCCAGCAGGCATGGGGCACTGCCAGTGCAGATGCACTTGAGGTGAGAAATGAACAACAAGAGGGTTGCTTGTTTTTGTTTTTAACAGTATTTTACAATAATATTTTATTTTCCCCCAGTTACATGTAAAAACAATTTTAACACTCATTTTTTTTAATGAGTTCCAAATTCTATCTCTCCCTCCCTCCCTTTCTCCATCCTTGAGATGGTAAGCAGTCTGATATAAGTTACACATGTGCAATCATGGAAAACATTTCCAGAACAGTCATTTTGTGGAAGAAAGAAAAAAGAGAGAAGAGAAGAAAGGAGAGTGAGGGAGATGGGAGGAGGAGGGAGTGAGAGAGGGAAGAAGGAAGGAAGGAAGGAAGGAAGGAAGGAAGGAAGGAAGGAAGGAAGGAAGGAAGGAAGGAAGGAAGGAAGGAAGGAAGGAAGGAAGGAAGGAAGGAAGGGAGGGTTGCAGGGAGGAAGGAAGAAACAATTTGTAACTACACCCCAAAAGTCATTAACCTGTGTATACCTTTGGACTTACTGATAATACTGCCAGGCATATATCCCAAAGAACTCCAAGAAAGAACACAGGCACACATACATAAAACTATTCCTAGCATCAGCTATTCCTTGATACAGCAAAGAAATGGCACAAGCTGGATGCCCATCAATTGGGGATGGCTCAATAAACCATGGTATAAGACTGGAGGGTAGGTCCTGGAACTTGGATTTCATGGGTATAGGAAGCTCACAGTAAGAAACTTGATCTACCAAAATAAAAAAAGGTGGCAGTGTTTAGATTACCCTTTCTTCTAGCACGGACTTCAGGGATAGAGTCAGACATATTCTTTCTCATCCAGTCCAGATGTGTACATGACTTGTTAGTATGACGAGGGAGGGCAGTGGGGTTATAGTGGTAGACATCAAAAGGAAAAAGGAAGGAAGGAAGGAAGGAAGGAAGGAAGGAAGGAAGGAAGGAAGGAAGGAAGGAAGGAAGGAAGGAAGGAAGGAAGGAAGGAAGGAAGGAAGGAAGGAAGGAAGGAAGGAAGGAAGGAAGGAAGGAAGGAAGGAAGGAAGGAAAGAAGGAAAGAAGGAAAGAAAGAAAGAAAGAAAGAAAGAAAGAAAGAAAGAAAGAAAGAAAGAAAGAAAGAAGAAAGAGAAGAAAGAAAGAAAGAAAGAAAGAAAGAAAGAAAGAAAGAAAGAAAGAAAGAAAGAAAGAAAGAAAGAAAGAAAGAAAGAAAGAAAGAAAGAAAGAAAGAAAGACGAGCAACAATAAAAGATTTTCAAAATACATATATGATGACAGGACACAGAAAACAAAAGGGGACGCAGACAAATGGAAACAAGGAAGTTAAATTTAAAATACACTTACAAACAATCTATATGGAATAAAGCTGTTCTCTGGATAAGGCAATGCTCACATTTAATGACACATGTGAAGTTCATAATAATAATGTCTACAAGATCTATCAGACCCACTCGGTTTGGAAGAATAATCAGAGATAATGTAAATGAAACAATTTGAAAAACAAAGTGCTACTGCTCTGACATCTGAAGCATTTACAATTATGATGAAAATGCCCATTTCCCAAGGAAAAAATACGTAAACTACAAAATTATGGTAGCAGAAAATAAATTTATGTTATGAATGGAAACCAAGTCAATCTTTTCAAAGAAAATAGGAAGAAAGCTAACTTTTCTGATTGGCCAGGTGGTTTTTCCTACTCAAGGGCAACTAACAGATCTCTGAGGGAGCGCAGGAATTGCTACTCAAATCAAAAATCAGGCAGCTCTTCGTGCAAACATTATTTTAAGAAAACTCCCACTTCCACACTCTCCAAGAAAAGTGCATTTTCAGCTAAAGTGGTACAGGGCAATGGAACAATTGTTTTTTTAATCTGAATTTCAGGGTTATTTTTAATCAATTACATTCTAGAACTCAAATTAATTTATAAAGCAATAATAACCAAAACAATCTGATATTAATTTTAAAAAACTTAGTGGTAGTTGGGTAGAAAAAACTAGAGAAGTTAATATTGCAAACAACCAAACTTAACAATTCAGTATTTGATAAACACAAAAACCTAATTTACTTGAGAAAAAACTCCCTACTTCATAGAGTCAGAGATTCAGAACTGAAAAACACCTGAAAATCTACCTAGTCCAATGCCATCATTTTACTGTTGAGGAAACTGAAGGCCCAAGTCACGCAGGTAACAAGGACCAGAGCAAAGATTGGAATTCAGGATCTCTGTTTACACAACATTCATCACAATATACCACACTGTTTCTCTTTCTATTTGACAAGAATTTCTAAGAAATCTGGAAAACAGTCTGGTAGAAATTAGGTTTAGACCAACCTTCTATCATAAGCCACGATAAGCTCAAAATGAGTATGTGAACTAAACAGCAACGATGACACCATTAAAAAAAATGAGAAGAAAACCTTTTACAGCTATGACCAAACAAGGATGGCAGGTGATCACAAAAAATATAGTAGATGGCATTTCCATTTGACAAAATCAAAATTTTTTCCTCCAAAATAAAAACGGAGTTAGGATAGGCTTTTGAATTCTTAAAAAAAATTGCATAAAATAGTTCTAACAAGTGGTAGTTTGAGCAGCTGAGTAAGAGGATCAAGTGTAGCCTCTTTGTCCATCAAACCTCCTCCACCAAGACCTAGAAAACAGGACAGAATTCTGATTGAGAAAGTCAAGAAAATGTCGCAGTGAACCATTTTTCCAGCCCAGAGTCACTTAGAGAGACAGAGATATCTGACCAGGAGTATGCTGTGGCATGGAACATTCCAAGACCCAAGAACTGAAAGAAAGCTGACACCGGGCACCAGGGCATGATGCACCAGGATGAAAGATGTCAGGGGACCCACGAACTAGCACAAGAGGCAAAAATGGGTGCCACCTGACTATTCTGGTACTCACAGCCAGGTCAAAGAGAAGTGGTTCCAGAGAAGTAGTCACTACTCAGGCACTACCTTTATACTGAGCTAAGAACAAGTTCCAGAAGCAAACTATGTGGGCCTGACCCCAGGAAAAAAGAGACAATTCATTTCTAACCTACAGCCCAGTTTGAAGCCTGTAACAGAAGGACCAGGGTATGAGCTCCAGACCAAAAAGAAACCTGTGGTTCAGTAACTCTGAAGCTGCAGAGTCTCTAAGTGGCCTAAGGATGGCTGTGCCCAGGAGCAATCTACTGAAACTCCCTATCAGGGGCAAGCTAACCAACCCAAACCTGGGCCAGAAGACTGGAGAGCTCAGAGTAGGAGGATCATGAACAGGTCACGTGATCTTTGACCCAGGATCACATCACTTTGAAGGCTTGTAAGTCTCCAGTCTGAGCCAGGAAAGAAGCAGAAGGATATGAGGATGAAAGATCAGACCAGACATTCTCGCCAGCAGAATACAGAGCCTCATACTAACATCAAGTTTAAACTCAAGAAAGAGGCTAGAAGAATGAGCAAAGAAGCTAATCTCACCATTAAGAGGTATTATGGCAACAAGTAATCTCAAGACACAAACAAAATAAAATGAGTCTAAAACATCTGTAAAAAAAAGCCTCACAAAAAAATATAGCTGGGATACAAGTCCAGGTAGAATTCCTCAAAGAAATAAACAACTTTTTTTAAGAGCTTAAAATTATTTTTTTTTTAATCAGATCAGAACTATGGAAGAAAGATATGAACAAAGAATTAATGGAACAAGAGGCAAAAAACATTGCCCAATGTTATAACTGCCTGAAATTTGTAATGGACTAAACAGAAGCTAATGACTCCACAAGACATCAAGAAATGTTAAAATCGAAAGATTTAAAAAATTAAAGAAAATAGGATGTCTCACAACAAAAACAATTAACTTGCAAAACAGATCAAGGAAAGATAATGTAACAAACACTGAAACTATCTGAAAGCCATGAGAAAAAAAGCCCAGACTTCATATTTCAATAAATCACAAAAGAAAACTGACAAGATCACTTAGAGTAGAGGGGAACAGAGAAAGTGAAAGAATCCTCTGGTTACCTCCTGAAAGAAATCCCAATAATGTACACCCCAAATCCAAAGCTTCCAATCAAAGAAAAAATAGTATAAGCAGCCAGAAATAACCGAATTGAAACACCAAACAGCCACAGTCAGGATCACACAAGATTTAGCAGCCACCACTATAAAGAGGTGGACAACTTGGAAGATAATATTCTATGAGGCAAAAAGCATTAGACTTATAACCAAGAATTACTTACCCAGCAAAACCGAGTATCCTACAGGGAAAAAAGTAAATCTTTAATGAAATAGAAGCCTTTCATGATATTCTAATGTAGGAATTAAGAAAAACATAAAAAGGTAAACATGAACAAATAATGATAAAGAGCCAAACAAGAATAAACTGCTTACATTCTTACATGGGGAGATGATCCATGAAGCCCCTCAAAGCCTTCTCATCCTCACGGGTCACAAAGAAAATCTAATTAGAGAGAGGGACAAGGAGTGACATGGCTATGTACTGACGATTTTAAAAGAAGAATGGAAAGGGTGGAGAAGAGGTATAGATTAGGAGGGGGAAAAGGAAAAGAAAAATGAGGTAAATTATCTAGTACTAATAGGATATATAGGTAGAAGTCTAGAGTAATGAGGGAAGCAAGTGACATTTGAAGCTCACTCTCCTCTGACCTGGTCAAAAAAGGGAAAAATATACATATACTCACAACAGACAGAGCTGAGTATATAAATATATTTCACCCAACAGGGAAACAGGAATAAAAGGGGTTGAGGGAAAAGGTGAGTATAAGAGGGAAAACAGATTAAGGGAGGGATTAGTCAGAAGTAAAATAATATCTTAAAGAGAGGGTAGGGAGAGAAAAGGAAAATTGTAAGAGAATAGGATGGAAGGAAATACACAATTGGTAATCATAACTTTGAATGTAAATGGTATGAATTCACTCATAAAATCAAAAAGGATATCAGAGTAAATTAGAAATCAGAATCCAACAATGTTGTTTACCAGAAACTCACCCAAAGCAGAAATGATACACAAAAGGATTAAAAGAAGAAGCTGGAGCAGAATCTACTATGTTTCAACCGAAGCAAAAATAAAAGAAAGGGTAGCAATAATGATTTCAGACAAAGTAATGGTAAAAATAGACCTAATTTTAAAAGATAAATAGGGACACTACATTTTGATAACAGGTACTATAGGTAAGTAGTTAACACCAACAGCAAACATATAGTAGCAAAGTTACAGGGAGAAATGGGCAGCAAAACTAATAGCAGGGGACTTCAATTTATCCTGTTCAATCCTAGATAAATCTAACCAAAAAATAAATGACAAGAAATGAAGGACCTGGCTAGAGTTTTAGAAAAGTTAGATCTGATAGAATTCTGGAAAATATTAAATGGAAATAGAAAGAAATGCATTTATTTCTCAGCTGTGCATGGTATCATTATAAAACCTGAGCATGTATTAGGACATAAAAATGTCACAACCAAATACAAAAAAATAGAAATATACAATTCAATGTATTGTTTACTGACCATAATCCAGAAAGAGTATATCCGAGAATGAGTTTTGGAAGGAAAGATTAATAATTAATGGAAACTAAATAACTTACACATCATAAAGGCAATAAATAATTTCATTAAGGACAATGAAAACAATAAGATGACATGAAATTGTGCGATGTAGTCAAAGCAACATTTAGGGGAAATTTTATATCTACAAATGTTTCCATTAATAAAAGAAAGTGCTGATTAATGCATTGGTCATATAGTGGGGGAGAAAAACAACACAAAACAAAACACCCAGAAAACCAACAAGTTACAAACCTGAACTGACTCAATGAGAAATACTGAAAATTAAAGGGAAGATTAACAAAATTGAAGCAAAAAAGAAAAAGAAGCCAGTAAATTAATAAAACTAGGAGATGATTTTGTTTTGTTTTGCTTGGTGGGGGGAAGGCTCAGTAAAACAGTTAACTTGATTTTTAAATGGCCATTAGTTAACTTGACTTTTAAAAAAGAAAGAAAATCAAATTACCAATATCAAAAATGAAAAAGGTGAATTCAAAACCAATGAATAATAAATAAAAGAAATTATTAAGAGGTATTTCACCCAATTATATGCCAATAAAAACTGAAAATCTAAATGAAATGGTTGAATATTTACAAAAATATAAACTGCCCTTTTAACAGAACAGGAAAATAGAGTACTTAAATAACCCTTTCTAAGAAAAAGAAATTGAACAAACCATAAAGGAACTATAAAGGCAAAAATATGAAAGATCAGATGGATTTACAAATAGATTCTGCCAAACATTTAAAGAACAATTAATGTTAATAATACACAAACTGTTTAAAAATTTGGAAAAGGGACCCTTCCAAAATTCCTTTTATGATGCAAAAATGGTCTTGATAGCTAAACAGGGAGAGTCAAAACAAAGTAAAAAAAAAAAAAGAACCTAGACCAATATCCCTAATAAATATTAAAGTAAAAGTTCAAATAAAATTTAATTAATCTAAATTAAATTTAAATAAAACATTCAAATTAAATTAAAATATTTAAATAAAATATTAACAAGGAGATTTCAGTCGTATTTAAGAACTTTCGACAAAATACAACATCCACCTGTTTAAACAAAAAAAGCCTAGAAATCATAAGAATAAATGGTGCATTGCTTAAAATGAAAAACTGTTGTTGTTTTGAGCCATTTCAGTCAGGCCTGACTCTTTGTGACCTCATTTGGTTATGTGACTTAGCCAGGGTCACACAGCTAGTTAAGTGTCTTGAGGCATGATGTGCACTTGGTCCTCCTGACTCCAGGCCCAGAGCTGTATCCACTGTGTCTCTTATCTATCTACAACTAAGAGTCAGCATTATCTGTAAAGTAGATAAGTTGGAGATCTTTCCGATAAGATCAAGGGTAGAAGAAGGATGCCCATTATTACTAATATATGGTGCCAGAACTAGTAACTACAGCAGTAAGTCAAGAAAATTATATTGAAGTGTTAAGCACAGGCAAAGAGGAAAAAGAACTATCATTTTGTGAAGATCATATAATGATTTACCAAGAGAACCCTAGAGAGTCAACTACAAAACTAACTGAAACAATGAAAAACTTAAGCAAGCTTGCAGGATGTAAAATAAATCCACACAGACCATGAACATTTCTGTGTCTTCCCAACACAATTCAGTGGGAAGAGATACAAAGAGGAATACCATTCAAAATAACTGGAGATAGCCTAAAATACTTGGGATTCTGCATGCCAAGATACACACGGGAACATTCTGAACACAATTATAAAACATTTTAAATAAAGACAGACCTACATAATTAGAAGGAATATTAATTGCTCACAAGTAGACCAAGCCTATGTAAGAAAAGTTACAATACTACCTAAATCAATTACTTATTATTTCTATTAATGTAATATCAACCAAACTACTAAGAGGTTAATTTAGAGAGCTAGAAAATATAATAAAATCCATCTAAAGGAACCAAAGGTCAAGGAAATCAAAGGAATCAATGAAAAAAGTGAGAAGAAAGAGAGTCTAGCAACACCAGATCTCAAACCATACTACAAAGCTATAATACAAATTTCAAACTATACTATAAAGCTGCCAAAACAATGTAGCACTAGGTAAAAAATAGGTTGAACAGTGGAACAAATTAGGTACACAAAACTGAGGAGAAAAGGAGCAAAGTGGTATAACGTTTGATAAACCCAAAGATCCCAGCTACTGAGGCAAGACCACACTATTCATCAAAAATTGATGGGAAAACCAGAAAGCAGTCTGGCAGAAACTAGATACAGACCAAATTTTTATACCATATACCAAGACAAGCTCTGAATGGCTACATGATTTAGGCATAAAGAGTTATATACAAACAAATGAGAGGAACATGGAACAAATTACCTGTCAGATCTATGGCTGGGGAAGAGCTAATGATCAAAAAAGAGAAAGATTCAGGAGATAAAATGGACAGTTTTAATCACACAATTAAGAAGTTTCTGCACAAACAAAACCAAGCCAACCAAAATTAGAAGAGGAGTGGGAATCTGGGAAAAACCCTGGCTGCAAGTTTCTCTGATAAAGGTCTCATTTCTAAAATATACTGGGAATGGATTCAAATTTATAAGAATAGAATCTATCACTTAATTTACGAGTAGTCAAAGGATATGAATAGGGAGTCTGCAGGAACAGAAATCAAAATTATCAAGTCATATTTTTGTAAATGCCCTAAATCACTAATAATTAGAGAAAAGCAAATTAAAAGAATTCTGAGGAACCACCTCACACTCATCAGATGACAAAGTTGACAAAAAAGAAAAAAGAAAATGATAAATGCTAAAGTAACTGTGGAAAAACAAGTACCTAAATTCATGGTTGGTGGAGCTGTAAGTTAGTCTAGCCATTTTGGAAAGCAATTTGGAATATGTCCCAAAAGCTATTAAACTGTACATACTCTTTAACCCAGGAATACGACTACTAAGTTTAGACTCCAAAGAGAACAGAGAAAGCAGAAAAGGACTTATACGTAGGAACGTATTTATAGCAGCTCTTTTTTGTGGTTGGGAATGGACAAGTTGTGGAATGTGTATGTGATGGAATGCTACCGTGCAGTAAGAAATGATAAGAAAGGATTTTTTTTGCAAACCTGAGAAGACTTCCATGAACTGATGCCACAAAAGGCAGTGATCAGAATCAAGAGAAGAATTTAAACAGGAGGAATACCATAAAGACAAACACTGGGAAAGCCTTCAGAACTCCAGTCAACATAATGGAGTCAATCACATTTCCAAAATATACACAATGAATCATGCTGTCCACCTCACACAGAGAACTGAAAGATTCAGATCACAAAGAGAAGGTGATTTTTTCCATGACTAATGCAGAGGTTTGTTTTGCTCAATTATATATGTATATGTATACATACATATAAATATATATATATATAAAATTTATTTATTTTAATGGGTTTTATTTTCCCTGCTTTTCAATGGATGGGGGAGGGGTTGGAAGGGAGAGAGTTCAGAATTGAAAATAAAATTGCACTTTAAAAATGAAATTTTGAAAAATTACTTTGATAAGGGTCTAATGTCTAAAAGAATTAGCACTAATATATAAGACCAAGGGACATTTCTCAATGCAAAATTAAAGCATATAAATTATCCATTTTCAAGAGAAAAAATGTTCACCTTTAGCAACCAATTGGGAAATTGTTTCAATAATAATACAATTACATATCAAAGTAACTCTTGGGTTTCACATCACACTGAGCAAATTAACAAAAATAATAGGCAATGTTGACGCAACTATGGATAAATAGACACACTAATATGTCACTGAGGGAGTTGTGAATTGGACTAAATATTTTGGAAAGCAACATGGAATCATACTAAAAAGATACTAAAAGATCTGTATTCTTTGATGCAGAAATCTCAATGCTAGGCATAAACCCTAAGAAAGTCTAAGATAAAATGCAATGCCTCAAGTAAACCAAAATATTTATCGATGCACTTTCTGGAGCAGTACAGTTCTGGAAAGAATGTGGATGTCCTTTCCTTTAGTGATGGCTAACTCAGCCATCACTAAATGAACATCATATGTATGATGTTCATGGAAGTCTTCTCAGGTTTGGTGTTACATACATATCCTGAAATATTACTGATGCATAAGCAATGATTAACAAGAATGCAGGGAATAGGAGGACATGAACAGATGCTAAATGACATACGGAGAACAATGAAAATACTATGATGGTAGACACGGGACTTCTTAGGATCTGTACTGGGGAATACCATGATTTGTAAGCTTGGGAGTCATTTGTTTCACAGTAAAGTTTCCTGTTAAAAAAAGATGCAGTTTATCACTGTCCACTGTGTTTAAAGAAAATGCTGCTAGTTTAATCAATGATCATTTAGTATGGATTATTCACAAACTATTTACCAGGCACTGATAGGCACCTAGGAAGGAAACAATCCACATTCATAATAGATTTCCACATTAATAGGGATTGAGAGGAGAGGGAACTTTGGGGTCACATGACAAAATGGAGGGTTCACAATTTTCTCTAATCTTCACCAAATCCCTAAATTTCTCAAAAGAAGAATTAAACACATGAAGTAAAGAAATGTCAGGGAGTCATTGGCTCTAGTGAGGTAAAAAGTTAATGAATTAATACTAGAAATGGTTCACTGCCGATCCCTAAAGTGTTGCTAAGGGGCTCAAGAGGGAAATCAAAACATTAAGTAAGAGTTAAACAAAAATCTAAGAGCAAAACCGATGGCCTGCACAGCAGAAATAATTAGCAGAAGAGTCACTGATAGCGGCAAAGAAAGAAAAGTGGGAGGAGTAACTAGGAATAAAACAGAAGGACAATCTATGTGGAAAGTACTTAAGACCCCATCTTGACTGCTTGTGCTATTTAAGTTCTCTGTAAAATGAAGATAAGAATGGCACGTTCCCGCACAGGTTCAAGATAGGAATCAATGAGCTATGGCAAGAGTCTTTGGCAAAGCCCAGCGTGTCATGTAAATGTGAGCTGCTGCTCTCCAGCTCCCTGAAGGCTGCTCATTCTTCTCCTTGACCCTCATTTGACCGCTCTCCAAGGTCTCCTTCCCTTACTCTGGAGCATGCTGAGTAGATCGCTCAGCTGGCACATCTGCACGTGGCAGCCTGGCCTCATCACTTACTGGGTGAGATGCCCAGGCTTCCCCACCTAGACTGTAAACAACTGGAAGGGGGAAGAGCCGGAAAGAGCTCTGGAGAGCATGCAGCCCAGGTACTCTCACTGCCCTCCACCAAAGAAAAAGCAACAGCAGGTAAAACAAGCAACCAACTAACCTATCTGGACCGGGAAAAATCCGCACAGAGGCGCAGAGCGCACCCCTGGTGTGCGGGCAGCACGCGGGCTTCCAGAGGCAGGAGAAATGCGGCAAGTCAGACGGAGGACACGGAACGAGGAGGAGGAGCTGGGAAGGCTCCGGAGAGCCAGAGCTTGGGCTGCTGCTAAACTCGGCCGAATTCAGTACTCCCTTACATAGGTGTTAAGAATCAGAAACAGAATAAGAAAACGAAATTCATAAATGATACAAAATACTTTCTTTTTAATCCAACAACTCCTGCATCTTCCCCTCAGTGGAACCAAAGCCAAAATGAAGAGTTACACAGTCAGACTGGAGGATGCGGGGCTCATCTCCTCTCTTCTCCTTCCCACCCAACAACAGAAGTGCTAAGTGATTGGTGAAAAGCAAAAAACCAGCACAGCAATAAGCCTGGCTACCCCACAAACTATATCATCAGCCCTCACACAAGTAGGAATTGGCTGCGTTTAAAGTCAACATCGAAGGTCTCTCCACTGGGACAACATCGAGTGGAAACTCCTTCGTTTTACAAACCGAGGCCCAGAAAAGCAACTCTTTGACCAAAGTGGAAGGGCTGAACCTTGAACCCAAACTTCATGACTTCCTTTGGGTCTCAGGCAGGGGCCTGAGCCTGCAAGGCCTCAGTGAGTAGATAATGCTTTCCAGGAAGTGTGAGCAGAAAGCAAGGCTCCAAGCTTGGGTTCTGTTTTAGGGGCCTTGGCGAAGCACCCTTGGCCCTGATTGTTCACCCACACCCATTGGGAACACGGCACCCTCCCATCTGCTGGAAGCTGAGAATGCACTACTGTGCCACAAGGGGTGGGGAGAGGCCCAGGGCACATACGGGCTGCCTAGAAGTGGCCACTTTACCAGCTCATCACAAAAACCAGGCATAGAATGTGCTTCTGCTGATCCTCCTGCCCCTTGTGAATGACGAGACCTTTGTGAGGAGGCAAGGGAACTGAGAAGAGAAAACTCAATCTCTGCAGTCCAGGCTGCTTCACATTTTTCAGAAATTACCGCATGCTCAAACAATGGAATATTTGTCAAAGTACAACTTGATCACCAGAATTCATCTGTTTTTCATAACCATGTTTGACCTAAACTGTGCTGACTGAACAAGGTACCCTGTGTTTCACAGTCTGGAAAATGTGGCTCCCACCACCGTTTTCAGACCACACTAAAACCTCTGGCCTTCTGGACCACAGCCACTTGGTAACTAAGTGCATTCAGATTAGTCCAAGGATGATGTAGGCTGGTTTCCCTTGTTACATCAATAACAGATTTTTTCCCCCCAAGTCACATATCAGGCAAATTTCTGTTGTTTTTAGGTGTCCATCATAGAAGAGCCATGGAGCCTCAATTTTATTTTCATATTTATTTATTTTCATTCTTTTCCAGTTGATTCTCTCATTTATTCTCTCTCTCTCTCTCTCTCTCTCTCTCTCTCTCTCTCTCTCTCTCTCTCTCTCTCACATACACACACACACACACACACACACATGCACAGTCTTTAACCTTTTCCTTTATTTAAAAAAAAAACAAAACTTCCCAAAGTTTGTAAGTCCTCTAGATTATTGAATACCGAATTCTGTGGAGAAATTCAGAATGACAGTAGTCCAAACACAGCCAAAGCCCTTCAACCCCAAAAGGGGACCCAAGGGACTTCCTGCTAAACCTGAAGGACCAATTTTTCAAAATCATGACTAGTTATTGACAACTGTTCAAGCCCCAAACCAGCTGTGACTAGGTGTGGATGGGTGTGACCTTATGGAGCCTACTCTATTTCCCAAACACACTGGTTTCAACAGGACCTTCCTACCCTGGGAGAAAGGAACCATTCACACAAGAAGCAGGAAGATAGAATCGTTCCCACAGACAGAAGACTCCTGCCCACCCTCACTGTTCTGAGGAAGGGGCCTAGAGTCCTATTCTTGAAGTTCCTGGGCTGTCTTGTCTCCCCAAAGCCATCCCAACTCTACAGAACTTGCCACAGTCCTACAAAGCTGAGGACGTGCTTGCTCAAGGCCAGCCACTCTGGGACCCTCTGAAAAAAGATGCTGACAGACAATCCTGGAAACAAGAACTAATTGCCCAGGCTGAGTCTCCAGAGAAACTAACTCTTCTAATGAATCTCAGCTGCTGGGATGTTTTATCCAATAAAGCAAAAGTTTGCTTTTGGCTTTTGAAGGCTCTTTTTTTCTGTGTTTTTTGGGGGTCACCAGGGGGTAGCTCAGGGTGGAGACATCTACTCTAAAAGAGAATTCAGTCAGATCAATGATAGGACCTTGGAAGGCTCTGCACTTCATGATCAAAGTTATCCTTAATAGAAAGGGGACATATCAAACAATGGAGGGTTGAGCTAAGATCAGGGAGGGTCCTCACCAGATCAGCCGTAAGTGGATGGACTGTCGGGCAAAGATAGCAGTGAGTGACCAAGTCTAGAGAAGTTTTCATTGGCATCTGGAGGGAGTCCCCATACTGATGAAACCACTACCCCTGACATCTTAAAAAAGCAGAAGTGTAAACCAAAGCTGCTCCTTACTTAACGGCAAACCAATCTGAAGTCTATTAAAAATGCGTTTGCATTTGAGGAGCTAACTCCCCATTAGTGGAGGAGGAGCAAGAGCAGGGACAAGAGGCATCCAACCCTACCGGGAGCCCCTGTGGCTTACCTCCTCCCATTCTGTTCATGTACACCTCAAAGAGAGTTAGTAGAATCATACAGACTCAGAACTAGGAGGGAACAAGATAAGAGAACATGGAATCTCCTCTAACCACAGATGAGACAAGTGTAATCCAGAGAAGCTATGGGATTCATCCTAAATTAGCCAGTAAGGAGGGAAGAGGCTAGACTGGGATCTAGGCTCCCACTACATAAATTCCAGTAAGATCAATACATAACTTTTATATAATCAGCAAACTGGTTCTAATGGCCCCAAACTGAGGACTAATCAAGGCAAATGAGATGAACTCTCACTCTCAGGAACTATTGTCTTTTCTCTCCACTCATTTTACTCACAGCAGTCTCCAGAAACAGACTCCAGTGAGGAAGCTGCCCGATAAGATGGGGCTGCAGGCCATGGAGGGGGGAGAATGGTTGGATCTGGGCTTGGAGCCTCAAGTTTCCAGGCCAGTGCTAAGTCTCCTGAGCTACTTCACCTCAACAGTCTTTAGGCTGCGGTTGGAGTTCTAAGAACCGGAAAAAGGAGACAGACGCCACCACAGTGCTCAGTCCTGGATTTTTCAATTTCCCACGATTTAAAATAAATCAGCCTTCTCCCCAGGGTTAAAAAAATGAACTTCCATTACAGCTGCTAGAACCAACCACATTTCAAAACCAGTCCCATTTGTAGCAATTATTGAAGGTTAGCAGATCAGGTTGGCACATACAGATTACAGAGCTATGTGAATCAACAAGTTCACCTTATAAAAAGTGAGAAAACTGCCTCCCCACAGGTCTTCTGGTATTTGAGATCAGTAGGCTTTGATTGCTGCTGGTTACAGCTCCACCACGTGGCTCCCAAGCCCCTCGGGACAAAGTCCTAAAACTAAACTTCCATCATGGGAGGTCTCAGTGCTGAACTTGGGGGATGGTAAGAAGGTAGAAAGTAACAGGCACAGACATCTTGAGAAACAGGGAAGTAAAAGGAAAGGAGAAAACTTAAGACATGAATGCACACAGACTGGGACAGTAGGGTTGAATACGATTCTTCTCCCCTGGCCCTGGGCAGACGAGGTACCATTACCTGCTTGAATCTAGGGAAGGAAAAGATCTTAGAGAGAGAAAGCAAAGAAGAGATCTCTGAAGGAGAATGAGGAGGCAAGAGAAAGTGAATTCAAAAGCTCCAACAGTGGTACAGGGGAGGGGCCTCCAGACCTTGAGCTCACTGGTGTTAGGAACTCATCCACCAACAAAGATCAGTAATTTCTGCAATGTCCTGCAGCACTGAAAACCAGTGACGTCAGCCAGGTCACCTGTCAGGAGGTATCTGAGGCACAACTGGAATTAAGTCATCCTGGTGGAGATGGGCCTCTAGCCCCAGAGCCTCCATTCCAAACTAGAGGCCCCACAGCCATCTTAAACTCAACACATACAACATGGGACCCCTCCTTTCCTTTCACACAACCCACCTCTCTTCCTAATCATCACTGGGGAAGAACAGGCCTTCAGCCTCCCAGCTACTTGGGCTCACCGCCCTGACGTTAGCCCCTACTCCTCATTCTCTCACCTGCCATAACAATGGTCCGGCCTTAATCATCTCCCTACTCCCAGCACCTTTTGGATACTTCCCCATCTCTCCTCTCACACCCTCACCACCATAGTGTAGTCCTTCATGTTTCCTGCCTGGACCACTGTGATCCCCTCCTGGTGGGTTTCTCCCCCCATTCTAGTCCATCCTCCACTCTGCTGTCAAACTGATTTCCCTAAGAGGCAGGTCTGACTGTGACCCCTGTAGCCCCCAATCAGCTCCCCATAACCCTGTCAGATTACTGAAGAATTTCCTAACCTGACCTCACTCCCCTCCATCTACTCTGTGACCCAGAGACACTGGCCTGCTCACTGTTCTTCAAACAACATTCCCCACCTTCCACATCTGGGCATTACCTCTGACCACCTGCCAAGCTTGCCAACTCTCCCGTCCTGGCTGCTCTGACTCCCTGCAGTCTCCATCTTTGACTTCAGGCCTTCTCAGAGATGCCCCCAACTTATCCTATATTTATTCTGTCTGTATGCTGCCTTCCACAGTAAACTGCCAAAGCCTAGAGATCAGGAATTGGATTTCTTCTTAGTTTCTTCATTTGTTTTCTTTCCTGGTATCCCCAGTCCTTTGCAGAGTGCCTGGCATATAGTAGGTGATTCACAAACGCTAGCTGAATAGGTAATACTTCAAGCTTTGTCAAGAGCTTTCCATATATTATCTTCTTTGCCCCCCACCAGAAGTCTTTATAGAACAAACTACAGGTTGTGTTATACCTATTTTACTGATGAGAAAACTAAGGCTCCAAGCTGAAATGACTTGACCATATTAACAGAGTAGAATTTGTGTAACAGGAACGATTTAAGTAACAGGCAGGATTTGAACCCAGGTCTTACTGCTTCTACCCACTAAGCTATGCTGCTTCCATATGGTGCAGTTTTCTCATCACTGATAACATTCTCCAACCACACCATAGAGAAAGCTTTACACTTATGACCAAGAATGAAATGTAAAAATAAAATTAAAAAGCACTGGGAAGCTAAGTGCTTGCTCAATCAAATAAGGTTCCAGAAGAAGCTGGAAACAGAGCTATGAATAAAGCCAAGATCTCCCTCTTTGTTAAACAAAAAAGTACCTTAAAAAGATCTGATTCCTGATTCTTTGCTAAAACATAAGGACAAACCTACCCCCCTGCCCATTCATTTTTGCAAGGGCTTAAAATAAACTAGACCAATTAACTCTACTGTGGTGGCAGAGTTGATTAACTGGAATGCTGTAAGCAAGGAATCCCAGTTCACTGAGAAATGGCGAGGTTGACTTCCCAAGCTAGGGTCTGGGAGTCAGGCAAGGAGACTCCTGGCATCTCCTACCTCTTCTTGGATCAGGGCTATCTCTGATGTGTCCATGGGCACTAAGGTCATCAGGTTAAGGGAACACTCTGACAATTCTGCATTGTTAGGTCTAGAGCTCCTACAGACAGGACTATAAGCCAGGACCCCTCAGCGCCTTCTGTAGGGGAGGGATTCCAGGGCAGTGACGTCAGCTCATGCTAATGGCTTTTCTGGTGGCCTTATCAATATGTTGCACGAAGCATGGTACCCTTGACCTTTCCCTATGGTCTGCACAGTGGTTGTCCCACCAGGCTCTGGTGGGTCTAGTGGGCCCAGAGACAGTGAGATAGGGCAGGCTGGAGAAAGGAGACAATCTGCAAAGTGTCAGAGAGGAACGAGTAGTTACCAAAGATTTGAGTGCAAAATTTTCCACATTAAAAAAACATCTCTAGGGAAGAGATTTAAAATACTTTTTTTTTTTTGTAGCTCAAAAGTTCCCAAGGTCACTGTGGAAACAAACCACAATGCTTCCAGCTCTGTCCTAACAAACACAAGTTGGCTCTCAACACGGCAGCTTACGCTTATGTTACTGAAGGAAGCAGATAAACAGGTATTTCAAGGGGAAAAAGAAATTCCATTTAAAAAACTAAAAACAAAACAAAAATGGTCTGATGGGAACACTGCTTAAATCCACTCTCCTGAAGTAGCAACAAAACAGCCAGTTTCAGCACTTACACAAATACACTCCAGCAGAGCATCTGAAGGCCTCTTGTTCAGAAGTGCTGCTGCCCCAAGGGCTTGAGAGCCACAAAATAGTCCTGTTTCTTCCACTTTCCTGCTCCACTGAAGACCTTCCCATCATTAGCTAGTTGTTCTTTTCCTACGTTCCAGACATTTCCCATGTTGTTTCAAATAAACACAAATGATGAAGAGCCAGGCCTCTTAAGGGCTTCTGCCCTTTACCAAACATTGGCCTCTAATGTAGCATGTAACCACCCAAATTGTGAAGTCAGCCAAAGGGGGTATTTCAATTCCAAGGGACTAGAACAGGATGAAGGGGTTATTCTGTGACACTTTTTATTGACTGATAACCCACTGCCAGAGTACTAGCAATATTTACAGACTAAACCAACAACATCTCTTCAGAGATGCTGAATTACGATTATTACAGTAAGCCACGAGGCGGAAACCACTACTCCCTTCCCTGACTACAACAGAAACACTGATGAACAAATACTCCTGAGGACAGCGCTAAAAAAGTCATCAGCTGATTGCCCCTACCCTGGTCGGCCCAGCCAATCCACTCCCTCTGACCCCACACTGAGACTAGTACCTATTGCCCAGGGTCCAAAAATAAATATCCGAAGCATGAGGAAAGTTCCTGGCCCCAGACACCTGAAGGTGTCTGTGAATTAGTATAGCACTGTCCCATATACTCACAAACAGGAATCCCACCTGATTAAAAATAAGCATTGCAGGATTTTTCTTAAGAGTTTGAATGAATCTTAGAGATCACTTAATCAAACCTGGTCATGGAGGAAATATGCCCAGAGAAATAAACCAACTTGTCAAATATCACACACAGCAAGCGAAAGAGTCAAGATTTACTCAGGTCTTCTGATCCCAATCCAGTACTCTTTCCACAATATTCATTCTGCCAGGAAGCACACAGCTTAATAAAGAACCATGACTGGCTACCAAGAAAGATCAAGAAACAGGCCATCATCACCATCATCACCTTCACCATCATCACCATCGTTATTGTCAAAAATATGTGCTATTATGTAATAATGAGAACTGCTTGGAAGAGGATGGGGAGAGAGGAAAAGAAGAAAGGAAAAATTCAGGGAAGAGGTTAGCAGGGTAGGAAATAATTAGACCTAAATTTAGAAAGAAAAGGGTGCATTCAGGAGAGGTCACGATGGCAAAAATGGTTGGATTTTTCTCAAAACCTAGATTGTGGAAGGGAGGGTAGTCATAAGTCGAAGCCACTCTCTGATTTCCAGCACTAAATGATGTGTAGGGGGCCTGAAAGTGCACTTGAATCAGAAAGCCCAAATTCCAATCCCGTCTCCACTACCTAATACATATGTGAAATTCCACATGTCATTTGACCTACTCTGGCTTCAGTTATCTTGTCTGTAAACCAGAGAGTGGTTAAAATAAGTCAAGTCCCTTTTGGCTCTCAATAACTTCTCCAGCTGCCATGACATCCAATGTCTCAAACCTCCCCTTCTCCCAGCTGGCACCCAAAGGCCAGAACCTAGTGTAGGAAGATCTGTATCATGCAACAATGCCTCTGGCCTCCCTGCTCTTCATCCAGAGGGCTGCCTTTTGACCTGGTTTGGAAAATTAAGATGTGGATTCTTCTTTTCAGGCACATCTTGCCTGGAAATGTTCTAGAAGAAGGAAGCTATCCAGGATGTTTAAACATTCAGAGCTTCTTACCCAAGCATTTCTCACCTCTGGCTCACAAATACACACATATATGAATACATATATGCTACATACATGCCTACTGCCTCTTATGCTTTCCTCTAAACCAATTTAGAGACTCTTCAAAGAACAGTTGTATTATAGTAATTTAAAAGAAACCCAGGTCAACAGGTTTGTTCCTACCTCTCCCTCCCAAAATATCAGGTGAGTCCTAAAATAAAATGGATGTAGCCCACAGGCTCCTCAGTTCTAGACTTGCAATGGATCTGAAAGACTCTCTGGTCCAACACCCTGCCCCTCACTTTCAAAAGGAGGTGATGGAGACTGGAATACATGCATGAAGCCAACTGCCCAAGGCCTCTCCATCCAAAGCAATGTTGAAAAGGCAGCCCCAGCCCTGAGACTAGACTTGACAAGGTGATGGATGCTGCCTGCCAGGCCACTGGGAACTGAGGGAATGATAAGAATGCCAAAGGGCAGAAGAGCAGTGGCAGCCAGATGCATACGTCTTCCTGCCTCTACCAATCTCTCTTAAGATTCCCATGTTAGGGTTTCTGCATTCTTTCTCACAGTTTTTTTAAGAGCACTTAAAAGCCAACCCAATTTGGGCAGGCTGATAGTACAAGGTATAGAGTGTCAGATTTGGAGTTTAAATCTGACCTCAGGCACTTGGGCAAGCCACCTAATCCTGCTTGCCTCAATTTCCTCATCTGTCAAATGAGCTGGAGAAGGACATGGCAAACCACTCCAGTATCTTTGCCAAGAAAACCCCAAATGGGGTCAGAGAGAGTAGGACATGACTGAACACTAACATAAGAATTTCTCTTTCTTAAATCTAAGAAGAGCTGGAGATTTTCTCTCCTCTAGTGGCCCTGCTGTTCAAAGAGTGTCAGAGAGGAAGCTCTGTTGTCGATCCATCCTTATTCACTTCCTGGCACGAAGACTTTCCCTTCCTGAGTCCATGTCCTTCATCGAGCAATTCCAGAAACAAGAATGTGTTCCTTGTTCCAGAACGCTGTTAGTGAGCCGTAACCAGACCTCCTGGTCAGAAACCAGGCCTGGGAGCCATTGGAGAAGGTTCTGGGCTGATAGCCCTGATGCGTGGCACAGCTCACAGGAAGCTGGGCCCCTTCTGGTCTGGGAGTTTCCCTGAATACATTGAAGAATTCTCTCTCCTCACAACCTGGCCATAGGGGGAGAATGTTAGGGAGGCACTGGGGGCTGTCAGAGTCAAATTCATCCAATTCAACCATCAAATTCAAGATGATACCTTATTAATTTTACCTTCAGTCCCCCCTCCAAAGAACAAACACAGGAAGGCTGACTAACAGAAGATACCTGCCAAACTGACCCTTTTCCCTTAGATAACAACAGTTACACCACCACACCACCCAACTAACTCCCCAGAAATCCTCGATCACTTTTTTTCCAAATGTTCCTCATAATGTAGCTGGGGCTCTGGAAGTTCATTAATTAATTCCCTTCACATTATAGGGGAAATGCCATCCAGAACTATGGCTCTGAACATACCCCCTTTCCTTCCCAGGCAAAAGCCCTGCCTTGCTTTTTTTCAATAGCTGTCATAACCATGGCTTTCATATTTTCCCATCTGTCCAAGTCAGATCACAGTAGAAGACCTAAAATAGGGTAAGGGAAAGAAATCACAAGGGAATTTTCCCTATCATTCACGGTTATAACACTGCTTACAAACTCTCCTCCATTTCCATTCCCACAAGGCCTAGGGCCCCTCTCCCACTGTCAAGGACATAGAGCTTCTCTCTCTCTCTCTCTCTCTCTCTCTCTCTCTCTCTCTCTCTCTCTCTCTCTCTCTTCAGTCCATGGGCTTAACTGGCACTGCACCAACTAAGCAAGCCAGAGGCATGCCAAATTACAATCTGTTTGTAAAACTGACAGCCCAAAGCCACAATGAGGGGGGTCCCTCATCTGCTGCACATGGTTCAGTGGAGGTGATCAGCCTGCTTGCTCAGCTCATCTACCACCAAAGGCTGAGGGAGGAAGAGTGACTTTGCTGGGACATTCTCAAATGCAATGGGCTGGACCACCCCAGGCACCTGCCCATCATTCTTCCCCTCCATTTTTTCTCCTAAGTGGTTATTTTGAATGTTCTTACAGTGAGAAACATCTTCTTCCCCCACCGTCTGAGCATCCTCTCTCCCTACAAGATGCGTGTGGACATTACAGCAATGGGATTGTTTAAGAGAACCTCCCTCAGCACATCCATCCAAGCCTGCTCACTGCCTCAGGACAGCATCGCCCTCCAAGGCCCGAGTCTCAATTACCCGCAATGTGACCTTGTCCACTTTCCTGCCAAAGTTCAGCACTTCCTGGAAAAGTCTCCGCTCCCTTGATATTGTTCTTCACTTGAGGAGCCAAAGGAAGAACTGACAGGTGCTTGGCCCCATCCACAAGACCGTGACCGCAGCCTGACCTCCCGTTACAATACGTGAACTCTTGCCCCACTGATAAGGTTGGCTGATATAAGTAGGATTTTTCAAATAATCCTTTGGGAATTTATAAGCAGCAGCCATAAAAGGGAGGTGACTGGAAGGTCGGTTTCACTAAAAATAATAAATATTGCCATGTTTATTCAAAGTCGCCTTGTTATCCAGCAGGCCAAAAGTTCAAATAAACACTATTGTAAATGACAAAATATTAGGACGTTTTGTTACTTGTGCTATGATCCTTCCGTCTGACACCAATAGGGCTGTTTCCCCTCCTCTATGCCTCGACCCTGACATTGTGCAGAACTCCCTGGGACCCAAAGATCAGTTTCTTTTACAGGTCAAAATAAGGCTATCAAGGGCCAAGCGGCTTCAGATGTCCTCAGCTCTCCCCACCAACCTATCCATTCCTAATTTCCCAAAGTGCATTACAAATATTAGTTCCATAACCCCCTCCAAGTGATAACAGAAGATGTCACTTAAGAACAATTCCATTAAATGGGACAATTAGGAAATGTGGGACAGATATTTCATGCCACATAGTGACTTCAGTTACAATGTATACAGGGAGAAGCTGGGATACAAAGACACAACACAACACAATATGATAAGACAAAGAAATGAATTATGGCAATAGAAGAGGAAAGAAAAGAATACAGGACCCTCATGCCTTGGTTCTCCCCATGGCTAAGGCAGGAGAAAATTTAGATTAGGTGGACAAAAACTAAGGCTGCAGCCCAGGGTAAGCACATCCATAAAGCTGAGAATATGACATCTTCAGACATTGAGTGGGCCGTCCCCACCACGAGCTGACTGTTTGAAAAGGGGGCCTGCTGAGGCAGGCAGGTGGTCTGAACTTATCCTCCCAGGCAAATGCTGTGCTGCCCACAGCAAGTCTCTCCCTCTCCCTCCATCATCACCTGTCAAAGAGTTTTGGCCCTTTCTGCTCATACCCCAATCTCTACGCAAATGACAACTCTTTTCCCCAGTGAACATTATCAAGATAGGGGAGAGATTAACGGGCTTAGTCTAAGAGGCAAAGGAAGAAATGTGGTTGAAAGTAAGAGCTTCCTGGTGGCAGGGCCCCTGCCACTCACCTTCTAATACCTTTTGCCTCCCTCAATCAAGAACTGTGATTTCTGCTTCCCAAATAGTAATGCCACTATTTAAAGCAGAATAAAGCAAGCTCAAAGTGTAAAATATTTCATCCAAGTTACTTTTCCTAATACCAATAATACCATGGCATTAGCATCAGAGCCATATAATTATTAACAGATGCAGAATAAATAAAGCTATCTTACTGAAGTATTCACAGGAATGCCTATCCTAAATTAGTGGCATTCTGAATTAAGTTCTGTTATAATGCTATTTTCACTCACTTATAACTTTCTCATTAATGGTTTGCTTCTTTTGATCTTTCTCTGAATTAATAGCTGCCTAAAAATTTATTTTAAAAAAATTATTTATGTTGTAAAGTTATCAAGGTAACTAAAAAGTCAATACATATATAAAACAGCCTGCGTACAAGAGAAAGATAAACAAATTCAGTCTTCCTACTCATGAATTCAGCAGTAAATGTGGAAAAAGAAAAATCTTGGAGAAGAACATCTTCCCATGTAACTGAAAATTCCAAGAAATGTTTAAAATCATAACATCAAGTGTCGTGGTAATAATGGTCTTGGAGAAATAGTGGAACATTGAAGGAGAGCCTCCAGTCAGATGGAGCACCAGCTAAGCAGATTCCATGGATGACTTCTAAAGAAAGTCGAGGTTATGAAGAGCCTACATCAATCATCTCAATGTGAAAGTCAATAATCTCCCTCAGAGCACGTAAGCGCCTATTAGAGAAACTGTGAGCAGAATTACGAGGCTACTTATTTAGCAAAACATAAATTAATGTGATACTGACCCTTCAGGTGAAAAGAGTACTCTGGAACTTCTTTATATCACCACTCACTATGAAGTGGAAGTTGGTATAACACAGGGCCCTCTTAAAACAGCCTGAAATCATGAATTCCCATAAGGTCTGCTTGTAAGGCTGTCCTAGTACCTTCTGTAGGAGAAGCTCCCCCACCTCCCCCAAGCTGTTAGTGATTCTCCCTCTAAGGTGACCTTCCATCCATTCTGAATGGACTGAATTTCACATAAACCTATGTTGTCTTCTCCCACTAGAACACAGGCTGGTTGAGGGTAGACTACTTTTGCTTTGCTGTCCTATTGCTGGCACTTGGTACAGGGAATGGAATACAGTAATCACTTAATAAGTACTTGTTGACCATATGATGATGGATGGGTGGATCCCAATAACAGTATTACTAGAAGTCAGAAGACCTAGACTTTCAGGTCTAACTAGCTTTATGGTCTTAGGTAAATCATCTCCTTTTTCTACCTTGGTTTCCTCACATCAAGAAGAGTCCACTTCAGTTCTAAAATTCTATGAATCTATAGCAAGTTTTTGGGATGTTTAGAATAGGTCATTCTTACATTTCAGAAGGGAACTGGAAAATGCATACTACTCCCAAAATTCCTATCAATTAGCCTTGCTTTCAAATGAAAAGACCCCATAGCATCCATATAATCAAACTGAGTACCCATAATGGACATTCAATCTAAGGCAAGGGTTTCTCAACAGTCATAAGCTTTGAATATAGGAATACCTCTTTCTTTAACCAGTAAGGAAACACATACAATGATTAAAATTATCCACTGATGCCCGTAAATGAAAGTTAAACTGGCATTTTTGCAGAAGGAAACCCTACAAATGTCATCCCACAATGACGCCATTTATCAAACCATCATAACCAAATGGCACCACTACCAAGTCTTCTGACCAGTGGCCCATTTATAAATTGATTCCTAGGGAATCAATGACTATCATTAAATCATGTCATATTTTTCCAGAACCAATTGATGACTAGACAGATGAAAGGATATGGCAATGTCTGTGTACCTTTCTATCCAAAGCCTCTGATGTTTAAAATATCAATGCCAGTCCTAACCTTTTCAAGTTCTGATCTGGCATACTTTTATCTTCACTATCCCATCAGTCTTGTATCAAACCTATGCCAACTCGCCTCTCTCTTAATGAGTTGTCTAAACTGAAGAAAGGCCTTTGAAGGCAATTGCTCAGTCACTAGCTGGTGAGGACTAGAGAAGGCTATGACCAAACTAAAATCGGCTAGCTTGCCACATGGCAGGAAATCATTAACAAAGGATCCTACAGATGCTGAGAGGCAGAGAAGAAGCAGGAAAGTCTTCTAACTCCCGAGCCAATGCTCTTTCCACTCCACTGCACTGATGACGGCACACAAGTCAAACAATCAGACAAGAAGGCAAGTCAGATGTGACACTAATCTCAAGAAGCAAAAACAGAGAACTGAGACACTCATGAAGAACTATGGTCAACGTCAAGCTCACAGAGTATGTGGGCTGGAGAGCTACACAAAATTCTGTTTAGTGGAATTTCTGGAATATTTTGAAGAAAGCTGATCCCTTCCCATCTCAGCAGAAACTTCACCTTCTGCAGGTCTTTCCTCATCCTCCTTCATATTCTTGCCTGTCCTCTGGGACCAATTCTAATTTATGCCATCTATACCTGTGGAACAAGGACTGTCTTTGGCCTTTCTTTGTATACCTGGGAATCAGCACAGGGCCTGGCACATAGTAGGTGCTTAACAAATATTTGCTGACTTGACTTGGGGTTCAGATCTATATAATCTTATTAACGCAATAAAGATAGTCTACGAGCATCAAATTAAAGCTCTCCCACGGTCACCCAGAGCTGAGTTTTCTGAAATCTTTTCAGAAAGGGAAGATAATTATTTCTGTTGAGAATGTTTTTAGATTAGTCATATCATTTCTGAAACTTGTGAGAAGACTAAAATATGAAGAACAATAAGCCAAGTCAAATGATACGTGAAATAACATTATTATTTTTTATGACCAAATAATGAATGATAATTGGGAACAAGGGGAGGTGACTTTAGGTAGCAAATCTCTGTATTACCTGAAAAATGCAAAGAGAGCCGGGACCATGGAACTCTGGCCCCACTCTTCAAGGCCAGCTGGTTTAAATTTGGGTCACACTCCCTCCCCTCCCCACCCCACATCCTTGGTCATCTGAAAGCTCTTTCCCCTCTAAACCCTGGGGGCACTGTGTCTCCATCATTCTTCATACCCCCATTCATGCCGAGGGCTTTCCAACCTCACTAAGCTTTTTAAGGATTCATGTGCTCTACTGTTTTTGGTTCTTAAAGGCCTGGCCCACAGAGCACGAGCTTAGGAAGAGATAGCACACTAGACAGCCATGGTGACACAGACTGTCTGCTGCCCCAAACAATGACTTGTTTTTTATGGCTCCTGAAGAAAGAGGGGGAAAAGTATCTTCTGAGGTTCAAACACAATGCCCTGCACATAATAAGAACTCACAATAAGAGTGAACTGATCAGGACTCCCATCACATGGGAAAGCCAACGACGTCTCGTGAGGACTTCTTCTTCACCCAGTCACTTGTTTTGGTTAAAAAGCCATCTGATCCAGATCCTCTGACATAGAGTCCAGAGCTGGGGAGATGCCTCAAGGAGGTCATTGACAAAAAGAAAGTTCCCATCTAAACCAAAATATTAACACCAGCATTTTATATGGAGCAAAGAAGCTGCCCACCAACTGGGGAATGACTAAAGAAGTCATGGTTCATGAATGGATTGGATAAGACTGTTCTAAAGAAGAAACAAATATGGTGCACAATACAGAGAAGCCTGGGAAGGGGGCCATGCACTGCCTGGGGTCAGGAAGTATAAGGGTGAGAGTTTGTGTGAGTGTGTAAGCCATAATCACATGAATAAAAAGAACTGCCATGAAACTGAGCTTGGCCTGAGCCTGATCCTATGCAGAGGGTCAGGATCAATGGCTGTGGAACACTGCATATAATGTCAGGGTTTTTTTACTTTGTTTTGCTTATCTATAATCAGTCTCATTTGGGAAAAATAAGTTAATCTCTCAAAAATCCCAACAACAGATCAATGACCACCCCATTTATAATACACTGCTTTTCTATGACACTTATTTCATTGTCTTACATACAATGTTCTTTTTCCTTGCCACTAGATGGAAAGATCCTTGAGGCCTGGGACCACATCTTGTTGCTAAACTGTCAGTGCCCAGCACTCTGCACACAGAACAAAAAATGAACGCCATGTTTTATGGAACTACCTTTCTGAGAACAGAACATCTAATACTGTGATCGGCCCCTAAGCTGCTATTAATGGACATGAGTCAGGCAATGATTCCGGCCACAATACATGTCACAAGAGAGAGAAGCCAAGAAAGAGAAGGGATCAAAACAAAGAAGATAAAGAAAGGAGGAGCCAAAGTTCTGACACTAGACCTGAGAGGCAGTGGGGTCTAGTGGAGAGAGACTCCAAGATTTGCTTGGAGGCAGGAAGAGCTGCATTCCAGGTATGTTTCTGACATCTCTCAGTTACATGGCCATGAGCAAGTCATTCACGACTCAGTGCCATACATGTGGACAGTATTAATCCCACTATTGCCATTACAATGAATGCGGTCCCTTCACTGCATAACCCAGGGCTGGGGAGGCAAGGAAGGACTCACCAGTACAGAATATATATGCAAACATCGGTAAACAGGAGAGAAGTCCACCAATTCTTGGGCCCCGGGCACCTGGAAATAAAAGCAAGAGGAAGATTAGGAGACAGGCTGACAAAATTGTGGCTGGTGAGAGGCACTGCATTAGCATCCAACATTTCACTGTGAATGATTTCCATCTAAACTGTGCTTCTCCTTTAGTGTATAGCACAGCATTCTACACAAAATAAGCATTTACTCAGGGTTTGCTGATTTTGACTTGACCCTCATGGAGAGTATCCAAAATGAGGTTCATCCAAATGGAAGAAGGTTTCCCTACAGAAACCAACTGAGGAACAAAAGATTTCTTTTCCCTCTTATCCTCAATCGAACTTTCTATCTAGCATTCATCCCACCCTCACTGCTCTGCATTGTATTCATTCCCATATGTGGCTTTTCTTCCTAATGAGGCGAGAGGCTTCATAAGGACAGAGGCATATCCTGTTCTTGGTTCTCAAAGAGTCTCCATGTGTCCCTGGGTATAGAGAGCTGCCGTGTTGACTGCCAAGTCCTAGGACAACACAGGGCCTCCTAAATGAGACACATAATCATTCAACAGAAAGAAGGAAATAAATGAAGAAACAAAATTAAGGTGTGTATGCAGCTGGGTGGACATGGTCCATCAGTACACACATTTTGGACCTGCATAGCCCTCCCTCACTCAAAATAAAGTCAAGTGCAAGTCATGTCATCATTTCTCTGACACCATGGTCTTCTTCAGCAATGAAGGACAAACACATCCACAGAACTTAGCACAGTGCCGTACATAGCAGGTGCTTAATAAATCTTTTTATTTTTGTATTTAAACTTATTTATTTAAATTTTCAACATTCATTTCCACAAAATTTTGGGTTCCAAATTTTCTCCCCATTTCTCCTCTCCTTCCACCCCAAAATGTCGAGCATTCTAATTAGCCCTATCACCTAATCTGCCCTCCCTTCTAACATCTCTCCCTTCCCTTATCCCCATCTTCTCTTTTGTCCTATAGGGCAAGATAAATTTCTATACTCCATTACCTATATTTCTTATTTCCTAGTTGCAAGAACAATACTCAACAGTTGTTCCTAAAACTTTGAGTTCCAACTTCTCTTCTTCCCTCCCTCCCCATACATTCCCTTTGGAAAGGCAAGCAATTCAACATAGTCCATATCTGGGTAGTTTTGCAAATGACTTCAGTAATAGTTGTGTTGTGTAAGACTAACTATATTTCCCTGCATCCTATCCTGCCCCCCTATTTCTTCTATTCTCTCTTTTGATCCTATCCCTTCCCAAGAGTGCTGACTTCTAATTGCTCCCTCCTCCTACTGCCCTCCCTTCCATCATCCCCCCCACCCTGCTTATCCCCTTCTCCCCCATTCTCCTGTATTCTAAGATAGGTTTTCATACCAAAATGAGTGTGCATTTTATTCCTTCCTTTAGTCAAATGTGATGAGAGTAAGCTTCATGTTTTTTCTCTCACCTCCCCCCTTTTCCCTCCACTGAAAAGTCTTTTACTTGCCTTTTTTATGAGATAATTTGCCCCATTCCATTTCTCCCTTTCTCCTCCCAATATATTTCTTAATTTCATTTTTTAAAGATATGACCCCATACTATTCAATTCACCCTGTGCTCTCTGTTTCTCTATGTGTGCGTGTGTGCGTGTGTAACCCCACCAACTACCTAGATACTGAAAAAAGTTTCAAGAGTTACAAATATTGTCTTTCCATGTAGGAATGTAAACAGTTCAACTTTAGTAAGTCCCTTAGGATTTCTCTTTGTTGTTTACCTTTTCATGCTTCTCTTGATTCTTCTGTTTGAAAGCCAAATTTTCTTTTCAGCTCTGGTCTTTTCATCAAGAATGCTTGAAAGTCCTCTATTTCATTAAAAGACCATTTTTTCCCCTGAAGTATTATACTCAGTTTTGCTGGATAGGTGGTTCTTGGTTTAGTTCTAGTTCCCCTGAATTCTGGAATATCCTATTCCACGCCTTTCGATCCCTTAATGTAGAAGCTGCTAGATCTTGTGTTAGCCTGATTGTATTTCCACAATACTTGAATTGTTTCTTTCCAGCTGTTTGCAATATTTTCTCCTTGACCTGGGAACTCTGGAATTTGGCCACAATGTTCCTATAAGTTTCTCTTTTTGGATCTCTTTCAGGCGATGATTGGTGGAGTCTTTCAATATTTATTTTGCCCCCTGGTTCTAGAATATCTGGGCAGTTTTCCTTGATAATCTCATGAAAGATGATGTCTAGGCTCTTTTTTTGATCATGGCTTTCAGGTAGTCCCATAATTTTAAATTGTCTCTCCTGGATCTATTTTCCAGGTCAGTTGTTTTTCCAATGAGATACTTCACATTATCTTCCATTTTTTCATTATTTTGGTTTTGTTGGGTGATTTCTTGATTTCTCAGAAAGTCATTAGCTTCTATCTGTTCCATTCTAATTTTGAGAGAACTATTTTCTTCAGTGAGCTTTTGAACCTCCTTTTCCATTTGGCTAATTCTGCTTTTTAAAGCATTCTTCTCCTCACTGGCTTTTTGAACCTCTTTTGCCAATTGAGTTAGCCTATTTTTCAAGGTATTTTCTTCAGCATTTTTTTGGGTCTCCTTTAGCAAGATGTTGACCTGCTTTTCATGCTTTTCTTGCATTTCTGTCATTTCTCTTCCCAGTTTTTCCTCCACCACTCTTACTTGATTTTCAAAATCCTTTTTGAGCTCTTCCATGGCCTGAGACCATTGAGTATTTATTTTGGATGTTTGGGATACAGAAGCCTTGACTTTTCTGTCTTTCCCTGACAGCAAGCATTGTTCTTCTTCATCCAAAAGGATGGGAGAAGATATCTGTTCACCAAGAAAGTAACCTTCTATAGTCTTTTTTTTTTCCCTTTTTTGGGCATTTTCCCAACCAGTTACTTGACTTTTGGGTCCTTTGTCAAGAGTGGGGGTATACTCTGGGAACCTGTAAGATCTCAATTCCTCCAAGGTGGCACAATCAAGCGCGTACACTGGTCTGGGAGGACGGAGAGATTTTTGTGCCCAGAATCTTAGCAGTTTCCTCTCCACAGCCACCTGGCCTCCAGTTCTGTCAAGTTAGGACTGGGGGCTGATTTTCAGATAAGCTGCATGGGCAGGGCTGCCATTCAGTGTGAGAGAAAGATCAGCTCCCTCAGGGCCTCTACATAGGGCTGAGGTAAGAATGGGGTGCTCAGTGCTCCCAGGGGTTTTACAATCCAGCAATGGATATGGGCTGCTGTAGGGGCTGCCATGGAAACTGCTGCCGCCTGCCCAATGTGGCCTCTGCAGCCGCTGCCTGATGGCGGAGCTATGGTAAGGCCCTTCTCCCTTCCTAGCCAGCTAAAAAAACCCTGTCACTGACCTTTGGGACCTGTGGGTTGAGGGATCTGCACAGCTACTGTGACTGGGGATTCTGCCCCCGAGGTGTCCTCCTCCCAGAGCTGTGCCATGCGGCCAAGGCTGGGCTGGGCTCCATTCCATGTCTGGTGCAACAGATGTTTCCTGTGGGACTTTCAGGTCACCCTGGGCTGGAAATCTCCACTCTATTGTTCTCCACTTCTGCTGCTCCAAAATTTGTTGAGAGTTCCTCTCTACAGGTATTTTATGGGCTGTGTGGGGAGAGCCTGCATATGTGTGTCTTTCTACTCTGCCATCTTGGCTCCCGTGCTTAATAAATCTTGACTGACAAAATTCAGATGGTCCCACTCTGTTCTCCCTCCTCCCATACAAACACGTGGCTCTTCTCCTTGTCAAGGAGCACCCTGGATATCCATCCCCTTTCCCATCCTACCCCAACTTCTTGAGCAGATTGTCCTGTCTGCCACCCACACTCTCTCACTACCTATTGGCTCTTTCCTCCCTACAAGCATGTCTATGTCTCCCATATCTTGAAAACATTCTCACTTGATCCAGCTATCCCCATTAACCATCATCCTTCATTTCTCTTCCCTTCTCTACTTGAAGGCATCTGTACTTGGTACCTCTGCTTCTTTTACTTGCTTCTAAAACCTCAGGAATGTGATTTTCAACCTCATCATTCAACTAAAACTACTTTCCCTAAAGTTGATTCTCAAAACTTAATCAATCCATAAACATTTATTAAGGCACCTACTATGTGCTAATTACATTGTGCTAAGTGGGGGGCAGGGGGCTATAAAAAAAAGTAACAAGTCAGACCATGCCTTTAGGGAGCTTATAATCTGATAAAGCACACTATCTACAAGATAAATAGGAAATAATTAACAGAGGAAAAGCATTAGAACTAAGAGGGATTGGGAAAAGCTTCCTGGAGAAGGTAGGATTTTGGGAGGTCAGTGGTCTGAGATGAGATGGGAGGGGACGTTAAGAGATGAAGCAGTCAGGAGGCCAGCATACCTGGATTCAAGAGTACACATTGGGGGAGTAAGGTCAAAGAAAACACAGAAAATCCACTGACTCGTTTGTCTTCCATCCTCCTCCTTCTTAACCTCTCTGAAGCCTTTGATGTTGTCCATAACCTTCTCCTTACGTTTTCCTGACACACCTCTCCCTCTTTTGGTTCTCCTCTGACTCATGTGACCACTCCTGCTCATTGTCTTTGGCAGGAACTCCATCAGTCACACCTACTCGCTGGGGGGGCTCCCCCACGGGTCTGGTCTGGGCCCTTTTCTCTCCTTTTCCCTCCTTCTCTTAGCTGGCTTCATGATCTCATCAGTTACTTTGGGCTCAACGATCATCCCTCAGTTGTTTACATGATTAATCTGTGAACTCTTTTGTTTTGTGAGGAGACTGAGGGAACTGCCTTTCTTTATATTTCCAGTTCCTAGGACAGTGCCTGGCATAAATGATCATTTGCTTCTCTGACATATAGCTAGTGTAAGGAATGAAGTTAGTGAAGATTCTCAGCGCTTAACAAAAGACTTTCAGTAGATGGTTAGGCCTAAGTTTCAGTGTCCCACAAATCATGTGAATTTTGGGAATACAAAACTTAAACTTCCCCCTTGGGTTGCCATATCAGCATAACACAACCCCCTCATGGGTTGCCACATCAACATCCACATCAACATAATGTCTATTGGTTATTCCATTGCTACCTTGCCCCTATTCACAGGGTAGACTGTCACGTTTAGATTGTGAGCCTGCCTTCCAGCCAATGAGAGTAAAAGGCCAGCAAGGGGGTGGGATTTACATTAGGGCTATATAATCTCTATTTTTGCCTTCTGTAATTGCCTCACTCTCCTGATTACATAGAAGAGAGGACATGCCCTTTCTCGCAAGATAACAAAATCTTGCTGCTTTGTTTCTACCTTAAGAAGTCTCTGATTTTTATTTGAGTTGGTGGTCTCTGACCCACATACCAGCATTTCCATCTCCAATCTATCACTGTATCTAGTTTCTATATTCCTAACATCTCACATATGTTCCATTCTCTCACTCACCCAGCCATCACCCTAGCACAAGCCCTCATCACCTTAGGCCCAGCTGCACAATGACATCAGCCTTCTGGTTGGTCTGCTTGCCTCATGTCTCTTCTCATTCCAAACTATCTTCTACCTAGCTGCTAAAGTGATTTTCCTAAAGTCTGACCATGTCAGTCAGTGCTCAATAGATTCCAAGAGCCACTGTTATCTCCAGGAACAAATACCAATGTGAGCTCACCCTTTGCCTTTTTTTGCCTTTCCCATCTCATTACATTTGTTCTGCCCCTCCAGTACCCTACAATGCAAAGACACTGACCTTCTGGTGGCAGCTTGCACATGATGCTCTTCCTAATCCATGTCTGAAATGCTCTCCCTCTTTGTCTCTAATTCGTGCGTCCTCTCAAGACTCAGCTCAAACCACAGCTTCTGCAGGAGGTCTTTTTGAGTGGTCCCCTTGGCCTCCAACCCCCATCGTCTCCTGCCTTCTGTTTACATTGTACTTATCAGTTAAGAAGTGAGTGATCTGCAGTTGTTTCCCCCCTCGGAATGTGATCCGGTGGAGGGAATGGGCTATTTTTGCCTTTCTGTTGCATCTTTGGCCCAGTGGCTGAGATGCCAAGAAAGCCTGTTGACTGACTGACTGACTGACCATGTGAGCAGTCTACTCCAGAACATCCTGCAGTTCCAATGTCCCCTAAATCATTCACACTCCTCTGCTGATCATTCAGGTGCCTCCTCTCCCAATGTAGGGGTCATTTTCTCTTTCAGGGCTGCCTCCCATTCCTTCTCTGCCCTGTTCTCCACTCTCTAGACGTGCCATGCCCTTTCATGCTTAGCTCCCAAAGCCTAGAACCCTAATGCTCATCACCTTTTGAGTTTCTACTGATCCCCAAATGCCACTTTCTCCTTCCTTGATTCCTTTTGGTTGAGAACAGCTTTTCTTCCAAGACTTCACCCAACAGAGTTGGCACTTCCAACAGAGTGCTGTGTATGTTATTAGTGTACTGTAGTTTTAAAATTTTTTATCTTATCCCAGAAGAGACTATATAGACCAGGGTTGGGGAACTCATGGCCTCAAGGCTACATGTAGCCTTCTAGGTCCTCAAGTGCAGCCCTTTAACTGAATCCAAATTTCACAGGTTCCCCACTCCTGATTCAGACTCTGAGGATAGGAACTGTTTTCTTATTTGAATTAAAATATTCTGTATACAGAAGGTACTCAATCACTAATTGCTAAATAGATCAATTTTATGAATTATTATGAAGGTGTAACATCAGTACTTATATGATTTATATGTGCCTTCAGAATAGAGGTGCTAGGCTTGTCCACACTGACATAGACTGACTCACGATTCTGGGGAACAGTCTCCCTAATAATCCTTATAAGTCAAACCACATTTCTCCCTTCACAACACCCACCTTTTCTGAGAAGTCGATTCATTGTTTTCCTAATCAATTTCACTCAGTTTTCAACCAAATATCATAATCCATTCCTTATCTCTCTCCTCAGGGTACTATTCTTATACAGATTGATACAGATACAGATGTACACATACACAAATACATATACACACATATAAATATATCAACATACGTGAATGAGAATATGAATATGTACGTGTGTATATAGACATATGAATATATGTACATGCATACTGCTATATCTTTACAAAATTTGCTTGTTCATCTGCCCCACTTTCTCCAATAGACTTTAAGCTACCTGATGTCAGAAATCACATTTAATCTCTATGCTGCATGTTCAAAGGCCCTCAGTGATATGTACTCATAAGCACTCAAAATGAACTTTCTGACCAAATATAAATTTTATGGCACGGACCAAATCTCACAGCTCCAATATATTTTTACAAACAAAACAACTTTTAAAAGTAAATAAAGACCACTGCAAAATTATAGTAAAAAACAAATACTCCAAAGAGATGTGTGATTACAAGTGAAAAAAGAAGAAATTAAGAAAAACATGGGAACATAGGAAAGACAACTGGAATGAAATGATCATCAGTCAATTTTAAAAGAGAAAATGGAAAGCATTCATTCCTGTCCCCCAAGCACAAAGAAGCCTCCGGATTACAATTTTAAGTACTGTTTCTTTGAGACAGCCACAAAGATTAAAATACATTAACATTTCCCTCTTCAAAGGCAAAGAAAAGGCTTGGACCACCTTGATCTTCCTTTTCCCAGCAAAACCCTTCACACATAATGGAACCTACAAGTCAGGACTGCTCAAGTTGGGCACAGCATTATATTGTAAATTCTACACTTCACCTCTCCCTAAGCTGACACTAATGATCATTTCGCGCACAAGTACAGATTGGTCAACATTTTGGTAGGGGGGTGTTTTTATGAGGGAAGCCCACTCTGCCTGCTCCAAGGGTTCCCCCCAGAAACAATGACTCTCTGAGCTGGAAAGGACCTTGGGGACCACTGAGGCCAAAACATACCTAAAAGAATCCCCTCTGAGAGAAGGGCCAAATGAGCAGCCCTTGGGCCAATAGCACTCTGTAGTGCCACTGAACCAAATTCAAATGGAGGGAAGAAATATTTAACAAAATAAATAAAAATGCAATACAGCATGGATACATGTCATTTTTAAGTCAATGCCCATCCCTACTCCATGATTCTTAGAGATAGCTGAATGGCCCCAACTCTGAGTCTGACCTCAGGGTTGCATAACATGACCAAGAAGTCGCTAATATTCCATTCTTATCCTAAAGACCTCCAATGAGGGGGAAATCTGCCACCTTCTGAGGAAAGAGATTGGATTCTTAGAAGACTTCAGTTATCAGGAAGTTTTTCTTCTTACTTCAAGCTTAAATGTGCTTCTTTACAACATAAGTAATGCCTAATTCTACTCTCAGGTCACACAAAACAAATCTAGTCCTTTCATGCCAGTCCTTCAAATACTTGAAGACAGCTACCATGGTTCTCCCGAAATCTTCTCCTCTCCAGCCCATACATAGCCAGTTACTTCTGCCAATCCACATGTAGCATGGTCCTTTCATTCTCTTGATGGTTTCTTCCCTGAATCTTCTCCATCTTTCTGACATCCTTCCTGAACAGAAGCAGCCAGAACTGAACAAAAGACTCCTTCCTGAACAGGAGCAGCCAGAACTAAACAAAAGACTCCTTGTGAAATCCCAAGCACAGAGCAGGGACTCTCCTCTCTCTGGGCCTGGGCACTTTGTGTCTTTTGCAGGACCAAGATTTCATTGACTTTCCCAGCCATCACAGTACATTATAGATTCATCCTGCCCTTTCAAACCACTGAAACCTTTAGAAATATTTTTCAAGAAGAGTATGATCTCACCATGCCTCCTTCATCTTGTGATTTTAAGTTTGGAACTATCCATTTATCCCCATGACATTTCACCAAACTCAATCAGGTCCAATATTCTAGATTGTCCAGGGCTTTCTGAATCTTGACCTTGTAATGGAGCGTGTCTCATCTCCCATCCAGCTCTGTGTCACTTAGAAATTTAATAAGCATGAGATCTGGGTCTTTATCTAAATCACAGAAACATGTTTAAAATGCAGGTCCAAACACAGATCCATTGGACTTAACCTCTTTCCAAATTGACATCGAATCCTAACAATTATTTCTTCGGCTTAGACATTCACTTAATTCCTACTAGGTCATTTTTTCTCCATCTTTTTCAGAGAAATAACATTACAGATATAGTCAATGCTTTGGTAAAATCTAGATAAACTCTAACATCTCCCCTGATCTCCTCGTAACCATCAGATAAAGAAACAAGGCGAATGGGACATAATTTGTCTTCCAGCTCATTACACTGATTGTTGGTTCATTGCCACTTCCTCTTCTGGGTGTTTATGAGCCTTTCTTTAAAATAATTTTGAATTCTGCCACGAAGCAAAGTCAAGCTCACCAACTTGTAGGCTAAGGGCTCCATTCTCTTCCCTGTGTCTTCCTCAATGTTGTAGCATCCTCCAGTTCTCCATGATGTTCAGAGCTCACTGCCAGAGCCTCAGGAATCACATCCACTAGTCCTTGGAGAACCTGAGGACACAGCTCATCTAATCAACTGCCCTGAACTCAAAAGACAGACATAGGAGGGACCTCTTAGCTCCTTACTTGTTTTAGTCACCAATTTGCCGTTGTTGCCCTGACCTTTCCAATACAAAGCACATCTGGGAGAGAAAGCAGCAGCTGGGGAAGAGTTTAAGTACTCTGTTTTCTCTCTTCTATTATCATCACATCATCTACTCTAAGCAAAGATTCTATGCCTTTTGGATCCTTATTTTTTTCTCTACTACAAAAAGATCTCATCCTTTGCTGCCGTTGGCTTCCCTTGCCAGCTTCAGCTCATTCTGAAGTGCAGCACTTCTCCTTTCCAGGATGGTGCCATGCTTTCATAGCCACCTTCCATGACCAAACCTTGCTGCCATTTTCTGTTGTTATTATTTAGTCAGTTAGTCAGAGCCCACTCTTTGTGATCCTATTTGGGGCTTTCCTAGTAAACATAAAAGAGTGGTTTGGTATTTCCTTCTCCAACTCATTTTACAGAGGAGGAAACCAAGGCAAAAAGGTTAAAGTGACTTGCCCAGGGTGACACAACTAGTAAGTGTCTGAGCCCAGATTTGAATTCAGGTTCTCCTGACTCCAGGTCTGTCACTCTATCCACTACACCACCTAGCTGCCTAAAAATCTAAATTTAGCTAGTGAGTTCTCTATATATCCACACTGATGTCTTTGGACAATTCAGTTCCAATCAAGACTTCCCTTTTGCCATCTTGTTGGGATTATTTCTCTTGGTCTCTTCAAAATGTCATTTTTGAGAGTTGACTTTGAGCTGGGTTGACTTTCCTTGTAGAATTTCAATACCTAGAATTCCAGCTGGCCCATCCCATCTTCTTTGGAAACTTCCATTTCCAAAATGGAGGGTACACGTCAAGACTATGCTTGGTTTTCCTCTGGGCCATGCCCAGTCATTCTGACCTATGTCTGATGACTCTGGAGGAAAGAGTGAGGCCGATGACTTTGCACAGCTTGACCTCACTTAAATCCAATTCACTTACAAGTTATGACATTACCCTCTTGATGTCATTGGTCCTCTTGGAAAACAAAGAATGAACAACAACTTTTTTTTCACAAACACTGAACTGAAAGATACTTCCATCCAGAGTCCCAGCATCTGCTTCCTCACTGCTGAGATCAGATCCCAAAGAGAATTCCCCCTCATTGGTTCTTCCACCTTTCAAAGGACAATGTTATTTCAAAAGCAAGGCAAAATATTATAACCTTTCCTACTTTTGGCAAAAGTGTGTCTGGATAACTGAGGCTCCCCTTCATGACTCCACAATGCTTTCAGGCAATATTTATGAACCATTTCATGAATGCATTTATTCAATCTTGATGTCTGGGACTGGAGTACCCCAAAGACAGCATCACCCCATCTCTCATTACCCTGTTGTTCTCCTCTGTTCCTGGACTTACTCTAATGGGCATACTTTCTTAAAATAAAATTCTACCACCCCTCAACCTCACCATGGCATTTTAAGAATAAAATCTACCACTCCAGTCTCGTCCCACCCAAATCTCAGTGATATCCTAGAGAACAAATGTGTCTCTCAGTATGAGATCTTTAGTGCCTCTTATTTGTTACATACAATTTGTTCATAAGCTTCCTTCAAAAGGAAAAAGGCTACTACAGTGGTTCTAAGGAGAATTCATAGTCATGGAGTTATCAAGTTTCCCTTGGATTTTGGGAGAATTCAGACTCTAACCTTCTCTCCTACCCCCGAAAACCAACAGAAACAGTCATACAGCAACAAACTAAGCTTTCCATATTCTGCTTGGGATAGACTAAAGGTAACAACTAACAGAATTAGAAGAAAAGTCACTTTTCCCCAGCCTATCTTCAAGGTCATTTAAAACCAAGCCTGACTTCTCTCCATGGTGTCTAACACAGCCAGCTCTGCCCAACCAATGCTGCAGTTTGAGTTCTGTTCCTTCTTGGATCGCTGGTATTTTTCACCTTGTGTTCCCAGTATTTCACATATAATGGGTATTTAATGAATCTTTCCAGAACTGGATTGAATTAATCCCATTAGATTGGGAGCTCCTTGAGGACAGGGGCTGTGCCTTGCTTCTTTTTGAATTCCCAGTCCTCAGTGAATAGGGGTGCAGAGATCTGGACAGGGGGAGAAGCACTGCGGAGCAGAGGCATGTTGAGATTCAATCCTTCACTGACTCCCTGTCACCAACTCTCTGGGTATCTTTCTGGAAGTCATTTACCATCTGGACCCCCTTACAGAGGAAGGGGGAGGAAGGGATAATGGATATGGCTATCCTCAGAGGGGTTCTATGTGGATAAGGTATGTAAAGCATGCTTTGGGCCAGAGGTATGCTTTCTCTGCCTCTACTAATGAGAAAGAATTGCTTACACCAACGGAAAGGTGGAGAGCGACACACACAATACGTGAAGGAATGCCACATGTTTAGAAAGGCAGGAAATGGGCTTTCAAAAAGCTAAATGTGAAAAGAAGGGGAGGGGGCAGGCCCAGAACAACCCAAGGAACAATATTCAACATAAATGAAGTCACAGCTTCAAAGTTTCCCGGACACAAATCAAGGGGCATGTCTTAACATCTACATTTTATTGTCTGGTTCAAGATATTCTCTTAAATTCTGTCTTGGCTTATTATTCCCCAAAGTTTCAAACAAAAATTCAGGCAGATTCAGGTTTGGCTAGGGACATAGGGAGGGGCACAAGTATACATTCTTAAACTAACAATGACAATATCCAATGGCTTCTGTCTCCTAACAAAAGCCATAACTCCACCTTTATCAGCTTTATCTAATTTTTCCTTCCCAACCTAAAAAACACAGACTTTGCATTTTACACATGTCCATCTTGACAATTCATTATCAGCCACAACCCCACAACTGATAAGAGAACCTTTGTGGTAGGACGCCCTCATTTCCTCTCCAAGAATTTTTTTTCTGAGATACAAAAATGTGATTAAAATAGTTAAGCATTTCCTCTGCCCAGTGGTCAGGAACTCAAGATGTTAAGATACTAGAGGCTGCCAGCTCTCCCTCAGGGGTTCAAGCAGGTTCCAGAGAAGACCAAGAATATCTGTCAAACAGACTGGTGTCAACAGTTTAATTCAGACAGTGAAACCCAAACTTCAGTCTTTTTATCTAGTTGTTTTTCCTTAAGAATTCAAATGAAATACCAGTCTCTTTTAAGTGCTGATTTCATCACCAAGGACAGCAACTGCCAGCTACTTCAAAACAGCTAGTACACAGGTCAATTTAACTCCATTTTGTGTTCAGGGAGGAACTACAGTAGATCCGAATTCTCCATGGTCATAACACAATCCTCCCACCACCACATAAAATTGGGTAAAGGGACAAAATGAAAGAGAAATTGGTTTAAGAAGTATTTAGATCTACTGAAGCTTGATAGACACATAAGGGAGTAAAGCAAGAGAATCATTAAAAAAAAAAAAGAAAAAAGGAGGGACCTTCTGCTCTTCACAGCAATACTCAGGTCCCAGAAGTCCACCTAGCCAAAACCCTGAACATCCTATTCACCTGTGGTCATCCACTCAACTGAATTTGTGTCTGGATTTATTGCCTGGGGGTTGGCTAAATGCCACTCCATTCCAGGAATACCCAATCCTACTCATTCCCCTTCTCATTCCCCAGCCCATGCTGCCATATCTCTCATCTCCATCCACCTTGACCCTGTCAATGTCCTCCTCCACATCTTCTTGCTGGTCTTACTTTCTCTCCAGGATACACATCCTGCTTCTTCACACTTTCTCCATCAAACATGCCACAGAAACCTCTTCCCTTGAACTTCTCACACTGGAAGTACCCTCCACTCAGAGGCTTCTTCCTCTGTCTGGTTCCTCCTTGAACCCTCCTTTTTACAGAGAAAGTCCAAGCCAGGAGACATCCCTGATACTCTGGACCTTCTCTGCTAGGCCCTTGCATAGACACACTCCTCCTCTTCCTTACTCAGCTCCCTTTTCTGGGTTCTCTTCCCTCAGAATAGAAGCTCCCTGAAGGCAAGGACTCTCTCTGTTAGCATCTGTATCTGCAGTGCTTGGCATGGGGCCTAGCACAGAGTAAATGATTAATAAATGCTCATAGACCTTTCTTGACTTGACTTTGTTTCCACAAGGCCCTCTGGGAAATTCAGCTCTAAAGTTAGCAAAACTTGGCTTCACTTTGGACATCCCTCATATCTTCTGGTCCTCACTAAGCCTCCCCAAGCACTCCTTGTTGGCTATCCTTTCTCATCCTGATGGCACTTCTCTCATACCTCCCCAGTTCACCTGCCCCAGGGCAAGACCTTGCTTCCCATTGCCAGAGTCAGATGCTTGTTCTTCTGCTACCAATCAGCAACCTCTCCACCTCAGAGACTAACTCTACCCAAATAGGTCAACCAATCTAAGACCCTGGGAGACACAACTTGGCATCACCAATGAATGCAACGACTTGGCTCTTCATTTCCATACCAAAGTCTGCCCTTATTCCCTGGATTACTACAAGAGCTTCGAGGAGCCTCAAGTCTCTCCCCACTCCAGTCCATTCTCCACTCTGCCACTAAAGTACAGTACATGTCACTCAGTCAACTCCAGTGGCCCCCTATCCCTCCAAAATCAAACAGAAAATCCTCTATTTCACATGCAACAGCCCTTCGTCATCTGCCCCCTCCTACTTTTCTAGTCTTCTTACACCTTACTCCCAGATACATATTCTTCAATCCAGTGGCACTGGCCTCCTGGCAGTTCCACTAACAAGACACTCCATCTCCTGGCTCCACATATTTTCTCTGGCTCCTCTTAATCTCCCTGGTTTCCTTCAGGTCACAACTAAAACTCCACCTTCCTTCCCCAACTCCTCTTCATTCTAGTGCCTTCCCTCGGTTAATCATTTCCTGTTTATCCTGCATAACGGCTTTATCTATATTTGTTTGCATAGTTTCCCCATTAGACAGGGCAGCATCTATCTTTTGCCTCTTTGTGTAACCCTGATGCTTAACACACAGTAGGTGCTTAATGTTTATTGAATGGCTGATTGATACTAGAGAACTTCAACATATATGCTGATATTCCCTTAAACATCTTATACTTCCATTTCTTCAATCTAATCAACACCTCTGATCCACCGTCCACTCTCCCTTAGCTAAATACAGAGATGGTCAGAGCCTCCATCCTGCCATCACTCACAAGTAATCTACTCCTCCTGTTGAGGTTTTGGGGTGCTGAGACCCTGAAATAGTGACACATGGGTCCTGCCTCAAATGAATTCAACCCAAACCGTTTTTCAGTCAAAGACAATGTTTAATAGAACACTGATAGAATGTAGGTGTGATTCTAAAAATCCTCCATATTGGTCAGACGCTTAAGGAATCTGAGCACTTTCATGGATGCAAGATGGATCTCTTATACAAAAGACTGTGGGAACAGAGAAGGGGTCTAGCTGGAATAAAGGAGAAGCAGTCTAGGGTGGGGCCTGGTACAGACAACAAAAGGACAATTAATTAACTGAGAAGGGCCTAGGGCCTCAGGTGAATGCCAGGGACCTGGGTTTTTCCTTTTTGGGGTCCAGATCCCATGCCCATCACTTCCATGACCAAGAACCCTGAAATGACTGTATTTCATCATCATCTCTTCCTAAAACTTCCTCCTCTGAAATTGCTTCTTCACTCTCATCATAACCTCCACCTCTGCCAACCCTCACCACCAATGGATCCCTTCACAATCTTAATTCTACCATGACCCAGTTCTACACTTGTACACATATTCTCCCTTCTATCTATAAATTTAAATTCCTTCTCTCTAGTTTTCTATTTGATATCTATAAACATATCCCAGGTCTTGCTCATCCTTAAAAAAAACTTTCAAAGGATCCAGTCATCTTCACTAGTTATCACTTTGCCCTTCTCAGTTACACTCCCTGAGAAAGATGTCTACACTGGGTCCTTCTACCTTCTCTCCTCTGACTTGATTCTCAACCCCTTGAAATCTAGTTTCTGACTTCATTATTCAACTGAAACTTCTGTCTCCAAAGTTTCCAACAAATACATAATACCCTTTTCCCAATACTCATTCTTCCTGACCTCTCTGCATCATGGGAAACTGATAACTTTCCTACTGAATACTTTCTCTCCTCTGGGTTTTCATGACTGCACTATCTTTGTCCTCTTATCTGACCACTTATTCTTCATCTCCTTTGCTAGATCTTTATGTCATACCCATTAACTATGGGTGTCCCAAGGCTTGGTCCTACCCTCTCCTTCCCCTTCTTCTTCTATATGATCTCACTTGGTGATATATGATCACCTATAGATTTTTTTTCACAGATGATTCCAAAATTTACAGAACCCTAGTCTTTCTCTGAGGCTCCAAATCTACATCCCAAACTTCTTAACAGATATTTTAAACTCAATGTACCATAGGCACCTTAAATTCAACATTCTCAAAACATAACTTATACCTTTTCCCCAAACCTATCCCACTTCTAGCCTTCACCATTAACTACAGAAGAAACCACCATCATTATAGTCGCCCACATTTCAACAACAGTGTCATCCTTCTTCACTGGTATTCATTCCTTGTATTTCATCACATGCCAAATCTCTGTTTGTCTGTCTGCACAACTTTCATTTACATTCCTTTCTCTCCATTCATAAAATACTCACCCTAGTTCAGGCTATCCTAACCTCCCCCTTGAACTACTGCAGCAATTCCTCACTGGTCTCCCTAACATCAACCTTTGATAATCTATCCCCCAATATGGCGTCTATGGAGAATTCAATTCAAGGATATGAAAGATCTGCTCAAGGATGTGTAGGCTGCATTTCTAACCTTGAAAATCAACCTTCTTGAGACTGTAAACTGCAGGGCAGAGCAGTACCTGGGTCACATTTCATTTTTAATATCCCCAAGCTGACCAACTGTCACCAGAAGGCCCAGGAGCATTGGGAGGGGCAGGTCCCTTAGAACATCAGTCCTGCTGCTCACAACAACCACCTGGACAAGAAGTTCCTGTGCAAAAGGGGCCAGCCACCCCCACCAACCTCCAACCACCATCCATACGGGATATGAGGCCCCCTGGGGGAGAAACAGGAAGCATATGTGCCTAGCAAGTCAAACCACCTTCACCACCTTGACAACCATCCTTCCTCAGAACCTGAGTCCAAGAGCCTTGAGAATAGCAACACTTCCAGTCCAGTGTCCAAAGCTGACACCCTGGGAAGCAACCCCTGTAGAGGTACAGCCTGGCAAGTGCTCCTGCTGGGGTTATAGCCAGAGCCATTTCAGCAGAATTAAACCCAGCAAAAAAAAAAAAAAAATCTCATCAAGCAAGTGAAGAACTCTTCTACAAAACATTCCGTGGTCAAAACAGTGAAATGAAATGTAGTCTAATAAAGCATGACAGTTTCTTCCAATGTGAAAAAGCATCAGCACCAATAGCCACAGAAACACCTAACCAGGAGTACAATGGATATATTAAAGCTGCTACTATCCGTCTCAAGGAACAGGCCTCACAATGGCTCCTCTATAACATCTACTGCACCAACCATGATGAGGCAGAAAAGAGGAAATGAGAGTCTAGTTACGAGAAAAACCAGGAAAGAAAAATGAATCAATACTAAAAATGGATCAAGACACTGGTACTCTGGCAATTGGTCTTTAGGGTGTCATCAGATAAGATTTATAGGAAAACCAAGAAAATTCCTAGTAGAAATACAGAAAATAGATGGCTAGGGAACTGTGAGGAATACAAGGGATGGTTCAGATTAAGATAAATCTCACAAAATTCTTGTACCTAAAACTTAGGACATATTCACATTCTCTAATCACTAGAGAGGTTTCTCAAACTCTGCCAATATTAAAATAGTAAAAGAGAATACAAAGGTGAGAGAGCAGTTTAACCTATCTGGGTAAAACTTAGGAAAGATGCACATGTATTCACATGTACTTACTTGCACATGTAAATACATGGGGTATTTAAAGAGTTGTGGAGGATAATGGATAACGTGACTTTATCAGCTATAGCTATTCAGGCTTTTTTTCCCCTGCCTTTAAACAGGAAGAAGAATTAGAGGCTACTTTAAAAGGTTGATTTTGCCCTCCTAGCAGGCCCTTAAACTTAGAAGATTTACTTGTACATGAAAATAAAGAACACTTGTGGTACATTTGCAGGGAAGTTAGTTGCCTACAGCCTAAATACGAATAAACCAGTGATCAAACTCTCAGCCCACTTACTGGGAATCTGTGGGAGGCAAGAAAGGAAGGTGCCCCCATCTTTCAAAAGCCCAGAAGAAATTCCTCATGGGACATCAGCCTGCTCTGCTACTGAAGAGAGCACAGGAGGGCTAAGGCCCATTAGCCTGCTCTGCTCTGTTGTTCCTATGTCCCAGAATACACACATCACAAGCACTATTTCAACATCCCTTGGGGTATTTATTCCTTCTTAAGAAACCTTTCAAAGCCTTTGGACTGGCATAAAGAGTACGATAAAGGCTTTTCTGGAATCTAGACATGTTATTCACTGGTGATTTGAGGCACTTTCCCCACTGAAAAGACTTCAGATTCCCCGTTCATCCAAAAACACATTCTGGGGAGAAAAAAATGAAAACAGAGACTTGGTGCCCATTTGAGAGCATCAGCCAGAATGTCAAGCTATTAAAATGTACCAGACATTCTTCTGCAAAAAGAGAAAAAAAAAACAACATCCAATTACCTGAAAGAACATCTTTTTTGCATTCAGAAGATCAGTCTTATCTGTCTGTATTATGCTTAGAATTCAGAAATTACCAGGCAAATATCCCACCCACCCCCTAGAGCAGTGAGATCCTCTGAAAACCTTTATTCCCAAATTTAGCATTAATCTGATTTCCCTATAAATGAAGAGAATATGGGATATATTCACACATGGACTATACTTTTGGGAATCAAGAGGTATATGGCCCAGGACTGGCTGGAAGTGGCAAATACAAAGTGTCTTGCCCTGATGGATAATGGTATTTAATGCTGTAATTTTGATTTCCTCTAAGAAATTCCTAGGGGGTGTACTAATTTATTCACTTATTATAGTTTAAAAGTTCTACTACCTACTATAAGTAGAAAAAAAAATTTTCCTATGGTTTAGTCAATAATACAACTCTTGTGTCTGCAGAAAAGAACTCTAACATTTTTCTCTATAGATATTCACTGCTGATATAGATTTGAAAATTTCTTTTAAAGAATTTGAAGGATAAGTCTGGGCATTCAAGAGTAAGGGAAGGAAACTAGAAGATCAGAGAAAGAATAAAGAATTATCCCTACTCCCAAGGAAATTACAATCTAACCAAGTAATAAACCTAATTTATACAAAACAATGAAACAGTACCAGAAAATGAAGAAACCTGTATGGACTAGAACAGTTACTCAATGATTTCTTAAGAAATTGGAATCTGAATGAATACTAGAATTTAGATCAACAAAGGGAGAGCACCTTAGATTGCTTACTTTGGCATCAAAGAGAAATAGTCATAAATTATATATCCCAGAGATTCTATGCTCCTTACATCACACAGCTTTCATTCTAAACAGAAATTTAGCTCCATTAATCTCACACCTGAAAGTTGGGGAAACTAAAGCAGAAATTTCTAAAGAGAAAGACCAGATGTCATTCATTCACCAAATCTAGATATGCAGCTATAGAAGACTTTCTGGAAGATAAGGAGAAGAAATCGTGGTGGTCCAACCCTTAAGGCTGCTACATTCGTTCTCTTGATCATCTGTAATTGATCCTGTATCTGTGTTTTTTTGTACAGAGCTATCTGCATATGATCTCCTCCATTAGACGGTGAGCTCCTCCAAGGCAGCCAGGCAGTCTTAGCACAGGGCCTGGCACATGGTCATGCTTCTTAAGTGTTTTCTGACTGCTCTGAACTCAAGAAGTGTATAGAAAGAGAGCAGAAGAAAGGACATAGACAGATTGTGAGAGAAATAGAAACAGAGAAAGAACTCTCCTCAACAGGTATTGATTCTCTCCTGCCTCAATTTCCCTTAATACTACACACTCAATCACTTTGCCAGTGGAAAGTAAGTGAGGTAAGGGGCTTTCTGGATCTCTGGCACTTGGACACATTTTGGACATCATTAAGTAATCTACTGAAAGAGCACGGAATTTGCCTACCTTTTGATGCAGGGCATCACTGCTGGGCACATCCTCAAACAGCACTGATTTCTTACTCAAAATCACTTTTTAAATTCAATTCCAAGAAGCTAGGAAAGAGGTTTGATTTGCCATTAGTGGATCACATGGCAAAGCTCTGATGGAAGGCCTGTACGCCCCCTGAACAACAGGTATTATTTTGAAGACCAATTCTTACTGAAGGATCACCATTTTACTGGTTACGTGAACCTCTGTCCCTTTATTGAGACTAACAGAAAAAGCCCTGAAGAGAAGGTCAAAAGGCTGGGAAGAATGTCCTGGCCGGGACAACTATTGAAATATTCCATGCTCTACTATCCACATTTATAAAACAAGGATCTTGGACTCCCAAGGATGCATGGAAGCAGCGGATTACAAAATGAAACACTCCCAGTTCTTTTCACCAGGTCTTACTTGACAAGAAACCCCATCACCACCTGGCAGATGTCCTCTGGACATGTCCTAGTTTATCAATCTCCTTACATACAACCTAACTCTATATCCCCGACAGAGAGTGCCCTGTATCTCAGGAGTGTGAAATCAATGCTGACTGGTCTGGATGGACGAGTAGGAAGTATGGAGGGGCTCTGCCCCACTTCCACCTCACAGCTTGGCCTCTCTCCACACAGCCATAGTAGCCATGCAGTTTTGGGTGGGTTTTGGCTGTACCGCCCCACCAATGACTCAGGATGTTTAGAGTCCCCTGACATCCAAAGGTCTTTGCACACTTTCCATTACACAATCCTCTTATTATTGCAGATCTTCTTTTTCCTCCCTAGATGTTGCTTTCTATATCTAGCCAGTCTTGGATCCACCTGACTATTCCAGGTGTCCCCATCATCATCTTCTGACCTTTCACCCTCCAGATCTCCATTCACCAGGCCCCAGGGAATTTAATCCACCAAGGTCCTGGGGCCAAGCTCTCCCAACACGGGTGAGTGAAAGCAAGCTGACAGAAGCCGTCCTAGGCTCCTGCTCCACATGCAGTCTAGTAGCCCAACCCAGGCATCCTCTGCTGCGTATACATCCCCCAATACCCCACCATTCCACTTTCCACCTCTGGTTTTGGGGATGACAGTGATCATACCAATGTGCTTTTGAGAAGGGCATCCCAATGGCCTCTGCTATGGCTCCTCTCATGTAGCAGGAGAACAGGGCATCCTCCTCAGAGAGCAGAGTTCCTCAGCATCCCATTGCTCCCAGGTGCCACTATTCTCCTTCAAGTTGCAGTGGACCACTGTTTAACAGCTCCATGCGGCCTTGGATTTCCTCTTTGCCACTTTTTGCTCTTTTGTCCCTTTGAAGAACATGCTCCATCCCTGCTGGAAATACTATTTTTCCCCAAGACAGACTATTTTGCTGAGAATAGAGAAGCATTCTTCCTTTCAAGAGAAGACCTACCAAATTGTATTTTGTGCCAATTACGAGGACCTGGCAATCTCTGCCCTCCTCTTGGGTCATCCTCTTTGCTGCTCATGGAGTTCTGGCCCTCAGACTGCTAAGGGTCTCAGTGATCTGAGGAGCCCAAGTACCGCTCATGTGTAAATGCAACTTTTTCCTCTCCTTTCAATACAGATCACCTGACGGGTGTTGTCCTCTCTCATGCCTCATCACTGTCTTATCAGTTAGATCATAGTGAAAGGGGCCCCCTTCTGACATTCTACAGTCATGCCCACACTAGTCTACAGTCCAAGCTCATATACCAGAAAGTATTTTCTATCACTGGCACCTTATTTCTCCCCTTCAAGTTCAGTGCTTTCTCTCAGGAATTAAAAAAAAAATACTAGGGCTGAAATATAGCACCCTAACTCTGAATCCGTGCTCTAGCACTTTGTACATATAGCACCCTGAACAAATCATTTACTCTATTTGATCAGTAAAATGAGGAGGCTGAACTGGAGACCCTCTAAATTCCTCTTCTGGCTCTAAATTTCTGAACCTATGACCTGGTAAAGGATTGTAAGTAAAGTTGGATGAAAAGGAAAAGAAAGGGTAAGGCTTAGAAAAGAAGCAGACATTAGAAGAAGGCACTGTGCACTTTCAGAGAACAGAAGTAACCAGAGTTACTATTGCACTGAATGAGACAGCCTTTTGAATGTATTGAGAGATAATGGTGATGTCCTGCATATAATTACTCAGGCAGCTAGATGGCACTATGAGCCAAGAAGATGAGTTCAAATCCAACCTCGGGCACTTACTGACTGTGTGACCTTGGACAAGTCAGTTAACCTCAGCCTGCCTCCAAGGGGGTGGTAGTAATTACATTCCCCTCCCAAGATTATGAAGATAAAATGAGGTCTTTGTAGAGCTTGGCAAATCTTCACATGCTATTTATAAGTGCTAGCTGTCGTTACTATTATTAGAAGGGTCAGGGATAAATGATAATGACCATAAATCATCCTGGTTGATTACATTACATTATATCCCGTAATGGTCTCCCATTACAGGAAGCCTGCTGAGTCATGCATGTACCTGAAGGAAAGAACAGGTGTCAGCATGTGCCAGGCAAGTCAAAGCCCTGTGATCATCTACAGCACTACCTTCCCCCAGGGTCCCTTGGAGACAGCTGGGGACCCTGAATATAAGAGCCTTGAGACTGGCAGTCCCCCCAAGGCTGGTGGCATGAATTCCAACCTAAGCTCCACAGTCATTTTTGAGGGAATCACTGTGGAGAAAGGACCAGCTTTCCTGGCTACAATCAATACCAACTGCTGAGCAGCTGCTCCTCCCAGACAGGGAGGCCCGAGAGCATGGGAAGGGCTACACTCCCCAGATCACTGGTGGAAATCCTGGGGCAAGGGAGCAGCATCTGTCTCCTCAGCAGCCACAGTTGCTTTTACCTAAAAAATAAAGTTCTTGACACCAAAGACGTTGGCTCTGTCAAACAGGTCAATATCAGAAACAGATAGGGAATAATAACAGAAGTGATTCCTGACCTACCATCTGACTTGCAGTTGAAACCTACAGCAGGTGCATCTCCCACTAGAGAACAAAGACTCTCCCTTTTATTTGTATCCCCAGCACTTAGGACAGAGAAAGGACTTTATAAATACTTTCTTCATTCACAGGGTTAGAGTTGGGGAGGAGATCTGGTCCAATCACCTCATTTTACAGATAAGGAAACTGAGGCTCACAGAAGAGCCACCAATGACATCTGGCAGTTACTCAACTTCTGCTGGGTCTCAGTTTCCTCATCTGTGAATAGGTATGGTAGTAGCATTCTATCTCGGAGAACTGCTAGGAGGGGGCCTCCTAAAGCAGAAAGCAGCTTTACAAAAAGTGAGCCCTTCTGATCACTGCCCAAAGCCACCAAGGTGGCAGTGAGGATGACAGACCAGGCCCTCTAACCCCAGATGCAGCCTCCTCACCTTCTCCCCAAGTCTCACTTCCCAGAACTGCCTTTTTCATTTGTGGCCCTAACATTTTGTGTAATGTACCCTGCATACTAGTTGTCCCTTAAGTAAGTCCCTTGGGGGACCGTGACACAGCTAAAAAGACTCAGTCTCCCCAGAACTCATTCATGCTGCTCTTGATGAGATCTGCTGAAAAATGTGAGGAATGAAGGTCAGCATGACACAGTGGGCCGCAGAAGACCTTATCTAAAGGATAATGCCATGCCATGCAAGGAACATGCCAAGAAATCAGTTTGGAGACATCTAAATAAACAATTCTCTGCATGAGGTCTGAGGTCAGGAATGCCTGCTAGAAAGGGATTCCGACTGAGAAGAAAATAAATATATGGTAGGTATTCAAAAAGAAAGAGTCAGTGGGACTTGGTATGACAAATGAAATGCTGATGAAAGGAGGAAGATCAACTGAGCCTTAAATCCAACCTATGCGATTGGGGGGAACAGCCAATTCTGGAATGCAGGGCCTCACTTCCAGAAAGCCCTAACCTCTTCACTGTCTTCACTTTCTTCATCCTCTTTGAACCCAAGAGGGAAAGGAAGCAACAGGGAGACCAGGGAAGAAAGATATACAGGAACTTGCCCTGAGAACTTAAAGTGAATCCATGATAAGTGGTTACTGACAGACGAAGTCTATATGTGGATCTCACGACTTAATCTCCTCACTTAACTGTCTCCACTTGTGGTCTACTATCACAGAAGACAGGAATTATGGCTTCTCTGGCGGGGTTAAAGGACCCCATCCCACAGCATGATACCAGGTGCTTTGTAAGAACTCCAAAGTAAAGGAGTTAGCTTGATCTCTTGGGAAAGGGAAACGCTATGGTCTGTCACAATTAATGGGCCTCACAAAGGTACCCACAAGGTAGGCTGGAAAGTGTTTCTGAAGTAGACCAGGCAAATGGCCAAGGGGGTATCACCATCTATAGGACTGATGCTGCTCTCTCGGTACCAAGAGGCTACTTCTCTCACCCTCTTTGAACAAGTGCAGAAAATCCCAACCTTTTCCCGGTCTTCAGAAAAATGTCCAGTTTCCCTCAGAACAGGCAATTCTCAAGACTAGTTGTACTACGAGGCAGCACCAGTAAAGAAGCTTGTCTCTCTGTGTGGTATGAGGTTCAGGTGGATTCCTAACTGCACACTTCTCTCTCACTGGTGCACAACAATGCAATCACTCTCAAAAGGTAACTTGTAAAACTCATTTTTCCAAAGAGAAACAACTACATTAAAATTCCCCCAGAAAAACATCTGGTCCTGAGACATGATGAACATTTGTAAAAGCACACAGCGAAAAGCAAAGTTTAGAACATGAGACAAGGAACATTCTGGACAGGGATGGTCAGACAGAAAATGAAAATGGTCACTAATCTCCAGCACATGGAAACTAAGGGATCCTTTGAAAGTCCTTCCTCATCGGCCAACAAAGAACATGATACATGCACATTACTCAGATGTGACAGTAGCAGGCAGTGACAACTTGAGGGAGGGTACGGAGGCTTCCAGAAAGCTGACTCCAATGATTAGGGATTCATGACAATGGGCAGCTAGGTGGCATAGTGGGTGTGATGCTGGACTCTGAATCGTCAGTCAACAGCTGGGTAACGCCAGTCAAGTCACTCAGCCTCAGTTTCCACATCGTAAAATGCAGCTCCTCCACTACAAGACTATTTTGAGGACCAAATGAGGTAACAAGTGTAGTGCGCGGAGCATCTGAAAGCACTACATGAACAACAGCTACTGTCGGCCCGATTACTACAGATTCACTTAACTATCCACAACAGATCAGCTGAGCCTTCACAAATACATCGAAGCTCTGGTGGAATCTATTTGCATTTGCAATCTACATCACTTCTCTCAAGCGACCATGGGGAGGCGCTCCTCTGTTAGTCCTAAAATATGGACTTCCAGTTCTGAAATGGGGCCAAGCCATCACCCTGGGACCCTGTACAGTGCTGTCTGCCCTGGGCCACCAAGCTCAACAACACTCCTCATCTACACAGCCAGTGTTACTGGGGCAGATCCAAGAAAATGGTGCCTTCACAACGAGGAAGAACCCGCCAGTGAGCTGAAGGATTCCTACAGGACTACCCTGCTTCAGGGTTTTGGAAAGGAGAGCTCTGAACTTCTGGATGCCACATCAGTACACAACCCAGGGATGGACTATGCATCAGCCTCCCTGACACTGCCTGCCATAGGCACGTCACATCCCCCAAGTCAACCCCAGATTACCTCTTCATCCTCTTCTTCATCCTCAACATCCAGAATACCAGAGTCTTGCTCTGACTTGGGGCTAGTGCTTTCTACCTCTGTATCCAAGCCGGTCAATGCATCTTTTTTGGATCTTTTCCTGCTGCCCATCTTGGGCTGTTGTGAGATGATGTTATCCAAGTTCCTTTGCTGCTGAGCCTACGACAGAAGCAGAAGCAAACAAGCTAAGAAGGGAACATTTACAATTTTTTTCTAAATAAATGAGAACTTTCTAGAAAATACATCAAAGAAATAGGTCAACACCAAGGTCCTCAAGAATCCACTGGGACAGTGCATACACTTTTAAAGTCCTAATGTGACCTGGCAAATCTGATGCTGAGATTTGATTAATAAGGAGGTAAGCTCACTCCCAGAGTACCTGGGAGACCTCAGCAGGTCCCTCTGCCATTCGGAGCCGGTTTCATCATCTATAACAATTACACAGGTGGGCTGACTTTATAGCGCATCAGTTCAGATAAGTCATGCTTCTCTGTATTCCTCATTGTCATTGATTCTTACATAACACAGAGAAATCCCATTACATAAGCAGAGCCAAAAACAATTTACACAATAACCTCAACACTGTAAATGAAAACACACACACACACACACCCTAAAACAACTGAAAATATTACAAAATTACAAGGAACAAGCTTCTTCCAAAAAAGGTATGAGAAGATACCTTTCCTAACTCCTTTGTGGAGGTGCAGACAACATTGTCTACATGGTCATCTCTACAGATTGGTCAGTTTTGCTGATTTCCTTCTCTTCGTCCTCCTTTTCTCTAAAAAAAGTCTTTGTGCTATGACAGATGGCTCTCTGGAAGGAGGAGAGCATGCACACAGGGAGAAACACAGGCGATATAAAGGGATATCAATGACAATTTATTTTTAAGAATCAGGGGGTTGGGTTAAGTGTTCTCTGGGACCACTTCAACTCTAATTACGCGCTAAACAGCTTGAGCTTATGTTGCACTACAAGGTTCCCAAAGCATTCTATATATGTTCACTCATCTGACTCTCACAACCACTTTAGCAATGAGTATTAGGAGTCAGCTATTACTATTGTCCCCATTTTACAGATAAGGAAACTGAGGCACAGAAACATAAGTAATTCACGGAGGGTCACACAGCCACCAACAGAGCGATTCCTAGCACTTCTCAACCTAACCCTTCCAAACATGATACTCATAGTCTCATAGAAGCAAAGCTAGAAGAGCCCTCAAAAGCCCTGAAGTCCAATCCTCTGGTTTCAGCAGATGTCCTCTGGCTCCAGAGCTCATGATTTCACACAATATCACTCTCCCCTCTTTATGAGGTTAAAGTGAGCTTTCATCACAGCAGCCCATGCCTTGGGGTACAGGAGTGAGTTCCTGACAACTTTTGTCAGGATAATAAGTGCCACATCTAGACTCCAGAGTTTCAGAGTTTTACTGAGATTTTGTTTTCCTTCCACTCTATGATATTTCATCCATTTCACTTAAAATATTCCGGTGAAATTCCACTGAGGAGATGAAGAAGTCTGATACAGAGGAATGAACTAGCTGACCCCAGTGGATTTTCTATGACCTTAATCTCTGGGAACAGAAAAGGTTTCCCCTTTTGCACTTGTAAAGGGGAAGGAAGTGTCAGAGCTTAACTCAACACTACTCACTGAAAATGGACTGAGATTGAGGCAGGCACAAAAAAGACCAAATATAAGATCGCAAAGAATCAACAATAAGGTTGTAAATTCCTGATCTGCGTATGACACTTCTCCACTGGAGACAGGGAGAGGGGAAACCAGCTCAGCAGAATGGTTCCTGCGGTCGATGGCAGGAGGCCTTCAAATCTTCTGAATGAGTTCAACATCAATGTCAAGAATAAAGCAGTGAATGCCAATGGGTGTTAGCCCAATAATGTACTGGATGAGCAAGAAAAGTAAAAAAAAATAAAAATAAAAAAAATGAACTCTGAGAGCCAATTTCTGCCAGGAACATGAAAAAGAAAGACCATGAATTCCAGAGGTTTGCACACAAAAAAGAAACTTTTCTGACTGTCCATTGGCATCATGGACTTACCTCAAGGATACAATGGCCTCTGTTACTTAAACAAAGGTACAGAAGGAGACAAGAAACCTTTAAATTGGCCTTGCAATTAAGCCCACACTCACAGTCATTCTCAAGCTCACTTAAACCCCCAGAGTAACAGAATGTCAATTCTTTCTCTCCAAAGAAAAGGCATCTACTTTCTCTCTGATTCTGTAAATTGGGCCAAGCCAGAAAGCTGGATAAGTAGATAGTCAGGTAAGGTACTATAGGTCAAAGAACTGGGCCCCTCAACTAAAAATCAAAGTGCCAGAAGTTCTCTCCTGGCTTTGTTAGGGTCAATGGGCAAGTCGTTTTGCCTTGAAGCACCATGGAGCCTATTTCATTCTATGAAAGGGAGCAGTCAATGCTGGCCTGGCAAGGAGACAGGCCACTGGATGAGTGAGCACCACAGCGAAAGCACAGAATGATGAATTGGCCCCATTGTCACTGTTGTGGATACGAATGCAAATTACTGCCTAATAGCAACCAAAAAGCTTCCAGGGGGCGGATGGAAAAAACAGAAAATTAAAAAGCAATCAACACAAGAGAATAAATGGAGCCCCAAACAATGCCATTTTAAATAAGAACCCACAAAAATCCAGCTCCACCATAGCCAGTGCTCACTAAAAGAGGACCTAGTCAGAGGAGGAGAGGGCAAAGCTGAGAACGAGGGAGGGCAGCTTTCCTTCTTTCGTATTCTTTTTATGTAGTACAGTTGGTACTGGGGATCAAATATTGAAATAGTTTCTTGAATATTTCTCCCTGCTAGAATATTCTCCTTCGTAACTCTCAATGACACTATCCTGTCCTCCCAGACTAGCTCTTTGATCATTAACACCTGCACTCCCAGGGCTCCTTCTCTTCTCATCACTGTAGTTGTTAACAGTTGTAGGTCTTCAGAAGTTTCCATTCCTAGACTCTCTCTTACATTCTTGTCTGTTCCTGGGCTTCAACTGTCACCTGTAAGGGAATAACTCCTCACTTCAAATCTCTGCTCATAGTCTCCCCACAGTCTAGATCTGCATCTCAAATTCAGTCACTTCCTTTCTCAACTTCATCCTGCACATGACTCTGTCAGACAAGTATATCTAATGCATCTTATTTCAGCACATCCATTATCTGGACAGCAGTGGTTCACTGACAGCTTTATCAATCATGGTTAAGGTCCACCCTGGACCTTGCCATTCAAGGCCCTCCAAAATCTGCCCCCATCTTATTGCTGGTATCCAACCAGCACTGGAATGCAACTTGAATTATCCACTCCAGGGAGACAGATCCCTGAGCATAAAGTCCATTTCCACCACTATACCTTGGTTCAAGCCTCCTAACCCGTCCCCTCTCCTAGGAATGCTTTACTTTCTTAGACCTCCAAACCATATCCCTCCAATTGAGAGCTGAACTTGGAATCATTGACCTTGAGTTCAAATCCTGCCTCTGCCACTTACTACATGTACGTGACTCTGGGCAAGTTAGAGTCTCTGTCTAGGCCTGTTTCCTCATCAGATTGGAGGCCTCTCCTAGGGACCCTGGACCTGTGATCTTATGATCTTTGCCCTTGTCTAGCACACCCCTAGAGTGACCCCTCCCTCTTCCTGTGGAACCTGTAGTACAATTTTTGACATATACGTATTGCTCTGTATTACTAGTTATCTGTTCATGTCTGAGTGTCTTGCCTACCCAGATTGAGGGAGGATTATGTATTACATAGCTATCATCCTCCAAAGGAAATGTGGTAAATACTAAAATATTTGCTGAAGGAAATGACACATACTATAAGGTAAACTTTTCAGGGCTGGGTTCTGTCTGTTAATAAGGGTAATCAAAACCTCCCCAATGACCAATGGAGAACTGATGAGAGGACATCATTTATTTATCTGTTTTTGGTCAGGCCTTTGATTTCATCAATAGAGGGACCTCCCAGAGAGCAAACCCCTGTGAAGACACCTGAACTATTCAATGAACCAACCAGACTTTATTAAGAACCTTGTGCCAAGTATTGTGCTAAGTGCTAGGAAATCAAATACAGAAGATACATAGTCCCTGACCTCAAGGATCTGGCATTGCACGTGCGCGCACGCACACGCACGCACACGCACACACACACACACACTACATAAAGCACAAAGCAATCACTACAGATGGAAGGACTAGCAAGAAGGGAATTTAGGAAAAGTCTCCTGAAGGAAAAGGTGAATCTTTAAAAGAGCTAGAGGTTCCAAGGAAAGCACTCCAGGCATGGGGCTGTCCAGAAGAATGGGATGAAGAGCCTCAAGGAAGCCAGTTTGCCTCACCCACAGCGTAGGGACAATGGACTACAGCCAGGCTGTGAAGTATACCAATTGTCCTAAAATGGGCTGGTGAGGGAGAAATACTGAAGGCAGGACCTGAACCTCTAATCTTAAGCACTGAAAAGGTGCTTCCCCCAAGGCTGCTCAAGTTGGTATGGGCCAAGGCTGGCTCCCCATCACCTGGCTAATGACACAGAAAAACCAGCAGGGAAGATTTACCTTGGGAGCCTGGAAATGAAAAGAAAGTGATCTTGTGAAACACCTACAAGTCTTAAGGCTACCAGGTACCACAGGCCAGGTCAAAAACAGGAGATGTAATGCCTAAGGGCTCTCAGGGCCTTTAGCCTGGCCTAATACTGACCTCTAGTGGTTGCCAAGAGCGGAAGGCTCCCAAATTTGAGGCTCTGCTCACACAAGGCAGCCTTGAGAATCAGGAAATCTTAAGCAGGAAGAACAAAGGGTGTGATTGGATCTTATCAACAAGCATTTATTAAGCACCTGCTGTGTGCAAGTTACCGTGGAATGCTGGCGGGAGAGTTTACAAAGAGAAATCAAACAGCTGCTACTCTCCAGGAACAGATTCAAAGTCAGGATCTGATCTTTCTGCCAACAGAAAGCAAAGTTCAAACTCCTAAGAGGAGGCTCAGCATATCTGAAAAAGTCTGGTAGCACCCTGCCCACCATGAGAGCAACTGAGGCACAGAAAAGTTGTGGCCCATGGTTAAAAATACCCTGTTAATATTTCCCCAATTCTCTACCTGCACCATGTCTACACTCATTTGCATTAGGCAGCTCACATAACCATCTAGATGATATGGTTTACCCTGTTTTCTGAGGCGGGCCAGTCCGTGGCAGGGTCAGGACAGAAAGATTCCAGACCCAGTTTTCATCTTCCTGATTCATCTGCACTCTTATCCTGGGAGTCCCACAAATCACTGTAGAACTCCAAGAATGAGGGGGCTTCAAACAGGGAATTCGGCGTTCCTCCCTTCACCTCCCCCAGCAATCAGCTACAGTATCAGAAAATGGGAGAGGGCCTCAAAGAAAACGGAAGCCAAAGAAACAGCACTGAAGTAACATAAACTGTTTTCACACAAATGTGCCCAGACAAAGGGGAGGTTAGATGGGAGATTGGGGAGGGGGGTGGGGGAGTTGATAAATACCAAGTGAGATGATCTCAAAACAGAGATTCTTGGTCCAAACTTCCTCTGGTCTCAAAAATACTATTACAACAACTATATTACGGGGACCTGTCTCCTGAGTGGAGTGGCATCTAGCTTCATCCTATGAATTTCCACCTGCAAACTTTTCTGAAACATCTACTGAATAACAGCAGGCATTATGTAAGGGCTAGAGGTACAAAGACCAAAATGAAGCCATGCCCTCAAGGAGCTTGGATTGTCTCCAGAGAGAGAATATAAGGGTAACTATGGACACACAGACGGACAGACAGACAGACACACACACACACACACACACACACGCGCGCGCGCACCTTTACACACTTATACATTTAAATATACACCTACACATAAACACAGAGCCAGTAATGGGAAGGGAAGGGAAGTTCTACTAGCTGCTGATGGGTAGCAGTGAGGAAAGGCTTTCTGTAGCAGGAGTGGAGGTTTTCAATTTTCTTTGCTTATTATAACAAGCCTTCCCTAAAGCCCATCTTCTGTGCCTCCTGGAAGTGGCTGCAAATTCTCCAAGGCAAAGGGAAAGATAAAGCCCAGGTCACCAAGCAGTTGTGTAGGGACAAAGCCCAGGACCAGCCAGGTCCTTGGAAACTGAGAAGATTCTCTGTCCATGACTGGCCAGTCCATGAGGATGTGACACCCAGGAGAAGTCACTCACACTTTCACCACCACGGGTCTCCTAAGGCTCCAACATTGAAAGGACATCTCTCCCCCATGAGGCTGCCCTGACTTCTCACTCTTCCCTTTCCTCACAGGAATGAATCACTCTGGGCTTCTCTGCACTGATTTATCAGTCTATCAGTCAATAAATATTTATTAAAGCACTTGCCCTGGAGTAGGCCCCGGGCTCACCACCTGGAAGGGAGGCAGCAGGAGGCATCAACGTCCCCAAAGGCCTGGGCTCAAAACATACACGGTCCTTGGAGCCTCCTGACAAATCCACAAAACAGGGCATAAGCTGGACTATATCTGGCTTGTATATGAAGAAATTAAAAAGGACCCAAGGTCCCACAGACATTAAATGGCAAAACTGGGACCTTAATATGAGTCTTCTGACAAGCCCAAAATCTTTCCAATAGAGGATGCTTCGCAGACAATTTCATAGGCTGGAAGAACTATATACAGTCTTTTACAGAAAGGGCGATATCATAACTAAACTAGGAGAGCATGGAAAAAATATCAGAAAAAATATGGAAAGGATTATGGGATGTAAAGTGAATAATTTTGATTACATGAAATTAAAAAACTTTCGCACAAACAAAACTAATGCAGTCAAAATTAGAAGGAAAACAGGAAACTAGGGGGAAATTTTGCAACGTTTCTTTGCTAAAGACCTTATTCCTCAAATAAAGGGACTGAGCCAAATTTATGAAATTTATAAAAAATTAATAAAAATTAGAAAAAATAAGGGTTATTCCCCAGTTAATAAATGGTCAAAGGAAGAAGTCAGAAAAAGAAATCAAAGCTATCAATGGTCACATAAAAAAAGCTCTCAATAAGTATTGATTAGAGAAATGAAAATTAAAACAATTCTGGGATACCACTTCAAACCTATCAAATTGGCTAACATGACAGAAAATAAAAATAAATGCTGGAGAGATACAGAAAAACTGGGACACTAATGCACTGCTGGTAGAGTTGTGAACTGGTCCAACCATTCTAGAGAAGAATTAGGAACTACATCCAAAGAGCTATTAAACTGTATACCCTCTGACCCAGCAATAGCACCACTCTATGTAGGCGGAGGCATTGGGGCTGTGATCTGAAAGAAGCATAAAAGGTTGCCTCAAAGCCTTCTGCAGTTTATGCATTTCCAAGTGCTAGCTTGTTTGTTTGAGTTCTGTACATATGTGTCAGAGACAAGATGGAAAGCCAAGTCTCCTGGAGTCTAAGGTCAGTTCTCTACCCCCATGCACAGTGCCTCTCTACTTAGATGAGTACTCAAAATCAGGCCAAATGCCTAAAAGACAGAGGACTGAAGAAAAGAAAAAACAATAAAGTAAAAACTAGAATACAGCACACTTAACAAGCCAAAGGTCTAGATTCGAATCCTGGCTCCCAGACACTAAGGGAGTGTTATCTTTTCCTTATGCTTTCTACAAAATGTAAATCTGTGTTTACCCAATGTCCTCCTCCTTCAAGAAAACCAAATGTACCTTACCCAGAACTTGTAGATTTTCCAACACTTCTGCTCAAAAGGAAGACAGTAAACACTGTGATACCTAAATAGATATATGAAACCTTGACATGATTCCTACAGGAAGCCACAGAATTACATCATTCTGGCTCTCTGAAGCTAGGGCAGATCCTCATCTCTCCAGAATGGCTTCAATGTACTTTTATCCATAGGCCAAAAGTCTTCATTCAATTTCTACCAACACTCTGAAACTATACTTGTAAAGAGCAAAAACTGGCCCAAAAAAGCAAATACATGCTCACCAAATAATGCTTGTAACTCCTCGGAAGGTCAAGTACCGCCAATTCCACTAACAAGATCCAGAGGACAGCTCCCCTTCTAATGCTGCTAAGCATGCTATCAGATCTTCTTCAGGCCTGGCCTGCTCAGATGGAAAAGAAGCTAATTAGCTCCCAGCTTTACTTGAGTATTTCCTGTCAGTATGTGTTGTATAAAAATCTTCAGACAACCTGATCTCCTTACAGGAATGTTATAGAAATAATGAAGAGAATGGGATCAGCATGTGTGATGTGGTGGAAAGAGGGAGGGTGGTAGCTCCTCTTCTGGGCAGTCACTTACCATCAAGTCATTTCCAGATCTCTGAACATGACTGGCTTGCTTAGAACAATGCCAGTGGCCTGTATGACCTCTGACGTCCTCTCACCCAAAATGCAGGGCATGATCTTCTGACTACAAATGTTTTAAGGATGTCATTTTTTTACCCACTGGAGCCCCAAGTCCCTAATTAGCTGAAAGAATTCATGTCTAAGCTCTAGGCTACCATCTTTGATCCTCATCAAGCAAGGGCTCAGCACACTGTTCCAAGGTGGTCAGGGAAGGATGTTCTCAAAATACAAATTAAAAATAATGGTGATAATCATGATATTTATAAAGTACTTCAAGGTTTGCAAAGTCGGTCTTAGTCAACTGGGGATAGCATATGCTATACATAGACTCAAGGCATTTACATCATTATAACACTATGTACCCCCAAACAACATTATGCCATTAACAGATGACTGTTTAAATCTTGGAGAGCAATAGTGAACTCAAACACACTCTCCCAGGAAGAAATACCAAGTGATTTTCACTTCTGCAAAAATAAGCGATGCTTGGGTTTTCATTTCTACTTCTTGCCAGGTCCATCTCTCTCAAGAGAGAAGAGAGAAATGGTTATGAGCCCGAGTAGCAGAACAGAAATTCAGCCTCAGGAATGCCTTTCTCATGCTTGCTTCTTGGTCCTTTTCTACACACAGGCCCAGGTGACAGGAAGTGCATATATATATACACATACACACACACACACACACACACACACACACACACACACACACACTCCAAGCCAGGGATGGTGATGGTGAAGAAAGAACATCGTGCTGTGAGAAAGAAAGAGAGAGAGAAAGAAACAGAGGGAAAGGGGAGAGAGAGAGACAGAGACAGAAACAGATAGACAGAGAGAGAGCAAGCACTTTAGAAATGATATCAGAGAAAAGGGAGACTGCCAACTGCCCTACAGAAAGGGAAGCCAATCTCTAAGAGGATATAATATATACCTTTATTAGAGTTTTCTGGGGAAACTAGTACATATTTCTATTATCTGGCAAGCTATTCTGACTGTGGCACATGATCCAAATTGGGACCAAAGAATACCAATGGGGACAGAAAAAAAGAAACACCAGCTAAAGCATAGGACTAAGCAGACCAAGGTTTGGGAGCCTATAACATATAAGTCAATTAATTTCAAATAGGGAACCAGTCCCAAGAGGCATGTATGGCTGCTTAACTATAGGCCCAAGTCCCACAAATGCATCACACTGGCAAGCCAGGAGAGAAAGCATGGATACTACAGGGTACTTCACCCATACAAAGCCAAGTATTTCCTTCAGTAACAGAAGGGTGATGAGTTTCCTGGTCATGAGGTTTCCTAGGAACATGATCATGGTGCAGCCCAGGTAGGAAGGGTCAAGGAGCTTGCATTCAATGACTGGTGAAAGTCTTGAAAATATTATTGTGACTAGGGTTCTTAACCTGAGGTGCATGGCCCCTTAAAGAAATACACAGACCAGTTTCAGAGGAATCATGAACTTGGATGAGAGGAGAGTTACATCTTTGTTTTCACTAACCCCAACAGAAATTTAGCTTTTTCCTCAATTATGAATGTAAGAACAAATATGAATCTGAGAAGGCCACAGACTTCATCGGATTACTGAAGAGGTCCATGACACAAAGAAAGGTCAAGAGTTTCTGTATTAAAGGGATATTTTAAATGTCTCAAAAAGGAAGCAGTATCATCAAGAGTCAGCAAAAAAAGGTCATGTCAATCTGACCATATTTCCTTCATGGAAAAATCAGGAGAATGCTACAGAATTTTCTCAGATTTTTTTTTAAAGCACTTAAAAATCACTTGTGCAATTCCTGTGGAACCGATGCAGACGTGGGCTCAATTATAATCTAGTTAGATTATAACTGTTTGAATGGTTAAAATGAAAAAAAAAATGTCATTACTGGCTTGATGGTTAACTTGGAAACAAGCTTCTGGTGGGGGAGGGGGGTGGAAAGGTGCTGCAGGCACCTGTGCTCGGCATGTTCTGTCTGACATTTCTTATTAATGACTTGAATGAAGACAGAGAGAGGGCAGGCTTATCAGACTTATGGAGAAGACAAAACTGGGAAGCAAAGATAACACTGGATAACAGTATCAAAAGTCTGAAAATATCTTACCTAGGTATTTTGACTAGGTGAAATATCTTAACTTGATATACCTTGGCTAGCGCTAGACCAAGTTGAATTTTTAAAAAATGAGAATTATATGAAGTCTTACATATGAGAGAGATTTCTTTCAGGCAGGTTAGCAGTTAGGCAAGAGGGGGCATCACAAAACTGGTCTGAATGAAAGGCGCCCCTATGAAATTAAGTTTAAATGGAGAGTCCTGAGACAAGATATTCACCCACCACATACCAGATTGCTAGCACTTCTAACGCTCTACAGTTCTGCAAAGTACATAGTATGTTCATTCACTTAATCTTCACAATAATCCTGTGAGTTATATGTTATTATTATCCCCATTTTACAGATGAGGAAACTGAGGCACACAGAGGTTAAATGAACTGCCCAGGATCACACGGCTACTAAGTGTCAGAATTTTAACTCGGATTTCCTCGACTCCAAGTCCTAGGCTCTATCTGCTGAACCACTTAGCTGCTTTAGATCTCCTTATCAAAACTCATTAATCAAAATTACCTGACACAATAAATATTCATTAAGCAGATAGTATCAGAAGGTTCCATTTTTTATACTAGAAGAGATATGGAGTTTAGAAAAAATTTAATCCTTATCCTATTAGAAATTATAGTGTAGTAGGAGACATGTTAGAGAGAGGCACAAAGGACTACATTTATAGACAGGGAGCCAACATGACAGGGGAGAGGGGGAGCCCTGCGCTCTTCATGGAGGAAATAATAGTTCAATCTCTCTTTAAAGGACAGGTTGAGGAACAAGGGAGTTTCCAGGCACTGAGAATGGTATGAACAAAGGAGAGCCAGGGGGAAGTGTGGGGGAGGCAGGGGGAGGAGGGTGGGAGTGATGCAGCTCAGACAGAGCATGAGCACTCCGGATGAGCCTGGAAAGCTGGGCTCGCACAGGTCCAGGTTAGAAGGGAAGGCGAACATGAAGTCAAAGGAATCTGGCATTTGCTTGGCAGGCAACCACTGAAGGTTCAGAACGGAACCCTGAGGGCAGCAGGGTGCTTAGAGAGAGATTCCAGTGGGGGAGAGAAAAAGCCCCAGGTTAGTCTTCAGCTGAAAACTTGAATTTACGAAGGAGGAGCTGTGGGAGATGACCTCTCGGCTCCCTTCTACCATGGAGTCAATTATTAGTCATTCAAAACCCCCACAAGGCTTAATATTCTTGGCCAACCGCTGGAAGGGCGATGCCTCGGTTCCTTTCACTCCTAACCAACAGCAGAATTGATAATGACATAGGCTTTTTTTTTTTTTTTAAAAAAAGGCAACCAATTAGTTCTTTTGTAGCCAGTAGATAAGGCTCCGTACAGGCTGATTTATTATTAAACAGAGCTGAAAGATGGTTGTGGTTAACTTCGGTGGTTCTGATTAGTTACTGTGCATTCTCTGCCATGATTGTTTTATGGGCCCTTTTAATGGACTGGGACACACAACTTTAAAATATTGTTTTACAATATCCCTCTGAATGGAATACATATTCCTTAAAACAATATTACAAAAAGCAGACTCACTAAAGGGAAGGAAGAAAAAAGTTAATAAAAAATGACAGCTATACTGGCCGAGGGCCAGAGACCCATTTGAAAGTTATAAAAAGCCTCTTTGGATCAGATAGGCGTGTGTGCTATTACTGCAAGGTGTAAACGCCACACACTCACACGCAGGCTTCTGTTTCCAGTTTTAACTTCAAGCCGGCACTTGTCATAGGAGCGACAGATCCTTCCAGTTCCCGTCACCTCCGTGCGAACTTACCTTTCACACTGGGCAATGTGTCCAAGAGCAACCTGGCCCATTCCACAAGAGGTCCAGCTTTTTAAACTGTAGCTCTCAAGATGGAGAAAGCTTCCATTCTTTCACGAAAGTCATTCATTTTCCATCTACTCTAAAAACAACTTGAAGCCAAGATTTGAGAAATGTGGGAGCAACACAGAAGCAAAGGCCTGAGGGCCCTTGGCCTGTTCACTAATATCCTGTATGTGAGAACAACATCCTGAGAGCGCTGATATTCTCAGCAACACAGACAACAGAATCCTTCAAAGAACACTGCATTCCTAACCAGGTAGTGCTGGGGAAGTTGGCTTTGGGGGAAAAGAAGGAAAAGGTCTCCTTTGGCCATGACAACTGTCTTTTGCTCTTGTGTCAGACCTGCGACCTTGAGATGTAATGCTAGCATGCATCTAGAATACTAGGCTAAGTGAGGAAGGGCTGCCTAAGCCAGAAACGTGCTTATGGATCTACCAAATATTTCCCATCTAGCTCAAAGGCAAACAAAATCAGGCCACATCTGTATACACGGCAATGAATCTCACACATACACACACATACACACACACACAGAGCAGAAATCTGTCTCACACTCACATCAGACATGGCTTTCTAGGCGTCCAGAGGAAGGTTAATGAGTCAGATTATGACCCACTATGGCACGTGTATAAAGTGGTGAGCCAGGAACAAATGCGTAGAGGACACTCCACCAAAAATAATCAGAAATAAGATCCTCTGGGCTTCAGTGGACCAGCAGACTCCTCCCTGCCCACAATTGCCCTGCCATACAACTACTCCAACAACAGCACCCCCTGGCCATTAACGTACACATGGGAAAGCATTTCCTTATCTATAAAATGAAGGGTTTGGACTAGGTGATCTAAAAACCAATCGCAGTCAGGATGATCACACGATCATATCTGGGGAGGAAATGGCCTTTAATTTGACAAAGTATCAGAAAGGGTGGAAGAGTTCTTTGCTCCCAGTTGCCACTGTTACCTCCACTATATTTCTGCAAATAAGACTGTGTGCGGAGAGCTCTCCCCCAACCACTGACCCACCCCAGAAAGTCGCTAGTCTTAGCTACTTATAAGACAAATTAAAATTCATTTTGGGATGGCAAATAGTGAATGATTTACTTAAAGCAGATCACAACTGTCTAATTTTCTAAAAAGGTTACTTAGGTGCATGGTGGAATGTCTGGTTCAATTGGGATTTCTAAATCCTAACGTCTTACCCAAAAACCTATCGTTTTTCTTCACTTCCAAATTTGGGTCCAGGGCACCACGGCATGCTAGGTGGCCCAGAGGATAGAGTTCTGGGCCTGAAGTCAGAAAGACTTTCCTGGAGACAAAACTGATGGGAATAGAAGATCCATAAACCCTAAGTAACTCAGTAAAGTCCAGAACATTCCTGGATTGAAGTCCAAGCACCAATTGAAGCAGTCTCACTGTGGTTTTTATCTTCAAGCTAAAAATAAGAAGACATAGTGCCAGTAACTTACAAGATGCTGATGAATTAGATAAAGAATAAAGGAAGCCTGTGTTCTAGAAAACATGGTGTTACACAAATCCAGGTCACTGAGTCTCAGAAACATCCATCATGATTCTCAACAGCAACAAATGGTGTCTTCATACCAGTGTCAGTAATAGCATGAGGTTCCCTGCCTGCTCAATCAGACTCATCATAAGACTAAACCCAACTGCAAGAGCATGGTGCTTCAAAGCTAGAACATTCTCTCACCATCAAGAGGAGGGACCAACTGTGTTGACAGCTTCATGCACAGAAGCCTGCTTAATTAAAATCCACCCTGCTCCCAGCAACTGGTTGTTATTTCATAAACAAGTGTAAAAGAGCAAAGTGCTCAACATATAATAATGATACCAACTTTAATTCCCACTAACGATCTCTCAATCCATGCCAGAATGTGCCAACATTGCATGCAATCCATTTTCTCAAGCAGATTGTTGACTTTTGCTAACAAACCCAAAGCACATACAGAGAATGAGCCACAGATTCAAACCTCTGAGGCTAAACAGCAGCCCAGGATGAAAATGAACCATTCTCTCTGACCAAGCCCTGTTGCTGGGCCTGCATTAAATTAATCTGAGCCACCAACCGATAAAAAGGACAGCATCAGGGGGGTGGGTGACACACATTTTGTAGACCTTGGGGTCTGGCTTTAACCTGCTGTACCCTGACCCCAGCACACCCCCCAAAAAAGATTAAGAAATAATAAAATAAAACAACCAGGGTTGACTTGTATATGGACAGATGTGGTGTGGTTTTTTTTAAGTACTTTCTTCTCCACCGGGAAATATCAATACCCTTTTAAGCAGGCCTACATTTAAATGTGTGTTCTGACAGTCATGTCAGGCCCTGGGTAAAAACCTTTTCATGTGAACCATTAAAACGAAAAGATCCAGACAGGAGGCCTGTTTTTTTCCAGGGAGCAAGGGTGGAAGAGAATAATGTCAGTTTAAAAGATGGAATTGTCCCTTTAAAAAACTGCCAGGGAGATGAAAAGCCTCCCCTCTCAAGCCCTTTCCCTGCTGTGGTCTGACGCTCATGTTACAAATAGGGACTGGAAGGAAGAAAAATAGCGAGGCCCAAATCAGCCTCCGCCTCCAAGCAGAAGGGAGTAGAGCAGTTCTCCAAAGGTCTCCCAACAGAGCTGACCCTCCTGGGTCCTGTGCTCCCCAGGCATGGCATCCAAAGGCTCACAGCTCCAAACTCCAAACTGCTGAATCATTTCAATAGCAAGTGGTGTGTACCTACCTGCCTGCTGGTGAGAAACAACAGTCATTCTTTGCTGCTGCCATCATTTCCTTGCTCCCTGCTGCCAAGGAAGGGGCTGCCTGCAGTCAGGCGTGGAGACCCCGCTGACCGCCTCTTGCCCCAGAAAGTCTGAATGGAGGCTGGCGGTTCAGAAGGTGCAGCCCTCTGCAGAAGCCACTCTGGGCTTGGGGAAGACCATGGAAAAGCTGCTCTTCCCCTCATATACCTGTCACATTGCAAGGACCTGATTTGCTTTTTCTTTACTTTTTAAAAATTATTTTCTTTTCCAAGCCTGGATGTAGAGACCTTAGCTTATTAGAAAAAGCCAACAACTGCCTTTTAAAAATAAACTCCAAATGTGGTTCACTCCTTTAGCAAGATAAGGCCCAAGTGGTGGGTCCGCAAATCACACGCTCCTACTCCTGGGACACTGAAGGAAATTTCTGCCATCGGCCTAGCTCCTTAAACACCCCAAATGGTCTGGTGGCTCTAACCATTCTGGAGGGAAATACAGTAAAAATGGCATGCCAGAGCCCCAGAACAGAGTTACCAACAACACAGGCCTCAATGAAAACTCAGATTTGCCCGGAGAGTCAAAGTTCATCATTTCTCCCCAAAGGAAAATATCAGTAACTAACCTCTGAAAAACAATCATTTTCAGCTACTCAAAGACAATTTAAGGCAGTCACTTTCTTTCTCTGGTGGCAAGAAATTTCTGTTACCATTTTTGAATGGTTTAAAAAAAATAAAATTCTTTTCACATCAAGTCTGAGGATTTCTTTAAAAGGTAGGCTATTCCTTGCTGCATGAAAAGAAAATTGATATTAATAGCTAACATTTAAATAGCATTAAGGTTTGCAGAGGCATTATATATGTTACCTCATTTGATCCTTATCACCCCAGAGGTAAATGTCATTAACCCCATTTTAGAGATGAGGAAACTGAAGCTGAGAGAAGTTAAGTGACTTGGCCAAGGTCACATAGCGAGAAAGTGCCTGAAATGGGATTAGCAGTCAGGTCTGTCCTACTCTATATACAGTACTCTATCTACCAAGGTACCAAGCTGCTTCTAAAACATCCTGGCTATATACTGGCTTTTCCAATAAAGATATAATCAAGGGAAGAAATGACTATATAATGATGGAGAGGATTCAAAACTGGGAATCAGAAAGCCCTGGGTCCTATGTGACCCAGGTAAACCTCTTAACCTTTCTGAGCCAGTTTCCTTGCATGTAAAAGCACAATAACACCTGGGATGCTTCTCACAGGTTGTTGTAAGCTCAAGTGAGAGAACATGTTTTGACCTTAAAGTGGTATATAAATAAATACTGCTATCGTTCTCACCTCTGCAAAGGGGAGAAATGGGCATAAGTTAACATAGAAAGACTTGACCTGGTTCTAGTACAGACACTACCACTGCACAAAGTGGGGCATCACATCCATTATTTCCACTCCCTCTAAAAAAAAGCCCAGAAGGTCATGACTTGGATGTAGATGTGGAAAGGGAGTCAATACTGCAGGCAATTAGAGCAAACCCTTCAGGCTCCTGAGCTGACTTCCTTTCAGCCAGTTTCTGGAAAAGGAGGAAAGGGAAGGACTTCACAGCGGAGGAAGCCTGGAGCAGAAGCACCTTCCAGTCACACCAAAGGCCAATTCCAAAGAGCCTCCTTTAAGATCAGACAATAACTTGAAATCTATGTTCTTCCCTTCCTATGCTCCTTTCCTCCTTCTCCCAAATCATTTTAAAGACTAGAAATGATTGCATCTAATACTTTCACATCAGAATATATGTAAATATAAATATACTAATATAAATGCATATTTTGTAACATATAAATATAAGCATCGCCATTATATAATTAACATGGCTTAAAAAAAAAATTCCCCCAAAGGTTCTCAGTATTTCAGATTCAAATACTGCATTATTTATAAAAGGACACCTATTCCTCTTTTCCTAAATACCTATGTAAACACATACTATCCATGAGATTAACAAATACATTTCTTTTCCCCTTAGAAATAAGGTAATTAAAAGCCAGTAGGAAGGGGCCTTTTCCAATGTCATACAATCAATCTGCATTTTAAGGGAAATCAGATCTAGTCTAGCATTCACTCCCATTTCTTCCTTAGCTCAGCAGCAAGCTTCCATCTCCAGACATTGTGAAGAACACACGTGGCCCCCCTCGCCATCCCTGCACTAGTTTCCTAAATAAAGGCACACCAATGTCTCCTCCAACTGATCCGTACACAAGATGTCCGCAGGAAGGGGCCCGAAGGGCACCTAGATCTCTACTTATTGGCTCTCTTATGGAATCCCCAAAGATCTGGGGAACTTGCTGATTTGGGGGGTACAAGAGAAAGAGGTTTTGTAAAATCGCGTCAATGTGCAAACACTGCGCTCCTGGGAAGAAAACTTTTTAGAAATCCCTGAGGCCACAGCACGCCCACCCACAGAAGAGATCCTTCCTGCTCAGCACGGACTCTGGCCTAAGAACACCGGGCTCCTCTACAGCTCCGGGGACCCTCTGCCCAAAATCCCAACCCCACACACAGGGATGAGGAGCATGTCTGTGTGTACATGAATGAGCCTGTGCTTTCACATTCCAGTTAAAAAGAGGTGTCTTTACCGTCCAAGGACTGCCCTCTACAGGGCAATAGGGGAATGACTCTCCCAGAGCAAAAGCTCCACTTCCAAACACCCGATTACAAAGACTGATTTCCACATCTGTGAAATTTCTTTTCTGGATGGGCGAGCAGTACTTACTCTCCCTCTCTAAGCCACAGACATTTCAGGCAGAATAGTCTCATCTCTTTCATCTCCAGCTCAGAGGAAGCTTTCCAATGACCCTGTCAGGCCACGTTTCTACGTCTGGTGTTTAACTTCACCTCAGTATTAAGATAAAAGAAATAAATATGCATAACACAAACCAGATACAGTCTGCATTGGACAGGCCTATGAAATGTACTTGACAAAATCTATACAGTTAGTAAATCTATTCCACCTCCAGCCCCGAAGAAACCAGAAACTAGTTCTGATTATAATACAATTAAAAAAAGATACTCGCTTGCCAGACAGATCTAATCAGTTTATTTGCATTCTTTTAATGTAATTTTTAAAAAAAGATTCTATCTTACAAGAATCCCAAGCACTGAAGCTAATGCAGGAATTCAGTTACAGTACCAAAAGGGAATCTTATTTTGGTAAAGTTTACAGAGTCTCTTTTTCCCTTATTCCTTAATGACTGTGTCGACGCATCATCCCATTAAGATCAGCCCTTTTCCTCCGGGGGTTGGGGGGGAGAGGGAAGGGGGAAGCAGCATATTCCCATCCATATTCTTGCCTATTCCCAGTTAACACTCAAGAATCTTAGAGGGAACTGGATTTTCCAAAGCAAACTCAACTTTGGATTAGGTTTGATCTCTAAAACCCCCAATAACTAAATAAAATGGCTGTAAAGAGCCTTCCATCAACCAGCACACTCACAGCAGGGTAGGCCTTTTTCAAGCGTCACCAAATGCTTCTAGGTTCTTCGCTTCTGGAATTAAAAGGCACTAGAATGTACAAGAAGTCTTTAAGAAATCCTCTAAGTGTCGTCCTAACCTCAGTATCTGGGGATGCTGTTAACTACTTTATTAAGACATAGGCAACAACATTATACCAACCTTGACATACCAGGCTGGCACAGTCATAACAAGCCTAGGACTGCCATACCCTGGATTGGCTCATCTGTCAAACACAATTCAACAAGCATTTATAAGAGCTTACTGGGTGCCTTATGTTGGTGATACAAAGACAGACACAAAATCATCCTTATCCTCAAGAAGGTTATTCTGGGGAATGATAATAGGGGAGACATGACCATAAATAATAAGTATAATAAAGAACTTGTCTACAGTGGGACACAAAGCCCCATGGAGGAAGGGGAGGGAGTCCTGGAAAGTTGTCACCTCCAGTCAGCCCTCTGGTACCCTACTGCTACCCATGCCAAGAGAAGGGCAGGGGGCTGGCTGCAGAGTAGCCTCACAAATTCACACTGTCTCCTACATGCTGAAATCAGAGTTAGGGCAAGCAGGAACCATATACCTTGACCTTGAATCTACACAGGAACTGTCATACAACTTCAGAATGAACCAGTTTCAGATTCTCATCTCATGATATTCAGATACATGAAACTGGCAATATGATTGATAATTTATGATCGGGTTCCAAGGCTCCATAAACTTTGACTTGATCTATAAATAAGATTTCTAAAGTTCTGTGAAATATATCCCATGAATCTAAATCCATCTATAAAGAAGGGAGGAAAGCTATAACTAAAACATGAGCAAGGGACAAGATGATACAATGACATACAATACAACATGACACGATACAACATGACACAACATGAAACAATACAATACACTATAATACAAGATAACACAATACACATAATACACATTAATGAAGAGCGAACCATGTGCCAGGCCCTGCATTAAGTACTGGAGATACAAACAAGGAAAAGAAAAAGCTAGCCCCTGGCCTCAAAGAGTTGACAATGTCATGGAAGGAAACAGAAAAGCAGGGGGCAAAGGGGCCTAATGATGGTGGAGTCAAATCACAGTCAATGAAGAGCTGGCCGGCCTTCTGAGCCTTCCTTAAATGGAGACTTTAGGAAAAGGGTTTTGGGTTGTTTTTGGCTGTCCTACAGCCCTGCAATAAGAGAGACACTGATGAAGTATGAGTATGAAAGCTGATGCTTTGACTCTGAGTACACAACTAACTACCTGTTTGACTGTTACTTCTCTGAGTCTCAGTTTCCTTATCTGTAAAATAAACTGTCTGGACTAAATGACCTCTACAGCCCCTATCAGCACTATGATTATCTTACCTACCTAGAGCATGATGAAGAAAGTCCCATGCAAAGCCGAAAATCTATATAAATGGGCATTACTGTGTTTCACTTCACATGCTCATCAAACCTTTAAAAAAAACATTTGGGGATAATGCAGGGGCAAGGGAGGGAAATGAGGAGTACTTCCTGCCTTGAAGGGCATTCTCAGGACAGTACAGCCAAAGATTTCACCACCATCATTTAACTGGTGAGATGCACATGGTGGGGGTTCTCTGGGGACAAGTCAAATATTACAAATCTTAAAAGTTCTATCTTGTTTGTTGGACGAGAAATGAGACTCAGGAATCAACGTCAAACTCCCTGCTTTCTAGTCTGCAGACTTTTTTCACTTCCTTTCTAGAAAATAAGGACATGTGCCCTTGTCCAATCCTGGGGCACATCTCACACATTGTATCATCTTTCATAGTCATCACCTCGGGCCAGTTCTTTTAGGACCTGAAGAGGCAGATCTTTAGGGCCAGGAGACTGCAGGACATCAAAGACAAGTATGTGTCTCTTATGTGTCTTCTATGACTCATTTCTATTCTGTCACTTACAAGTAAAGGTCCTTCTCCTTTCCAGGTAAACCAGAAACAAAAAGATTTGGGCAGCTCTATCTTCTCGCTGTTCTCAGATACAATGATCCTAAGCACCCCAAGGAGAGCCTTTGCCCTCTTTTGAACTTCGTTCTTCTTCTGATACAGTTTAAAATACCCCACAACAACTCTGTCTCTGTGCTCCGCTCCCCTCTAGCCTCCGCCATTCTGGGTTTCAGTATACCTGACACTGTTTTGACAGGACTGGCCATATTCACATTCACCCTCTCTTAATTGACTGTTCATTCCTTTTTTAAAATCTAAGGTGGTCAGGGAGCTCCCCATGCAGTCACTACAACTGCTTCCCTTTACGTCTTCAGAATTTCATTCTTGAGCATCTCCCATTACTTTTGAGCTGACATTCCCTGAAGTATTTTACCCTATGGGATTCTACCTATCTTTTCTCTAAAGTTTAGAGCCTAAATCCTCTGAAACCTGCTTTCCAAAAATCTAAAGTGCATGTCAGACTAGGCCCAGATTTCATCTCCTCTATCACAGACTCTAGAATTGATTGGTCACTTGCCCCCAAGGTTACCATCTTTCTATCCCAGCAACCATCAGATGAGAGAGACAGAGAAAGAGACAGAGAGAGAAGGAGGCCAAGGAGCTAGACCGCTAAAGTAATGGAAGCCCCATTTCTGTCACTCTCACACCTCTGGGCCAGACTCCTCACCTATTTCCCCTGTCTCCTCAAACAATGACAAAATCATTTCTTCTTCTGCCCCCTTTAATCCTTACTCAAACACTGTCCTGTTTTGCCTCTCTGCTTCCTCAATTTCCTCATGCATATATCTCCTTAATGTAGGGTGTCCCAAAAGTCTATGGTCCAGTTTTAAATTTCCGATTGTCCTGAGACACCCTATTCTCCTCACCCCTACCACCTTCTTGTACCAATCCTTTTTCTTTACACTAAGGGCCACCAATCCAGTCAGTTTATTCAGTGTTATTCCACCAAGTTCCAATGTCTCCTTGTGCTAGGACCTGTATGTAGGCTCTCTTCTACACTTCCTGAACTCTGGGCCTCCTTGGACACTCACAACTGAATCTGTCAATGTCTCAGCTGCCCTTTTTCTTCCCTTGTGGCTGCTCTGGATTGTTCCTAACTAGGGGGAAGAGACCTCCACAGGAACAAGTGCAGCCGCCACCTCCCCCAAAGCTTTATTCCTTTAAGATCACTTTCAAGTCCCCAGTATGTAAAATGGCCTTTATATCCACCATCTCATGGAAACTTCAGAATGTGCTGGCAAGGAGACTCCAGATGCTATTATCCCCACTCTACAGAAGAGGAAACTGTTGGTTCGGAAGACAGGGTGGCTTGGCTAGAATCATGCAGCCAATAAATGGGAGAAGAGGAATGAGAATCTAGGACTGCCAGCCCCTCCTTTCACCGCACTAACTCTCAGAGCCATTGAGGACAAATACCCACTCAGGGACAAATTAAGGATAACTCAAATGAGCTGGCCTACATAAGAAAAGGCAGAAGATGTTTGAACTCCCTTGGGGCAGAGCTCAGAACACACCGATAAACTATCTTCCAACTCTACTAGAGAGGTTAAAAAGAAACAGTCCAGAGATGCAGGAGGGTGACTGCATTGAGGCACATGAAGGGTTGACAGCCCCAAAAGGTAACTAAGCATGTCATAGGGGACTCCACATCCCTTCCCAACAGGAAAGGTCAGAGAAGAGGGAAGAGACGAGCAGGGCTCAGTGAAGCTGCAGCAGCCTAACTGTCCTATAGACATATGCACATAAATGTAGCAAACATGATCACTGTGCAAGCAGCAACTCCCAAGAAGAAGGAGCCCGTGCTCTAAGCAGACGGTCAGAAAATCTGTCAGAAATTCACCTTTCTTTTTCCCATTTTTATGTATTTATATACTAGCCTCAAACTCTGAAGTTATACTCCCTCCAAGTTAATTCTTGGTGAGAACACGTGCGCGCACACACATACAAACACACGCATGGAGTGGAAGAAAGGGAAAGAAAGAGAAAGGAACAAAAAGAAACAACTCTTTAAATACGTAACTTGGAAAAAATGAAGTTAAATTGTTTCAGATGCTTTTTTTCTTTACTTGTAAAGCTTCCAAAATGGTTTATATTTAATAAATTAAATTTACAGAGGGGGAGGGGGCAGGATTTGATCATTTGGGATCCCTGAACAAAAACATGCAAGCAGCTGAGAATAAACACCAGGAAAATAAAATCATTTCATCATTTATACAGTGTACCTAAAAGGCTAATTCCCAACTACCTACAAAAAATGACATAATACATTCTTGTGGAGGGAAGGGGGATGGGAGGAGTTTAGAGGGGAAAAGGGTTAAATAGAGTGAACAAATTTAAAAGCCAACTTTAAAATGCTTTGAATAAACTCTACTCTTTGCATAAAATGCCAATTACAAAATTAGCAACTTCTCCATATATATCTAATAAACAGTTTACAGCCTCGAACTTTCCGGCATCTGGCGAGCTTTGCCCTGCACTATTGGAGTAGGAATTCTGCCCCTGACTCCATTTCATCGTACGTAATGAAGTTTCATTAATGGCCAAAATGGCCTGGTTCCTATTATTGCATTTTTTCCATTTTAAATTAACTGGTTAACTTGGTGGAAAGTTGGGGGGGGGGGGGAGAGACAAGAGACGAGAGAAGGGGGAGTTTGAACCTGCCAATTATAAATGTAATAACATGGTGAAAACAGGACTCAGGGAGAAACACAAAACAGCATCTCTCTCACCCTTGTTTCCCTCCTCCTCTCGCTGATATAAATTTATATGTATATAAAATATGAAGGGCAGTAGAGAAAAAAATGAGGTCTTTCAACTATGCCTGTGGGTTCAATGCTAGCCTCTAATTGATTCCCTCTCCGTCACAGACCCACATGTACGACAGCTGGGGAGATCTGGTCCACAGGTGTTTTGATTATTAGAGCAACGTGAATTTGTAAAGAATTACCCACAATCCTTTCAGAGATGAGTCTACTAACGCCTCATAAATACAGAAGTTTTCCGCCTCCCCTCACTAGGGAAGGGTGTGGAGCAGAGCAGCAAACTGCCTCCAGGTGCCCCAAATAGAGAAAAGTCTGAGGATTCAAAGGTAATTCCTGCCTCCTTCACAACCTTGGGGAGTCAGAGCAAGATCATCTGCTCAGGATAATCGGTGTTCAGACGCTTCCATCAAGGAGGCAATGCATACGCAGATCTACTGAACACAGCACTTAATGTGACCTGCCATGCATGAAGGTAGAGGGCTAGATCTGTGGGGCATGAATGGACCTCGTGGTCTCAAAGAAGAGACAGTGATAATATGCAGGTAAGATAATATGCAGACAGTAATAATATGCAGGTAAGTGATAATATGCAGTGATAATATACTGATCAATTTGATAATGAGAGACTGTGTGGTTTCATTCATACAGTGATACAAAAATCCTCAACAAATGATGTCTCCCCAAACACTCTGGCCTCCCAGTTCTTCTGCCTCAATGACCATGACTTTTAATGCACATTAGTCACCCATAGCAATGGTCGCATATTGAGATCCCCACCCCTGTAACTATGCCAGCTCCATGAATTCTCCGATTTCTGTGAACACAAGCTGCTATCACTCCAGCTTTCCGTCTGCCTCACTCCTCTGAAACCACTAATTCATTCAACAACCATCAACTGCTATGCAAGGTGCAGATGAGGAGATGAGATGAAACAATTCTTATCCTCAAGAATTCTATATGGAGGAACATAACCAGCACACAGAAAATTAAATAGAAGACATACACAGATGAATCTCCAGGGATGAGGCACTAGTGACTGGGGGGGAGGCAGCTAGGAGTAGGCTGCTGGCAGAAAGAGGCCCTTTGGCCAAACTTTGCAGGAAGCCAGGGGCTCTGTGACGTAGGACTAAAGAGGGAGTACATTCCACGTATGGGGAAGTGAGAGAGACAAAAGGGAATGCTGTGTTCAGGAAACAGCAAGCCAATCTGGCCAGCCTGCTGAGAAGGGGAAAGAGAGGAACGTGCAAAAGGTCTGAAAAGGATGGCTGAAGCCAGATTAAGACCAATTTGTGTTTTATCCTAAAGTAAAGAGAGAACCACGAGACCTTCTTGAGCAAGGAGGTGGCCTGATTAAATATATGTTTTAGGACAAATTTGGCAGCAATGTGGAGGATGAGTTGGAGAAGGGAAAGATGGGACACTGAGGCCAACTACAATAATCCAGGTAAGTGATGAGAGCAACTTCTGGACCATATAACCAACAAGATGGAGAACTAGATATTTTCTCTGATTCTCACATCTTTTCAAACTTCTCCAAAGTATGACTCATATGCCAAAAGCAAAGCAACTGCAGTTGTCTCCACAGAACAAGGCACCAAGAATCCAAGCCAGATAAAATCTCAATGAACTAATACTAATAGCAGAGAAAGTCAATATTCCCTAATAAACAATCGTTCTGCCCAATGCCACCACACTCCTGGCTGCAAGGCTGCACAAGCCAACCATTGGCTTGCAACAGAATGCAACTCTACACCCTGATCCTTCCCCTTCCGCCCAGTACCAGGAAGATCCAAAGTTCAAATGGTAGAAATGTGCTCCAGCCATGCTAGCCATGCTGCAACAGAGCACAGCCCAAGTGAAGGAATGGAAAGAATAGGGCAAGACACGTGTCCCCTCTAGTAACAATGCTCAAATCTACACTGCAACCCACCTCCTCATCTCCCAGTGCTGTAGAGCCATACAGATTTCTGCTCAGGCTGCAATAATGAAGCGATAGCACTCTGTGTCCCAGAACCAGAGGAAACTGGGTAGCTCTGGAGACCCCGACATGCAACACTACATAGTAATACACCAAGCCTAAAGGAAAGAGCCCAGTACCAGCAGAGGTCAATTCTGTCCCCTCCAAAAGTCATTGGGGACAAAGACCTAAGCTAGTGAACCATACTGAGACCCTCTGATGTTCAGCCTCTGGAGAAACCTCCCCTAGAGTGAAGTCAGGTGAGAAGAAAATAAAGAAAAAAGACTGAAATTACCAAAATTTCAAGAAGAAAACTCAAAGACCCTAAACATAAGCAGATAAACAAACAGGAAAGACATTATCACCACAAAGAGATATGGCCTCCAGATCTAGTAAAATTTCAGGTATGTACGAATAAATATTGCCAAACAAAGGAAAATGATTCAACACCTGATGAGGCTTTGTGGATCTTGAAAAGAACGTGAAACCATAGCATGCTGTTTCAGGCTTTTTTAAAGGAAAAGCCAGGATTGAGAGAGCAGCATCTATGACTTATATGAAAGAAATAATTAGTAAATAATTAGCAGAATAGGAAAAACTTGAAACCACAGTGACAAGGCTTTACGAAAAAGAAGAGGAGATAATTGATTAGAAATGTAAAAGCACAAAAATGAAGGATAATCTTTACTTTCCCCCATTACTTCAAGAGAAACAATTACATTAAAAGAATGCTTTCAATACAGGAAAAATACAAGAATGTCAAAGACAGGATATTTAAAGACAACTCAAAGATTATATTTCTCCCAGAAGAACATGGCAAGTCAAAAAACTTGAACACAAGAATTCAAGAAACAATACAAGAAAATTGCCCGGAAGTTCTAAATGCACAAAACAAAGGGCCAATTAAAAGAATCTATAGATTGCTTCCAAACAAAAGCCAGAGGCTGCAAAAAGGAAATTCAAATAAGGGAAGAGTATTTTACAGACCAGAAAATGCAGGAGAGAATGGAATGATGCGTTCCAAAGAGCAATAGAGTTCAAGATGTAGCCCAATGTGACATACCTTGCATGAATATTCAAACCACAAATGAATAAAGACGAACGTACAATGACAAAGGTGTTAGAAACATTACTAGAAAGAGGAGATCTAGAGAGAGAATCGATAATTTGCTTCTAAAACACCCTGGTTAATACAAGAAGAGTAAAGAAATACAGTAACCAAGGAAAACAACAAAAACAAAATGACGACAGAGAGGTCATTATGAGAATTCTTCTACACGCACAAGAGGAGATGACGGTGAAAGCAGAAGTCAAAAAGACGTGATGGAAAAACAGGCCTGAAATATCAGGAATTAAATCTCACAACACTGCCCACAGGTGAATCAGTGTGCGTACATGTGAGGGGGGAGGGTGAAAGGAGAGAGAGGATGGGCGGGGGGAGAGAGAGAGAAAGGGAGAAACAGGGAGGGAGAGAGAAAGGGAGAAACAGGGAGGGAGAGAAAGAGAGAGGGAGGGAGGGAGGGAGAGAGAAAGAGAGAGAAAGAGAGAGAGAGAGAGCGAGAGATGCTTGGTCAGACATGCCATTTATCATCTCTTGCCTAGACTACTGCAACAGCCTTACATTTGTAATCTCCCTGGTTCTGCTCCAATACATCTTCCACAAAGAGGCCAAAGTGATCTGAAAGCACAAAGCTGACCATGGTACCCAGGGGCCACCTGTCATTACTGCTGTTGCTCACCCTTCATTTTCAAAAAGGATTAATGATATCATGGTGATGTCAACTCAAGCATAGATTGGGTTTAAATGAGGCAGTGTTACACAGTCATCAGCCTCACTCTCTTTTCTAAAGTCATCGAAGTCCAATGGCAAGACTAAAGGATGCAGGTGATGACCCTGATGTCTTTGATGTCTGACCAAGCATTCCACAATGCCTATTTCAGCTGCTTTAGTGGCCATCAGAACAAATTGTTCTCATCTGTCTATTCCACCAGGAGATGTCTTTACATGCTTGGGGTAGACATCCCCCTTACTCACTGATGGGTTTGAGGCCTGGCAATTACCCTCAATCTCATTTAACCTGTCTCCTGAGATGGTATTACTGGGGTGTGGCCACTGTGTATGCCATAGTTTCTTGGAGCCACAGCTGAGAGTTAGGTGATAGGTGGACCCCAAAGTTGGAAGACAACCCTGAAAAGAGCTCAGCAAGCCCTCACACCAGAGGTATTAGTCCTCTCTGTACACCCCCAAAAGAAGAGAGACACCTTGAAAGTCAAGGACTTTTCATTTTTGCCTTTGCATCTAACAGAGCCTGGCAATATGTTGGCACACAGAAGATGCTTGATAAATATTTGATTATGTGACTTCAGAAAAGTCACATCACCGATCTGGGTCTCATGTTTCTTGTGAACTAAATGACTTTTTGTTAGCTAGATTTCTTCTATCTCTAAAACACTTGGTGAAAATCTTGTATGCAGAACCATGACGAGAGTTACAAAAGTTCTTAGGTACAAATAACACCCAAAAGTTGGGTGATGGAATGATGAATGATAGATGATGCAATACAGTGACAGTATTCTTGACAACACCTCTGAGTCTACTCCAGTGTGCCTGTGTCTGAAGTCAGAGGTCCCCTTAACTAGAAGTCTCAGGATGCTGACAAAGACAGCCCCTAAACAGATATCCCTAATTCTGTGACATTTTCTTGGTCCACACCACAAGATTCCCAAATACGAAGGAAAGGACGTTTCCTTTTCTCAACAATCCTTAAAACACCACTGACAATGGCTCCCCATTTGTTCAAGATGTTGAAGATGTAGTTTGTCTTTGCTAGGTGACCTAAATCATCCAATCAACAAATACTTACTAAGCCCTTACCATGTTCCAGGCACTGTGCAAAGCTGCTGGGGAGACAAGTCTTTTAAAGACAAAAATGAAATGCCCCTGCCTTATTCATCAGGGTACTCAGGCACTACAGACAACGTATAGGGAATTCTTGTTCAAGTACATACATGGCCATTAAAAACCCTCTGAATTCTGAGACCCCATAATTCTGTGATTTATAACGAGAAATTGTCAACTCTATGAAAGACTGTGTAATGAGAGACAGTCTATGTGGAATAAGGGTTTACTAAGGCCACACTATCTAGTGATCTCCCCCTTAACCTCCCTTGTACTCCTTGCTATTCCTGGAAAACATTAGATTTTCTGAAATGGATCTGGCACACAGATGGAGTCTTGAAAGAATGGAGTGGTAGAGAGGGACAATGGCATGGCCTCCAGCACAATGTTTATAAGAATATCCTCCTGGAGATGTGGGTCTCTGTAGGGTGGAAGTATGGTGTCAATTCCAGCCTCGGATGTGGATCAAACAATATTGTCAGCAGTATTCCTTTTTAAAAGGCCGTTGGGAGTTGCAGAATTACTCAGAAATGAGGTTTCTGCTAATAGGACCAGCAATGACGACTTTAGCTTTGTGTGGTTTTTTTGGTAACCAGGTTGGTGGTTACAAGGAACAAAAACTAATGCATAGTTCCAATTTCTTCTTCTTATATCAAGGTCAGTACCTTGCTTCCAAAAGCATTATTTTCTAAACTCTATTCCAGTTGACGTTATTCATTCTTTCAACAATATTGTGTGCAAGGGATCATGAGGTTAGAAAGATGAATAGGACACACATCAGTATGCCTTGTTTGGGATCTTTCATCTATTTCTTGAAATACACACGTATGTCTCAACTTGCAACTGTATCTAATACAATGGCAAAAGATAAAATCAATAATTAAAGGTTCTTTCCCATTGCTTAATGATGATAAAGTAGGGAATGGTTGCTTATTAACACACTTTCTAGACCTATCTGCTCCTTATAGTAATCAGCATCAATCTAAATAGTAACAGAACACCTTCAGTGATCAGATGTAACTTCGGGATAAACGCATATAAAATCTTGAAAATGGTTTATGTCTGTGGTAATGATAAGACAGCTAAAAGTACTCAGTAAAACCTCTAGATGCAACTTCATCTTTAGCATATAATGGAATGTCTGCAAGTCCTACTTAAGGCTTAGTTCTTCCTAGTGAAAAAGCCAAGGAGCCATGTCTCATTTAGACAATGACCTTTTACAAGATTCTTTTAAATTCATCCTTATAGGGTTGCTGATGTGTTCAACTTCCATTTCCTTGCAGGCAAAGAAGAAATGGGCTTAAATGACAAGCTGGATCAAAAGGAAGACCCTGAGAATATGTACCACTGAAATAAGAATGTTGGTATATGGTTAAGAGGCAGAAATGCAGCTACTTGTCCTACTTGTCCTTAAGTGATCAAGAAAGAGGGAAAGTGACCTCTAGATTTCACTTTCTCCCCAAGAATCTGTGCATATTTATTTGCTTTAATGATTTTTTACCAAACTAAAACACTAACTGAAATCTAGGGCTAAAAAAATGAACATCTGTAAAGACAGCATAGCATAGCAGCCAGTGTGCTGAATAATCTGTATGACCATGGGCAAGTCCCATTAGAGAAGTGACATGGTACATAGTGAACGGAGCCTGGGCCCAGACCCCAAAAGGCTGAGGCACAAATCCTGTCCCTCCCACTCATTTTGTGCTGGAAAGCAACACGACCTTATGGAAGATGTATTAGGAGTCAGTGAGTCTGTACCAAAGTCCAGGTTCTGCTGTGACCTTGGACTTCCCCTTCCTAGGCATCTCCCTCAACAATACTCTACTCTGAAGGGGTTGAAACAGATGACCTCAAAGCTTCCTTCTATCTCTAAATTGTTAATATCTTTCTCTAAAAGGCAAGTCATTAACCTCACTGAATCTCAATTCCTTCATCTATAAAACGGCAATAAAACCCTTGTAGGGTCAACCTCAAAGGGTCAAGAGGAAGTTCAAATGGAATGGTGGATGACAGTGCTTTTCAAACATTAACACAATTTATAAATATGAGCAATCCATAGGTCACTCCTACTCAAATGTAAGCTACTTAAGGGCAGGGACCAGTCCCTTTTATGTTTTCAGCACCAAGGACAGTGCCTGGCACAGAGCAACCTTTTGGAAGGAGTCAACTCTCCACAACTTTCTGTTACAGGTTACATGGAGCAAATCAGTAAAGTTCCCACAACTCTTAAATCACAGGTTCTTCACATACTGACATCTGTTGTCACTGCTGTTCAGTCATTTCTGGGGTTTTCTTGGCAAAGATACTGAAGTGGTCTGCCATTTCCTTCTCCAGCTCATTTTACAGATGAGGCAACAAACAGGGTGAAGTGATTTGCCTAGGGTCATACAGATTGTAAGTGTCTGAGTTCAAATTTGAACTTAGAAAGATTAAATATTCCTGACTCCAGGCCTGGCATTCTATGCACTATGGTGCCACTTAGCTGCCTCCATGCTGACATATAGTATTGTAATCCCAGCACTGAACTCTTACCCTCTCTCATGTATTCTCAGGAAAACATAAACTCTTGGAGAGCTTCATCAAAAACAGTGTCTGAGCTTAATAAGGGATTTTTAATTTGATTAAGTTCATTACTCCCACTAAGTTACAACATGGATAGTGCTGGAGTTGGAGTCGGCTGAAATCCTGCTTCAGATCCTCACTAGCTTTGTGACCCTGCATATGTCACTCAACCTCTCTCAGCTTCTGTTTCCTGCTAGCAACATAAAGGAGTGGTCATCAGTAGGCTCTAAGACCCTTTTTAACTCTGTCTAATCCCATGTACAAATAGAGAAATGGTGCTTCATGCTCACATAGAAATTTGAGGGAAGCATCTTTGTTACATAATTTCATTTACAAATCTACCTACAGCAAGAGAAACCAAAAGATTCCCATGTGAAAAACACAGCTGACCAAGAGGTCTAAATTATGTATATGCTCAGTGATCCCACCATTAGGTCTATACTCCAAAGAAATCAAAGAAAGAAAAGTATGTACAAAACGGATGAAAGAATGTACAAAAATATTTTCAGTAGCTCTTTCTGAGGTGGCAAGGAAACTGAAGGGGTACCAATCAACTAGGGAATGGTAGAACAAGTTATGGGATATAAATGTAATAGAACAATGTTGTGTTATAAAAAGTTATATGGTTTTAGAGAATGGATGGTTTCAGAGGCACCTGTTCTAGTGAACCCCAGGATGCTCTTCCTACTTCTTCAAGAGTACTGTGTCCCACTCAAGCTTCCTCTCCGCCCCAATACTTCTGCCCTCATACTAAGGGACTTCAACATAGGTGTTAATGCTCTCTCAGATACCCTAATTTTCCAGTTCTTCCATCGATTCATTTCTCATGACCTGCTCATTCCATTCCACCTCAGCTATTTACAGACATTGTTACATCCTGGATCTTGTCATTACAAACAGTATTACTGACCCTTTCCCTATCTTGACCCCTTAGTTGATTACAACATCCTCTCTTTGTCCTACAGCTCTACACTATTCACTATACTTGAATTCTTTGCTCCTGTCTTATCAACAGTCATGCCTTGTCAAATTCCAAACTTAGATTACTCCCACTCTGGCTTTCATTCTTATCCACATGCTGTTAAATGAAAATAATGAAAATACAGAAACTGTCATGATTATGTCTCCTGCATAATCTCCACTGGGCCCTCCCGAAAGCAATGATCATTCTACTTTTCTGTAATTTGCTGGCTCTCCCACTCTCCTTAGTGGCTGTTCCAAAGCTTCTTGACTCTTTTCATTCCAACCAAACCAACCAATTCATTCCTCATGTTCTCTGATAGGCATCTCACCTCTTACTTCACTGAGAAAACTGAAATCATCCATCAAGATTTTCTCCACTCCCCTCTTTCTCATCTCAAATCACTTTGACATGTACTTCTATTATCTCCTTTACTTCATATCAGATGAAGAGATGGCCCTCTGACATGCCAAGGCCAATCCCTCTGTGAGCACCCTTGATCCCAGCAGACTGCCCACTCTCTCTAATCTTCAGTCTCTCCCTATCTACTGGATCCTCCTCTGCTACCAACAAATAAGTTCATTTTCCTTCATACTTCACTTGATCGAACAATCTTTGCTGGCTAACATCCTATGTCTCTGTTCTTGCCAACTAAATGCCTTGAGGAAACCATTATAACTGGGATCTATACATCCTGTCCTCTCATTCGTTTCTAAAACTTCTGAAATCTGGCTTCCAGCCTCATAAGTCCATTGAAATTGCTCCCTCGGGGCGGAGCCAAGATGGCGGAGTAGAAACGCACGTTTACGAGCTCCGAAACCACAGCCCATAGAATTAATGTAAAAAGAGACCCCCATAACTTCTGAAAAGGGTACAGAAACGGAGTGGAAGAGATTTCCGTCCAAGGGAGCCCTGGAGACCCGTCCCCAGGGTCCGTCGCGCCCCGGAAAGCGGACCCCACCCCAGCGCTGCCCTGGCCACGGCCCCAGAGAAGCTGACCCGAGCAGGCTTCAGGGACGGAAGCTCCGGCAGCTGGGAAAGTCCCTCCACCCACAGAAGCTACAGGTCAGTGAGAGAGACAGCTGGCTGCCTGGGGGGAGCGGGGTGTTTCCGTGACTCGGGCCCCCTCGGGAGGAAGCGGCGGCGGCAGAGGCGTGGGCGGCAGCGGAGGCAGCAGCGGGGCGCGGCCAACTCCCCCAGCAGCAGGCAGGATCTTCATTACTGAAAGTCTCTGCATAAACAACCTGAAGGAGCTGAGCCTGGGAGACGGCCCTGCCCCACCCCGCTCTATTATTGAAGGCCTCTGCATAAAGCCCCTGAGGGAACTGAGCCTGGGAGGCGACCCTCCCACTCTGTTCCTGAAAGTCTCTGCATAAAGCCCCTGAGGGAGCTGAGCCTGGGAGGCAGCCCTGCCCCCACCCCAGCGCCAGAACTAAAGCTCACATTGATTAGCGGCGCGAAAAGCCCATTTGAATCTCAGAGCCCAAGAACTAGCTGGGTGGAGCTAGGTGGGGGTGGACAGGAATCTCAGAAGTCAAGTAACCAGCTGGGAAAATGCCTAGAAAAGGGAAGAAAAATAAGACTATAGTTTTTTCCAACAAATGCAAATGATCCCGACTTTTCGGATCTGACGACGACAACGAGGAAATATTCTTGACATCTGGGAAAGACGTGGAGGACGGGGCCTCAGCACCCCAGACACCCCAGGGGGATGTCGAGTGGGCTCAGGCCTTGGAAGAGCTCAAAAAGGATTTTGAAAAGCAAGTTAGACAGGTGGAGGAAAAACTGGGAAGAGAAATGACAGAGATACAAGAAAAGTATGAAAAACGGGTCAATACTTTGGTAAAGGAGACCCAAAAAAATGCTGAAGAAAATAACACCTTGAAGAATAGGCTCACTCAATTGGCAAAAGAGGTTCAAAAAGCCAATGAGGAGAAGAATGCTTTCAAAAGCAGAATTAGCCAAATGGAAAAAGAGGTTCAAAAGCTTACTGAATTTAATAGTTCTCTCAAAATTAGAATGGAACAGATGGAGTCTAATGACTTTACAAGAAACCAAGAAATCACCAAACAAAACCAAATGAATGAAAAAATGGAAGAGAATGTGAAATATCTCATGGGAAAAACAACTGACCTGGAAAATAGATCCAGGAGAGACAATTTAAAAATTATGGGACTAGCTGAAAGCCATGATCAAAAAAAGAGCCTAGATATCATCTTTCATGAAATTATCAAGGAAAACTGCCCTGACATTCTAGAACCAGAGGGCAAAATAAGTATTGAAAGAATCCATCAATCACCACCTGAAAGAGATCCAAAAAGAGAAACTCCTAGGAACATTGTGGCCACATTCCAGAACTCCCAGCTCAAGGAGAAAATCTTGCAAGCAGCTAGAAAGAAACAATTCCAGAACTGTGGAAATACAATCAGGATAACTCAAGATCTAGCAGCTTCTACATTAAGGGATCGAAGGGTGTGGAATAGGATATTCCAGAAGGCAAAGGAACTAGGACTCAAACCAAGAATCACCTACCCAGCTAAACTGAGTATAATACTTCAAGGGAAAATATGGTCTTTCAATGAAATAGAGGACTTTCAATTATTCTTGATGAAAAGACCTGAGCTGAAAAGAAAATTTGACTTTCAAACACAAGAATGAGAAGAAGCATGAAAAAGTAAACAGCAAAGAGAAGTCTTAAGGGACTTACCAGAAGTGAACTGTTTACATTCCTACACGGAAAGACAATATTTGTAACTCTTAAAACTTTTCAGTATCTGGGTAGTTGGTGGGACCACACACACACATGTACATGCATGCACGCACACACACATACACACATGCACACACATACAGAGACAGAGAGCACAGAGTGAATTGAATAGGATGGGACCATATCTTAAAAGAAATTAAGGTAAATGGTGAGAGAGAAATGTACTGGGAGAAAAGAGGGTGAAATGGAATGGGGTAATTATATGTCATTTAAGAGGCAAGTAGGAGACTTCTTAGTGGAGGGAAAAAGAGGAGAGCTGAGAAAAAAAAAAAACAATTAGTTTACCCTCATCACATTTGACTAAAGGAAGGAATAAAATGCACTCTCATTTTGGTATGAAAACCTATCTTACAGTATAGGAAAGTGGGGGAGAAGGAGATAAGCAAGGGGGGGGATGATGGAAGGGAGGGCAAAGGGAGGAGGGAGCAATTTGAAGTCAACACTTGGGGAGGGACAGGATCAAAAGACAGAAGAGAAACAATGAGGGGCAGGGTAGGATGGAGGGTTTCAGTTAGTCTTATACAACACGACTATCAGGGAAGTCATCTGCAAAACTACACAGATAGGGCCTATATTGAGTTGCCTGCCTTCCCAAAGGGAATGGGTGGGGAGGGAGGGATGGGGAGAATTTGGAACTCATAGTTTTAGAAACAACTGTTTAGTATTGCTGTTGCTACTAGGAAAGAAGACATACAGTTAATGAGGAATAGAAAGTCATCTGGCCCTACAGGAGAAAAGAGAAGATGGAGGCAAGAGAAGGGAGGGATGACAGAAGAGAGGGCAGATTGGAGATAGGGAAAATTAGACTGCTTGGGGTATTGGAGTGGCGGAGGGGATAAAAGGGGAGAAAATTTGGAACCCAAAATTTTGTGAAAGTGATTGTAAAAAGTTAAATAAAAAAAAAAAAAGAAATTGTTCCCTCCAAGATTCCAACAATCTTACAACAACTAAATCCAACAGCTGTCCCTCACCCCTCCTGTTTCTTGACCTTTCTGCAGCACTTAATACTGTCGGATACTCTCTCCCTTCTAGGTTTTTGGGACACTACTCTATCCTGGTTCTCCTATCTATGTGATTGTTCCTTCTCGGTATTAGAGCTTAAAACATGTTATGCCTATTAACTGTGAGGGTCCCTATGACTGTCTCCTCTTCTTTCACTATTTTTTCTCACTTGGTTATACATCAGCTCCAATTGATTTAATTATCATCTCTCTGCAAATGAATCCTACATCTGTATATCCAGCCCTGGTAGCTCTACTGAGCTCCAACTCCACATCATCACTTGCCTTTTAGCTACTAAACTAAATGTTCTCTAAGCATCTCAAACTATCCAGAAGAGAATTCATTATTTTCTTCCCAAAATACACCTCTCTTCTGAATTTCCCTGTCATTGTCAATGACGATATCCTTCAAATTGCCTAGGCTAATAGTCTTCATCATCATCCTCAACCTCTTGGGCTCATTCATCCAACATAACAAATCCTATGTCAAATCTTACCATTTCTACTTTCACGTTCCTCAAAGACCTCTTCCCTCAATTTACTGTAAACTCTCATCATCTCTTCTGGATTACTAAGTTCTTTCATGTTTGTCTACTCAATTGGAACAAAAGCTCATTGAAGAGAAAGGCTGTTTTCACCTGTCTTTACATCCCCAGCACTTGGTAGAGTGCCTGGTACATATGAAGCATTCAATAAATGCTTGTTGAAGGACTGGCCTTAACTTATTAACAAATGAGCCAATCAATCACTTATCAAACATCTACAATGCCCTCGGAAGTGCGCAGAACGTTGCAGTTTAAGACATGGTCTATTGACTCAGGGAGGTCATAAGGAAATGACAGACAAGAAACAAATAAAACTAGAAGCCCATATAATTTTGTGCAAAATATAATTACGTCAGCACTTCAGAAGGGAAAAGGATAAATCTTGGCTGAGATAATCACAAAATCATTCCTAGAGGGGGCAGGGATTAAGACAGGTAGGGTTCAGAAAGGTGAAGAGAATATTTCAGGTAGGAAGAAGTGAAAGGAAAAACGCCCAAAGATGGAAAGGTGCGTGTCATGTGTAAAGATGTGTCAACGGTGCTCAGTCGCCTACAAGGAGAATGATACTCCCACTAACGAATTCCCTAAGTCTGACTTTGTCACCAGGAATCAGAGACCCCAAGCTGCCCTCTTTTCCTACCTACAAGGAGATCACTGCAACCTGTGGTATATAAGAGAACTTTAATGGCCTTGACTGTTTATAAGACTTTATCCCACAAATGAACTGAAAACGTCACAATATCAATCAATGCAAAACAAAAGGAGGCCAAGCTCAAAGTCATCTATTTAATAAAGATGACTTGATGATGATTTGATGCTGCTGCAAAGTACTATGGAAACATCATGTGCTTTCCAAATGTCAGACAACAGCAACAATGAAGGTCCACGCACAGCCATGCACGGCAGCCACAATGCTGTCTCTTTGTCCCAAAAGAAGCCTCTGTCTGACCAAGGGTGACATCAGAGAGGGAGGGGAACACAAAATGAATGCTGGCAACCCCAAAAGCATTAGGTTTTTATTCAAAATACTTCCTGAGCAAAGTGAATGGAAAATTCCCTGAGACATGGCAGTCTCTATAAAACTTGGTCCCTCCCCTTTTTCTTTTCTTTTCTTAATTTGGGTTGTTGTTTCTAGAGGATCTTTCCAACATCTGTAAGTCAGTCTTTGGAAGTACAGTGTGACATACCCTTTGCCCCTTCAGCACAGTCTATGGTGCAGTGAATCATCCATCACTGCATTGCTCCCAGATGGAGGTGGAGAGACAGCTGGGAAATGAGGAAATAAGCAGTGGTTGAAGCCAGCCCAACGCTCAACATGGCCTACAGTTGTCTTCCTCCCTGCATACTCTGAGGACAGGATTTGGGAAGAGCTTTGGAAGCAGGGAGACCTTTCTTCTCATCCTGCCATAGCTGGTCTTTGGAGTCATGATTAAGTCAGTGAATTCAGGCAATCTTTAAAAAACTTGATCTATGCTAGTAAATGCAACTTTTGCATTGGTTCCCAAGACAGAAGAAATCATGGGATCAGGAATACCTGAGTTCAAATCCTAATTCAGACACTTAACATGTTGTGCAATCAAAGACAAGTCTAAATTCTCTGAGTCAATTTGCTCATTTGTAAAATTAGGGAGTTAGATTCAATGGTCATTAGTGTCTCTTCCACTCAAAAATCTCAGATGCTAACTCTTGATTTGTTTTAGAGCTTGGAGCACTGCAGAGAGAGGCTTTTATGTTGCCAGTCCAAATGGAACCTGCTACAGGCTCTTGAGGGGCAGAGGTGGGGATTCAATCCTGATTGGCAAAGGAAAGAAAGAAGTCAGGGATCAAAGAAAGCTCCAGAAGGTGACAAGAGCCAGAGCACAGCCTCTGTGTGAACTCTGTCTTCTAGACTCTCCGTCCCTGCTAGATATCAACAATTCTAGTTCACAAGATTACAATTAGCCTATAAAAATGGAAATCAAGTCAAGCCGGTCCAAAGAATACGGGGAAAATGATTTTAAGACAATGAAAAGTTTTTGCAAAACATGAGGCAGAAAGTTTTTAAACAACACATGCACTGATGATGATGATACTAACAACAGCTTACTTTATATAGTAAGTTAGGATTTACATAAATTAAACCCTGGGAAGTGGAGACCATAAATCTGATGTTATCGTTCCATTTTGCAGATGAAGAAATAGCCTTAAGAGAAGCTAAGTGACTGGATGTTAGTCTCATAATTAGTTCTTAGCTGGTTTGGGCTTTTGTGAGAAGAAACATACCCCTGAGTAGTTCACATAACTAGTTAAAAGAAATATCTGTTTTTTGAAATGCATCAGGTCCGACAAACAAAAAATGATACCATATTTCCATATGGTTCCACTTGAAGGCATGGGGTAAATTCAATAACCTATCATCCAAGGAATATGTGAAAGTAACCCAGAGATTCCTTTTTGGCAGATAATATAATAATAGTTAATAATAGCTAACATTTATATACTACCTACCAAGAGCAAGGTACCATGCTAAGTACTTTTCAAATATCTCATTTGATCCTTAGAACAACCCTCAAAAGTAAGTGTATTATTGTCCCCATTTTATTACTAAAGAAACTGAGGCAAACGGAAGTTAAGTGACTTGCCCAGGGTGGCATGGCTAGTGGTTAATATTTGAAGCTGAATCTGACTTCAGATTTTGTTGACTTCAAGCCCAGGACCCTTTCCACCTAGCTGCCTCTGCTTCTCAGTACCCTATCTGGGCTCTCTGAAAGAGTAAGTGAGATACTTCTTAGAAAGGTCTTGAAACTCCTGAGAAAAATAAGCACTTTAAAAATGTATTATGCCTGAGAACACACATCATGGTCATCAACCCAAATTCCCTGGGATGATAAATGAAGGCTTCAGCCATCCCTGCAAAAACTTACAGGAGGATTTAAAATTAACTAATTTTAATTATACAAAGATCAAGCATTGAATACATCTATATTTTTTGACATTTAACACATTATTCCTGCTTTTTAAATTATAAGCTAACTTGTGTTTTGAGAATATGAAAAAAGTTCAATTAAAAATAGAAACAGCAGCATGGAGCCAATGTTTGCAAAATTTTCAGGTTCTATTGTTTATTGGCACACCAAGTGATTTTAATAAAAAAATATGGTTGCAATTTGAAGAAAAACACATCACTTTTATGTTTTGCATAAGAAAAGTCTCCACAATGCAGCCTCTGGGGCACTTAAAAAAAGAGAGATTCTGAAATGGTCACAGCGTTCTCTGGCCAAGAACCCTAATCGAAAACTAAAAGATGTGGGTAACAAACTATTCCAACTATCCACAACAAGTGAAATTGGATGTAGAAAAATATGTTCTCAACATTTACTTCTGTTTATGATGAAACTGGAAACATATGACCCCAAACAACTTATTGTGTGAACTGGTAATTAAGCGTCTACAGATGGTCCACGGGGCGGATCTTTTCCACTCAGTTCCAGCAAAGGTCAGAGCACGGCTAGGTGACCACAGCTACCCAGGCACTTTGGGAAGTGACACAGTGTCCCAGAGATTGACATTCCCACTCCGACTCAGCCCAGCAGTTGTTTACATCTCATAAAAGCCAGTGAGTGTGGAAGAGGGAGACAACTGTGTTGCTGCTCATTTTACAATTTATTTTCTTAAAATGAAAAATTAGGGCAAGAGAAGCAGTAACGAATGACATGAGAAAAATCAGGCCACATCTTCAAGTGCCAGCTGAGGATGCACACTAGCCCAGAGGACTGGGGTTTGTCAATGCAATGGAAAGAGCCCTGGCCTTGGGAGTCAAAGGACTTCAAAATCCAGTTTCTACCTACTCACGTGGGAACGTGGGCAAATCATTCCTCTTGAAATGAGGGGGCTGGGCAGATGATCTCAATGATCCCTTCCAAGTTCCAATCTAAGACACTTAGGTAACTTTCTTTTGGCTGCACATAGTGCAATGGAGCATCTGGAGAGGGAAAGCCTTAGACTCTCAAAAGGTTTTACCATTATTTTTAGGGTTCTTTATATGCCTTCTGATTTCTTCTGACATCCATAGAGAACATCCACGGATTTCCTGGAGTCCCATGACGATCCAATGACCGAGTTCAAACTGCCCACCTACCCATAGCTGCCTCAAAGAGGTTTGCTCTACCTCCACTGCTGAGCCCAAAGCTCAGTTGTTTCCTGCACGGACATGCCAAGCCATTCTAATACCAAAGTGTAATGGCCATGACACAAAATTTCAACTGATCTGCCTAAACTGGTCAAGAAGAATCGGCACTCAGAAAGTCAGACAGTTAAGAGAGGGAAGTGCCGTGGCTCACAGACCCAGTCCAAATCAAACACTCTGGCAAAGAACATTGTCTTTTCTTCCTGCCAAACCTGCCAAACACATTTTTTTCTGACTTTCTCTTTACTTCTGCAATAAAATGCCACCCCAAACCTACCTCAGAGGGATAGGTTATAGATGAAGCAGTCACTGCAAAGTCGTTACCATAACAGGGACATTCAGCTGCCTAGCCAATAAAGAAAAGCAGGGTTCCCACTGATGTCTAGAAATACAGGGCAGCAACAATGAAAGAAAAATCCACTAATCAACATTAAATAAAACCAGGAATGAGGTTTGTTGGGAGAATATTATTATCACTAGTGAGATAATAAACTAAGAACAAAAGTATGGCAGGAGTTAAAAAACTGTCTTCATTGAAAAATGAGTAGGTCAGAAGTGAAACTGCTTCCTGGGAAAAGGAAAGAAGCCATGTGAGAACACAGAGCTGGTTATATACTTGAGTGAAATACCAAAGAAAGCCTGTGACGAAAGCCTGTGATGACAGGAAGGAATCCACATAAGGGGTAGATGCTCCAGAGGCCTCTAGGGCAGTACTGGGCACTCACAGAGGATCTGATGCTGTGGAGGTACTTCCCAATCCTATGGATTCTCTCTCAGCAGCCTACTTTAAGGAAGATCCCAGGAAGGTGTTTTCCTGGCTCTGTTTCTAACTCTCCTGACTTGGTTACCATGCTTCAGTTGCCTTCATGTCCTGGAAAATCCCTCTTCCTACAGTTTTCTTATGAACATTCCTCCATCATTTTGGTCTCCTCACTGGGAAATTTCTCTGGAACCTACATTTTGAGGAAAGATCAGTCATCTGTCACTCCTCTTTCAACTCTGCCTCTGCCTCTGGATTTCATCACCTTTCCCTTTCCACTCCCATCTCCAGCTTTTCAGCTCTTTTTTACGTGTGGTCTTCCCCGGTTAGACAAGTTTCTTGAGCTCAGAGACTTTTTTAAATTTTTGCTCACAGCCAGGTAGTGCAGGAGATAGAATTCTAGCCCGAATATCAGAAAGACTCATCTTCCTGAGCTCAAATCTGGCCTCAGACACTTACTAGCTATGTGACCATGGACAGATCACTTCACCCTATTTGCCTCAGTTTCCCATAAAATGAGCTGGAGACAGAAATGGCAAACAACTCCAATATCTCTGCCAAGAAAATACCAAATGGAGTCACAAAGAGGCAGACAGGACTAAAACAACTGAACAAGTTAAATGCTTAATAAATACTTGTTGACTGGCTGCCTGAACAGGCCTGTGCCACCAGACAATAGGTGTCATCATTTGTAAGTGAAGAAATCACAACCAAGAGCAACAGAGTAAGGCTTAACATCACAGCTCACACTTTGTCCACTGAAACCCTAGACATGGACCAAGAGATTCCAGTGCCAGACGTTATACAGGGAAGCCGCAGACAAAAAGAAAGGCTCCCAATACAACATATTTGGAGCAACATTTTATAAGGTAAGAAAGCAGATACCCATCGACTGGGGAACGGCCAAAATATGGTACATGAATATGATGGAACCATATTGTGCTGTGAGAAACAACAAATATGACGACTACAAAGAAGAACGGGAGACTTCCCTACCCATAATGACCACAACAACATAAATGAAAAGGACAAAACCACGAAACATGTGGACATCAAGACAACTAGTTCAGCCCAGAAGAGCAAACAGAAATTCTTTCCACTCATTACAGGTGTTGAACAATGGACATCAGATTTTATTTTTGATGTTTTGCTAAATATTTTTCTCCTTCATCTTTAAAAAAAAAATCTTTGTTATATGAGATGAATCTCTGGAAGAAGACAGGGAAGGGATACTAGGGAAAATTTAGGCAATGGAAAAAACAAAGGATATCAATAACATTTATTTAAAAAAAAATGAGGAGGGTCAGTCTGGCTATCCCAGTTATTAATGGATGAAGAACTGGGAGACATCCGCAAGTCTTTGAAAGAGTCATGGAAAAATGGGCAAGGTCCTTGGATCTTTAACCAAGCGGAACAGATACTGAGAAGAAGTTACAGAACCCCAAATAATAAGCACCATGGGCAATTAAGAGGAACAACCCAAGCGAGACAAAGCTGATTGCTGTTCTGGTTTAATTACAAACTTAGAGTTGGAAGAGAATGCAGTGTAGGCGATATAACTGGGCTTTACAAGCCACGTTTGCACAATCTGGAGGGGAGGATTAAAGTAAATGAGGCACAGATCTACTCAAAATCTCAGAAAAGACTCTGAAACGCAAGCTTTCCTCAGCCCAAGAGGTTCCAAGACTTTCCTCTTCTTCCAAACTCAAATCAGTTCCACTTCTAGCTACTCCTTCCCACTCACTCCCAGAGTCTAATGACCAGGAGAGATGAACAACTGGAGCCAGGAAGCCAGGGCTTCCTCCACTAGGGCACAAACCTGGGAGGACCATGGAGAGAACTCCGAAGAGGGGAAGAGTGAGAGCAGATGGTCAGTGCCAGAGGCCACTGGACAAATGAACTGAGATCAGCCAGAATCCCAACCAGGCTTTCTCAACTGAACCCATCTGAAAAAAAAAGTGATTCAGAGAGGAAGAAGTGTCGGGTGAAGTAAAAATACACGTAGCACAGAAAAGCCCAACTCCCAAAGAACTCGGCATTTGGTCCCATTTTCACCCACTCCCCTCCTGGTCCTCACTTGGTCCGTAGCACATGAGCCTTCCTCTGTCCTCTCCAGTCTCACTAGACAATCTTCCTGAAAGAAAAGCCTTAACACAGCATATTCACCTCCCACCACTAACTTCAAGAAAAGGTACTAAACCTGCAGTAAAAGGGCAAGTCAAGCCAAGAACAATGTGCAGGCCACATCCAGGCCTTAAGCACTGCCTAGAGCTACACAGTTGCAAACATAGGTTGGGCCTGGGCCAGACTTTCAAAGAGCTCTCCATCTTGTTGGGAAGACAAAACCAACAATTCACTTCAATAAAGAGCCCTGGGGGCTTGTGAGTGAAAACTATGATGCTCAGCAGCCTGGGCTAATGGATGATGTTGGACTCTGAGCCCACTTCAAGCACAGCCCCCTCCATGAAGCTTTTCCTGACCTGCCAGCATCATCCACTGGAGACTCTACCTAAGAATTCCATTTACTTGGGACATAGTTTATACGGATCTAGACATCTAGAGGAAGGAAGACAGGGAGGGAGAATGGAAGGAGGGAGGAAGGAAGACTTATGTGCCAAACTGCTAGGATACAAATGCAAAAAGCAAGGAAAGTTCTTCTCTCAAGGAGCTAACGTTCTAATAACAGGGGTGTGCACATTTTTTCCAGTGATACAAATGTGCTTTGAGGGCAAAAACTTGAATTTTTGTCCTTGCATCTCCAGCACCTCAAACAGTGCCTAATGGGCAGACAATAAATATTTACTCATTGATCTGGTAAAAATAAGTGGAAAGGAAACAGTGAGCATTTATAGAGGGTTTTGAGGTTTGTAAAGCATTTGACATGATATATCAGAAGATGTTCATAATAATTCAATCAGGTAAGTAGCATTATCCCCATTTTACAGATGAAAAAACTGAGCCTGAGAAAGGGTGGCTTGTCCAGGACTGCACAGCTCTTAGGGACCTGAGGCAGGATTCAACCAAAGGTTCTTCCGATTCCACATCTACTACCATCACCTATGAGGCCACCTCAAAACCTGCAGGCGGACTGGGAAACTCTCTTCTGTTTTTGTTGATTGGCAGGGTGGCCTTCGTGGAAGGGGCAGTACCTGAGATGGATCTTCAAGAAAAAAGAGTTTCAATAAGCAGAACAAAAAAGAGAGTTCAAACATGGGAGAGTCCTGAAGAAAGCGGAGTTGCAATCAATTCGGTTTTCTCTGATAGTCAGAAAAGTGATTTGTAAAGCAAAAGACTGCCATGATCACAACTACTACTCAGAAGGATTGTTTAACAAGAACTTAAGGGCGGGAATGGAGAAGGACAACTGCAAAGAGCAAGCGTGCACGGCCAGTCTGTCCATCATAGTAACTGAAATAAATTCAGAAATCTGTCGAACTTTAATCTGCGGGCAGTGGGACATCAGGTATCATACTAGCAGCAATTCCAAACAGCAATGAGAAAATATCAATTACAAAAAAGAGCTCAGAGACAAGCTGGAAACAAGAAGAAAACAGAATGAGACTAAATATAGGGAAACACAAACAAATATGTCTAGAAAACAATAATGCAAAACAGAATTTCAGTCATAGGCAAAATGAGTACGAATTAGCAGCTAAAAGGAGAACCTGAGTCTCCAGGGGACACTTGAAGAGCACCGACAACAGAACAGAGCAAAACCTGAGCAGCTTCAGGGACCCGACAAGCTGCATCCAGGGCATCGAGGAGCCTGGGGAAGAGGCAGCACTCCCCGGGGGGATGTCCGAACCTTCTCTAAACTCCCCAAGTGCACATTTTTCTCTCTCTTCTCCCCTCCTCCTCTCACCCCCTTATTCCTATCACACCATGGGTGAAGTGACATGCCTTTTGCTACTACCCACTCCTTCACTCCATCCCATATGAAGAGTCAAAAAGCCTTTCTCCTTCCCAAGGCACAAGTAATCCCATCCCATCCCTTTTTCTCCAGCAGACTGTCACTCCTCCCAACTCCAATATCATCTTGAGTTTCTCACTAATCTCAATCAAGTCCTATCTACTGGTTCATTAATACCTATGATGGCAGTGGTGGCAGTAGTAGTAGTAGTAGTACTAGCAGTAGTAGTGGTAACAGCAGCAGCAACAACAGCTAACATTTATATAGTTTTTTATCACGTGCACTGTGTTAAGAGCTTTACAATTACTATGTCAACCTGGGAGGTAGGTGCCAATATTACCTCTATTTTACTCAGGAAACTGAGACAGAGAGAGGGTGAAGCAACTTGCCCATGGTCACACATGCTGGTAAGCATCTGAGGCCATATGTGACTCCATGCCCAGCCCTCCATCCAGTGGGCCGCTGTATCTCTCTCATCCTCAAACAACCTTCATTTGACTCATCAACTCCCATTATCATCCTACATCTCCCCTCTCTTTCGCGGCTAAATGCCTTGAGAAGCCGGCCTACAGCTGGCCCTCATCTGCTTCCTTTCCCCTCTCTTCTCGTATCTGTAGCCCGGCTCCTGAACTCATCATTCAGTTGAAGCTGTTCCCAGTCACTTCTCACCTTTCTTCACCTCCCTTCTGCCTCTGACACTGCTGGTCACCCTCTTCGTGCCCATCATCTCTTCTCCACAGGTTTTCAGGACACTGCTCTCCCCTAGTTCTCCTCCCAACTGGCCAATCCATCTGCATCTCCTTTGCTGGATCTTCATTATGACCACACCTATTAACTGTGGGATCCCCCAAGACTCTGTCCTGGGCCCTCTTCTCCTTCTGCCATGGAAATATCAGCTCATGGAAATAGTATCAGTGGTTTCAATTCTCATCTCTGTGGAGATGACTTTCACATTTCCTTGTCCAGCCCTAATCTCCCATCTTGCAACTCCAACCATCTACTAGTCAAGTCATCTCAAGCTGGATCTGTCACAGACATCTTAAACTTACCACCTCCAAAACACCCTACTACCCTCCTCCTAACAGCCCTATTATTCTAGAAGGCACCACCATCCTTCCAGTCATCCAAGCTCTCCACCTAGGTGTCATGGACTAACTTCTCATGATCTTATCTCCCCAAATCCAAAGGATTCTCAAATCTTTTCACTTCCACCTTCACAACATCTTTCCAATATGTCCCCTCTTCTCCTTTAACTGTTTTCATGCTGGGGTAGGCCTCTTTCCTTCACTTCTAGACTCCTTAAAAACTCTGGTCTTGCAACTTCAAGTCTCTCTCCAAACCATCTTCCACTCAGCTGTCATACTGATCTTCCTCAGGGGTAGATCAGACCATGTCAACTGCCTCTTCTATTCAACAAATTCCAATGGCTATCACCTCCAGATCAAACAGTAAGTTCTCTGTTTGGCCTTTTAACCCCATTCATGTCCTGGACCCTTTCTAATCCTCTTACACCTTTCTTCCCACGACAGATTCTGCCACCCAGTAACACTTGCTTCCTTCTTCCTTGTACACAACACTCCATTTTCTGATTCAAAGCACTTCCATGCCAGGAGCTCCCTCCATCCTTATAACCCCTCTCACAACTGGCACAGTGCCTGGCAGATGGGAGGTGCTTAATCAGTGCTAATTGGCTGAATAGCATCCTAGTATCACACAGACTAAAAAAACATCAGCTTAGTATGAAAATTTACAATGCAAAGTAATAATATTATCTATTTTTCTACATCTGTGTTTTAACTTCATGATTCATTTTAACTTATTTGACCATGTTTCAAAGTATCTGATATTACAAAATTTTAAAATCAAGGTCCATGAGGTTTGGGAAAAGAGACGCTTAAGAATTTCAAACAACATCTGATCAATAGTTATAAGTAAAGACAAGAAAAAATCACTTCAAACTATTCTTCAGCCAGGATGACCAAAGTCCAGAACTGACCATGGCCATGCACACTGTATCCCTCTATAGTTCAATGGGCTTCCAAATTTTTCATAACCAAGTATATACATGTATATATGCACATACACACTTATAAGTGCATTGCAGAGATAAATATACAAACTATGGGCTCATGATTCCTAAAAATGATCAAGAATTGAAGAACAACCTTTCTGCCTAAAACCAGGTGAAATCTTCCTTGGAGGGAAAATTAGACAACTTACTTGAACTCTGTAACCTAGTGATTAAAGTACAGATTTCTGTTACAGAATATTACAGATATAATGTAATGCTGCCAGTAGATTAGAGGGAAGAGAATAAACTATCTTACATTTCAAAAACCATACAAAGAGGATATATCTATGGTCCCCAAAATACCACAGAAAGTATATTTTGTGATCTTAAAATGTCACGTCAAAGAAAGCACATACAAAAGAATAAATTAGTGTTGTGGCAATGCTAAGCAGCTCCAGGATACAATGAAAACTCATTAAGTGCCACCACCTAGACCTATCCATCACATCCTCAGTTCCTCAGACAACCATTCCCCATCTTGCTGTCACACTGGGATATACCCTGAAAGATGGCTGAAAATCACATTCAAAAGATGTTTGTTTTTTAATCTCATAGGAATTTATGTTTGGTGTTTTTCCCTTTACATGGTCACCTCAGTCATCTGGGCAGTCACGGGCACCCACATGGAAAGAAAAGGTACATGGGAAAGTCAACAATCACACAGAGAGAAAGAGAGAGAGAAACGGAAACAGTAACCAACAAGAGAGTTCGGTAGTGGTGGTGGTAGTGGTGGTGTTCAGCCTTCATTTCTGAAGAGGGCCAATAACCTCATGTGGTGATGGCTTGACTTCATAGGGCTGCACAAAACCATCAGCCTCACTCTCTCTTCTAGAGTCACTGGAGTCCAGCGCAAGACAAAAGTCAAGATGACTGGGGATGTCCCAGAATGACCTTAGCCGACATCAAAGAAGGTACTGTGCTTGACAAGCAACGCAAAATCAGTGATGCAACGGAGATAGGAGATGTGCAGATCTAGAGACATTTCCATTCCCAATGTGCCTAACCTGTGATAGAGCCTTCTGAGCTCATATCAATCCGATCAGTCACAGTCACATATATTGTCCCTTGACCCCAACATCATGATGTCATTGGTCCTATCTGACTATGAAGGAAAACAACAGCAGTATCTGCCAGAATAGTGCCACGCCCCTCTCCAGAAATCCATTCCACCCCACTCCCCAATAATCCCATGTGGCAAAGGTCAGAATACAGGAAAAGTCGAAGCTGGCTCTGCCTGAAGGGGCAGTCACTCTGTAAATATTTATCAGAAACCAAAATAGGCCAAAGGCTCTCAGGAGTTCACAGAGTGATGGGGGAAGCAACATGCCAGTGAAAATGGACAAACAAACAACAGGCAGGATAAGCTGGAAATGATCAACAGAGGGAAGGCACTTGAGAAAGGATTCCTAAAGAAGATGGGGTTTTAGCTGGGCCTTGAAGGAGGCCAGAAAATTTAGCCGATAAAGAGGAAGAGGGAGAACATTCCAGGCATGGGGGGCAGCCAGTGAAAATGTCCAGAGCTGGAGAAGTGTCAAGTTTGAGGAACAGCACAGAGGTGAGTGTCAGTGGACCCCCAAGTACACAGAGGATTATATGGTGCAGGAAGACTGGCAAGGGATTGGAGGAGGTTAGGAAAATACTTGAACTCCAAAGTATTTTATATTTTATACTGGAGGTGATAAACTGGAGTTTATTGAATAGAGGAGATGATATGGTCATACCTGTGCTTTAGAAAGATCATTTTGACAGCTGAACAGAAGATGGGATGAAGGGGAAAGGATTTGTGGCAGGGAGTCCAAATAGTAAGCTACTGCAACACACCAAGCATGAGGTGATGAGGATCTAGAACAAGGGAGTATTAAAGCAGAGAAGGAGGTATACATGAGAAATGTTAAGGTAAAAATCAACACATGTTGGCAGTTTGCTCTGTGGCAAAAAATGTTCAGATGGAGAACTCAGGAATGGATAAAACTGGGACATGATGCCAACATATGTGTGGGGATTTGCCAGGTCTGAAGCAAAGGGTACTGACATCCAACTGAGGCCAGCGCTGTGCCCCCAAAGTCATCTTGGGGAGAGAGGCTAAGGCTGGGGAAAAGTCAACTCTTCAGTATCTGAGAAGGCTGAGACTGCTTTGAAGTACTTTATCTGGTAAATCTACCATCAAAGAAGGAGTCAAAAAACGAACAACAGAGGAATATAAGAGGGAATAGGGTTTTTGATTTTTTTTTTTTTTTGCAAAAACAAATCCAATAAAACTAAGTTTAAAAGGAGAAAAAAGGAAAAAAAATCTGTACTACATGTTTCCCTGATAAACATCTCACTTCCAACATACATAAGAAAATGATTCAAATTTACAAGACTAAGAGTCATTCTTAAAAGCCAGGGAGAGACTTGAGGCAGGGAGACCAACCAGTAGGCTATTGCAATATGCCAGGTGTGAGGTGCTGCGGGCATGTACTAGAGTAGTGGCAGTGTTAGAGGAGAGAAGGGGACACATGAAAGGTGTGAGAAAACAGAAACAACAAAAATCTGACAATCAATTTGATATGTAGGCCAAGATTAAGGACTTAAGAATGACACTGAGGTTGCAAGCCTGACAGATTGAAAGGATGGCAGTGCCTCAACAGTAATAGGGACGTTCAAAAGCGGGTACCGGTGGGGATTTAGAGGGAAACATAATCAGTTGAACTTAAAAAGCCAAGGGAATATTCCATTTGAAATGCTCCACAGGCAGGTAGAGCTCAGTGTCAGCTGCTCATCAAAGCCACAGGAAAGGTTATTCTCCAGATGGAGAAATTTGGAAATCACCTGTATAGAGGAAAACAGAACCCATGGGAGATAATGAGACCACTAAGTGAGGGGGTGGAGAGGGAGGAGAGAAGAGGGCCCAGGATGAAGTCTTGGGGGATACTCAGTTAGTGCTTAGGACATATCTGAGATATGTCCTAAGACCTAACCAAAAGAGACTGAGGAACAGTCAGGCAGAGAGAATGAGGAGAGAATAATGTCCTGAAAACCTAGAGAGAAGAGAGTATCCAAAAGAAAATGGCAAACAACAGTATGAAGGGTATAGCAAAGTCAACAATGAGAACTGAGAAAAGATTTGGCATATAAAAGATCACTGGAAATGTTGGCAAAGGTAATTTCAGTTGACTGATGAGGTCAAAAGCCATACTGCAAAAGATTTAGAAGAGAGTGAGGAAAAGAAATGGAGGTACCAAGTGTAGACAGCTTTCTCAAGGAATTTAGCCAAAAAGGATATCCAACCCTGTTGTGTTAAGGAGCTTTCCTCAAGAATCTAAAGCACCAATATATGAAAGGAATGTGACTTGCTCAGCTTAACTCCAAAGGGCAGAGCAAGGGGCAAGGTTTAAAGAGAGGCAAACTTATACCTGGTATAAAGGAAAATTTCCTGAATTCAAAGATACCTCCCCAAATAGTTCACACACACACACACACACACACACACACACACACACACACACATTACTCACTGGGTCCTCAAAACATCTGATGGAGGGAAATTGAAGTTCAGATAGATTAAATGATATACTCAAGGTCACTCAGCTGGTAAATGGAAGAATCCATGGGTGCTCCCATTCTAGAGGTCTTTAAATCAAGACTGGAAAAACCCTTTCAAGGATGCTGTAGAAAGGATCCCTGCATTGGATGGCCTACACAGCCCCTGACAGCTTTGGGATTCTCAGGAAAAGGTCCCTAAAAGAGGCAGTGCAGGCTAAATATAAACAAGTTTGATAAGTGTTGAGATGAACTGCAGAGCAGGATGAGTTATGAAATATCACTAACTTTAAAAGATGAAACAGTAAAAAGTAATCGTGCAAATAAATCACCCCTTGCTGACACTGTTAGAGGTCAAAGAGTGAATGGGTTGGAAAAACCACTGGTTCAACTCACTCAGACATTTCTTAATTTTTTTTAAATCATGTGTGTCTGTATGTAAACATCCTTAATTTTTTTTTCAGCGGCTATTTTTCTCTTGCATATTTACAAAAGTCTGCAAAGGCTTTAAGATTTTTCTGTTCTCAAGCCCCTGCTCTACACAAGCTTCCATCAATAAATTACATCTTCTTTATTGGTCTCTGTTAAGTCTCTTTCCCCATTTCTCTCTGAAACAACAGATGCTAAACAATTTGTAATAAATTAAAGAAATGAAAGCAAGAGCCGATAAATCCATCTCAAATTCAGTGACCCAGTCTACCAGGCTAATCCAACAAAAGATTTAATAGTAAAAACTTCAATAAATTTTAGGGAGTTCTTTGATGTCGTTCACCTGCAATACTTAAGTAGAAAGCTTCAGTTACCAAAAATGGGGCCATCACAAGAGGATGAGAAGGAATGGCATTTCCCCCCACCTACCCTAGAGCTAGGACCATATTTATGTAAAGTACTCTAGAGAAGGTGCTTTCAATAACTTTCAGGATTTCTTCTCCTGAAAAATTCCAAATGAGCCTGAAATGGTCTTTACACATTTGAATTATAATTACATAAAGGTATATATTTCCAGAATCCTAACAGCAATTCTGATGAGTTCAATGCTTTTAGTCATTTTCAAGCAATTTATTGCCAAAACCCAGAGAGCGACTGCATCCCTCCCTCATCCAGAGGGAGGGCAAGGAAACATCAGTTTCTTGTTTCCCCTAATATTCTCCTTCCAGATCTCCAACTCATGAGAAACTCCCTAGTGTAAAACATCTGTAACAAGAATATTTTTCCAAATTCTTAAACATGTGCCAAGGACAGCTTTTGGCCACACCATTTACCTCCAAATTCTTGCACACTTCTGAGAGCCCAAATGTGAGACATGCTTCTACGGTCATGGACCTTCCACTGAATTGTAGTAGCATCTGAGGGCTCCCTAATCCTTCCCCACTGCTAGAAGACCCTCAGAGGAGGCTTGTCAGAAATGTACCTCCAGGAATACCCTGACCTCCAATTAACATTTGGTCAGCATTCATGCTAAGCAATGGTTTCCAATTGAGTTTACTGTGGTTTCTTACTGAAGTATAATTTTTCCTATGCTCTGGCTATCCTTCAAAGTCTTCACTAACCTATGCCTCTCCCTCATCTTCATCCCCAAAATGACAGTAGCCTTTTACGAAACACCATAAATGCTGCAGATCACAAATAATCATAACTGCTACATATGTTCCTGAATGTTACTGGAAAATATCATTCAACACTCAAAATTTATTTGAAAAATACGTCTATCAGTAATGAAAATAGTAAAAAAAAAAAAACCCTGCAAAATTTAGGCAAATGGATGTCCTCAATTACTACTTTTTTCTAGGAATAGAAGGAAAAATTAAATCCACAAATGGAAAGGAATGACTTTTTCTTCTCTAATCCTGTTGGATTTACTGGGAGAAAAACAGCAACATGAGCTGAATGTACCCAATACCTGAAATTTAGGGCTCATTTGAAAATATAAATAGGAATGGCTTTCTAGTTTACATATATATATAAAATCCTTAAACCTCGACTTTAAGGAATTCAAAAATATGAATATTCTGATGATTCAGACAAAATAAGTTCTAATCTTTATCCAAGTAAACAAAAATCTAAGTGCCAAGTCTCTTTTTCAGTTGACATTGTCTAACTTACAATGCCCTGAGGACAGCAACGTCTCTATTGGGGCATAATTCAAGAATGATTTATTTTCTACATTGTGTGTGTTAATAATGGTGGAAAAACAATTATATGACACTCTGCCTCCCATCAAGGGCATTACTGCTTGTACATTAACAATGAAAAAATAATGCAAGTTAGTGTACTGGTACTACAGAGATTAGGAGTTAGGGGAAAGAGATTATTCTGGCCTATAGAACATGAGTTCTTAACCTGGAATATGAACCTTTTAAAAAAAATATTGTGACAAGTATTATTTCAATATAATTGGTTTCCTTTGTAGTCTTACATATTTTGTTGTATGCATTTCTTAAAAACCCTGCTCTGAGAAGGGGTCCATGGGCTTCATCAAGGAGCCAAAGTGGACCATTATATGAAGAAGAGTAAAACTTCTTGACTGAAATGAAAACAAAGGCTTCCTTTGGGAGACAGAATATGAGTGAGGTGCTAGAAGGGGAGGCATGGATTGGTGAAGAAGAGGAAGGAGGCCATTATAGGCAATGACAACCATAAAGTCACGGAGAGAGAAATGACTGGAACTATAGTGCAGGGGGATTCAGATGAGAATAAGACCAGCTTGGCCAAAATGTATTCATGCTCTGACATAGAAAAGGTAGCATGAGGGAAAAAACAAGGTGCAGAAAAGTCTGAGCATGATATAGCATGAACTGTGAAGAATTTTTCAAAAGAAGTATGACATGATAAAAACAGTAATTTAGAACAAAATTCCATGTAACTGAAAGCAAAACCAAGGACATGGTTGACAAGAGTGGCCTGCAGCATATTACTAATGAAGAAAGACACAGGATGGCATCAAAAAAGGCCAATTATGTAATGAGGCTGAAAGATAACCAAGAAAGAGGCCGTGTTCCCTTTCGATCAAATACAAAGAAATCTGAAGGCAAAAACAGATTTGTTTACAGAAACATGTATGAAATATATGATTAACAGAGAACTAGAATGAGAGGCTGGAAGAGAACTTAGGCTTCGGGGAATTGAAAAAAGTAAGAGTAGCAATCACAGACAAGAAAACAATACAACAAACAGTTTTAAAAGGTAAGCAAGAAAATCAAATTATATTTAAAGGTATTATAGATAATGAAATTATGTCAATATTTATGTACCAAAGGGTTTGGTTTTAAGATATTTAAAAGTAAATCCAACTCAGAAAAAAAGAGGAAGCAAAACTATGATAATTGGAGTCCTTGATGTGCCTTTTTCATACCCAGACAAATCTAATAAAAAGTTGGGGGGGGGGGGGGCCGGGATGTGTATTTAGGTAAAGGATAAAACAGAACTGTGGAAAAGTTGGATATTGCAGATGTTTGGTAATTACTAAAAGGGAACCAAAAAGAATATGCATGTATTCAGGGTGCACAGCACTACTATAAAAATTGATCATGTATAAAAGAGGTGTCAAACTCAAGGAAAACTGTTTGGCTGCATGTTAACTTAAAAAAAATAAAAATTTGAACTACTGAATAGGAAAGCAGAATTTTCTCTTTTGTTATGTTTTGTTTTTTCTCATGGTTTCTCCCATTTGTTTCAGTTTTCCTATGCAACATGACTGATGTAAAAATGTGTTTAATAAGAATGTACGTGTAGAACTCAGATAAGATTGCATTTTGTCTTAAAGAGAAAACGTAAAATTTATGGAAGGGATTTGTGAAAACTGAAAACAAATGATTTTACAAAAGAATTTTCAAAAACAAAAATTCATATTACCTATGCTGTATTATATTTGCATTTATTTTATTAAGCATTTCTCATTTAAATGTTAGTCTGCTTCAGGTCACACTTGGGAGTTAACACTCAACAGTTCTGATATACAAAGACTTTTAATGTCATAAAAATAAAAAAGAGAAATATAAAAAAAAAATCTATACTAGCCACAATACAAAAATTATGAATAGTCATTTTTAAAGTTTATTGATGCCGTTTGTTTTCATAACCATTCTTCAGAGATACTCCTCCCAGCCCACCTTCCTCACTAACCATCTAGCTTTCCCTTGTAACTAAAAAATTCAGCAAAATAAAATAAATGTAAATAGAGTGACAACATATTACAATATGTATACCATTCTAATCCCAGCATTCTCCATCTTTCCAAGGAAAGGTTTATTTTCTCATCTGTGAGATCAAATTTGGAATTTTACAATTATAGAAGAGTATGGCTCCCTTTCAGAGGTTGTTCTTCCTATTTTGTTCTTCCTATCTTTTACACAAAAGAAAAGCGTTTCAAGAAAAGATTCCAACTTATATGAAGAATAATTCAATCCTAAAGAATTAGTGGTGCAAAGGACAAACCATAGAAGCAAGAGATAATTTGATCCAATAAGATATGATCTAATAAATGAGTAAAAAATACCAAAACTATTGAGATACAAAGAAAACCTTGAGCAAAACTGAAGACCTCTAAATACTTGCATCAGGTACAAAGTGGAAATACAGAGAAGTTAGGAGCTGAAGAAGAGGAGAGAGACCATTCGAGGCATGGGGGACAGCCAGAGAAAATGCCTGGAACCAAAATATGGAGTATCTTATTCACAGAACAACAAGGAAGCCAGGAAATTCAATAAAGATAAGAAATAAAATAAATACAAGGAACCCAACACACAAGTGGCAATGCAACCATAAGGAAAAAGAATCCAGGTGGTTAAAGAGAGCTTAAAGAGGAAAAAAGTGGGGGAGGAGTACTTTAACACGTTAAAGAGGACCTTGTGACATCTCTACATTGCCCTTGGATTAATCCAATATTAGTATTAGAAACAAAGCAAAATAAATTAATAGGTTATTGTTGTTGGGTCATTCAGGATCCCTTGGACCGTATTTTCCATTGGGTTTTCTTGACAAAGATACTGGAGGAGTTTGTCATTTCCTTCTCCAGTGGATTAAGGCAAACATGTTAAGTGACTTGCCCAGGATCACACAGTAAGAGTCTGAGGCCCTATTCGGAACTCAAATCTTCCAGACTCCAGATCCAGCACGCTATCCACCGCGCCATCCACAGCTACATCAAAACTAACAGGTACAATCTAACAATTTCTGAAAAGACAAGACCACAAACTCAAAATAAGTCAACAAGAAATAGAATGTGATCTTGGGCTGCATTTAGGGAAGCCTGAGTGCCTGGCACAGGGAAAGTGGAAGTCTCATTGTCCTCTGTCCTGGTCAGATCACGGGGGAAGAACTCCAAAATAGGAGTGAAAGGGCCTTCGGGTTATTACATGCTTATGTATTACATGCTGAAGGACACAGAGGAAAGAAGACTGAAGTAGAAATCGAGAACTACCTTCAAGTACTTGAAGAGTTACCAACTGGAAGAGGGGTGTGCCTTGTTATGTCCAGCAGGCCTGCCCAGCCCAATCCTATCACAGTCATTCCCACAATGACCAATTTAAGTTTCTCAAGCTTCCAAGCAAGGATGCTTCCTTCATTTGACCTAAATACGGATGCTCACATCATTTCTCTGTCAGTCTGTGTGTGATAAGTGAATAACCCCAGAGAAAGGGTCAGAATAAAATGGAGACTGGAATTTCTGGTCCTGGGAAAACAAAAGCAAAAAATCCAGAAACAGTCCTTAAGTAAATGCCTCAGAATGCCATTGAGTCAGACTATATTTCTGGTCATTTCCAATTCCTTAGACCTTTTTCATCATGATTTCTACTCTTCTTGGCTTTCTCCAACTTTATTCAAAGGAAAATTTCTGGTTATAATCTTTCAATATTTAGAATTTTCTTTTGCTTTTTTCTTTAAAGTGATGAATTCTTAGGAGGGAATCAGTCAACGTGTACATATTAAGCACTTAGTGTGTGCCCAGCATTCATGTTGCCTTATTTTAAGAAATTACCACAGCCATCTCAACCTTCAGCAACCTTCATCCATCACCACCCTCATCAGTCAGCAGCTATCAAAATCAATGCAAGGCCCTCCACTAGCAAAAAAGGTTACAGTTCACTAAAGGTTCAGATGATGGTTAGTTCTTTTTTTTTTTAACAATAAATATTTTTTATTTAAGATAGGTACATTTTTTGACATAATACTTAAAAGACTACAGTATAGTGTAAACATGGGGCACAGCAGCTAGAGTCCCAGGCCTGGAGTCCAGAAGATTCACCTTCATGAGTTCAGATCTAGTCTCAGACACTTACTAGTGTAACCCTAGGAAAGTCACCTAGCCTGTTTGCCTTAGTTTCCTCGCCTGTAAAAGAGCTGGAGAAGGAAATGGCAAAGCACTCCAGTAGCTCTGCCAAGAAAACCCCAAACTGAGTCATGAAGAGTCAGACATGACTGAAATGACTGAAACTTTCATATGCAATGGGAAGCCAAAAACTTTGTGCCCCTTTTTGGCAATATTTGCTTTATGGAAGTGGTCTGGAACTAACCTGTAATAGTTCTGTCAGGATCTTCATGCCAAGATCACCAGAGCTAAGGCAAAGCAAACAAGTTGTGCCCTGAGCTTAACATGCCAACAGTCCCTTGTGTTCACCCTCCTGACAAACTCTGCTACAGCAAAATCACAGAATTGTTACACACCAGTCCCAGGCGGTCCCTGAGCTCAGACAAGCCCCTGAAGGAGCCATGTTACAGTGATGAAGCTGTGAATCAACCTTGCCTCATTGTCACTGTCACCCTTCTCAACACCACAGCTACCCCTGACCACTTGTTTCTTTGTCTAGGCACAGATACACATATCAAGGCTTAGCCGTGCTGTTTTGGGGCTCCTCCTAGAGGAGACCCGGATACACGTGTCTAGTTTCCTTCCTCCACAAAATAAAGAAGACATTTTGCCTAACCACTGTTAGCTCTTTAGTTTGGTTTGGTTTTATTTATTATTTCATTTTGGTTTATTTTATTTGTCTTATTTAACAGTTGGTGTATAACTTCTGTGAGCTCTTTGGTCACTTATTTTTAGGGTGTGGCATCTCCAAGATATGCTTATATGTATATATTCTCTCTCCTTCTCCCTCTTCTCCCCCTCTCATCTTGAGACAAATCTAGACAATCACTCAATATTTGTTAAGCACCTACCATGTGCCAGAAACACTATGATAAGCATCAGGGACAAAAAAAGAAGCCTACTAAATACCAGGTACAGTGATAAGTTTTGAGGATAAACTTAAGAAGAGGTAGCCCCGGCCCTCACAAGGGGCTTACAATCTAACAGAGGAAGACAGCACATAAAAAGATGATAGAAAAGGAAGAAGGGGAAACTCAGGGGACTCCAGCCGCTTGCTGGAGTGGAAGCCAAGCAGAGCAACTGACAGAAGATAGAATTACCGGTGAGGGTCTGAGCCCTCTATTAAGGAAGGTTTGCAGAGCAGTTTAGTGGCCAGACCGCTAACCAAAGGGAACGAGTCTCTCTGTTAGCACCACCTCCAAATCTTTGCCCAGGCTGTATCTGCCATGCCTGGAATGCACTGTTTCCTGACCCTGGACTTTCGAATACCCCGTTTATTTTATTCACAGCTGAGCTCCAGGGTCACTTCCTGGACCAAGCCTTTCCTCATCTCCTTGGTAGCTAGTGCTTCTTCAAGTGGTGTGCACAGAAATCTGTGTCCTCATGGTATCCTAATAGAAGGCAAATTCCCTATCCCTGAGGACAGAGCCTTTTTCATCTCCTCTTTATATTTCTAGTAACTGGCAGAGTTCTTTACTCACTACCACACTGGATAAATGCCTTTTGGATGAGACGGGCAAGCAAAGACACCAGCCACGAAGACAAGTATATCTGAGTATATGAGTCCAGTTCTGGGAGCCTAGGAGAGATTATCCTAGAATAATAAGCAGAAGCATTCTCCTTTCACCTTGCCTACTAAGCCCATTCACGATTCCGGTGTGGCCTAATGCCAACTGTTGTTCAAGGAAAGTCAGCCATGGCTCCCATAAGCCTCAGTGATGTGTTCCAGAAAGATCAGCTAGGAACTATACAGGAGTTAGCCAAAAACAAACGATGGCTTAGGTTCGGCTCCTAAAGGCATCTGGAAGACTCAACTATAAAACAATCGAAATGAGCTTTTCTGATGAACAGTTGTTACCTCAATACTTTAATGAACATTCAATAACAACCTATAGCAATGTTTTCTATTTTATTTGAGGACAGGACCTCATTCAGCCCACTGTGATTGGAGAACTCCTTCCAAGGTGCTGTCACCTCTAATAGGACACAGAAGAGATGATCTCGCCGGGTCTTTCCCAGCACCAGGGATCCACGACCTTGGCTGCATGTGTCTGAGACCTGAATGCTGACCCCTCAGAACCCACGAACGTGCCGTTCTATGGGGTGTCCCTCTGACCTCTCCCAGAGCCTCCCATAAGCTGCTGAGGAGAGAAAATTCTATTTTTACTTTTCTTCATATCTCCAGTGCTTGAGAAACGCTTGTTGATCGCTTCAAATCAACCCCCCCAGGGAAAATAAACCAAAGGAAATTCTTATACTTAATACAGACAGTAGTGGGAAAGTCAGCCTCATAGAAAATAGACTTCATGACCATCTGGCAACCATACAGTACGTGCAAAACTGTTACTGTTCTAATCGAGTTTGGTTTACTTGTCTAGTTAATTGCTTCAGTATTAATTAAATAAGGAGCCCCCCAGACGCCCAGAAAGTGAAACCTTACACTCGGCTGATTACATAGTTCACTTAAGTCAATGTTGAGGAGCTCAGGTTACCACAAAATGACTCTTTCCATATTGATTATTAATATTTTACATTGTGACATCATTGTTTTCTCAGGAAATCAGTTATGATTTAAATAATTTTAATTAAACAACCTGAAAAATGTTGACCTGTTACTTAGAGACAGATCAAGAGACTTAGCTATCATCACACCAAGTATATTTTACCTTAAATGATTGTTTTTAAAGTGGAAAAGAGATGCTTTTCAGTGCTCAATTCCACACTTCAAGGATGGAGAGAATCAAAGTCAGGAACCCATTTCTCCACTCCCTTATCAAACCTCTACCCAAGTTATTGTTTGCTTTTCCCTCTGTAATATTTGTCTTTAAAGGATTTAAAACATAAACAATATTCACTCACAATCATAAGGAAATTTGGCATAGTGACTAGAACGCCTGCCTTAGAACCAACAAGACTTGGTTCAAGCCTCACCCTCTAAAATATTCTGTGATGCCAGCCAAGTCACTTGCCCCTCGGTGCTCTGAGACTCTGTAAGCTGTAGTGCCAATCTACATCACAGAAGGTGATTCCTCATCCAGGGAATTCCCTATACCAATGAAATCACAGGTGTACTCCTCAGCCAATTCCTAAACCCCTTTTCATGGAGCTAAAATGACCTCAGGCATCATCTAATTCTCCCACTTCAACCAGCTCCATGAAGCTGCTAAAGAGTCCCCAGAAGCTCCGACTCTCTTCCCATTTTTAATATCTGCCTGAATGGGAATCCACCCACTAGAGGCCAGCCTAGTGAGGTTTGCCTTACAACTAACACCTGGAAGTTCTTTCTCTTCTCTCACTGTGATCCAGTCTCTTCTTCAAGGAGCAACAAAATGCAGCTGCTCACCATACGCAGTATAACACTTGAAGATGATTTTTAGCTTACCCTTTAAGCCTTCACTTCTACAGTCACAATCCTTTCAACCTTCCTCATGGGTTCTTTCCAACCCTTTAATCATCACAGTGATTCTCTCTTCTGAACCTTCTCCAAGTTCCCCATGAATCTTATGGTAAAACAGAGAACCAGAGTATTCTGGCCTGACCTATACCCAATGCAATGGTTCCATATTTGGGGGATCCTACAGATGTTTACACATGATGACAACACATCAGACCTTCATTTGTTGTTGCTCTTTAGTTACAGTGACCCAGAGATCGTTCAGTGCTTTATGTTTATTATTTATCACTTATCCCTATCACAGTGTATTTTGTTTGCAGCTTTTCCCTTCAAAACACTCAAGCTTGTTTGTCTGGGGTTCCTGGTGCATTGTGAAGGTAAACCCAAGCGTAGGTTTTAACCAACATGAACATGGTTTCATCTCGCTCTATCCATCATTGCTCAAGTTAGCCCTCTTGAGAGGCATGAACACTTATATTCTCTAGGGCCTCGAAAGTAGTCAAGAGCTCCAAGAAAGCCAGACCAACAATCTCCAAAGAGGGGTGCAGATCATGGCACCTCCCTTCAACTCAACAGAAAATAAGCAGATGTATGTCTTCTCCTACCCACAGTAGACTCATGTCTATTTTCTTCCCTTCCCAATAGCACACCTTTCCTTCTCACCACTGGCCTCCAAGAGGAGGCCTACACAGCAAGCAGAGCCCTTGGGGCACTTATAACCTATCTAGGGCCCAGTCATACTACAAGATATTAAGAGATGCCTAGGTAAAATTTGCCAACACTTTCCACAATGTCCCTGCATGCTGAGCCCCAGAATCTTCTATAAGTGATTTATGCTATCCAGGGAAACCCTTATCAAAGGGTAAGACCTCTCTGACACTTCCCTCCCCAACCCCCCCCAAAAAAAATCCCATACCCACCTTTACCTTTTAGATGAGAGAATGAGAAGTCTAGGGTCGAAAATACGGATGGGCTGCAATTTGCATTTCATACCTCATTACCTCCTCTTCTTCTGGCCCATCCCCTCATCAAACATTCTTCTGAACTTCTCTGTTTCTTTCCAGAGTACCCCCTTTCCTTCAGCTTCACAAGTTCTTAACCTCCTCATTACCTTTAACTCAACTCAACTCCAACTGTCCCCTCTCCAGTAGCCTTTTCTCAATAACCTTTCTGATTTCTCAGAGACCCTTAATACTGACTATCCTCTCCTGCCAGGTGCTTATTCCTCTTCTCTTTGGGTTGCTGAAAACTTTAGTGTCTATATACTTTTCAAAAGCAGAAATGGAATTTCTTGATTTGTTTTAAAATCTTCTAAACAAATTTAAAGTTTGAGTAGGTTTTGAATCTATTTGTTAAAAAAAACTAAAAAGATAAGGCTTGAGTAGTTTACAAGAACAACTGATAACAAGGAAGGCAAAAATGTACCAGCTGAATGTTGACAAAAGTCTTTATGTAGCTAGTAGCTGGAATTGGAAAATGAACATCACAAATGAACTGGCACAACCAACAATGCACTGCTTCCATTTGGAGCAGAGTATCTTTGTGGGATAACTTTTTCAGCAACAACAGACATAAAAATAAAAGTTCAAAAAATGAACTTCAAAAGGGAACTTTAAAATACAACATCAGAAATAATGAAGAATATTCAATCACATTGCTTTTACTTTAAAAAAAACCAGGATTATATTTTAATGAAAGTAAAAAGGGTTTTAAAATAATTAATAAAGTATTTTTCAAAATGTTTTTCATCTCTCTATATTTCTATTTTGTACAAGCTTTCTAATGTAAGTAAATATTAGCAGATAGTACATTATATAACATAAATGAGTAAATTCTATATAAATATATTGGAATGTATAATTAAAAAGAGTTTATTGTTGGGAGTGTGTAATCAAAAAATTTGGAGATGATTACTATAAATTCAATAAAGGAAAAAGTTAGTATGTGAGAGCAAGGCCATAATTTGTCAGGTGTTCTACATAAAACATTTTATTATCCCCATACCATTTAGGATCATAGGTGTGAAGTAGGAAGGACCTCAGAGGTCATTTAGGCCAACTCTCATTTTGCAACTAAGGAAACTGAGGCTCTGGGACCTGGTCAGACTGTCAGGATTTGCACCAATGTCCTCAGTCATCCTTCCATTGCACCTAACTGCCTCTCTGCAATCAGTGTGGCTGAGCACCAAATGAACAATCAGCGTCTCTACGACCCCAGATGAGTGTTGACCAAAGCAACAAAATCAGGCTGTGGAAAGAGTATTGGAGCTGCTTCTCTCTCACAGACCATTTGGAAATTCCAAATCACTGACAACAACCTGATGATCAAGATTTTCTCCCTCTGCTGACAATGTAAATTGTGTCCTCCTGCCACCAAGGCAATTTATCTGGTTCCCATTTCTCTCCTGCCCACCTAAAAGCTGGAAATAATAATGCCTGTCACCTACAATGAAGGCTCGACTGGCAAGAAGGAAGAGAGCAGCATGTGCCCCACTCTGGGGCAGTGTGAAGATGACACAATCGCACAAAGTTAGCAAGGTAGTGTGGCTTTCATGATCGCTGGCCTCCTTACAAAGGTCCAGAGCTGCCACATATCTGAACTTGGCACCCTGAAGCCTAACCAGATCTCCCTACACACATGCACAATTGACATCCACCAAGAAGGGGTGGGAGTGAAAAGCCAGGGCCAAACTGTGGCCCAGGGAAGGAAACCGCCCCCCACAAGCTCTTCAGTGACAGACCCCCCCCAACACACACACAAAAGCCCTCTCAGGTTTCCTCCCTTTCCTCCCATCTATGTTACTCATTCTGCCTACTAGTCTTGAGCAGCTCTGCAAAGAGGAAAGACATATTCCCCAAAGTTCTGACACGTGCGTATATCAACTCCTGAGGTTAGTTCCCTAATTTTTCTCTTCTTTATGATTAGCTAGGTTAACCAGTAGAAACCCAAAGGAAATTGTCTACAATCACTTTTTTTCTGGGCTGGGATGGGGAAGGGAAAGGGGAAAGGGTTGAGGGGGGCCTTCCGTACTGACATGTGAAGTCTACGTCTGGTTTTGCACTGTTATTTTTGGCTCTTCCAGAGAAAGAAATTAAACAAAAAAGCTTTTTTTTAATCCTTTTTTAATACAAGAAATGTTTAGATGCTAAGCATTTGGACTGGGGCTCCCCACCCCCCTTCTGACCACACAACAGTCTGCCAAAGCTGTTTTTAAAAGCAAAGTACCTCAAACATAATCCCCAACAGCTGTTATCACCCACACCCCAGGCTTCCAATAAACACGCCAGCCACAAACCTCCAATGGCAAGATGAGAAGACAGGGCTCGAGAGGGTCTTTCTGGGAAATGACTGGTCTGGTCACAAGGTGGCTAGGTAACATTTTCTCGGAGTATGAAGACAGGAAAGTGAATAGGAAACAAGCCCCATCATGTAATGCAAGAGGAAAAACAAACTCTATAGAAGAGGAGGAAAAGGTCCACGTAATTTCATTAACTACATGCTTCTCCCTTACCATGGGTGGTCCTCTTCCAGACAGTCTTTACAGAAGTCAGTTTACAGCACAAGTCCTTCACTAAAAGTGATTCCTTATGAGGACAGATAAGATTTTATTATTAATCCAGGAAATAGATTAATTGCCCTGGACATACCAAAGGTAATTTGCTAAACAACCCATGAAGATACAGCATGCAACTAGCGTGTACAAACTACTGTTAGGCATGGTGGAAGACACAAAGATGTCTCAGGTGGTTAAAGAAATTAAGCCAGAATTGGCAATGCCAAGAAAAATATAAGGTCAAATTTTAAAGGATCTGGAAGAAAGCAGAAAGTCAGCTGGTGAAATTAAACAAGCATTCGAAGATATGGAGAAAGACAAGAGATATGATGAAGGATATTGACAATACAAAAACTAAGACAAAATAAACTGAAAACCCCATAAATGTTAACTAACACCAGACAATTCCCAAGGAAAATGGAACTACATACAATGCAGAAGAGCATTTGGAAATAGAGGATTGAAGATCAGCAAATCAGCTAGAGAACTGGAAAATGTGCTGATCCAAGTGACAGACCCAAAAAACAGATCACAAAACAGTAATCTTAGATAACTTAGAGAAACAAAAGCACTTCAACACTACATGTTAGAAAAAATATAGAAGTAACCTTAAGGATGGCAACAAGGAAAACCTAAGATCCAACATGTCTAGAAATACTTTAGTCAAACTCCAACACTACAACAACAGAGAAAAATCCTACAAGGGCTGATGTGGTGAAACAGAGCTGTTTGTGGCACCTCAAGCAATTGAGAAGTAGGCCCCAGCCTGCATACACCTTTTAACCCAATTATAACACCAGGTCTATGTCCCAAAACAATCAAAAGAAAAAGAGGATCAATCTGTACCAAAAAATTATTAGCTCTGGCAAAGGAACTGGAAACCAAGAAAGTGCTCACCAACTGTGCAATGTCTGAGCAAATTCTGGCATACAAATATAACAGAATAGTCTGATACCCAAGAAATACAAAAGGGTTAGTTCAGAGAAACCAGAGAAGACTTGTACAAATTGATGCCAAGGGAGGTACTATCAAGGAGAAGGATTCCCATTCTAAAGGGTGTCAGGTCCACGTCCAGATCACCTGAGACAGTCTTACTCATGCAGGCTGGTAGAGTTGCTTTGAGGAAAGTCATGAAGTGCCTTGGAGAAGATGGAGCATGCACTGACATTACATAACTGGTTCATGTTAGTCAGTCCCAGGGCTGAGAGAAAATTTTTTTGCCTGGCTGTGTAGCCACAACTGCCAGGGTCTTCCAAAGGGTTTGCGATAGCTTCAGCAGCAGTGTCAATGAATGAAGTGACCTCTACATTCTATCTAGTAAGAGACTAGGCTGGTAAGGAAAAGACCTCAGTTCCTTTATCCTCCCAACTGAGGGTACCAGGTCCCCCAAGAAATGATGGTTTCTTTGGCCTTTTCCTTAATTCTTTTCCATTCGAGGTGCAGGGAGTAGAGTTTCCAATCTAAGGCAGGAGTGCAAGTTACAGGAAACTAAGATTTGGAATCCAGGTCAAATGTTTGCAGTCAGTCTCCAACATTGACACCCCCAAGGAACAAGAAACAATCTTTGGAACTAACCTTTGGGACCCCAATCCAATGGATGGTCTACTTCGGATGTGAACTCTACGAGATCAGAGTTATGCAGGAAATGAACTAAGACTCTAATATATCCTAACCCCACAAAGGAGGTACAGAAAAAGGAGGTATAAAGGGGATTATGTACCCAACGTTTTGGGGAAAATGTTTACATCTTTGTTTTTATTATACCTTTGAAATAAATATCCCTGTGTAAAATCCAGAGAAAACAACGGAGGCATCAATATGTAGACTGGACCTCTATGGCAAACTTTTAGAAGGACGTTGCTGAAAAGGACAAAGGATGAGCAAGTAGGGATGAGTTGTGATCCAAGTTGCTGGAGGTAGCTCTCAAATGGGTAATCACAGAAATATCCGATTGTTCGAGGGGATCGTCTAAGCTCACCTGTGTATGTATTTCAGCATTTGACACAACGACTGTCACAGTGTTAAACGATAGTAAGTGTGTAATAAATGAACTCTCTACCTATTTCTTATGTCTTTCATGATATGTATTTATTTATTGCCCTCTCTTTGTATACTGCATTCCAGTGATGCCCACCATGAACAAACAAATAAATGAACCAAAAAAAAAAAAAAGCATTTATTAAGCACCCACAATTCACCAGGGTCTATTAGGCACTGGTAAAACAGTCCTTCCCTTACAGAATTGAATTAGAATAGAGGAGTCAAAATAAAAAGGGGAGTTAAAGGAGGGTGAGGACCAAGGAAGGGAATTTTGGTTTGTAAAGTCACAGGAAATTGAGAGTAAAGTCTCAGGGTAAAGGACTGTCAGGACCTTTCCAACAATAACAGTCACAGGAATTGGATTTCAGTCCCCCTGAAAAGAGGCAGAAAGGGAGGGAAGTGAAGACAGAGAGCAAGGGAAGGCACTAATTTTCCAAGGTAATTGGAAATAGTTGCATCATAGTATGTGAAGCAAGTCTGAGGCTGCTCGGATGAGTAGCACTCACTCACCAAAGTGGACAGTTCAGCCCAAGGGCACAGAGTTCCAAAGCTGAGTGGATTAACTCAGTCAATCAGTCAAACATTTATAAAGCACAGGTGTAAAGGTGGAAATGTGATAGAGGTAACAGTGAAGAGGTGGCAACTTCCTACCTACAGGAGGATACTTCTTTTGTGGACTACATTATAACACAGAAAGGAACATGAAAGGGAAGAGGGGAGCAGGGAAACAGACAGGAGGGAGTGATGTACTGGAATCAAATGAAGGAATAGCAAAGAGGAGGTGACTTCTGTGATCTCAGAAACAGAAGAGTCCACAAGGGAGTAGTGAAAACCTCCCCTGAGGAAGAAAGGGGAATGACTGAGAAGGGGTGAGGAGGAGGAAGTCTTACTCTGGAGATGGGAGGGGGTTCCTCTGATAAATATTTCTATGAGTAAAGTGGCATGAGAACAGTATACTGGATTAGGCCTGGGGGATTTAGGTCTTGAAAAGTCTATCTGTCCTGGAACGATGGGGTGAGTTGAAACTGCTAGGGCTAAGTGGCATCTGGATTAGTGGGAGAACATGGACAAACAGAGGAAACTTCCATACAAATGTAGGTGGGGGGGGGGGGGGGAGAAGGTCAACAAGAGAGGGTATGGATAGGCAGTGGGTTACATAATCAGTAATGTGAAGGGAGAGGGGCTCTACTGTACTGTATCTGCAACAATTAGCACTGTTTTGGAAGACACAATGGAAAAGGAGAATCCAAGGGGCATGCCCTATAGGGCACTGGCAGAAAGCACATAGAATGGATACCTTGGAAGTTTTTGACTACATGAAGAACATAGAGAAAAGAGAGAGACCAGATGATTATAGGGGTCACCGGAGAATGAGTGTCTAGAGTAAACAGAAGAGGAGATGGATAATGAAGAGAGAAAGAAAGAAATCCTTTCTGGAAATGGGGTCAAATTTTAAAACTAAAGAAAAGGATGAGCTAAAGGGGAGAAGAGGAAGGGGGGATATAAAACAAGAAGAGGGGACCAGAGGTGAGGGTTAGAGAGCCAGTGGGAACAGGAGCACCTTTAAAAAAAGATTCAACTAACTAAAGGAACATAATACTGTGTCTACAACAAAAGAGGGGACTTGAAACTTTTGAAAAGCTTCCTTGCAAACACCAATGTGTCTAGGATCACTTTGGGGGAAGTGGTAGAATGGGGGAAAAAAATCTTTGCAACAGATTTCTCTAAAGAGGTTTTGGTATCCAAGACACAGAGAGATGGATGGATGGATAGAGAGATTGATAGAATTTATACACACCCACACACATGCACATTGTTACATATTACATATTAAATATATATACACACATATCTATCTATATCTATAGACACAGATATGTGTATATTATATATATTATATATGTGTATATTGTATATTATATATATATGAATATATATATATACATATATATATATATATATATATGAATGACTAACAGCTATTCCCCAACAGATCAATGGTCAATGGATATGAACAAAGAATTCTCAAAAGTGAGGGGGAGAGAAGGAAGGGATAGTTGAGAAAATGATGGTCACATAAGAAACAAAATATCAATGAAAACTCATTAGAAAAACAAACAAGATTCCTACCAGTTCCCTCCCCTTCCCTCCTACGCCCCCTCACCCAAATGTTCTGTAAAGGATCAGTAATGAAGAAAGCTACCCACCCTCCTGACTAATAAGCAAAATGAGACATATTTTTTTGGATGTGGCCAATATAGGAATTTGTTTTGCTTATCTATGCTTTTTTGTTAAAAGTGGTTCAGTTTTTCTTTTTCAAAAAATGGGAAAGGGGGGATAAGATGGGAGAAAGAAAAAACAAATGGCTGATAATTGAAAGAAAATTTAATTTAAAAAATGCTTGCTGACTAAATGACGAAGTCTAATTCTGTAATAACTTTCTGCAATGGCTCTTTGTGAAATTCACAGAGCCATACCATTCAGAAATATCTTCCTGGATCCCCAGGTTTTGCCAGTCACTTAAAAACCCTCCCACAGGTCCTCTGGAGAGTGCCACTGTGAACAAATGTGGACAGCAGTCATTATAGAAATCTCTGGTGGTCAACTCAGACAATACTCAAGAAAGCACTTCCTGACACTTGGCTTGACTTTGTTCTGACCCCACTAAGAAGTATGAGCTGAGCAGTTGTCTCTCTTCTGATTCTGTGACCAAGATCAAGAACTTTAGAACCTAAAATCACATATTCACTAACCAACCAAACGATTCTGCTTCAGAGGTAGGATCAAAAGGGTCATCATCTCCCAAAGTGAAAAGAGGAGGCTGTTGTTCCACACAAACAAAGGGCTGAGACAGAATTACAAAGCAAAGCCCCTGGTCCAGAGGGTCCTAGGGGGTCCACTGACCTCCAACGGTTGCACTAGACTTCGAAGAAGTAATTCCCTGCAAAGCACCACCTCCTGGGTCCAGTCAAAAATACAAAACAAGACTGCAATGTTTTCTGAAAACAATCTTCAAAGACCCCAGTCCATGGCCGTTGTGCTAAGGGTACCCATTCCAATCTTCTGACTAACAAATCACTGAGAATCCAAAGTCTCCCACAATAACAATACTTAGGAACCATCAGCACATATTTCACTCAAGAGTGTCCTGCTATATTTTTCTGTAACTGGCATGCCATCGGAGTTTCATGCATACATTCGATGTCCTCATCTGGCTTCTGGAATATATATTTTAGGAAATTCCAAAATCATTTGCTACACAACAAACACACACGCATAGGCACACATACATGTGGTCCATGGCATCAGGAGCAACAGTGACAACATGGAGCTTGGCCCTCAAAGCAAACTAAGCCATGTGTCCCTTGAGCTCACTTCTGTGGGGCAAAGAAGTGCCAAAATATTTCTCAGAAAAAGAGTCAACCAACGAATCACGAGGAAAACACAGATCCCTTACCAGCAGCAATATAGGTCTGCCACACCTACTTGGAGCTTTCAAATCAGGACAATTCACAAAAGGCCATGGGAAAGGGAAAAGAAGATTCAGTCCCACATGTCAGGTTTATTGAGAGTAATGGTGCACGGCACTGAACTAGACACTCTAGGGACCTACCTAACCAAGAAATGATGTACTACTTTGTGAGAGAGGAAATTTAGATGCCTAAACGTTAACAGAACTATCTAAAATGAAAACCTCCCATGGCAGTCTCTCCCTCTCCCTCTCCCTCTCCCTCTCTCTTTTCCCTCTTATTCAAGTGCCTAACATTTTCTGTCCACTATAAATGTCCTGGCACATAGCAGGTACTTTCCCTTCCCCCAGATCTCCTCTGCATCAACACCACGCACAATGCCCAGTCATGGGGATCCTACTGTGGCAAAGGCAAGGAACTATGTTCACAGCTTCATTTCATCGGATTCCCCCACCCCTCACTCCCACCCCCAAACTTCCATGAGGTTCTTTATCTTGTTACTCTAATGCAAACAGACTTCTGGGAGTTTTTTTCACATCCAAAATTTCACTATTGCAGTGACCGCAGTGCTGGCAGTGGCTCCTGAGCTGGAAGGGAAACAAGCTTTCAAATAATTTATAAATAACCATTTCAAGAACACATCTTTTATTCTTTCATCCCACAAAAGACAGAAATTTAGTTCAGGACCACAAGCTGTCAACTTCCCAGCACACCCGAGGTCCCACTTAACTCTCTATTGTAAACAGTGTAGTATTTCGCTACCACATCAATAAATAAAATTCTTGAAGGAATGAGTTTTGTGTTTGATTCACATTTGTTCTGCACATGCCACTGACCCTAAGGTATTCCTAATGTTAACCTCTTGAAAGCTTCAACTTTCAAAGAGTGAGGCACTCAAAACTGAGCCATGGGTCTCCCCTCGTTGGCTCATCTAAAGTGACCATGTTTCACTGAGGTAGACTAAGCTGCTCCTTTGTCCTCATCCAGTTCCCTTCCTTTTGCCCCTAAAATACTTTTATTTTCCTCTGAAGAAGCACCACTTTTTGAACCACCCCCCCCGAAGATGCAATTAGAGATGGCAGTGGGCAATGCACCATTACTGGAGCTGTGAATTGCTCCAGCCACTCTAGGAAGCAATTTCAAATGAGGGTCAAAAAGTCACTAGAACTGTGCTTACCCTTTGACCCGGCAATGCCACAAGCTAGGCCTATATCCCAAAGAGATCAAAGAAAAAGGAAAGAGATCCATAGATACAAAAAATATTTACAGGAGATATTTTTGCAGCAGCATCAAACTGGAAACTAAGTGAGGTGGGAAGGTGTCCATCTCTTGGGGAATGACTAAACAAATCGTGGTATAGGAAAGTAACGCAATATTATGATACCATAAGAAATTATAAAATGGAGAATTTCAGAAGAAATGGGGAAGATCTCTATGAACTGATACAGAGTAAAGGGAACAGAACCGAGAAAATAATTTGTACAAAGACATTGTTTAAAAAAACTTGGAAAGACTTTAAGAATTTTGATCAATTTTATGACAAACCGTAAGTTCTAAGGCCTGAAAATGACCTCCTAGCAGACGGGTAATGGACCTAAAATGCAAAATAAAGGATATATTTTTGGACACAACCCAAGAAAGACCACTTCACCTGATAGCAAATTTGTTGTCAGGGTTTTCTTTTTCATTTTTGTTGTTTAATTGTGGAGGAGAGAAAATATATGCTTATTAATTTGGAACATTAATAAAATTAAACTTCACGAAACTTTTAGATACTAAGAAAAAACATGTTCATATATAAGGAGGCTCCCACAAAAGATATCCCTGAAGATATGGTTGCTTACAATTCTCAGAGATCAGGAAGGGCATGGATAAATGAGGGCACTGTTTTCTGTTAGCTTCCTTCCTAGGTTCCATGTAACAAGGTCACAGTTTGATTTGTTGGAAAAATAGTAGCAGCTCCCTGAAAATAAGGGAGAAAACCAGTAACACATTTATCTAGTACCTTCCTTGTGTGGAGCTCAACTTGCTTCGATACAGAGATGGCCTCCCCTGTTCCAAACAATCCCCAGTGGGTTCAGGGGAAAGCCCACAATGAGGCTCCTTATTTGACAAAAAGATCAGATTCTCTCAGTGAGGCAATGATCCCAAATGCAAGGAAGGTCAACGAGCAGCCCGCTAACCACACCAAGGCCCAAGGAAACTACAGCTTTCCCTAGGCAGGAGCAATCCTCTAAGAAATTTTATTATTTTAAAAACCATTTTGTCAAATTCCATGCAGCTGGCTATAATCAGTAACAGCCTCCACTCAGCCTCAAAAAGGTGATCTTATGGTAATCCCATGAAAGGGTGAAAAAAAACCAAAACCAGAGCTATGAAGCTCAGACGAGTGGGACAAGGAAAGGATAACAGCTCTGACACTTCTGAAATTTCTTTGTAAGAAAAGGATATGATGCAATCCTGATTCATTATCATCTAATAATAATTTAAAATATCTAGCAATAGAACTGTCAATGGTCACACACAACTGTTCTTCCAGTCTAGTCCCTGCCACACAACGCCCTATTTTTATTTGATTTGCAGTTTCTTAAGGCCTTGTTTGGAAAAGAATGACTTTTCCCACTCCTTGCTTATGTTCACCAGTACCTTCCCAGATGACTGCTAGGGCTTTCCTGGGAAGACCAGCAGGATACCCTACTGCAGGGGCCCTACAGTGAGCAAGAGACTCCATCAAAAAGTTCTCAATACCTTCAGTACAGGAATGTCTTTCATTTAGCATAAAGATAGCAGGGAAATGAGGCCTGAGGGATCGTAACATCAAAACAGAATATAAATATGTGGCAATTCTGGGGAAAATATATGGCTAGCTAAACCCAAAAAGGGTAAAAAGACTTATTAATAAATGGCCCAAAGCCCCAAACAATCCTCGATCAGAAATGGCTCCAAACCTAGGTTTGCCACCAAGGTTTCAGCAGCAGCGCATCCTCCAGTCATCCGAGCTCCCCGTAATTTAGGAGTGGGTGGATGGCTTCAGTCACCACAGCAGCCAAGGAAGCAGACGAAAGGTTCCCGGCCGAACCACCCACACCCCAAAATCAAGGAGTCATGGAAATCCAAGCTAAGCATGACTGTCCATGACTTCAAAAGGGCACCAAGTCAGAGGAATGTTCCTGATTTATGGAGAAAGAAATGCGCTTGCACTATTTCATTAGTTTGTTTTGTCCATGCTTCAGAGATGCAAAAATACAAGGAATCAACACCAACAACAAAAAGGAAACCGAGAAAACACCATTTCAACAGCATCAGGATCCCTGAGCAATCCCACACAGCCAGAGGAGGAAAAGCCACAGCAACAGGCGTCCTTCACAGACACCAACGATACATGTTATACTCACCACTTTCCTCTCAGTGTCCCTTTAAAAAAACCAGCTAACTGACCCAATCATTCTTGAAAGCAATTTGAAACTATGCCAAAAGGGCCATGAAACTGTATATACCCTTTGATCCAACAATACCACCACCACGTCTGTATCCCAAAGACATCCAAAAAAGGAGAAAGGACCTACTTGTACAAAAATGTTTACAGCAGCTCTTATTGCGGCAGCTAAAAATTGCAACCCAAAGGGATACCCATTGACTGGGCAATGGCCAAACAAGGTATGGCATATGATTGTAATGGAATATTATTGTGCTATAAGAAATGACAGGCAGGATAATTTCAGAAAATCCTGGAAAGACTTAAATGAACTGATGCTGGGTGAAGTAAACAGAACCAGGAGAACGTTGCACACAGTAACAGCAATACTGTTCAGGGAAGAACTGTGAATGACTTATTCTCAGCAATAAAAAGGTCCAAGACAATCCCAAAGAACTAATGATGAAACACGCTATCTGCCTCTAGAAAAAGACCTGACATTGATTGAATACAGACTGAAGCATGCAATTTTTCACTTTCTTTCATTTTTTTCTTTTATCATTTCTTCTTGCACAAGATAACTAATATGGAAATGTTTTACGTAATTGCACATGTATAACCTATATCTCACTGCTTCACCCCAAGGAGGGTGGATGAGAGGAGAGAGAGGAAGGGAGGGATAGAATTTAGAACTCAAAACTTTAAATAAAAATGTTTTAAAAAAATTTTTTTAAAGCAGCTACAGCAAACAAATCCATCTCAAGAACAACCCAGATGAGCATGTGTTTGGCCGGTTGGTTTTCAAAGCCCAAGTGTAACTTGGGAGGCAAATGGGTAGGCATCATTTCTTAATACCTCCCCTCCCTCTACATTGCATCTAAACTCTGAAGCATCTAAACTCTGAAACTCTAAGCCCTGCCTTAAAGATTTCCAGGGAGTAAGATAGCCCAGCTTTCCAATCATGAAGCCATAGGCGAGGTAAAAATATCCCCTTGCCCCAGGAATTCAGTTCAATTGAGACTTCCAGCCTCAAATGGAGAGGACAAGAAAGCAAGATTAAGAAAAAGCCTGAGAAAATGAAGACAGAAATATGCTTGGTCTTTTCCCTTTCCACCACCATCAGGAGGAGAAGAGAGGGGAAGCAAGGAGGGCAAGGGAGGGCAGAGAGGGATATTTTTAGGAAAAAAATACTCCCATCTCAAAACACAGAAAAACTAAGGGATTTTTCTTATCTTTTCCTACTTGTCTTCTTGGCATTTGTACTTCTTAAGGAGTTATGCTCCTCAAGAACTGATTACTGCAATTGCTTCTAGAAGGTCTCTGGCAAATCATTTCACTTCCCTAAACCTCAGTTTCCTCATCTGTAAAAAAGTCATAAATCTTGCACTAGTCTGCTTCACAATGTTATGATGAAAGCACTCTGTATAGCCTAAAACACTATAGAAATGTCAACCATTATTAGCAAATAACTCAAGTGTGATCTTTTTATGAGAAAAAAATGTTATAGAAACTTTTATGCTTTTAAAGCTAACACTATAAAGGGTGTGAAAAATATTGTGTGTGTGTGTGTGTGTGTGTGTGTGTCTCCCCTCCTGAATCACCATTTTCTTCTTGAAGTATGAGGATTTTTTTCTTCCTCCCTGACTTCAAAAATCTGGGAAATGTTCATCTTTAGAGAAGGATTAACTGAGCCGAGTGCCAAAGGTCAGGTGGTAGCACTTCCCTAGAATGGATTGGTAAAAAATTACAATTTGCCTTCCAGGTGCTTAAGGGAATTTTAAACTTGAACATGTAACATTATAAACCATAAAACCTGAGATTATAAATAATTGCTAAATGGAGAAATTTTTTTTATTATATACTCCTGCAGATGAATGACTAACACCTTGAATTTCCACAGATCTCACATTTGCTTAACTAAGTTCACCTTCATTAACAAAGAAGCAAAATGAGATACTTTGGATTTGGTAAATTACAAGAAACTTTTAAGATGCAACTGTTTCTAGATAAGAGGGCAATATTAGAAAACCTTGCCAAGTTCTAAGGGGAAATTAAAAACTCAAAACTGAATCAGTTTTATCCACCTAAGAGATAAAAAAAATAAAATCAGACCTAAACAAAGGGCAAGGACACAGATCTCCAAAGAGTGATGAAGTCCTCAAGCTGATTTGCAGATAGGCGGAAAACAGGAGAGAGGAAAGTCCACCAGGGGGGCATCCACCAGCATTGGGAGAATGACAAAAGATGGACGTTTTCAATGGTATAGATAATTAAAGATCTTAGGGTGAAAGGGGACACTCAAGGAATCTGACAGGCATACACATACTATTATAAAGATGAAGAAACTGTGGCCCAGAAAGTGGCTTGTCCAAGGTTGTCCAGCAAGGAAACACAAGACGGGCCAATAGATGCCAGGATGCACAGCCTGCAGGCTTCAGGTATAATGCGCCTTCACCACTCTACTTCACCCTTTTAAGGGAACAGGTATAAAATAAGGAGAGCAGACAAGAGGAAGAACAGATAGAACCAAGGAAAATTATCAAAGTGAAATGGATACAGACTAAATAACAAACTGAAAACTAAGAGAGAAGAGTGTTCATGTCACATCTACCCCAAAAGAGCTAAGGGCCCTTGAAGTAACCACAGAAGCCATTTGTAGCACATTTCCAAAAGCCTATTCCCCAATGTAGCCCCAGTGTGGCTCTGTGGAACAGCTCTCAGCAACAGTGGATTCTCTAAACAGAATTAACACTCCACAAATGCTACTCACCTGCCATAAGATGGCAAGAGCAAACCAGATGAGAGGTGACAACAGCAGGCATGAAGCTGCCAGGAGGCTGACCTCAGCCCCAAAGGGACCCCAAGGCCAAACCTCTAGCCCAGCACCTCTGCTTCATCCCAGAATCCATTTACAGAGAAAAGAACGGAATTTCAGAGCACTCTGTTCAGACTGCCCACTATAATATACTCATCAGGATCACAATATTAAGTGGTGATGACCAACAACTGCATTTGCCTAGGCTTAGCTTAGCCCAAAGCACAACCCTATCTGAGGCTGATTCTTGCCAGTTTGTCCTCTGCACAATTTGACATGAATTATTACTAATACACAGCAACACTCAGATTTTATCTAATAACTGAACAGCATTTTAAGAGGTTAAAATGACCTAACTCTCAGAGCAGGTCTCAGAGGTGGGATTCAAAGCGAGGTCTTTCCTGACTCCCAAGACCAGCAGACCTCTTTCCTACTTTACCCCCTGCTCTCTGAGCAAAGACGAAACCCAAGGGGGCAAAGCCCCTCCTCCCGCAGAAACATCATTAGCTCGCCTCCTACAGAGCTGTTATTCTATGGAGAGTTTAGTTCTTAAACTTTTTTGTACCTTGGACATTTGGATGAAGATCTTTTAAAAATAATTTTTGTAATAACTGAAGGAAATACTGCATTTCAATTACAGGTTAGGGAAAATGAAGATGAATTTTTCTCTCCAAGTCCACAGACGCCAGTTTAAGAACTCTTGATCCTCCATCGCCGTCTCTGGTTCTTTTCCCACTGTCCCTGTCCACCATGTCCATGCACTGTTGGTGGAGCTGCGAATGGGGGCATTAGATTACAAGCTCCTTTGGGGCACAGACTTGGCCTCTCTCTTTATTCCCAGAACTTAGCACAGTGCCTGGCACAGAAGAGGCACTTAATGAATGTTTGGGGATTGATTGACTGGGTGGTCCAGACCAGGGGTGGGGAAGCTGAAGCCTTGAGTCCTAAGATTTGTTCTGGGCCAAACTTGAGGACCTAGAGGGCCTCGTGTGGTCCAGACATTCTGAAAAGCAATTTGGAACTATGTCCCAAAAGTTACCTTTGACCCAACAATACCACTATTCCCCAAAAGAGAACAAAGAACGGGGCACAAGACAATATGGACAATAAGACTTTCGGAGCAAAGCTATCCATCCTGCACCACATCTGTGCTTAGCTTACTTGACTGGAGGCCTCATACTATTATATTCTGACAGGACTATAAACTGTGTTACACACATATTTGTTTCTTGGGCAGCACCAAGTACAAGATATTTGATTAATTAAACATTTATTCAGTGTTAGCATAATGTCTCTTACCAGACGTCCCCAGATGGATCACATTCTGCCCCACGAACAGCAGCTGAGCTGAAGCTTAGAAGACTCTAGCCAGGGCTTCCGTAGGGCACAAGGAGGAAGAACAGGGCTATTCAGGCAATGACTTTAGGAAGGCAGGGATGCAGAAGATGAAAAGTTAAGTTCTTGGAATAAGCAGCCACCCACTGGGCTACAACACAATGTGCGAAAGGAAATCAGAGGAAATGAAGCTGGAGAGGTGATTCAATGGCAGACTGTGGAGAGCTCGAAATGCTAGGGTGTGCATTCAGGACCTATTTAACTCAGTCTACAATGCAAGTAAAATGGTTTTTGAGAGTGATTAATGGACTCTAGCCTGATAAAAAATCTTTAGAGACTGGGAGTTCAGCTCGGTTTCTAATTTATTTCCCCAACTACATGAGGGATGGATACTCCATGACAGTCAGGAGGATCTGGGGCCAAATTCCAAGTCTTCCACTGCCTGCATGACCCTGGACAGTCACCCCACCCATCTGGGTCTCAGTCTCCTCCTCCAATGGGGGAGAGGGAGAAAAGGGAAGGCAGTGTTTGGGTTACTTTTAATGCCCCTTCTAGCTCAGTATCTGATCATGTTTGGTCTGGAATAAGGGTGCTGCAATGATCCTCCTTCTCTAAAGAAATCTGCTTTGGAAATGCCCAGCACTGACCATTCAGACAAGGGTTCTTGAAAAATACTACAAGATGTGAGTACACTGAATAAGCATTCAACTACTGTCCTGGCCATCAATCTTGGAAGTCAACAGAAAAGAACACTAAAAGGCATTAGAAATACCAGTTTGGGTAGATGACTGCTTCTAAAGAATCCAAAAGGCACCTCTTAGGAAAGTCCATCAGTCTACACTATCAATCTAGCCAAGAGCTCCAGTTAAAAGCTATGCCTCTCCATAAGGTATTGATTGTTAAAAGTCAAGAAAATTGCTGGAATCCCTCCCTGAATAATCTTTATGGCTTGCAGGATCTGCTAAAAATGGTTTTGAGCAGCTTGATCCTTTGAACAGTCAGTCAGATCAGGGGGGGAAAAACCCAACCACTAGCTCTTTCACACAAAAGGGCACAAAGTATATCGAGTGTTCTCTCTTGTGCTGTGCCAGCAGACCACTCGAAGTTGAAGCCCTCTACAGCCTCTCTTGCGGCACAAAACAGATTCAAAAGGCTTTTGCTGGAGAAGTCACCACTGGCCTTTGAACACAGAGAAGGCTCTCACTTCCATCCAACCTGGGGCCCTGAAGGAAACCAGAGATACAGGGAAAGACTCGGTACTGGCAAAGGATCACCTTCCAAATGGACAAGGCCTAGATTCACTAAGCATTCATCTCAATGGCTTCACAATGAAGGAATAAGCCTGCTTATTATATAAATCTACTATTGCCATCCAATCTGGCCTCTAACCTGGCTGCCTCTTTCCCAGATGACTTTAAAAAAAAAGCTCCAACACAAGCATACTCTGGACCCAGTGAAACTACTTTAAGTCCCTGTCCAAATGCTCTCCACTGGTTCCAAATGTCATGGACACGCTGTAAACACTATCTTCTACGTACCCGAGAACAATTTAAACAAACGCTGTTTTGCTCTTCTGTCTGGAAAAGTAATTTTTCGACAAAGCAGTTCAAAACGTTTAGCCTTCAACATTACCCAGTAAAGAACAAATACATCTTTGAAGCATCAGAAACAGCATACACACTGGGCTTTGTCTTGTTAAACAAAAGAACACCGGTTTCCTTTCAATCATTTCCAGCTGTTTGATCTGGACTTCATGAAAACAGAAATTACCAGCGTATGGCATCTGGCTACCTACGCCGGCTAAATACAAAATCTGGAGACTTTGATAAGATTAACAGGTCTAATGGCTAAATAAGAACAAATCCTAACCCCTCACAGCTTTTTCCAAATAGAGGCAATGACCTGAGCTAAAGCACACAACTCAACCTTCTTCCACCTTAATCAGATGCCAACCTCATGTTTGGGAAGTTCCCCAGACCACCATAAAACTGCAGCCACAAGGTCCAGCAAGTGCCTCACTCCCCTCACAGAACTTTAGGGCTTGGAGTGTTCATACTAAACATCCCTAGGACAACAAAACTATTGAGCTCAGGCCTCAAGCAAGAATTCCAACTCATGTATCAACTTCATGGAATAAGCTTCCCTTCCTCATCCCTCCAACCTCTCAGTGCCACAGAGGCAGTAATCTGAAGACTGAGGAACTAGCAGGGATGTCAAGGACTATCCAACTATTTCAAAGTGAGGGAAAGAGTTTCTAGCCTTTCCTTAAAATCACCAGACAAAAAATCCACTTACTCTCTTGGTACAATTTCTCCAAATGATGACAGTCCTATTATCTAATGCAATTCTCACCTGCTCTAAGAGCAGCCCTGTTCTTTCTCATCCCATCTTTGGGGCTGGGGGAATCACTCTTCCATCAGCTCTACAGAAAAGTGTTAACCAGTTCCTATTAACCAGTTTTCTAAATTTTGTCTTTCACTCAGCAAACTTAGCTTACACAATACCTTTGATCTGCTTTGCTGTTACTCTGGACTCCCTCCCAGTTCTCCATTATGGCAGCACCCAAAATTATACTAAGAACATGGCAAGTTTGCCTCTCAGCTCCTACATGTCGTATGGCTAGGGAGAACATTTGGAAATCCTTAGCCTAGAAATTTGTGTCTGGAACACAAATTATTAATGAATATCATCAGTAGTGAGGTTATAGAATGTCATCAGTAAGCTCTCTAGCATTCATGGCTTGTAAAAATAGCTTCTCTGCAGTGCCATGCGTAAAGAAATATAGGGAAATACAAATCCACTCGAGGCAAAATGAAACCTCTTAAAGACACACAATTTAAAATACAAAAACAAAGGTCTGTCATCCCTGCAAAAGGAAAAGGCCACAAATGGTTCTTTTTAAAAGTGTGCACTGTTTTTAGTAATACTTCCACTGGGTTTCCTAAATCAAAGTTTCTTTTAATGGCAATACCGAAAGCTCATACGAAGTCCCAGAAAAACCAGTCACAAAGCAGACAGACTTAAAAGAAATTGCTGGCCTGTTTTCATCCGTCCCCCTTTCGCCACAGTTCTCCTCAGGATCTGACAGTCTGATGACATCAATGTATAAAGTACCCAGGGGCACTGGGTCAAATGAGAAAGCGATAGAGTCACAGCTGCTAATGTTTTATCTTTACTTGAAATGCTCAGAAAATGCAAATGTGATGCACCAACAGCTGTTCACACTTTCAGTTTTTCCTTGCAAAGCCAGTCATGAAATGCGTGTTCCTGAACATCTGCAACATGATTGCCAACTCCTGTTCCAAAGCTGATAACTACCGCTGCTGCTTGCAGTCTGATCCCCCAGCCAACCAATGGGAGAGCAGAGGTGAGAGAGAATGGGCAGCTGGGCTGGCGCTGATTCTCACAAGGAGGCGCCAGGAAAGCAGACAGCTTGCCCCAGACTACCTACACAGGTGCTGACCATTGAAATGAGCCAGAAAGATGGACACATGCGCATGTGCGCACACACGCGCACACACACACACACACACACACACACACACACACACACACAGCTGAGGATACTACATTAACTGGTGTGCTGGGCCTGAAGTCTACAAGACCTTAGTTCAAATTTAGCCTCAAATATTTACTTACTAACTACACGACCCTGGCCAATTCACTTCAACTATATCTCTGCTTCAATTTCCCCATCAGTAAAACAGGGAGAGCAATGGCACCTATTTCCTAGGGTTACTGTGAGAATCAAATGAAATAATATTTGCAAAGTGTTTAGCATGGTGTCTGGCAAATAGTAGGTGCTTAATAAATGTTTGTGTTCTTTCCTTTTACTATTTGTACTAATACCTATTGGTATTCTATTAATGCTCATATCTATTGGCTACATAGCAAGAGGGTAGAGGGAGAAGCATAAACGTACAAAAAAGACATTCCTCCCCTCTAAAGGCCCACATTCTATAAAGAAATGGGAGCTGGATGATATGGTCTTTAACGCCCCCTCCTATGCCCCTTCTATCTATCTCACCTGGTCTAGCCAATTACAGCTAACTTAGATCATTGGTGACTTTATCACGTTGATTTCACACCTTAGGTGCTACCTAAGATTTGCTGATGCTCTCTCATCAATCCGCCATGGAGGACGTAACGCATCAGAGAGGGAGAGGGAGAGGGAGAGAGAGAGAGCGAGAGACAGACAGACAGAGACAGAGAGAGAGAGAGAGAGAGAGTGTGTGTGTGTGTGTGTGTGTGTGTGTTGAGGAACAGAAAGTTATCTTCAAATATCTTGAGTGGTTCACCATGTTGAAAAGCATGAAGCATTACTCTGTGTGGCTCCAACCAAGCACAGATGTTGGACTAAAGGGCAGAAGTTATAGGGAGGAAGCCTGAGGATAAACAGAAAGAAAGTGTTTCTAATAATTAAATGAAAACGTCCAGAAAAGGAGCTCACGGCCTAGACTGTTTCATCACTGGAAGAGTCGGCAGATTGTGGCTCAAGTGCACTATACACAGGAATCCCAGCATAGGCCAAGCTCCCTGAGGGCAGGCACAGTTTGAGTGTCCAGGATAGTGCCTTGCACATAGTAGGAGCTTAGCTGAAGTGAATGCCTTTGCTGCATTATAAAGTTGGAATAGATGATTTCTCTTCCAAGATCCCTTGTTATTCTAAGTATTTACTCAATTATGACATGAAATACAAGTGGAAGCAAAATGGGCTAGGCCTGCACAACTTGTGGCCCCAGGCCACTTACCACCCTTGGCAGCTTATAGCATGCCAAAGGATTTCAGTCCCAAAAATGTAGAGGAAAACATCCTTTGTATGTAGAGGAAATGCTTTGGCATGCCACAAATGGCCTGGTGGTAAGCTGCCAGTAGGCTACAAGCTGTGTAGGCCTGATATACAGCAATGATCTCTAGATTAGGAGGCCAAGGCACTACAAGGGGTGAGTGATCAACCAATAAGAGGCTGGGATGATGTCCTCCACCATGTTGGCTGTCCACCTTCAGAGGTTCTCAAGTCAACAGCGTCCCCCTAAACATAGAATCAAGGAATATGAAACACTAGAAGTGATCTACCAGGGCAGGATACAGAGGGACAATCAGCTCCCAAGAGGGCCTGAATTTTCTTGGCTGCAATATCACACCATGATAATCTTAGCCTTTTCCTAAGGCCTGCCAGGTACCCATCATTGCAACTGAGACTTGTGAAGCTGCTTTTCTGAACTCAACGGCAACACTTTACGTTTCTCCTTATTAACGTTCATCTTTCAATCCAGTTAAAATACATATGTGTTATACCTCTTACCATCAGCAACAAAAAGACAAATGGAAGTTGACGGCTGACTCTGGGCTACGCACAGGGGTGTGCTGGGACAAATGATCAACAACCAACTCTGTGTACTGCACACCACACACTTACAACATTGATTTGTGTTACCATCGTTTTCTCCATCACTTTCTTAAGTCGAGACAATGAACAAGACAATAACTCAAGCCCTGCTTCCCAGCACTGGCTCATTTTCAAGGTGTAACTACAGATTTAACAACCGGCTCCTAGTGAGCCTATTTGAGCTGGTTCCAGCCCACCTCCAAGTACACAGTCTACAGGCAAATATGGACAGAGGAGGCAGCCAGGGAAAAGAGCATTTACGAGAGTTGGCCTCATACGCTGGCTTATTAAGATCGTTTTTAATTCTGACTCCATCATACCAGTGCTAACATTCAACCAGTTTAGAATTCAATGAAATGTACTATTACCTCGTCCATAACTCTCTCTATGGTGGCACGGTAGATAGAGAGGCAGGCCTGGAGTCAAGAAGACATGACAACTTACGAGCAATGTGACTTGGGCCAAGTCCCTTCACCCTGTTTGCCTTAGTTTTCTTAACTGTAAAGTGACCTGGAGAAGGAATGGCCAAGAAAACGCCAGATGGGGCCACAGAGAGCTGGACATGACTGAACAACTCAACAACCCGCCTCTGTGCTTTCTTCAAAAAAAGTAGGAGAGAATTCATCAGATTCTTAACTCAGATGGAGGTATATCATATCTACAATACGCTCTAAATCTGCCAGTTAAGTAATCCTGTGAAAAAGGAAACAAGGTAAGTGCAACACAATTTATTCTTGTGTTCCCTTCCCAGGCCATCATCAATCGTTTTGAATTTTGTGCTGGACTTTGACGGCTCTGCCAGAGGGAGTGAGGCTGACGACCTTGTGGGACTCTGCCACACTAACTCAGACATCACCCTGTGATGTCCCGGGTCGTCTTCTGCAAACACAGGATGAACAACACCCACCGCTACAACTATCCCTTTAATAATACGTCCTGATACGTGGCCAGGAATCAAAGCCTGGCTCGCTGGTTTGTGGCATAGCTTGCGAAGTCTATTCTTTTCCCTTTTTTCAAAACTGGCACATTTGCCCTGTTCTAATCCTGTACCTTTCCCAGTCTCCATAATCTTTCCATGATGACTAACAATGGCTCAGCAGTCAAAGTAGCCAATTTTTAATCCAATTAGCAAGTTCAGTACCTTTGGATATTAAGACCTGAATTCAAATTCTTCCACAAAGAACTTAACAGCTCGGATTCTAGATCAGTCACTTTAGCTCAGGTCTCGGCCTCGGTCTCCTCATCTGTAACACCTACCCCACAGGCTTGCTAAGAAGATTTTCATTATGATTACCTATTCATCTAGGACAAATGACTTAAACTCCTAAGGGAAGCTGAGCGTTCTCTTCCGGTCCTTACCCAGTTCCTAACTTATTTTGGATAATTCCCAAAAAAAGGATTTTTGGTCTGAACATTCCAGTCCAAACAGGGTTCTCAACACCATCCAAAAAAACCCAGAAGCAAGCTAAGAACTGAGCCCTCCTCCCTTCTGAATGACCCCAAGTGTATGAATTATCCACAATGCACAATGAATGAAATGCACTAAGCCCTAGGGAAGAGATAAAGGCAACATGAGCCCCCATCCCAATCCTCTGGCTTCCTCTGTCCTTTCACTAATTCTGCCAGACACTGGACCAAAATGGGAAAATGAAACTGATCCACGCCAACAATCCTGGGGAAGAGTCAAGCCTCTCAATAATCTTCCTGCAATTCTAAGAGGACTGTGACACCAGTCTCTTCATCTTCCAGAGCAGTGGCCAGGATCCACATCTGCACTGTTGCCCTATTCCCCAAATTCCAGAGCATTCAAGACCATGTGGCAATCTGGGTAGCAGCAAGGAAATCATTTGCTGAACCCAGAGGGCTCACTTGAAAGCCAGGTCTGGACAATCAGTATACGATATATGCTCGTTGGGCAAGCTTCAACCATAAAATCTCCCCCTATGCCTCCAGAAAGTTTAGAGTGCATATTGGATTGCAGCTGCAGTTGGCAAGAAAGGCTGCCCCCTGAGCACATGTTTCATTGGCCTGCGCTAATGCATTTCCTGACAGACACTAGTCACAACAACAAAGGTTTGGTCTTGATTTGTTGAGAACGATATAGCTGTGAGAAAACTGCAGCTGCTGGGGGTGTCCACAAAAGTAAACGGCCGCCCTTACATCGCCCTGGGCCAGAAGAAGGCTGGACCAAGTCTGACCTGGTCCTATTTAATAAAACTGTTTCTAACCTCATCACCAGAACAAAGTAGATCAACCCATCCTATCTACAAAGGCTTTCCCTTTGGGGGCAAATCGCTCTGGTCACAGTGGCTGGGAAAGCCCTATAATCACTCTGACTTAAGAAAAAAGGGAAAGAAAAAACCCAACACTCCAAGTTCAAAGTCTAGAGTTCTACTTTGCACCATGAGCTGGCCAAAACACATGGCCAAATAAAAAGGTGCTGTAAAAAGGCTCCTGAGACACATTAAACACAATGGAAATAAAGTCTGAAAATAGTATCCTTCCCAGCTGGGTAAGAAATACGTAAGATTCAGCCTTCTGCTCTCTCCTCCTAAGGTTCCATTTCTACTAATGGGATCAACTAGGATTGATCCTATATAAGAAACACCATCCAAAGAGACGAGTATGATCAAAATCAGACAATGCAAAGAAAACACTAACATGAGTTCATGAAGTGCCTAAACATCATTCTTCCAATTTTTCTCTCCATATCTTCTCTTTAATACCTTCTTTCCTCTTATCATCCTTTCTATCTTTTCAATCACCCTCCCTTTTTGGAAGAGAGAAGACTGGAGAGGGGGCAGCTATCCTTAAAAGGCCTCTTTTCAGAAGGAAGTATTCAAGAAGGATTTGAAAGAGGAGAAGGTGCTAGTTTCACATTGAGGCAAGAGAATTCATACAAGAGTCAAGGAAAATGCCAACAGACAAGGGGCAGAGAAACTGGTCGTGTCACAATTGCCACATGGATTGACACCTGAATCACTCCCCTTAGGAGACAATGCACCACATCAGAAAGAGTCCAGGTAAACCAGGGTTCAAATTTCAGCTCTGAGAGTTACTACTTATATGAACTTGGGGGAATCACCTAACTTCGCTGGGTCTCAGTTTCCTGCTCTATACCATATATTTGTAATCCAAATATTTGTAAGACTTACCTTATAAGGCTGCTGCAAACCTTTGGTGACATACAAGCTGTTGTTACTAAGGACAAAAATACGAATAATCAAAATTCCAATCTCTGGTGATAACAAATATCTATTGAATTGCAATGAGGCCCCTATATGGTAAGTATTCCATGAGGAATGGAATCCAACCTCATTGTTTTCAAACATTACATTCTGATACCTAAAAAAATGACCTCTAAGTCCCATAGGGGTAAGAACTCTATTTGCTGTTTTGCCTGCTCTCTGTACCCCTACAGGTACAGGGCTGAATAAATAAAGGGTCAGTATTTGAATGCCCACTGAATTAAATCCAAAGAGTCACTACAGTTAAGGGAATCTGTATAGAACAGGAAATTTAAGTTCAGTGATGACCTGGGAGTTTGAGGCACTGCTTGCTCTGTTCCACTTCTCTGAGCCCAAAGCCCCAAATGCAGGGCTGGGAATATAAGAAAGTAGAAGTAGCAGTCACAATCAGACCTCTCCACTGTGACTCCATGTTCTTTCTAGAAATCCTAGAGAACCCTTGTAAAACCCTAGGGTTCTGAAGAACACAATTTCAAAAGCAATGTTATAAATTAAACCAGAAGGGAATCATTTTCCATGCCCATTCATTATTTCCACTAATTAGCTAAGCTTTTTAGCTTAGCTACCATCTACCATCAAAGTTTGTCATCTTTGCTGCAAGATGTGTTACCATTTAGGTATCTGAATGAATGAGTGTTCTAGGCCAACTCTCATTTTTCTTCCATGTCTCTTGTTTTGAAATCCCCAATACTTCTTTACTTTCTAGGCAGCCATGGTCCTCTTGGTCACCATTTCACTCTGCCCTCATGATTGCTACTCATTTGGCTTAGAAAATCCCTGTCTCTTGAACTCCATCAAAGCCAAAATCCTCTGTCTCTACCAGCTGCCAGAACATTAACTTCATGGAAAATAAAGGACAATTTTTCTCAGTACACACGACTGAGTTGGAGAGCCCTCCATGCCACTTGGCCATGATTTCTCAAGTACAAAAAGGTTTGGTTAGTGGGCCAGGAGGAAAGAGCAAATTCTAAGGACAGGCCGGACAAGGCCAAAGGTTCACAACAGGCCCAATAGCCTGGAACCTCTGCTGCCCTTACAACACCTTTTGTGACTCCACCTCACAAAGCCAGAAACTCAAGAGCCCTTCCAAGCAGCGCTAGTTCCCTGCTGGGGGAGGCCACCATGACCACCACCCAAATATCTGCTCACATTCTAGGCAGCTTTTCTTAAGTACAACCAGAAGTACCTTCTAACAAAAACACACACAGCTTTGAATTGTAGCATGCGACAGATTTATGGAATATGGAAGACATTAAAGTATTCGCTTTCTCTCTGAAAATAAAGAGTGCAGACTCATAAACAATGCCTGAAAGGCATTTCAGCAGCTTCATCCACGCAGGACATGTTTTGCTTTCTGAGACAATCAGGAACTGTTGGGTACAGGAAGCCATAAACAACGAAAATTTGGCTTAAGAGGGAGAACAGAATAAATGGTTTTTATGGAAATCACTTAACATTTTGGAGCCCTCTTTGTGTGTGATGAGGACCGCAGGCCACAGCTGTACACAGGCCAGTCTTCCAATATGCCCAATAGTGACCTCTCGTGACAGTGGCTCTGAACAGATCACCAGCAGGATCGAGCTGTCAGCATTTCCATCAACAACTACCATTTGCTGGGCTGGAATAATTCCCTCTTTCCAAATTTCTCCAGACAGAGAAAACCACTTAGTTGCTCCTCAGGACTCAGATGCAGCCAAGAGTTTCTCTTTTAAGTCCCATCACACATGAGGTCTGGGGCTAGGGAGGTGAACTGCTTTAGGCTGCCTGAATTTTTTCAGGCTGGGAGGCGCGACAGTCATGATGGAGGAAACCACACGCAGAATTATTTAACTTTATAGGACTGCCACAGAAAGAATTTACTGAGTTAATGCAATTTTTTTAAACCCTCTACCACAAATAGCACCATTATTCAAGGGGAGGAGGGGGGCTGTTTAAAAAACATGACTGTTTTCAATAGCTGATTTAGAATGGGCTTTCTATTCATATTAAAACTTTAAAAAAATTTATAGATGGGCAAAAATTGTATCATAGGGCATTGTCCTAGCCTCACAGGCTAATAAACTAGGTTCTTTTCCAAGATCTGCCATACGACTTAACTTAAGAGGGACCAGTTCATCCACTGCACCCTGGGCCATCACCAGTCGTCTTGACCTTCGTCTTGCCACTGGACGCTGATGATTCTGGAGGAGACAGGGATGCTGATGTCTCCCTCATATGCAACTTACACACAAATCAAGACATCCCTTGGGTGTCACTGGTCCTCTTCAACAACAAAGGGTGCACGGTGACAACACATGCCTAAGGTGCCTCAGCTTCCCCGTTTGTATTACAATAACCCAACAACAACATTTAAATAGCACTTACTATGTGCTAAGCACTTTACCAAAATTATCTTATCTGATCTGCACAACAACCTGGGAGGTAGGTGCTATTACTATTCCCATTTTACAGATAAGGAAACTGAGGCAGGCAGAGGTGAAGTGACTTACCCAGGGTCACAGCTACTAAGTGTCAGAGGCCACGTTTGAACTCAGGGCTTCCTGACTCCAGGCCAAAGGCTCTATGCATCATGGCACACCCTGGCTGCCAATTCAGTGAATACAATTACTGTCCAGATAGGCCCACACTGCAGGCAATCTGCACGCAAGGCCCTGCTGTAACATGAACCTCTTAAGCCAATGTGCTTTAGGCAATTCAGTGTGTCACAGGGAAAGAATCCCTGCATTGGAAAACTGAGCTCAGTCAACTCCAGCACCAACAAGTGACAGGAGTCTTGACAAGTCATTTTATCTTTGCAGCTGTAGAACAGGGGAAATGTTCATACTACCCTCCAAAGACAAAAGGTCTGCTTCAAGTTACAAGTTGTATATACCTTTAGGTATCATATAAATATGAATTCTTATTACAAAGATGTATGTATTCTTCAATCTCTCACATAAGGGAAAAAATCTCCTCTCCTCTCACCTTTCCATTTCCATTTTTCATATTTGGTAACTTGGGATAACTTGGGACAATGCCAGCTTTAACTATTTAGGAGACTGGACCTCTGACCCCTGGGAAGAAAGGTTTATCACTGAGTGTCTAATTCAATCACACCCACAGAGCAATCCTCTGTTTTTATTTGAGGAAAACTAACTTTTGGCTGGAGATGAGTGAGTGAAATTTTGTGCTTGCACAAATCTGCTCACCGTGTATACAGGGGGTCGGTGACATCAAATAAAGAAAGCAAGAGGTAAGGAATTGTAAGGGACCCAGTGGCTGAAAGAGCTATCAGAGAACATCACTCTCTGACAGCAGCGGGAATGGACAGAAACTCAGATGCCATTAGCAAAAACCTTCCAGAAAAGCAGGCACATTGGGAAGTGGCTGGGGATTCTGGAAAGAACGTGAGATTTGGAATCTGAAGAGCTGCTGTATCCTGGATTGTGAACTTAGGACAGCCTTCCCCAAGCTGGGGTTCCATTTCCTTAGCAATAAAATAGGGAGATGAGAGGTGATCTCAAAGGACCTTCCCAGTCCCGAATCCTCGGACTGTACTCCACCATTCTCTGTGTGGCACAATTTCACATTTGGGTTCGCCCTCCCACACTGAAGGGAGAAGGTACTATCGTCTTAATTAGATTCAAAGCTGTACAGGATGTTCTGCCTTCTCTCCCTGTGTCTCATTCGTCCTAAACATCTCATCATCCTCACCAGGACCTTCAGTTCCTTATTCCTCAGAGTTCTCCCAAGCCATTACCCATGCCCTGGATTCACTCTCCTGTTGACTGCATCATAAATCACTTACACTGTCTTCACCTACTCCCAAATCCTTTGTTTCTTTGTCCTATTTCATGCTCATTCCTAGCCAAATCATAATCTTGTATTACCCCCACCAGCACCACCATCTCGTCCACCTTCTCCATCTCTATTGACAAATCACAACAATGCTAACTGGGTCCACTACAAATTTACTGCATGTACTCTCAACCAGGCCTTCACAGCAGCAAAGCAAACTTTTGCTCCTTCCTAACTGGCATTCTGAGCTTATATTCTCAACTTTTTCTTCTCTCCTCAAGGCCCACTCCATTTCAAGTCAGAAGAGGCCCTCCCTCAACCCTCTACAGAGAAAACAGAGACCACTCACCACAAACTCCATCTTTTCCCTATTCTACATCTCAACATGATCCCTTTTTTCTCTTCTGTTACCACAGCCTCAGTTAAGGAGGTGACCTTCTCTTTTACAAGGCCAGTCCTTTAAAGTGGACCCTTGCTCTCACGTTCTCTGCAGAAGGAATCACAAAATGTGATTCAGAAAGGACCTCAGCAGGAATCCCTACTTTGATACACTGACAAATGGCCATCTGGTCTCAACTTGAAGATTTCTTATGAAGGGAGAATGCACCACCTCAAGAAGCATCCCATTTCCCATTTGGACAGCTCCAACTGTCAGGAAGGTTTTCCTGACAGTCAAAATTTGCATGATTTCTGCACAGAACTCCTAAATGCCAGAGAAGAATGCACCTGAATCCCTCTTTCACATGACAACCATTCAGATATATGAAAGCAGCTCTCACATCATTCCCTGACCTCTTGACCCCTCATTCTTCTGCTCTCCAGGCTAGAAATCACTGCTTCTCTGACAACGGTCTAACTGTTCTCCTCTGCCCTCTTTCTGGCTCATCATTGCTTCTCTTAAACTGGGATGCCCAGATCCGAATACAAAATTCCACATGTAGACTGACCAAAGCAGAGCACAGTGGGAACATCACTTCATTTCTGGAAACAATCTCTCTCAATAATGCAGCCTGAAATCACATAGGCCTTTCTGGCCACCGCATCATACAGCTAAATCATCCTGACCTTGAAGTCCACTAAAACCTCAAGATCCTTCTCAAAATGTTATCTAACCATGTCTCCTCCATCTTGTACTTGTCCATTTCATTCTCTTTTTTTAAATAAATCAGACTTTTTATTTATCCCTAATGAATTTCACCTTATAAGACTGAACTCAACATTCTAGTCCATCATTGTCTTTGGGGCATCCAATGCATTCACTACCCTCTAAACTGCACTATTTGGTTTCATCTCCACATTTGGTGAGCATCATTACTAAGAATCCCAAGCAGCCCAGTGCAAAGCAAAGACCGCTGGACTACTCTGACTCTGGTCATTCAGCCGGCTCCAAATCCATCTAGTTCTATTATCTTCCAATCCATATCTCCTTATCTTTTCCACAAGAACAGTCAGATATTTTATCAAAGACTTTGCTAAAGTTTGGGTAAACTATGTTTACAGAATTTCCCTGACCTACTCAATGAGTAACTGATAAAACAGCAAGTAAGTTCTTCTGGCATGGTGGCCCTGTGCCAGAGCCATGAAGACTTTCTGACAACTTTCATCACCCTCCCTTCTCTCTAATCTCTAAAGACCCTTTTCTACTGGTTCCTTCCCTACTATCTATAAATATGCCAGGTCTCCTTACTCTCAAAAAAAACCCAAACCCCCATCCCTTCAAGGTGTCACCTAATATTTATTGTCCCTTTCACAACCAAACTCCTAGAACAACTGTTGAGATGTATATACACACAACTGCCTCCACTTCCTCCCCTCTCAATCAAGTTTCAATCCCTAACAGTCGGCCTCATCACTCCACTGACACTGTGCTCTCTCCAAAGTTACCATTGCTCTTTTAGTTGTCAAACCTAACGTCATTTTTTAGAGCTCACTGCTGCCTCCCTCTCCCATCTGAGTCTCAGAACGCCACACTCGGATCCCCTTCTGCATGTCTTCTCTCCTGGAACCTGATTCTGTTCCTCCTGCTCTGCTCTAGCTCCCTTTTCTTCTTTCCCTCTGCCTCATGAGGATCTCATCAGCTACATATGTTCAATTATCACCTCTACACAGATAAGTGCTAGTTCTAAACACCTAACCTTCATCTCTCTCCTGAGCTCCAGACACAAACCACCAGCTATCTATCAGACATCTCTAAATGGATGTCTAGTGATTTCAAACTCAGCAAAATCCCCACCCATAAAAAAACCTCTTCTTCTGACTTTTTGCTTTGTTGAGGGAACAACCATCTTTCTAGCTACCAAAGTTTACCATCTCAGCCATCCTCAATGTTCTCCCCATCCACATCTCCCTAGCCAATCAATGTAAAGCTCTGCCAATTCTGCAGCCACAATGCTTCCAGCACCAGGAGTGTTTTTCCCCACTCTCACCTTGGTTCAAACCCTCAATACTCAACTGGACTGTACCAACAGCCTCCTAATTGGCATCCCGGCCTCAAGTCAAATGCTTCTCCACTTCATCCTTCAACGTGATGAAGCCAAAGCACAGATATGAATGTGTCACTCCCAGGCTCAAGAAGCAACAGGGACTTGCTATCACCTTTAGAATGAAATGCAAACCCCTCTGATTGCCATTTATAGCCTCTCACAATCTAGGTATAGGATAATTCAAACTGACACACCCTCACACTCTAAGGTGGAGTCAAATCAGCCTTTCATTTATTCAGCACATCGTTTGTACAGAAATAGTTATTTGCATGTTGTCAATCAGTCAAGCGGCTATCACATGCAAGTGTAATACAGTAAGTGCCTACTTTGTGCTTAAGCACAGTGGAGATGCAAAGGAAGGGAGAAGAGGGTTCCTGCTCTCCAAAAGCTCCCAGACAAATAGGGGAAGACAATGTGCCAATAATTAGGGATAAAGAAGACACAGGAGATCATTCTGAGTGGCACTGGAAGCCTGAGGAAGATGTTTAGCAGAACATGGGACTGCAGCTGTGGTTTTAGGAATGCCAAGAAGGGCAGCAGTGACAATACACAGAGCTGGAAGGCACTGACTGGGGTGTGGAGTGAAAAGGGGGCAGGGTCACTTGATCAGAGAGAACATGAGGGATACAAGGCGTAAGAAGACCAAAAGGACAGAAAGGGGCTGGGGTCTGACAGGTTTTAGGAGTCCATCAGAATTTTCTGTTGGATGCTGGAGGGTAACAGGGAACCACAGGGGTTTCTTGAAGAGAAGGGTGATGAGGCTGCTCAGTTTAACAGATGAATAGAGGGCATCCCTGAGCAGAGACAGCAACAAGAATCAATTGAGAAATCAATCAATGGCTGCTTATTGTCCTTCATCCTCAAAGAGGACCAAAATGACGTCACAGCGATAAAGTGAAGCTTCAGCGTGTACAGCTGCGGCTGACCAGACTTAATATGGTCTTGGAATGCTCTACCACAAGACCGGGCACAGATAGTCCATGTAAACATTTGGGGTGGTTGCTTCAAATCTGCAAACCCGACGTTTCCTCTGTGTTGTTTCAATTCTGCATAGCTCATACAGCACAGTGCCTTTTCTGGTGTGGGCACACCATGCTGAACAGTCCCGTGCCAGTGTCTCCCATGTTGCACAGTCAAATCCAAAGTTCTTGAGAGAGACCTTGAGAATGACGTTGTATCACTTCTTCTGACCTCCATGTGATCGCCTGCCCCATGTGAGTTCTCCACAGAATAGTCTTTTTGGCAAGTGTACATTTTGCATTCAAACAGCATGGCCAGCCCATCAGAGTAGCACTCTCTGATGCCTAATTGGAATTCTTGGCAGTTCAGCTTGAGCAAGGACTTCAGTGTCTGGTACCCTATCCTGCCAGGTGATCCTCAGAATCTTCCTAAGACAGGTCAAATGGAAGCAAATCAGTTTCCTATGGTGCTGGTAGACTGTCCATGTTTCACAGGCATACAACAATGATGTCAGCACAACAGCTCTGTAGACCTTCAGTCTGGTAGTCGGTCTAATACCTCTTCTCTCCCAAACCTTTCTTCGGAGCCTCCCAAACACTGAGCTAGCTCTGGCAATGCATGCGTCAACCTCATTGCCAATGTGTACATCCCTGGAAAGCACCCTGCCAAGGTAAGTGAACTTATCCATAGTATTCAAAACTTCTCCATTTGTTGTAAATGATGGTTCCATGTATGGATGGTGTGGTGGTGACTGATGGAGCACCTGTGTTTTTTTATTGTTAATTATTAGGCCAAGATAAGGAGAACATCCCACCATTCTGATGACAGATATCCAGGCCTTTGAAGTTGTGGAATCTTAACAGAGTTGACAAAGCTGAAGTTACAACCCAACAAATCTGTGTTTTTCCTTATCACTAAAATGCCAGAAGAAGGGTCTGGTAAGGAGGTCCCATTTGTTTGTAAGTTAAACAAAGGGGGCTATTAGGTCCAGGCTCTTTTTAATTCAAACTTTGGCCCTTATTAAAGTCTAAAATTTATATTAAATATTATCACAGTCAAAGATGTCAAGTACACAAATGGAAATGTGAGACTAGAGGTCAGAGGGAGATCAGGGCTGGATGATTAGAGATTAAAATCACTGGCAAGGAAATTATCAATGAATCCACAGAACTGATCAGATCACCAAACAAAAAAGTATAGAGGGAGAAGAGAAGTAGACAGAACATGGCCGCAATTAGTGCTTGGTTGTGACTCAGACCAAGATCCGGCAAAGGAAACTAAGGTCAGATTAGGAGGGTACAGAGCATCTAGAAAAAGAGGACGGGCAATGGGTCGAAAGGCTGCAGACAAATCCAGAAAGACAAGGATTGGAACAGGGCTGTTTGGCTTAACAGTTAAGAGACTTGGAGTAACTTTGGAGAAAGTTGTTTCAGTTCAGGTCCACTTAGAAGCCAGACTGCAGATGGTTAAGAGGAAAAGAAGGACCCAGGGAGTATACGAACACAATTACAAGACACTTTTTTCACAAATAAAGTCAGATTTAAGTTAAGTGGAAAAATATCAGTTGTTCATGGGTAGGCCGAGCCAATATAATAAAAATAACAATTCTACCTAAATTAATTTACTTATTTAGTGCCATACCAATTAAACTATCAGATAATTATTTTCTAGAGCTGGATAAAATACTATCAAAATTCATTTCGAAGAACAAAAGGTCCAGAATATCAAAGGGACTAATGAAAACAAATGCTAGAGAAGGTGGCCTAGGGCTACCAGATGTCAAATTGCACTATAAAGCAGCAATTATCAAAACCATTTGGTATTGGCTAAGAAACAGAGGGGTAAACAAGTGGAATAGACTTTGCACTCAAGACACAGTAGGCAAGGAATATAGCAAACTCCTGTTTGATAAACCCAAGGACCCCAGCTTCTGCGATAAGAACTCACTGCTTGACAAAAACTGCTGGGAAAACTGGACAACAGCCTGGCAGAAACCAGGCATGGACCCATGCCTGACACCGTGCACAAGAATAAAGTCCAAATGGGTACATGATTTAGGTATAAAGATTGATACCATGAATAAACTGGAGGAGCAAGGAATAGTGTATTGATCAGATTTATGGAGAAGGGAAGAATTTTTTACTAAAGAGGAGATAGAAAGCATTATGAAATGCAAGATAGGTAATTTTGATTACGTTAAACTGAGAAGTTTTTGCACAACCAAACCCAATGCAACCAAAATTCAGAGGGATGTAGTAAATTGGGAAAGAATTTTTATGGCTAAGCTCGGGGATAAAGGCCTCATTTCTAGCATTCCCCAATTGATAAATGGTCAAAGGATATGAACAGGCAATTTTTAGAGGAAGAAATTAAAGATATCTATAATCATATGAAAAAATGCTCTAAATCACTATTGATTAGAGAGATGCAAATCAAAATAACTCTGAGGTACCACATCACACGTATAAGATTGGCAAACACTACAGAACAAGAAAATGATAAATGCTTGAGAGGATGTGGGAGAGTTGGAACACTAATTCATTGTTGGTGGAGCTGTGAGCTCATCCAACCATTCTGAAGAGTGGTTTGGAACTATGCCGGGCTACGAAATGTGCATACCCTTTGACCCAGCAATATTGCTACTAGGACTGTATCCCCAAGAGCATAAAAATGTGAAAGGGTCCCACATGTACAAAAATATTTATAGCAGCATTCTTTGCAGTTGCCAAAAACTGGAAGTCAAAGGGATGCCCATCAATTGGGGAATGGCTGAATAAATTATGGTATATGAATGTAATGGAATACTATTGCACCATAAGAAATGATGAACAAGAAGACTTCAGGGAGGCCTGGAAAGACTTATATGATCTGATGCTGAGTGAAAGGAGCAGAACCAGGAGAACTTTGTGCACAGCAATGACCACAGTGTGCAAGAGTTTTTTCTGGTAGACTTGGAACTTCGTAATAACGCAAGAACTTATTATTTAAAAAAAAAAATCCCAATGGTGGTTTTCTAAGGCAGAATGCCTTCCACACTCAGAGAAAGAAATATGGAAGTCATTCGCAGAATGTAGCAGATCATGTTTGTGTGTGTGTGTGTGTTCTTGTGTATTATGTTTTGATTTGTTACATGATTTCTTCCATTTATTTTAGTTCGACTACATAGCATGACTATAGAGAAAATGTGCTCAATAGGAAAGTATATGTAGAACCTATACAGAAATGTTTGCTGTCTTGGGGAGGGAGGGGGTAGTGGGGGGTTGGTGTGAGGAGGGTTTAAAATCTTAATTTTATGGTAGTGATTGTAAAACATTAAAAAATAATAATAATAAAATTTAATTTAATTTTAAAAAAGGAGGAAAAGAAGGAAAGGAAAAGAAGAAGCTTTTAAAAGGACAGAGGGAAAGAGAAACAATACTGTCCTGGCACATTTTGCAGACTGACACCTACTCCTGAGAGTTAGGAACAGGGATCATGACATTGACAGGAGGGTTTGACACTAGTGACCTTCCAGACAGGTGCTGGTAGAGCTTCTCAACACCAGCCTTTGGCTGTACATGTTCCACCCAGTTTGGTCAGTGACTCAGGTATAACCACAGTGGCTACGTTGTCCAGTCAGAGGACAATCTGAGTTCTGAGGAATCACTAACACACTGGATGACAGAACCAGGATCCCAAAAGACCTTGACAGCTACAACAGCAGTCAAATCACAGAAAACTTTAATATTTCATAACTGTAAAGTGTTACACTTGTGTTCAGGACATCAGCTCCAAGGATACAGGATGGGGGAAGCCCAACCAGATGTCAGCTCCCACAAAAGGTATCTGAGAATTATTAATGGCTTGAGATATTACTATGAATCAAAGAGATGAGGAAAACCAAAAGACTCGCTCATTTGATCCAAGACTGCATGGAAGGGGTATGATGTCCGCAGTAACCAATGTGAAAACCCAGCCTTGCTCTGCTCCCTGGACAGTCCCCATCTGACCTGGGTGCCACAGTAACCTGGTCTTGGTCCTGGCTGTGCATGTGTCTTTAAAGCACATCCCTAAGAGGGAAACCAAGGTAGTCAGAAAACCAGAATCCATGCCACAGCCACACCAACTGAGGGCAGGAGGGATATTTATTCCAGAGGGAAAAACTGGTTGGAAGGGACATTATGGCAGCTTTCAAGTGTCAGAGCAGATATCATCTGTAAATGGGATCAGATTTCTGTTTGGTCCCAAAGGGCAAATCTAGGCTCATACATTCACCTTTAGAAGGGAACTCAGAGGCTACTCAGTCAATATCCTTACTTTCCAGATGAGAAAATAGAGTTTTAGAGCAGAGAAGTCGATCACCAAAGGTCCAAAAAAGGAGAGAAATTGGACTGGAGAGCCCCAGAGATGAGAGATTCCCATTCCTGGGGGCATTTTCCAAGGTGCTGTCCTAGGTCCCTTCCATTTCTTTACACACTTTCTAGACCCTATGGCCTTGCTTACTCTCTATACACAATGACTCCCAAATCTAGATGTCCAGTTCCATTACCCCAGAAGATTCGGTACCATATCACCAAATACCTGCTGAACATTTCGAGCTACCTTTCTCAGAGACAGCTCAAACTCAACACATCCAAAAAAAGTTTATTGTCTTTGCCCCCAAACCACCTTCCAAACTTTACCTCAGTAAAGTTTTGGGGTTACCACTTTAGCTTACAAACTCAAGAGAACTCTTATACCTCCGTTAGAAAGCAGACACTCCAATGTTTTTAATTTTCCATAGTTCTGGTTCCACTAAAAAATACTAAAAATCCATGACAAAGGAAGCAGTGGACTGATGGGCAGCCTGCAGCGGTCACTCACCTTCTCCCGCAACGGGCAGGCTGGGCCAGGCTTCTAAGCAGTCCTTCTCTGGAAAGCAGCCACACTTCCCCAGTGTTAGTTACCCGGAAGGAAGGTCATTCTGAAGCAGGAGGCTTGGGTACCAGGTAGGGCTTATTTCTACATTTACCCTAGAGCAGGGCGCTACAGGAAAGCTGCCCATAAGCATCTGCCAGGCCTCACATCCAACTTTCAGTCTATATTAAAAAGTCGAACCAAGATCTAAGGGAGTCAAACTTTTTTTTTAAACATAGAAAAGTTAACTGTGCAGTAGCTAAATAAACAAGGATGAAAGTTACAGCTGCATCAACATCAGAGGACTAGAAAGGAACTTTTCAATAACATCAAATATATTAAATGGAAAAAAACTAATTTATCAACCATTATCCCCACTTAAAATGTTTTAAATGCACAAGTGACTATTAAAAAAACTATCTGAAATCCATATTCAAAAAAAGGAGGGAAATTACCATTATGAATGAGGTTATGAGCTCTTAACATGGCAACATGGCAAAAACGGAACTTTTCAGGCTAAGCCCAGAGTTTTGGAATTTCTGCCAAGAACTTCTAGATATAATTCTAAGGAATCTGTTACAACCTACGAAGTTAATAAAGCCAAAGTGCCAAAAGACTGACGAAGGGCCCGCTGAAGTCCATGTAGCATCTTCAAACCCGAAATAAAACTGCAGAACACAAATGCATCAGGCAACTGAGCCAAAAATGATCTACTTATTAAAAATGGATCCACATCAAATGCAAAGAGAAACAGTAAAGAAAGAAAACCAATTTTTCAATTGGACATCTGTCATAGACCTCTTTGATCAAATCTCTCTCCCTGAAAAGGGATTAGATAATGTGGCTGAGGGTTACCTTGGGCATTACAGGGAAGAAGAAAATGGAGGAAGGACCTCATTATAAGACCATTACAATTTGTTTAAAGACATATTGCCACAAAATAGGCCACTACCACCTTCATTTTACAAAGGATTAAGATAAGGGGACCAAAAGGTTGGATAAAATTTAGTGTCTTCTTCCTAAACAGAGAGGCAGCAGGGCAGAAGGAAGACCTGGCTTCCCAAAGTGGGCTTGAGTCACACCCACATCCCCCACTAGCCATGTGACCCTGGACAACTCACTCAGCTGCCTGGCACCCAGGACATTGCTAATAAGGTCAACAGAAGAATAATCTCACCAGCAGTGAGGTTCCTTATTGAACGTTCACTATAGCAAGAAATCAATGAATGACTAAATAGATAAATGAATAAACGAGAATCCAAGTCTCAACACAAACACAAATAAACAGCCAAACCTAATAGAGAGCCTCACTAAATTCCAGCTTCCTCAGTGCCAAAAACTAATCCCCAACATTTTTACGACCAGGTTTAAATTGTACAAGATACTCAAGGATGATTCAAATTGAGGAAAATAATTAGCATGTGGAATTACATTAATAACAAATCCAACAAAAACTACATGATTACATCAGCAGCCTTCAATAAAACAAAGCACTGGTTTCTGCTAAATACAAAAAAGCACCTAATATCTGCCAGGCATCATGCTAAGCACTCCTTAAGGTAGTTTCTCATTTGTTCCTCACAACAACCCTTTAAGGAGCTACAGTTATCCCCATTTTACAGATGAGAAAACCGAGGCAAACAGAGGATAAGTGACTTGCCCAGGGTCGCACTATTAATATCTGAGGCTACATCTGAATCCAGATCTTCCTGACTCCAGGCCCCCTATCCACTGTTGTGTTGTGTTTGTCCTTCGTTCCTGAAGAGGACCATGACATCAGGATGATGACACAACTTTCAGTTGACTTTGATTTGAATGAGGGAGGGCTGTGCAAGGCTCCTGAGCCATTTGGGTCCAGTGGCCTGATATTCATCAGGATGACTGGAGATGGCCACTGTACCACCAACGGCTGGCATTCTCTCTCTCTCTCTCTCTCTCTCTCTCTCTCTCTCTCTCCATATGTGTGTGTGTACATATGTATGTGTGTATATATACACACTGAACATAAATATATATGTATGCATATACACACGTACATGTACATACATACATACCCACAGACAGAAAGAAAAAGACTGAGAAAAAGAGTAGGGAGAGAACGAGGAAGAAATACACACACGTATTTGGAATAAAATGTTTTTTTCTTTGTACATGATATTTAATGAGTCAGCATTATCTCAGATGTAGAAACAAACGGAATACCTTTCAAAAAAATCACAGTAAAATAAGAATGCCTCGTGTCTCCATTATCATATGACAAAGTTCCTGAGGTCAGGAAAACATGAATTCAAATGTGGCCTCAAACACATCCCAGCTGTGTGACCTTACACAAGTCACTTCCCTCATCTACCTTAGTTTCCTAATCTGTAAAATGGGGATAATAATAGCAATCCCAGGGCTTTTGTGAGGATCAAATGAGATAATATTTGTCAAGTGCCTAGAGCACAGTAGGCACTATGTAAACGTTAGCTATTACATTATTACACACTACTGGAATGATGAGTTATAGCAACGCACAAGAAAAAGAAAGGAATGCCATGAGTTTGACAAAGATTTGACAAATTATCCATATCTGCAAACAACAGGATGATTTAAAGGGTCTTAACAAATCTACCCTAAAAAAAAACTAGTAACATACTATTACCTGAACGCAATGAGTATTTTTTAAAAATAAGTCCACAAAATCATCTGTATCTCTGAATATTACTAACAAAAGCCAAAAGAAAATTAAAGAAATGAGAAATATCATTTTGAAAAGCCACAAAGTGGGAAGGAAGATTCAAGACGGTAGAGGAACAGGAAGAAGTACAGTGAGCTTCCTCCCCAAACTCCTGCAGAGAGACCTAGAAAATGTTCCGGACTCAATCATAATCAGATTAATTCAAGACAAAAGTTACAAAGAGCCACTTGTCCAGCTGAGACCTAAGGAGACTAACAGAGAAGCCTGTGGACAATGGGCATAGGGTCTAACCAGGAGTGTTCTACTGACTACGGACTGTGCCCAAGGGGCAGCGAGGTGGCACAGTGGATAGACCACCAGCCCTGGAGGCAAGAGGACTTGAGTTCAAATCTGGCCTCAGCCACTTGACACTTACTAGCTAGGTGACCTTGGGCAAATCACTTAACCCAGATTGCCTTGCCAAAACAAAACAACACAAAAAGGATGGTGCCCAAAGGCCTCAGAAACATCCTGGGTATAAGGTCACAGGAATAGGTGTCAACTGGCAACTCTGATTCTCACTCGCCAGCTGGAGGTCAGAGACCTGGGGCAGAATAAAGAAGAAAGCTATGGACAGGGAAAAGGGGCAGGATGCAGAAGGAAGGTCCCAAGTCAGAAGCAAATATGGGATAGGACTCTAAGAGAAGAGAGGGGTCTCGGTTCCAGCTTCTCTCTGGGGCTGAAGGATGCAGAGAACAGGGCAGGAACCCTTGACCAAAGGGAAATGGAGAGCTCCGTCGCTCTACACCAGCAGAGCTTCCCCTCTAGCTGGCAGGTGCTGAGTCCAGTAGCAGCAGCTGAAGCTCCTGTTACTCAGACACCAACCCAGATCAAGAACTTGCAGCACAAAGACCAAGAGAGCAATGACCAAACCCCTCTCTGAAAACACAATACAATGGAAGCACCAAAGACTTACAGACCCCACTGAGGGGTGAAAGCAGCAGAAGAAATACAAGATATTAGATTAAGTCAGACATCCCCCTGCCCCTATGATGAGCAGAGCCCAATGCTAATTCAAAATGAAGCAGGCTGGAAAAGTGAGCAATCAACAGAAAAGGGAACCTAATCATAAAAAACTACTACACAGAAGTTCAAAACACAAACTCAGAAGAAAATTACTTGAAAAACTATAAGCAAAGTCTCAAAGAAAAACACAGACTGGATACAAACCCAACAAGAATTCCTAAAAGAGCCCTGGAAGGTTTTTTTTTCAAAAAAGAACAAAAAAATCAAATAAGAGTGGCAAGGGAAAGATTGGGAAAAAGAAATGGGAACACTGTAAGACAATTAAGAAAGGAGAATTAACAACTTGGTAAAAGAGGCACAAAAACATACTGAAGAAAATAACTGCTTAAAAATTAGAACCAGTTAAGCAGAAGCTAACAATTCCATAAAATATCAAGAAACAATAAAGTAACATCCAAACACTGGGGAAAAATAGTAGAAAATGTGAAGTATCGCATACTGTGCCTATGTAGCATGCACACATGCATGTACATGGAATATAAGTATGGGGGTGGGGGCATGGGAAAGATGGTGAAAAATCAACGAATAAAAAGCATTTACTAAGTCCTTAGCAAGTTCCAAACACTGACCTGAAGTCAAGAAGACCTGAGCTCAAGTCTACCATGTGACAAGTCACCTAATTTCCATTTGCCCATTTCCTCCTCTGTAAAATGGATATAAAAAAAATTACAGCCCCTGCCTCTCAGTGATGTTATGAGGATCAATGAGATGATATTCATGCAGCACTTAGCGCAGTGCCTGGCTTACAGTAGGTGCTAAATAAATGCTTTCCTTCCTTTACCCTAAATATAAGACAGGCAAAAAAAAAGTCCCTGGTGTCAAGGAACACCCTCTAATTGAGGGAAATACAATCAAAACACATAATAGAAAGGTAACTGCAGGGCAGGTATAAAGGCTCTTACGTCCTAAGGTACAACATTTGGGGTAGGTGGTAAGACTCTAGGTGCTTCCCTTATACAGATAGCAAACATGGAGGTGCAGGAGGATAGCAAAGTATGGAGGTAAGGCATATGGCAAAGCCTGGAGAATCTTAGGCATCAGTCATAGGGCAGCTAAGGCTTCAATATCTCACTACAGATTTCCATCTCATCAGAGCTCTAGGAGCAAATAGCTTGAGAGAAGGGAGAGGAAAGGGAAAGTTGGGGGGTTAAGGGGTGGGGAGTGGCCAGCAACAAAGGAACCAACCTCAGGGGCAGCAACTCTTGCTGCCCTCTACCTTTCCCAGATGGAATCTAGAGTAACTCATTGTGAGGATGGAGAATGTTACAAGGTAACATCAGCAACTAGTTCATTTTGTTCTCCCCATCATGTATTATAGAAATAATAGAAACTTATCCTAAAGAAAATTACAGACAACATATCAAAATCATGGGATGCTGCTAAAGTAGTTCTAGAGAAAATTTTATATCTCTGACTACTTTCATCATCAAAAAGGAGAACGAACAAATCAATCAATTGAGAATGCAATTCTAAAATGAAAACAAAAAAGCAAATCAGACATCTCCAACTAAATAACGCAACTGAAATTCTGAAAATTAAATAGCAGATTAGTAAAATCCAAAGCAACAAGCCCACTGAATTGATAAATAAAACTAAGTTTAAAAACTATTAAAATTAACCTGATTAAAAGAGAGGGAAAATAAACTATGCATACGTAAAACGAAAAAGGAGAACTTATCATTAAAGAGGAAATCAAGAAAATTATTAGAAATCATTTTGCCCGATTATAAGCTAATAGTGTTAGAGACCTTCCCTGAAAGTGAGGATGCACATTTTCACAACTACCATTTCAAACAGGAGGAGAAATGTTCCCTACAGCAGCAACAGAAGAAAAAGAAACGGAGGAAACAAGCACAGACAAAGAGGAAACAAAAGTGATGCAGATGATGTAATCGTGGCCTCAGGGCCCTGGAGCTTCAACTAAGTCATGACAACAGTAGCAGAATTGCAGAATAGAAGGTAAATACAAATAAATCCTCGGAATTCCTATACATAGCTGACAAATCCCAAGAAGAGCTAACAGGAGAAATTCCATTTAAAATAATTACAGAAAATTTAAAATGCTTGGAAATGAATCTTCCTAGATTCATCCAGGGCTACATGAATCAAACCAGAAAAGACACTTTACTGGAATTAAGACCTAAGTAATTGGAGAAATATTAATTATCCATGATTTAACCAATATAATAAAAATGATATTACCTAAATTAATCTCTTTATTCAGTATTGTCATATTTTATAGCATTAAGAAAAACAATAACAAAATTCATATGAGGAACAAAACATTCAGAATCTCAAGAAGAGTAATGAAAAAAATAGGAAGAAAAGGGTCCATGGGCACCAGATCTCAAAATTTACTGCAAAGCAATATTCGTTCAAATGATTTTATATTGGTTTAAAAAAAAAAAGGCTCATCAGTGGAACAGACTAGGGATACAACATTCCATAGCAACAAACACTGTAATTAGTGTTTGAGAAAGTCAAAGATCCCAGTTACTGGAGGCAACAGTAAACCCAGACAAGAGTCTGGTACAAACTGGATTTAGACCAACATATCACACCACATACCAAGATAAACCCCAAAGAGATTAATGACTTAGACAGGAAAGGTTACATCATAAACAAATTAGAGGAGCAGGTAAGAAATTATCTTTTGGATATATGGATAGGGGAAGAATTCACTACCCAACAAGTGATAAAAAGTATCTATCACACAAGATAAAATGGGTAATTTCCAGCATATAATCAAAGTCTGTGGACAGACAGATCTATTATAGAAAATTTTTAAAGGGAAATGAGGGAAAACATCTTTCCAACAATTTTCTCTGATAATAGTCTCATTTCCAAGATACATAAAGAACTAATTCAAACTTATAAGACTAAGGACTATTCCCCAATAGATAAATGGTCAAAGAACATGAACAAGTAGTTTTCAAAGGAAGGAATCCAAGCTATCAGTAATTATATGAAAAATGTTCTAAATCACTGATAATTCAAGAAATGTCAATGAAAATAACCTTGAGGTTCCATTTCCAACCTATCAGACCAGCAAAGATGACAGAGAAGAAAATGACAAAGTTAGAGGACCTTACAAAAAGTAGGTGCACTATGACACTATTGCTGGAACTGTAAATTGGTTCAGGCAATCTGGAAACTATAGAAGTGATTTGGAACTCTGCCCAGAAATTCACCTAACTGCACAGCATCTGACCCAAGTACATCTCTACTAGGCCCATATCCTAAAGAAATCAAAGAAAGAGGAGAAGGATCTATAAGTACAAAAATATTTAAAACAGCTCTTTTTATGCCAGCCCCAAACTTCAAACTAATGGAATGATCTATTGGGGACAAACTTTCCCATCTAAATATAATGGGATAACACTGTTCCATAAGAAATGATAAAATGGATAATTTCAGAGAAAACTGAAAGGCCTTTATATACTGATGCAGAGCAAAGTAAGCAGAACCAGAACATTTATAAAATAATAACATTTTAAAAAAGGAATTTTCAAAGACTTCAGAACTCTGATCAATGAAATAAACCAGGAGTATGAAAGATACAAGGGCAAGTGGGTGATACAGTGGATAGAGCACCAGGAAGACCTGAGTTCAAATTCAACCTCAAACACTTAATAATTTTGTGACCCTGAAAAAGTCATTTTATCCTGTTTGCCACAGCTTCCTCATCTGTAAAATGAGCAACAAAGAACTGGCAAACCACTCCAGAACCTTTGCCAAGAAAACTCCCAATGGGGTCACATGAAGCGTCAGGCTGAACCACGACAAATAAATACATGCCACTTGTTAAGTGATGAACTTAACACACAGAGAAAGATGAGACAGCTAATGTGGAAATTTGTTTTGTTGCACTGTTTGCTTTTTGTTTTTAAAAATTTGCTTATTAGGAGGATGGTAGGAAGGACAGATGAATAAAAGAAATTTTTTACGTAACAAACAACTAAGTGAACAAAGAAAAATAGAAGAAATATCAGAAGTAGGAACACACAGAAATTTTGAAAGGTGTGGAATTTATTCTTTTTCTTAAGTAGACAGAGTGAAATGGAGACTCACAGCTTCTCATACAATCCTTTGTATTCTGATTTATATATGTATGTGTGTGTGCGTGTGTGTGTGTGCGTGTGTGTCTGTGTGTGCGTGTGCGTGCGTGTGCATGTGTGTACGTGTGTGTGTGCATGTGTGCGTGCGTGTCTGTGTGTGCGTGTGTGCATGTGTGTGCGTGTGCGTGTGTGCATGTCTGTGCGTGCGGGTGTGCGCGGGTGTGCATGCGTGTGTGTCTGTGTGTGTGCGTGTATGTGTATGTGTGTGTGTGCGTGTGCGTGTGTCTGTGTATGTGCGTGTGTGTCTGTGTGTGTGCGCGTGTGCGCGTGTGTGTGTCTGTGTGTGCGTGCGTGCGTGTGCGTGTGTGTGTGTGAAAGTCCCCCTTTTTAGGAAAGGGAGTACAGTTTGAAGTTCAGAATTTTTTTTAAGAAAATGTTGATTGCATTCATCCCTAATCCCACAGCTTCAGGTCTCCTTGTGAGGGGCACCAGAGAGTCACAGACTTCCTCGTGTTTGTCAGGGCAAACATCCTTGAGTAACCTTGCTTTTGATCAGCATGAATTTTGGCAGAGAAGCCATCCATACACCAAGAAATACATAATATCATGCTTTTGGATTTCTTGACCCTTATTTGACTAGTACAGTTTTTATGTTTTTGATGGAATGGGTAGGGGGAGTTCACTGGTCTGCCTTCTTTCATGCAGCCAACATTCTGGAACCACTGAGGCCCGAACAGAAGGCCCAGCTCCATCTGTACATGGACTTTTTGATTCATGCTTATGAAGCCACCAGGAATAAGGAACTAGAACTTCCTTTGTTAAGGGGAAGGTCACATCTATCCTCTAGTTAGATAGAGGATTTGCTCAGAAGAACAGAGAGAAGATAACCAAGGGTCTAATACTCAAGCTAATAATGAGAAACTGATCTCAGGAGAAAGTCATGATAAATGTTGGTGTCCCAAGAAAACACACAACCAGAGGCTAGAGGAAGGTTACCCCGTAGCCAAGCAGCAGAGTTCAGTAGTTGACCAGTCTAAAAACAGCCCCAGAGCCTAGCCCCAAGAGTCCTATCCAGTCAATGAATCATGACCACTTGTTGATGGACTTGTGTGTCCATAAGGCAGCTAATGAGACTTCCTGCTGAACCACAAGACAAGAACACAGAAAAGTGGAAGAAATGGGTGCCATGGAGGCCCAATCCAACAAACAAAGCTGGACAGCTGACAGAAGAGAATGGCCTATAGGAAGAATACAAAGTCAAAATCTAGAGGAGGCAAAGTTTAGTTTCCTTTGGGAAAATGGGAAACACCACCAGGGCTGTCTCAGTACAACCAAATGTCATCTTCTGTGCTCCTCACCCCCTTCCTGTCTGCTACTCCAGCCTGGAGGCTCCAAGGAAAAAAAAACATACTACCTATAGAGCCTGAGCCCTTAGTGCCAGAGTGGCCTAGTCATAGGAAGCATTCCGCCATCCCATAATTGGGACTACTGTTGATAATTTACTCTTCCATGGAGGGTGGAGAGACTGAATGTTCAGGCCTAGAGTAGGCCGCTAACCATGCAGGCTGACACAGTACGCCCATGGAACAAGAATCAAAGAGGTAAACCATGTAGCCCGCCAATTTTTACTGACTCAGGGCTGTCTGTTATGTGGGAAAAAGGCTACAGCATACTACTGCAATTTGCAATGAATGCAAATTTTTAACCAGGGGAGGAAAGTAGTGGGTCCCCAAGTTATGAAGTCTCTCATTTATCTGGGTAAGCCACTCTTCCTCTGATGTCTCTGTCCCTTCCTCTCTGGTGAAGACAGGCTCCTTGGTAAGAGGCAGAAAGATAATCTCCTGGGCATGCACCCTGGGTGTTCAGTGTGCATGAGGGAGGAAAGGCTAATCTGTAGACCCATTATGTAAAGAAATCTGACCATTTATTTACTTCTCAGTCTAGTAAAAACGGAAAAGGGAAAAAGGAAGAAAGGTAGTGATAAGGCCACTACACAAATGACAGTTGATCAAAAAAAATATAAAAAGACAAAAGAACTCAAAAAGTTAATGATTAAGGACTGGGAACATTCAGTGTGGGAGTCAAAAAGACCCTCTATATCTCCCTCAATGGTAGCTCTCTCCCCATCTCAATTACCACTGAATAATTTACCTCAAAGTATAATAATCAATGTTCATAAGCTGCAGTCAAGATAACGACAGCAAAAGAATTTGTAATGTATTTTAGAAAGATTTCCATCAAAATGGGTTTGAAAAGTTTTAAATGCTTTTCTGGAAAATTAACATACGACGTAAGGTTGGCTAAAAGAGCAGAGAAAGTGCATGTCTTTAAAAGAGTGCAAGAACGGCCTTTGGTATCGCAGGCTAGGCTTTCCACACAGTTAGCAGAAGGCAGTCAGGTGAGCCAGGAAAGAGGGAAGCCTCCCTGAGGCCTCTTCCAGTGCAATTCTCCTGAAGTGTGTTTGTTTCCTTGTGATCTCACCCACCGGACTGTGAGCTCTTGGAGAGCAGGGACTGTCTTTTGTCTTTCTTTCTTTGTATCTCCAGGAGTTAGCACAGTGCTGGGCACAAGAAATGTATACTGTCTGAGTCATTCCACCAGACTCCACTGCTTCCCACATCCCTTACTTCACACAGAAAGGAAGCAAGTGGTGTTTCCTCCCTAAGATCTCACTCACCTACCTCCTCTTCAGAAATATTTCTGAGGCATAGACCTGCTAAGACAGTGTGTACCTCATGACTGTAGTTTCTGTGTGGGTGGCTACCCCCTGGACCAGAGGGTCCATGGGAATCCCTAGGCCTGGAGGCCCTAGCTAAAAGCTGGTCACTCAGTCAAAGACCAAGAGAAGAAAGAAACCACCTGAACCTTCCACAGCAAACTCCTTGTACATTAATTCAATACTCACAGACCAACAGCCACCCAGTTTACCAACCCCACAGGGAGAAGGCTCAGTCACCACAATCTCTCCCCCAAAACCAGGGTACAGGAGGAGGAGAGTCATGGGGGGCGGGGGATGGAAGGGAAGGTTAAGCCAAAACGACTCTTCAGAATCAAGTTATCTTTATGGCTGAAATACTGAAGCCTAACACCAAAGGAAAACAAAGAAATGTAGGTCCCAAGTACTATGAAATTCAATAAGAGCTCCAAAATGGTGGGCGAGGAGCCAGAGGTTTCTCTTTTTGACTTTTTTTTATTTCAAATGAGTAAGAGAAAAAGAAGAAATTCAGTTTAACAAAGAAACATGATACATCATGGAAAAAACTTAAAAGCAAAACAGACCTTGATGGTCTCACCTGGAAAGGTGGACGACGTCCATATGGATGAGGTTGGGGGCGGGGGGGGTGGGGGGGGGGGGTTTGAGTCAACTTTTTTACGGGTTCTATTGTGACACCAGTTGTAAACAATGATTGCATTTACATTCTCCCATCAGTTCAAACTCTGCCACCAGTCCCAAGCTCTTCCCAGGGCCTGCCCTCAGAGCACAGCCTGAGAGCTGGCAAACAAGCAATTCCAAAAGCCAAGAGGCCACTTTTCTTTTCAGTCATTCTCTGAATGAACAACAAGACAGGCTGCTCAGACGATCCCAGGAGAACGAGTCCCATCGCCCTGGTCCATTCACGTCACAGGAGTGAGTCTTACATTTGCAGGTTTCCTTCATTTCAGTTCAATTTTAATACTTACCCAGCACCTGCTAAGTACAAGGAAGAGAGGCTAAAAAATCCATTTTCTATAAATTTCTTTCTCTCCCTCACCTTCCTCTTTTCCAATCTCATTAAACTCCCTTAGGCTTTCTAAAGTCCCCCCAACCCTCATTCATCTACCTCTTCATTCCCAGGACAATGGCTAGCACGGATACAGCTCTTCCATTTTATAAGCACTTTTTTCCACATGGCATCCCAAGGAGATAGGTGTTATTATCATCTTTGCTTTGTAGAAAAGTTTTGAATTCTGGTGATGTGCCTTTCTCCAGTCACGAGCGACTAAGTAAATATCTTGGGAAGAATTTGAACTCAGGGCTTCCTGACCCACTGTACCAGCTGGCTACAGAATACCTAAGCCTCCCTCTCAGAGATGAAGGACACACAACCAAGGAAACATCCTGAAAATGGGACCATTTCCTCAGGAGCAGTGTCTTTAATGGACAAAATGTTTCATTTTGAAACTAGTCCCAGCTGCTTGGAAGGCCAAGGTTAGGGAAAGTCTGGGGAAGCCACAAAGAAGGACGTTCTCTGAGAACATGGCAGCTCGAGGATCCAGGCTGACCTGCAGCCATCTTGGCTGGAACATCCTCGGTGGACAGACTCTGGCCTTGTTGGCCGGGCCCACTCGGCCAATAGGGTGTGCTTTACACTTTTTTACATGTACTCAGAGGAAATGGGCAGCTGAAGGACATGATAAAGCAGCCAATTACTTCCATCTGTCTTTTTAAATGAAAGTCCTTTCTTTTCCACTAAAACACTGTGGGAACAAAGGGGCTACTGGAAAGGCCTGGACGCTCACTCCTCAGCCCCTGTGCCCACATGCCCAGGGTCGCCTTTGACAACTGCAGCCCTGGGCATGGCTAAGACAGACAAACCTCAGCCCCTCACTATAACAAGACATTTCTCTGCATGTCATTTGGCAGATGCAGCTGTGGGGCCCTGCCAATTCGCCCTGGAGCCCTCCGTTTTAATCAGTATCACATAAAGTTTAACACATGCTTTGAAATGTGCACCAGATCCAAAGCTTTGCCTCAAGGGGGGCCTGCTGAAAAAACACATACCATCCCAGCCGCTGCTCACAAGCAATTATCTCTCACCTTTGGCTGAACCAGGAGAACTGTCAACGCCAGCACACTGCCAACCGGAGGAAAGGTGGAGGGGTCAAAACAGAAAGTGAGCCTGGAATGCCGGGGGCAGGGGGGAGAGGAAGATGGCTGGGGCTGCCCCACTGGCCGCACTGGCCCAGCTCCCCTGGCCTAGGTGCAGGCCAAGATCAGCTCCATGAGGCTCCACCATGGGAACACACACTGTCTGGTGACATCCGCGCCCAGGTAATGAGATGGGGAATAGCACACAAACTAGCCCTGTGCAGGGCAGAATCACATCCATGAACTTGGTTTTTAGGGAAAGAAAGTTAAATAAGTCTCAAACTGGAAAAAGACGAAGGTGACTTTCTTTTCAACCCCCAAGCACATGAAACCAAAGAATTCATTCTGAAGTTCTTCCAGTTTTCCTTTGTTGTAGGTTTCCAAATACAAATTGCTACTGATAACAAAAGGTATATAAATTGCCAAAGAGGAAGGAAAAAGCCTACCAGAGCCAGAACTGACACAAAATTCAGAGTGTGTGTGTGTGTGTGTGTGTGTGTGTGTGTGTGTGTGTGTTGAAGGGAGGGTGGGGGCAAGACGGAGGAATTTTTTTCCTAAGATAATGATTACTATGGTGAAATTGAATACGTTTCCTAAGGAAAGCCCATAAGAACCCAACCCATGGAGAGGCTGCCCAGATGCTAGCCTTCATGACAATGGATGTCCCACACCCACTGAAAAAGAGAGCCAACCCTCCTGCTGGCAATGAGATTGGTATCCCTGAAGGTTGCCCAATTACGGTCATCCTTTTCTACAAATCTACCCTTGACAATGTAGAAACCAGCATCGGGATTTTTGATCCCACAGGGATGATCCTGAGGGCCAGGAGACCAGCTCAGCAATGTTGGGGAGGCTCTCCAAGAAGTTCTGGGGTACCTCAGCCAGGCCTGGGTCTCGGTGCACCCAAAGGACCCAAGGAGAACATGGAGGAGGATCACTCAACTCTAACGGGGCACTAGGATCAGGCTGCCCAGAACCCCGAGACATGGCAGAGCATGTATCCATAAGTGAACACCTGAGTAATCAATCTTACCTCACTGAGGCAGCTAAGTGCCACAGGCAATCAGAACACCAGACCTGGGGGGTCAGGGAGTCTTGAGTGCAAATTCTACCTCAGATATTTCATCAGCCATATGACTCCGGGCAAATCACCTCACCTCTATTTCCTCATATGCAAAATGGAAATATGAACAGGACTGATGGTACAGACCCTCCACTGGCATCGCCTAAAAAACCCACCTGTGGGAGCTCAGGGGCTGCCCAGTGAGAGAACAAAATCTGTGGGCTCCAACAGGACTGACAGTGCACGGTGGGGATGAGCGCTCACTGCCCTCCTATGAGGATCACCACCCCATCTTCTCCCCTTGATTACTGTGTGTGCTTGTGTGCATGTGTGTGCGCGTGCGCATGTGGTGTGTGTGCACATGTGCATGCGTGTGTGTGTGTGTCCCAATCTTAAAGTACCACACAGAAATGCAAGCCCATGACTTTACTGCTATTATTACCACTACCCACCTCCCCACTAACTATCACCCCTTCAGTGCTTCTCTTTATTCGGTCGGTGGTCGGTTGATTCTTCTGGCCTTATCACAGCAGGGCTGCTGGGAGGGTCCAATGAGTTAACACATGTACAACGCTTCATAAACCTCCAGCCAATATATCAATACTAGCTATCATCGTCATCTTCAACTAGGCCTCTACACCAAGAACCACCCTGCCCCACTCCAAGGACATCCCACTGAACCATACATAACAGATGCCTGATGCCTTATGAAAGTCCAAAGGATAGTCATGCAATATTATCAGCAGATAGAAAGAGACCGTGTCAAAGTGATAAAACTATGGAAGCACATAAAAAATGCTTCCAATCAAATCAGATCACTACCAGTAAAACAAATCCAAATTCAAGTACTCCTGACAGTCTACTCCAAACCTGTCACAGATAAGCAATGATGACAAAAATGGGAAATGAAGGGGCTACAAGAAGGGGATGACTTTAACATACTGTCATCGGTGGAACTGTGAATCGGTCTGATCATTCTGTTCAAAACACCTCGAATTTCTTCCGTTCATGTCCTCTAGCCATTCATCAACTGGGAAATGACACTGATTCTTTTTAACCTAGACCCTGGCATGTCCTGGAGATAAGACTTCTATCAGAATTTTGGGGCAAAGATTTTTTCTTCCACAGTTAATTGTTTCCCTTCTGCATTGGATTTGTTTGTGAATTTTTTTTTAATTTTATGTAATCAAAAATGTCAATTTTATCTTCTGTGGTCCTCTCTGTCCCTTGCCTGTTCATAGATTCCCCCCCATACTTAGATCTGAAATATGATGGCTTCCTTTTTCTCTAATTAGTTTATGATGTTACCTTTTATATCTAGTTCATTTATCCATTTGGAGCTTAGGTTGGTATGTGGTGTGAGGTGTTGGTCTAAACCCAGATGATGGGAGACTGCTATCCACTTTTCCCAATAGTGTTTTTTTCCCCAAAGAGTAAGACCTTACTCCAATATCTGAGTATCTGGGTTTACTGAACACTAGTCTACTAGGTTTGGTTACTGTGGTATGATGTGTACCTAATCTGTTTCACTGGTTACGTCACTATTTTTCTAATCAGCACCAAATCATTTGGATGACTACTGCTATGTGGTATAGCTTGACATCTGGTAGTTCTAGTCTCCCTTACTTACAATTTTTTTTCATTATTTCCCCCCAAGATTCCTAACCTTTGGTTCCTCCAGGTGAATTTCATTCTTATTTTTTCTAGTTATGAAAGTAATCTTTTTATAGTTTGTTTGGTATGGTAATGAATTAAATAAATTATTCATTATTGTCATTTTTATTATATTAGCCCAGTCTGGGTGTGAGCAAAACTTCTCTGATACTCCACTAATATGAAAGTTTTAAAAGGAAGAAATCCAAGCTATCAACAACCATGTGAAAAACTCTCCAAATAGCTAACAATTAGAGAAATAAAAATTAAATCAACTCTGAAGTTCTACTTCATAGCCATCAGATTAACAAAGGTGACCAAAAAAAGGAAAATGACAAGAGCTGGAGGGACTTGGGGGGCACAGGTGCACTGACACACCATTATTAGAGCTGCCAGTAGGTACAGCTATTCTGAAAAGCAATTTAGAACGATCCCCCAAAAGTTACTAAATTGGGCATCCACCCCCTTTGACCCAGCAAAGCCACTACTAGTCCTACATACATCCCAAAAAGATCAAAGAAAGAGAAACAGTTGCTATACGTAGAAAGAGGTATTGCAGTTCTTTTAGTAGTGGCAAAGAACTGAACACTGAGGACATGTCTTTCAGTTAGGGAAAAGCTGTACCAATGATAGTCTGTGAGTATAAAGGAACCAGCGTTCCATTACAAGAAGACGTGTCAATTGGTGCAAAAAGAAGTGAGCAGTGCAAGAAGAATAATTTACAACATAACAATAATATTGTGAAAACAAACAATTTTTAATGTTAAGAACTACAGTCAATACAAGATCCAACTGCAATTCCAGAGGATTGGTGATCTAGAACATCACCTGCACCCTGCCAGGGAGGCGATGGACTCGGGAGGCAGGATGAAACGCACGTTATCAGACATGGACAATATGGGAATCTGTTGGCTTCACCATGGATTTCTGTAATTGGGTTTTGTTTTTCTTTTCTTTCCCCCAGTGGGACAGGAAAAAATGCTTGATGATTTTAAAAAGAAAATTTAATTTGAAAAAAGAAAATAAAGGGATATTATTATACCACAAGAAATGACAAATATGAAGAATTCAAGAAACTTGGTTAGAGACCTGTATGTTCCACAAGTAGAGATAAATAAACAAAATCAAGAGAACAATTTCCATATATTGAAACATCTGAAGAACACAGTGACCAGTCATGCCTGATACGAAGTGCGATGCCATCCACTCAACAGAAGTCGTAAGGAACAGAATAAGGCAACCATCATCCAGTGTGGTCAAGGTGATGGCTTGTTGTCTTTAGCTGCATTTCCTTATTACAAAGGAGGCTTCTATTGTAGAAGAAGTAATGGGAAGTAATGGAAGCTACCAAAATGTTAAAAAAAAAAAAGCATCAATTAAAAAAAAACCCATTAATGAAAAACAAGAGTGCTGAGCATGAAGCATAAGAGGTACACACAGAACGAGAAGGGGAAATGGCTGCCATAGCGCTAACCACGGGCTTAGCCAAACTGCCTCGGTCTATAACAAGAGCATCTTCTACATCTGGTGAGGATATCCTCCTCCTGATCCCAATTTTCCTGAAGCATTTGGCAATTCCATTGGCCAAGGTCCAGGCCAGCATGCCAATATGCCAGCAAGCCCTACCAGACCATGCTCTCAGAACTTTCGGGCCTCTGTTGTTCCCTTGCTAAATGTGCTTGCATGTCATCTTGCTCCCCTTTCTCTTCTAAGTTAAAATTTTCAATAATATTAGATCACAGGACACATGAAGAAGTAGGAGGCAATGAAGCTCTGACCTAGAAAAGTCAAAAGGGCACCGAGATAGCTGAAGAACAGGAGAAATACTCCAGCTGCACAATGCCACAAGTATCAGTGAGTCCCACAGTCAGTGAATTAATGAAGCGCCAGCCATATGCCAGGCACCATTCTAAGTGCTGGAGATAGAGTAACAAAAGTGAAAAAAGACAGGTAGCCCTTGCCTTCAAGGCACACACAATCTCACAGTGAAAGATGGGACACACAAAGCTCAAAGGAGTGGGGAGGACAGGAGGGTGGGAAGAGAGTGGTGCCCAGCACAGAGGCAGGATGGTGAAATCCAGGGGTGCTGCCAAGTAGCCTGGATACCCTCTTTAAATAGAGATTCTGTGAAAGGGCCAAAGAATGTGCTCACTGTGATGAGGAACCAGGACCCACAAAACAACCCACTGCAGTCTAAAAGACAAGAGCATTCCTCTAAATGACACAATGAGGACTGTTATGCACTTAGCAGATTTTTCATTCACAAAGAATCACAAAGTGGAAAATGAGAGAGTTGTTTCAGATCAGAAGTTCTTAACATGGGGTCCATTAACTTCTTTGTTTGTAACAGTGATAATTGTTTCAATATAATTGGCTTCCTTTGTAATTCTATGTATTTTATGCATTTAAACATGTTCTTCTGAGAAGGGCGTCCATCCTGCCAGCCCTGAGGGAATCCTGTATTTGATCCCTTGCACAGTCCATTCCAGCTCTGAAGTTCTAGGATATCATCTATGACAATAACTTAGAGTAAGGAAGAACAGGAAAGATGCTTAAAAAAATCTAAAAGCAAAAGTAATAAATTCGAAACACTCCCAAGATGTAAGTGACCTAAGGAAACAACTAAGAGTCCCTATACTTAAAGTCTACACAACTCAACATAAACCAACTCCTGGCAAATGGACTGTGGGAAGATCCTGGGCTAATGCCATAATTCCAAAATCAGCCAGAAAACTTACCAAAAACCAGTCAGTCAGAAGCCAGAGGGAATGGGCCACAGGCACCACAAGGCAGCCTGGAAGCAGCCGGGGGGGCTAGGTGGCTCACTGACTGCTTGCTTTCTCAGGAATATTTCTATTAAAGCCAGAGAAGGTACAAGTTAGCCACACCTTCCAGCCCAAGCCAACCACCATTTATTTTCTCTCCCTCTCACATGCCTATCCCTACTCCACGGGAGATGGGGGGGTGGGGGGGGAGAGGTTGGCTGGCAGGGGTGGAGTGGGCAGGAGTTAGAAAAAAGTTAAGAAAAAGAGAAAATAACCTTGTAACAAATATGCATAACCAAGCAAAAGAAACTCCCACCCTGAACATGTTCAAAAATACAAAACTCATTTTTGCATCAAGTCCACTGTCTGGCTCTCCATCAGGAGGTAGGCTTCTCCTTGTCCTGATGAGAGTTCCTAAAACTTTCAAAGTTGTTTGTCTTTGTAATAGTGTTGTTCTACAAATCATTAATCTGGTTCTCCTCACTTCACTTTGCATCAGTTTGTACAAGTCTTCCCAGGATTCTCTCAACAACAAATATTTATTAAGCATTTACTATGTGCTTAGCAACAGGGATACAAGGAGAGACAAGGATGCAACCCCTGCCCCAAGGAACTCACATAGTAGAGCAAGAAGACCACACATAAAATGAAGAAGTGGAGACAGGTAAGCCCCAGGGAGGCGTGTGGTGAAGGATAAAGTTCAGTGTCAGAAAGAGATCCTGGAGGGGAATGAAAATAATGTAGAACTGGGCATTTTCCTTAAAGTGAGTGTTCTAGGAGGAATCAGCCAATCAGAGGATAGGGTTTCAGGGACAGAGAACATTGCCCTGTGAGAAGACTCTGGGGAGCCTCTCCAACTCTCCCTTAAATAGCCCAAAAGCACACTACAACACTGCAGTCCTAGAATGTGACTTGTTCAGCCATTCCCCAATCTATGGACACCACTTTATTTTCTAGTTCTTTACCATTACAAAAAGAGCTGCCATCAATACATATCTGTGTACTTCTTTCATCTCTCTGGGGCGTAGGTCTACAAGCTGTGTTCCTGGGGCCAAGAACATGCACATGTTAGTAACTTTGTAATACAAAGTTCAAACTGCTTTCCACGAGGGCTTTGCCAATGAACAGCTTGACCAAATGGGCATGAGTTTGCCTAGTTTTCCTACAGCTGCTTCAATATTTTTCATTTTGCTTTCTCGTTCACTTTGCCAATCTGGTGGGTATGAGGTAGGAAGTCAGAACTGCTTTCATTTCCATACTGTTTGTTTTCATTTATTTGGAGCACTTTTTCATATGATTGTCGATAGCTTGAATTTCTTCCTTTGAAAAGTGCCAGCCAATATCTTTTGACCATTGGAGCAACGATAGCACAAGCACGCACAATCCAGGCTATGAAGAACAGGCTCTCTATCCATGCCACAGGGGCCAAGCGGCTGAGCAGGGCCTGCCAAGCAGTGGGCTTGAGTTGGGAATTAGGGCCTTATAGCCTCAGCCACAAAAAAGGTCCCCAGGAAAATAAAAGGATGGCATCTATTTGGTCAGTTAGCCAAGAAGTATTTTTAAAACCCTTATGATGTGCCAGACCTTGTGCTCTCAAACAAGTTATAAAGATATTATTATTATAAATATAATTATAATTATAATATATCTGATGGTAATAATATAATTGTATTACAAAGATCTAATATATAATATTATAATCTCATTTTTGTTCCTTATTTTCTCACAGATAATTCCTATAAGACATCAGTAAATATAAATATGAGATCCAAAAATCAGTTAGTAATTAGAAAGTTTTAAAATCTGTATTTCTCAATCTGATCAAATTCAAAATAGAAAATAATTTAATAACAACAGGTTTACAAAATGCTTTACAAGGTAGGGGCTAATATTATTCCCATTTTACAGCTAAGGAGACTGAGGTGGAGGTGAGGTGACTTACCAGGGTCACATGACCAGTGTCGGAGGTCAGCTTCCTGACTCCAGGTCCAACACTATTTGTGATGCCACTGTTCAGGCAGGTTTAGGGAGGCCAAGTGGGAACAGTTGCAAAATTCAGGCAAAACCACCTTTGAGTGGTTTTCCCAAGAACCGACCGTCCCTTCAGATTTTAGTCTGGCACAAGCACTACACATTCAGGCATCTTTGGTTACTTAAGGTGCTGCCATCTGAGAAGAGGATGGCCTCAAGTCTCAAAGGCCATGGAGATTGGCACTGGGGAGCAAGTGTACCAACATCTATCTGGTTTTTTGCATGGTGCATGGCTCCAGGCTTGTGCTTCAAGTCCTGGGTTCTGGGCCCCCTCACATCCCTTTGGGTTGCTCTTCCATCTGGGCACCAAGAATCTCCAATGTGAACTCTCCCTGGCCCCCAAGTCTCTTTACTCAGGGGCCATGTGAGGTGGGCCTCCTCCTCCATCTCCAGGGACCTGGCTGAACCACAGTCCTACCATACCTGGATCTCAAAGAGTTCTCACCCTCACTGCTGTGTGTGGAAATTCACTCCTTTGATTGACCTGACTGATTTCTCAAAAACCGGAACCTTCAAATACTTAAAAACTAATAAAGAACCATGATCAGACCACATCTTTTTCCATCGCTAAGCCTCAGAGGGCTTAATGGCTGCTGACTTCTGAATTCAAACAAACACTCGCATGTGGGGAGGGCACCAGGCAGCCTGACAGACACTTCTTCCCCTGCAGATGACTGACTACAGTAACCTGCAGAGAACACAAATAGTAATAATTGAAAGCTGTTCCAAATGGACTGGAGATGTGCAATTAGAAAAGTATGTCAGGAAGGTAAAGTAGCCTGAATTTGTCAGCAGAACAAAAATTTTTCCAAGCTTTCCAAACAAAGCAGCTGGAGCCAGCTGCAGCAGGCAAGCCAGCCAGGGCTCAGCCTGCCACCACTGCAGGAGGTTGCTCCGGGCACTGGCTTCTCAGGAGGGATGTTGTAGTTTGTCCTTCATTCTCCAAGAGGACCATGACATCAGGAAGGTGAGGCCATGACATGCCAGTGAAATGGATTTAAGTGAGGAAGTTCTGTGCAAAGGCACCAGCCTCACCCTCTCCTCCAGAGTCATCTGGGTCCAGTGGCCAGATATAGCTCAGGAGGGAAGGGGAGAATCACATTTGACTCCAGGCTTTCTTCCACCAGGTAACCCAGTGAGCTCACTCCAGCTGTCCTCTCAGTGAGGAAAGCCCAAGAATTCTAGGAATTGCACAGTCTAGGTCAAAAGGCCCTTGGACAAAGAGTACAAGAGCTAGATACAAAAGCTAACCCATTCATTCCCAGTTCTCTCTTGCCTTCTCAGAGGCTTGGCCTAACAGAAAAAAAAAATGACACCTTTTATGCCCCTTTTTGTTTAAGGATCTCATCAGCTGAACTCCTAAAAGAAGAGCTAGACTCCCAATTTCCAAATACTACAATAGACTGGAGACAATTAGTAGTACAGCAAAGGTTTCTGAGATCACTCATAATTCCTTGGAAGGATGCCCCACCTTTTTTCTGCCTTACCTTTCTGGTGGAAGACATTTAGATAACAGTTAAAGAAAAGAATAACAAGGAAAAGATCCCACAGGATGAAGGGTAACAATTATGCATATGAAGATGGCTCCCTAGGGAGCCAAGGGGTGTAATACCTGAAAATGAAGGTGATGCAAAAATTAAAGATATAGATAAAAATTTTAAATTTAAAAAATGCACTTGAAAATTACCTGGAGAAATCCTAAGTCTATACTGTGTCCATAAACATAAATACACTTACCTCAGGGCTCTTCCTACCATCCCACGCTACCTGAGCTTTAACCCTTCTCATTTGTTCAAACCTCACATGATACTCATCTCCTAAGACAGAAGGCAGCAAGTCCTTTCTCAATGCATAGCCAGAGTTTTCCCAGCCATTTAAAATCCATGCTTCATTTAATTTGGTCCCAAAGTGTCAGAGGTCTCCTCCTGGTTAATGTAAGTCATTAACAGAATGGAATGAGAAAGCATTCAGTAGGCACTTACTGGGTACCAAGCACCGAGGACACAGACAGAAAAGCAAGATAGTCTCTGCTCTCAAGGGGTTCCTGTTCTAACAAGGACAAAGGAGGGCTTAGCTTCAAGATGGATACATGGATACAGGGGCATGACAAAGTACAAGGTGCCAAGGTTCCACAGACCTGGACACAAAGGCAAGTCAGACAGCAATGCCAAGAGGTAAGGGTAGAACACATGGTAAAGCTTGCTGGCCTCTGAGGGGTAATGGCGAGGCACATGGTCCCCAACCAATGACTCTGAGGAAGGAAAGCAGTGGGGGTGTCAAGGGTGGATGCACATAGTAGGACAGTCAATTCATAGGTGATAAATGAATGGATGCAGCTTGGTAGTTGAGACAAGAAGGCAGTATTAAAGGAAATAAACTCTAAGGAAAAATCTGCAGAATCATCAGATGGTTTGGTATATGGGACAAGACATGATTTAAATGGTTTTTTAAAATCCCTTAATTAGGTTTTGGTTTTTTGGTCTGGGGTTTTTTTAAGGCATCTCCAGCCAAGTAAACAAGAATGTGTTAAGTACTTATTTGCCAGGCACTGTGCTAAACCGTAGGAATACAAAAACCAGCAAAAATGGGAGCAGAAAACACAGAAAAGGGAGCAGGGAGGCTGGCTCAGAGCACCCTTGCAGGGCACAGTGTAGAAGCTCAGAGAGTCGAAAGCAATGGAAGGAGAAAAGGAAAGGAGAGTGCATGGTTGGCCTGGGCCCTTCCTCAAAATGAAGCCTCTAGGAGGAAGTCATTAATCAGAGGAGGAGGACACGTGGATGCAAGATCCTGACTTACTCCTCCACATGGAGAGTTGACTTTTCTCCCTGCAGCGACAGAGGTTACAATCCTCTGGTCTTCTCTACCATGCCCCCAAAATCACTACACCCCAAACTCACCAAGTGACATCTCGAAGGTAGCCTCTGGCCCTGATTCCCCTCCCTCTGGCTGGAGAATGGTGGGCTCCCCAGAACCTCCAGGGAAGAAGGAAGGCCAGGGTAGCTGTCTCTTCCATTTCCCAGGAGGCTGCATTCCCTGCATCTCTCCATCACTTATGACTACTCCTCAGGTACTTTCTTTCCACCCACCATTCTTTCATTTCTTTCCCATTCATATGTAAGCCCCTTGCCAGCAGGGCTTGTCTTTCTTTCTGCCTGTATCTGTCACTGCAGCATTCAGTAAGTGCTCAACATATGCTTGTCAAGTGACTGGATAGTGTTTAGTATGTATGTTTTCCCTGGGTCAACAACAAATGATAAATGCAGGGGAAAAACAAACCTACAAGAGAATCAGACTTGATGAACCCTACTTAAAAACAAACAAAAAAAATGTAAAGAACATAAAGGAAACATTGGGGGCAAAATAAAAGAATGAACCTAAACCGCGAACTCCTCAGTCACTCAATAAACTCTTAGTAAGCACTTGCTCTGTGCCAGGCACTGCGCTGAACTCTGGGAAATACAGAGAAAGGTAAAGGACAGTCCCTGTACTGAAGAAGCTCACAGCACAGGGTAATGGAGGAGACAACATGCAAACTAGTATGTCCAAACAAGCTGTATGCAGGATAAATCAGAAAATAGCAGAGGTGAGGCCCCAGAATTAAGAGGTATTGGGAAAGGTGAAATTGTAGCTGGGACTTACAGAAGATGAGGATGCAGAAATGAGGGGGGAGAGCATCCTGGGCATGGGAGACAGGCAGAGAAAGTGCCCAGTCAGACAGGGAACAGTGTCACTGGATTTCAGAGGACCTGGGACAAGGTATAGGACTGGAAAAGTGGGAGGGTTGGTGGAGGGGCCAAGTTGTGATGGAAATTAAATGTCAAATGGAGTATTTTATATTTGATTCTGGAGGTGAGAGGGAGCCCATGGAGCTTACTGAGTAAGGTGATATGGCAGACTTGCAAAGTCTGGCTTTAGGAAGATCCCTCTGACAGCTGAATGGAGAATGGATGGAGTGGGGAGAGACTTGAGGCAGGCAGACCCACCAGCAGCTACTGCAACACTCCAGGATTGAAGTTATAAGGGTTTATACCATAGTGGTAGCAGAGACAGGGAAGGGAAGGTGATGTATATGAGAGATGCTATGAAGGCAAAGTCAACAGAACTTGGCAACAGATTGATTGTGGAAGGTGAGAGTGTGGAATTGAGGATGACACCTAGATTGTGTCAGCTGTGCTATGTCAGCAGCTGAAAGAATGACAACAGGAAAGTTAGGAAAAGGCAAGGGTTTGGCTGGAAAGACAATCAGTTCAGTTTAGGACAGGCTGAGCTTCAGACGTCCATGGGACATCCAGGGCATGATGTCCAAAAGGCAGTTGGAGATGCTGGAGATTGAGAGAGAGGTTAGGGCTGGATAGGAGGAATAAAAGCCCCAAAGTGAAAACTGAATCCATGAGAACTGATGAGATCACCAAGTGAAATTATCTGGATAAAGAAGAGAAGAGAAGCCTGGACCCAGGAATGACCTGGACAAAGAGGCAGCGGTGGAGACCGAGAAGCAGTCAGATAGGGAGAAGGAAAACCAGCAGAGAGGAATATATACACACACACACACACATGCATATAAATGTGGGGGTATACACACACGTACACACATGGGCATGCATGTAGATATATGTATTTTGTACACAGTCCTCTCCTCATACTTCTCATTAAGCAATTAAGAATTCCGTTATTCTTTTAAGGAACCAACAAAATAACAGACTAGCTTTAGTCCTGCCCATTTGGGGAAAGAAGTGTTTAAACCTTAAAAGACTAGCACTTTCAGGACAAAGTAACATGAAATGCTCTTTGTTTCTCAGTATAAATGTCTTCTGGGTCTAATCTCATCTAGGACAGCAAGCCGTGGTTATGGTTCCATTTAGATGGCTAATGCGGTCCTCAGGGGTTGGCGAGGTCCTGACAGGCCAACAGGAGTGACGGGGTCTCCCAGCCTTTCAGCAGCCTCGGGTGAACAATCCTGAATGCAGGCGGGAGGCTTTCTTACCTCCCGTCAGCCTCGTTTCTACAGCCGGTAATCGCTTGCACCTCATATGGAAGTTGTTTTTCTCCTGTATGTATATTTTACAGTAAATTAGATGGAGCTGCAGCTCTGGGAAGGCAATGAAAAGTGTGTGTGTATGTGTGTGTGTGTGTGTGTGTGTGTGTGTGTGCTCAGCCCCCCAGGGCCAGGTGGTGCATCCTGCTGCACTGTCCTCTCCTCTCCATAACCCCAGGCCCCAGCCACGTGTGCAGGCGGCATCCAAGGGTGAGCTGAGGAGCCAGAGCCCAGAGCAGGGCCCCTCGACCTGGGGCCTGGCTCTTGCTGGCCCCAAAGAGCCCCAGTTGGGAATTCCTAGGATTGTTGAGCTCTCAGCAAGCACTTTAATCTTGTCCCCTACCAGATGTTTTCTTTACTGAGCACAAAAACTCCATCAGAGTAACATTAAGAAGACTGAAATGAGTGAGGAAATGAAAAAAACAAATGATCAAAAAGGAAGCTCAAAAATCATGTCAGGGAGGACATGCAGCAGCCCTAGGGAGGTCCCAGAGGGGGTGGGGGAAAGGGACCCTGGTGGCAACCTTGGACTCTCTGTAGAAGAAGGCCTGCAAAGTCAAAAAGGAGTTTTGGAGTATTTCAGTTTCAAGTACAACTACCTGTAATCTATGCCTACATAGTTCTCTCTTTTTTTCTTTCTAATCAATTTTGGGTAAGAAAATAATGTTTCCTCTCAAAGTGGGGGGATGAGGGGAGGGATCACAGAGAAAAGGCTTGCATAAAAATAACTAGAAGGTGATTTTTACAAACGTTAAACCCTTAAGTCAAAGGAAGCTGGGTTTTGCCCAGTGTAATATGCTTACTTCTGCTTTTATTTCTTTTAAAAATGTACCTTTGAACTAAGAAGTTTGTTATGCTGACCATCACAATGTGCCCAGCCTGAGTCTCTTCTGCCTGTGCTAACTATGAAGCTATGTTGTCAGAAAACAGAAGCTGTCCTGGGGGCCTCTGGGATCATGTCTGCAGTCACCTAAGGCAGGCACCCTCATTTAGGGCCCTCAGAATCCATCTGAGGTGATCTTTGTGCCGTGTGCTCTGAAGGGCCAGCATCTTTCCTGAAGAAGCGGACGGATCGCAGAATTGGAAAGGAATTAGAAAAGGCAGCAGAGACAGAGCAACACCAGAGGAAGAAGAAGAAATCTGGAGTCCAAGGAACAGGGTTCTATGTCATGGGAAGGAGGCAGATCACGTGGGTCCTCATTTTCCCCTCCACAAGAAAGAAGCAGCAGACTAAGGGGCTTCCAGTCTGGGATCAGCTGCCTGGAGCCCACCTCAAGGCCAGAAGACATCGAACCTCAGGGCTCTCCTACACAGGGATGTTCATGCTGATAAACTCAATTTGCCCTGTGCTCTTCATCTTTCTGATGGATGATCTCTCTCAGGATTTCCTCCCAGACCTCACATGTCACATACTGAGGAGGAACTCAGATTTCTGCAAGACCAACCCTTTCAAAAGCCTGGCCCCGCAGAAAGATTTGACCTGGCATATTCTCTAGGTCATCCGCCTCATTCTCCAAATGGAAAAACTCAGCGGAGTTGGTACTAATGGAACACAGGTCTTTGGACTTCCTGCCCAATGTCCTTTCCACTGCTAAAAGCACCTGCCAGTTCTTTCTGTTCGTAATTCCCAATCTCCAGCAAAAAAACAAAAAAACAAAAGAGTGGATCCAAACAATAATTCAGCCACACCTACTTTTCACTGTCTCTCCCTAGCTCTAACACTATTTCCACTGTGGCCTGAGGAAAGGCCCACATGATCAAGTTTACTGCTGCAAAGAAGCAGTCTGGGTAAGGACAGCTTCCCAGGGCTCACGGGAAGACCCTTCTCTACTAAATCCCTCTCTCCTGCTTATTCCCACAAAGACACGGACACAGACATCGATCACCGCTGACTCAGCTGCAGCTTCATGCATCATAGAGAAGAAAAGGGTTTTTTCCCTTCACTTATGCTTGCCCTCTACTACTTAAAAAGTTTTGCCAAATCCATTCACCATCTGTAGTCAAAGGAGCCTAATAACCAATTCAACCCCACCCTAGGTATGGGGGAGATCTTTCATCATTTTCCTCCCAAGAAGTGCAACAGGGTAGGACTCATCAGGTTTCCATTTAGTTACACAAAGAAGAAATTAAAGACGATCCTCTCAGCAAAACTATGAAAGGACAGGAAAGAGACCAAAGGACCGAAGTAAGCAACCTTTATACCCTGAATTAGCAAAGTACAGAAGCGTTCTAAAACATGCCAGTATACTTTATTTTGTCTTGGTGACAAAATGAAGATTGTTGTGAAGACAAAAACATATTAATAAGAAACTTCTAGGAACGAGAAGGGACCTGAAATGGTCATCTAGGCCTCACACTTGCAGCTAAATTGGCAAAAGCAATCCCAACACTGGCAATGGGCTTGCTCTGGCCCAAAACCAGTCTGCCCAAGACGCAACGCACCAACTCTCACCACCGTGGCCCTCAAATCTGATTTAAATTTGATAGTGTTTTTAGATCTCGTATTGTAACTGAATTGGAGAAAAGGGCCCCCAGTTGATGTGGTTACCATGTAAGCTGGCTCTGGAGGAAGATAAACCCTGAGGTCTTGGAAGCAACACCTTCAGAATACGACATCAAGTCTAACCACTAAAGCGGGATAGAAGCAGGGGAAGTAAGTCCCTATTATAAAACATTTAATCTCTATTTTCAATCACACAATTGTTATATCTGGCTTGAGAAAACACCAGTCTGAGCCAAGAAAAGTAAGACGGCAACTTTAAAAATATATCTATAACACAAGAACACCGACCCATTCAGGCTTGTAATGGGAGCTCACTACCTATTAAACACAAGCTCTGACAGTTCATCCCACTGATGCTATGAAAAATATACTTGCTTCCATCTGTCTGTTTGAAAGGCAGGGGGAGAACTGCGGCTGTCCAGATCCCAACTTTATCCAATAATGACTTCGGGATTGGTTGTTCTTGGCCCCCTGTGTAGAAATGTTAACAGTGCTTAAAGTGTATACTTAACACACCACACCATTGTGAGTGGCCTTTTTCATAAGTTTTACATATTTCAGACGTTAAACTATATAATGAAAACACATACCGGATATCATCAAGTGTTAATAAGATTAATTCATTCCTAACAACTCTCCCACCGAGATCTGAAGGAAAGGTCACAGGGTCAAAGTCTAAGCAAGCTGGGTGCACTAAAAGACTTTCATGTCACTACAGGATGGTGGTGCTCTTACCTACAATATTTAGGGGCAGCAGGGAATCCCAGGAGGGCTGGAACACAATGAGGTTCTGCCATTCTTACACCCTACCCAAGATAAACTTAACGGTGCAGGTTGCTTTCTTGTTTTCAATCTAAATGAAAGTGAAGTTTCTCAATGAAATGACACCGAAGTCTGTTCTCTCCTGCTGAGGGCCATAGCCCAGGCAGCTGGAGAACGGCTGGTCCTTCAGTGCAGTTTTCTGCCCCACCCACCCCCCTGCCCTACTCCCACCCCCAACCATCGTTTCCTGTCCAACAGACAGAGCCAAAGGATGTACCGCCTCCCCCTGAACTGGGGCCAAGCCCCAACCATGGACTCAAGACAAGGGAGACAGATCATTCTGATTATCACAAAATCAAATTTTCAACTCTGTCATCATCAACCTCGAGGTTTTTACATGACAAAAAACAGCATTTACTTTGTTTGCCATCATGTCAAACCGTGTCTGCTTCCCTGCTTGAGAGGCACACAGCTGAAGAGCATTTGCACAAGCATAATTTAAACCCAACGCTCCGAGAGCAGACCCCAGCTCGCTCCTCAGCCCCTTGCCCTGCAGATGCTTCGTTTTGAGCTCAGTGCCCCGCTGAGGTGCCAAGTCTATCTGTACTAGGAGCCCCACCTTTCAAGGAACAGCTCCTTGACTGGCACCTGCCAAGAAAGTTGGGTTTAACAGAAACATTTTCCTACTCTTTAAATCCACCCTAGGGACTGGATAATCATATGACCCACAAAACTGTTGCCGCTTCACTACTAAAATGTGGGAATCTGATTTACCTGGGCAAACTGATCAGCACAAGGGTCAGGGGACAAGCCCAGCCACTAACAAGAGATGGATGAATCCAGAAGGCTGCCTTTGCCCCCTCCATCCAGGATTATTCTTTGCCCCTGATTTCAAAAAGACAAACCTTGTGTTCAAATACAAGAAGGCAACTCTGGCTGGAAACAGCCCCTGGAAGTAAGATGCTGGAGACTTGTTTTCAATGACCACTGTCAGTCTTCTAGGATTACCTGCTTGATTCAGTTCAATTCAACAAACTGCTCATTAAGAATCCCCTACAACTGAGGCACCCTGCTAGGGGCTGGGAGTATTAAAGCTGAGTCCCTGCCCTCAGGGAGCTGGCATTACAACATGTACAGGCATGAGTAAATACAAGCAAAATTCTCTCCTGGTCCACACTGTAGACTTCCCGACACATTACAGCAGAAGCCTGGGAGGGCCTTACCATGATGAAACCCAATCCCTCACTGTCTCTGCTGAGATCCCTCCTAAAGTTCCATTTCCTAGAAATGCAAATTAAAACAACTCTGAGGTACCACATCACACCTATCAGACTGACTCACATGACAAAACAGGAAAATGATCAATAAATGAGAAGATGTGGGAAAACTAGAACACTAGTGCACCGCTGGTGGAGTTGTTCCAACCATTCTGGAAACCAATTTGGAACTCTGTCCAAAGGGCTATAAAACTGTGCATATGCTTTGACCCAGCAATGCCATTTCTAGGGCTGTATCCCAAAGAGATCAAAAAAATAGGAAAAGGTCCCACACACACAAAAATATTTATAGCTGCTCTTTTTGTGGTAGCAAAGAATTGGAAACTGAGCAGATGCCAATCAACTGGGGAAACGGCTGAATGTTATGGTATATGAAGGTAATGGAATACCACTGTGCTATAAGAAATGATGAGCAGGTAGATTTCAGAAGAACCTGGAAAGGCTTACATGCATGTATGCTGAGTGAATTGAGCAGCACCAGGAAAACATTGTCCACAGTAACAGTCACACCGTGAGATGACTGACCCTGATAGCCTAGTGCAAGGATCTAAGACAACTCCAAAAGATTCATGATGGAAAATGCTGCCCACTCCAGACAACGAGCTATGGCGTCTAAATGCAGACTGATGCAGACCATTTTTTTTTCTTTCTCATGGTTTTCCCCTTTTCTTCTGATTCTTCTTTACAACAAGACTAATATGGAAATACGTTTACTATGATTGCACATGCATGACCTATATCAGATTACATGACATCTTGGGAAAGAGGAAAGGGAAGGAGGGGAGAAATTTAGAATTCAAAATCTTATAAAAGTGAATGTTGAAAACTAAATAGATTATCTTTTAGGGAGTTGAACAGTCCCCTGAAAGGTACATTTCATTTCACTTGAAAAAAATCATGTTCCTGAAAGATTCCTTTTTGAAGAATCAGAAGCATTCTTTTCAAGATTCCTGGCTTCCTGTCACTGATGCCAGTGATGTCTCTCACAGCCTGTCCCCCACGTCCGACTCTCTCTCTTAACCTGTCTGCAGGCTTCCTTCAAGCATCAGCTAAAGTCCTACCTTCCTAGAAAGCCTTTTTCAGCCTAGCTCCCCTCTGGTCTCATCTCCGTGTACCCTGTCGAGAGTATCTATTCTTTGTCCACAACTATTTGCTTCTTGTCTTCTCCATTAGACTGTGAGCTCCTTGAGGTCAGGGATAGCATTCTGCCTTTCTCTTTATTCCATGTCCTCACTAAACTGCCTGGCACAGAGTAGGAATTTAATAAATGCTTGTTAACTGACTCTCTCTCCAAAAAAAAAAAAAAATTCCATCTCCTAAGGAAGTCTTCACATCATTGCTCAGAATACCCAAGGACTGAAGGAGAGGCTAGAAGGGAGTCCAGAGGCTGTCGAGCCCATGACCCTCCTTATACAGAACCCGAAGCCCAGGGAGGCTAATATTTGCTCAAAGTCACAAAGGCCATCATAGGGTTTGAACCCAGGTCCTTGGACTCCAGGGCCAATGTTCTGCCTCCCTAACACACTTCCTACTACATATATGTACAGTTGGTGGTGCAGAGGATAGAGTCAGAAGGACGTGAGCCCAAATCCAGCCTCAGACCCTTACTGTCTGTATGACCCTGGGTAAGTCACTCCACCCTGTTTGCCTCAGTTTCCTCAGATGAGCTGCAGAAGAAAATGGCAAACTACTCCAGTATCTGTCAAGAACACAGCAAAGGGGATCATGAAGAGTCAGTCATGACTAAAACGGGCGAACAGCAGCATTTCTGTTACACATGGAGACATGGTACATGTAAATTACAATTACGAAATGACGAAACAAATTGGGTGACATGAATGTAATGGGATAATACTGCACTGTGTGTGCAGAAACGATATGTGTGAAGAAACCAGAGAAGCGTGATGCTGAGAGAAGTCTGCAGACTCAAGAAAACAACACACAGTCACTACAAAAATGCAAATGGAAAGAACCACCAAGAAAATAAGTGACTGCTGCAAAATCCCAAAGAACAGGACACGGCCCCACCACTACCACCATCCCTCTGCCTGGGCAACAGTGCTGCACAGTGATGCATGGAGCAGCTAAACTGATTCTTCTTCCTCTTCTTTTCCTTTTTATTTTTTGGTCTTTAAAAAATGTTGTTATATGGGACAGCTCTCTAAGAGAGAACCACAGAAGGATACTGGGAAAAGTACAGGGATTAAAAAAAAGAAAGAAAAATGGATTTTAAAAAGTGAGAGATGTGAGCTCCGTGAGGGCAGGGACCATCTACTTTCTTTGTATCCTAAGCAATTACCACAACCCTGGGATATGGTAAAGGAGCCAGGCTCAAAACAAAACAAAACAAATGGTACTTGGATCATTTTGATGTAATCAGCAGGAAGCCATTAACCTTTTCTCCTAAAAATGTTAACAGTCCTTCTGCCACATAAGCCAAGGCTTTTCTTTTTTAAAACCTGGTTCCTTTAGCCACAATTTGTTCCTCCTCCTCCTCACTCATCTTGTTCCACTTTCTGTTGGTCAGTCAACAAGCATTTGCTGAGTGCTAACCATGTGCCAGGGGATGTGCTGGGGATACAAAGAAAGGCAAAAACATGATTCCTGCCCCAAGGCTATCCCATGAAGAAGGCTGGGAGTACTAGCATCACCATGTTGCCTCCTAGAAGCTCCCAGAGATAAGTGTGAGCCAGGCAGGATTCAAACCCAAGCCCTGCCCCTGGCAGGCACACTTGGTCTCATTTGTGTCTTGGGATCTCAAGCACCAAGCTAGCCCCGCGCCTTGTACACAGTAGGTACTCAATAACTGACTCGACGGAATTCTAACTCTGTGACCTCTCAGTCTCTGCCATTCCTTTGATGTGGAAAAGAGTAGGAACTAAGGATCGAATGGCAGAGGATATCCAAAAGCTAGAACCAAGAAGACAGCTCAAGTTTCTGAGTAAAAGAGGAATGAGACAAAACAACAGGAGCACTAGATAAAGTTACAGGATGCGTAAGGACAAAGACTTCATGAACTGTGAAGCATCACACACTGAGCGGTGGAGAGGAGCTGGGAGGCCCACAGAATTCAACCCCTTCATGTACAAATGAGGCCATCACTTCTGTCATCTGCCCTGAGTCTCCAGAAGCAGGATCTGAACCCATGTCTTCCTGACTCCCAGATGTCATCTACATGGAGAATTTGAAGTGGGAAAATTCCTTCCTCCAAGGCAAATTAGCAAGTCATTTATAATTTACAGTTGTAGACAGCGACCTGGAGTAATGTTAGGATGTTAAGTAATTTGACCATGATGACACACAGTGTTGGAACAGGACCTGAACCCGGGTCTTCCTATCTCCAAGGTCATCCACTCCCCCTACCAACACTTAACATTTCTCCAACATTTACTGAGTGAATAGTATGTGCAAGGGGCAACTAGGCAGTACAGTGGACAGAATGCCAGGCCTGGAGTCAGGCTCACCTTCCTGGGTTCAAATTCGGCCTCAGATATTTACTACCTGCGTGATCCTGGGCAAGTCACTTAACCCTGTTTGCCTCAGTTTGGAGAAGAAAATGGCAAAACAGCCTAGTATCTTTTCAAAACAAAAAAAACAAAAACAACCAAATGGGGTCACAAAGAGTCAGACACAGCTGCAAACGATTTACCAGCAACCACAAAAGTACGTGAAGGCGCCATCAAGGACGAGAGGAGCGCTCGGAAGAGAGCTGCTGCAAAGGCCGAGGCGCGGGCACTCGTTACAAGCAAAGAAAGCCAATCTGGGAGATGAGGCACAGAATAAACCGAGGCCTGAAGCACGCCCGGACATACTCAGCAAGGGGTGATCAACAAGGAGCAGAGAAAACAGAATGAATTCTGCCTGAAGTGAAGAAAGGAGGTTCAGCAAAGGGCCCACCACCATTGTCTTTCTAAAACAGCCTATACAAGAGAGAAGGCTTCCTAATGGAGGCCATCCCTTGGAGAAGTGTGCTTTCAGTCATTTCCTTGGATAGATTCCCTACCTTTTATCAAAGAGAAAAAAAGGCCATCCCTTTTGTAGAAGATTCCCAGAACTCCAAACCACAAGGTAAAGAAGAGTCTCCCTCAGATCAGGGCTGCAGCCAGATTCCAGCCAGTCCCTGTTCTCATGCAGCTCACGTCTGAATGGGGTGAGACAGCCCATATGGGACCATTCAGCAGCAGGACAGCAGGCCCGTTCACTTTGGAGGGCTTCGGACGCAGCAGTTAATGACAACGAAGAAGGACTGCCCTGAGGATGATTTTCTGGTAAAAGGAACACAAGTACTTTCTGCTAACCCAAAATAAAGAGACTTTTTTAACGACAAAGTAGTGACCAAAATCAAATGGTCATAGAATTTTGAAAGAAAACCTTTCCTTCGCTTCATTTGAAACTCTACCCTTTGACTACCAAAAGACTGACAAAATGGAGAGGAGAAAAATCCCCAGCAAATCCAGGCATCTGCATCCTCTTAGCAAAGTCTAATTGGGAAATCTCCTCGGTTGGACCAGAAAAGCACAGGCAGCAAGCTCCCCAGGGTCACCCTCTAAAATGAGGCCCTCTCCCCATGCACACAGTGAGAAGAACTCAAAATGACCTCCTGAAGAACTGAGAAGGACATTGGGAGCCAAAATACAGATACTTTCCATAAACAACAGGATCTTCGATTTACTCTTTAGATGGTACATCATCAGGTAAACTGGGGAAATTTAATAAAATCAATATGATCTGAACTGAAAAAAGCAAATAGTACTGTAAGTCATGACTGCTCTTTATATTCAGGAACACAAAAGGAGCCTGGACATTTCTGGAAGCTTTGGAGACAAAGACTGAGAGGAGTAAAAACTTAAAGGCAAGAACCCTAACCAATGGCCTATCGTGAATGAGTTGTGCAGACACACCCACATCCAGCTGGCCACCTTGCTCAAAGGACAGGCAAAGAAGGCTCCTCCAAGATGTCTCCCCAATTGAAGCCTTACCTAGAAGGAAATGAAGTCTCCCACCAAACAAGAGTTTCAACACAGGCAGATTCTTTAAACAACAAACAGAGCACTCCAAGGATGTGAAGCAATAGTCAGTGTCCACAGTATATTCATCCAGTAAGACAAAAATTCCAAATCACAAGCCAGGTGTAAGCCAGCTGAGGGATGACCCCTATTTCACAGAGTTGTAGAAGCATGACATCAGATCATATTTAGCACAGTACCTGGCACACAGTCATTCTTAGTAAATGCTTGCCCTTTTCTCTGATTTAGAAAGACAAAGGCAGTATGAGAAAATGTCTTCCATTGTGTCCATGCCCCTGTCACTGGGCAAAGGGAAATCTTCATTTAGTTAAATATTATTTATATTTATATTTAATAAATATATTTATTAATATATTTAATAAATATAAATATTATTTATATTTATTATAAATATATTATAAATTATAAATATATTATTATATAGTTAAATGTAAATAAATAGTTAAATATTCAAACACTCATTGCCCACCAGATCTCAAAATCTAAAACTTACCTGCTTCATGGCAGTCTCCCCAATTTTGTCGGAGTGTTTTCGGATACTTTCCAAGAAGTCCTTGAGATCAGACATGGAAACATCCTTGATTTCTTCCCGAAGCTTGGGGATGTTGTCTACCATGACCTTGCAGAAACGGTAGTGGCTCACTTGGGGCAAGTAGGTGTGTTCCAGATGCTCCAGGGTTTTCAAAGCTGGGTAATGTCTGCAAAAGAAATCCCACAGATTTAGTTCTGCCCAGGATTTCTTAGATTCCCAAACTTCTTTCATCTCTTCTAAATGACCATAATACAGAGTCTTCCTAAGGCAAGCTTTCCAACCTCAATTCATTTTCTTCATGCATAAAGATAGCAGGCTCACTTATTATATTTAGGCATAACAGTGAATGTAAAGAGAACCTTGGGCCATTTAGCTTCTGCATGTGTTGCCTAGATGAAGAGACAGCTAATAATGGAGCCATGGGAAATGAGAACAGGAAAAGCACATTAGCAGATATATTTATGCAGGGTATCAGAAAAAAAATGGAGAAAAAGGAAAGGATTTCCAATGACATACAGGCACAGGAAAAAAACCTCTAATCAAGGAGTCACAGAGCCACAGAACTGTGATGAGCTTGAGCAGATGGCATAATCAAGACCCTCTGCATGCTGTTGCCAAAGACTACCATATTGAACACTTAAGTGTTGATTACAAAGATGCCATGAGCCCTCTCCCTAGAGAAGCTGAGCCCCAGAAAACCAGAAAGCTGACTGGAAGTACAGCAGAAAGACAAGTTCTATTAAAAGGCTAAGAAGGTACTATGCAGACACAGACAGTGACAGTCACAGCCAAGTTCTGGCATGGGAAGTATGTGGTGCCCTGGAAAGGGTACTGACTCATGTATCAGAAGACCTGGCTTTAACTTCTATCTCTGAGAATTGTTACTTTTATGACATTACTTTTCAAGTGAGCAAAAGCCAATGAACTTCCCTGGACCTCGGTTTCCTTATTTGTAAAATGAAGTGGTGGGACAACTAAGGAGTTTGTGTGAGTGGAGAGGACAGAAGGTGCAAGAGATGTTCTAAATCTTGCAAGGACAAGATCTGGCAACTGATTAACTATGGGGCATGAGAAGAGTGAGAAATTCAGATTTACCAAGATTACAAAGCTATAAGGATGGAAGAACAGTGGTGACTTTGACAGAAATAAGGATGCCTGGAACTGGACAGGATTTAGGGGGGAAAGATAATGAGCTGTGGTTTCTATAAAGTGAGCTTAAGATGCTTCCATGTTATTCAATTTTAAATGTCCAGAAGGCACGATGATGACAGCTAAAGTTTGAAGGCTGAATGTTAGATCTGTGTTTCCACTGCCCAGAAACGGCCTGGCACAGAACAGCCCAAGTGAGTGGACATGATATGGATGGTGAGACAGGAGAGACTGAGAAGCAGCAGGGGGGCAGGCGGGAGGGGGCCCAGGAGACAGCATGAAAGGAGAGAATATCCAGGAGATGAATGAAGGTGGGCAAGTCAAGAAGAATTCAGCCTGAGCAAAGGCCATCAGATCTGGTGATTAAGAGATCACTACTAACTCAGAGGGAGCTGTCCTGGTTGGGTATTAAAGTCAGAAGCCACATGACACTCCACGTCCACTATTTCTGACACTCTCTCCCCACTCATCCAGACATCCTAGTTTCACTGACTTCCTTCAAATCTGAGCTGAAGTCCTAGCTTCTGCAAGCTACCTTCTCTATGAGACTGACCCCAACATATCCTGCAAATACATGGTTTGCACACAGTTGTTTGCATGAGGTCTCTACCATGAGATGGTGAGCTCCTTGAGAACAGGAAGAAGGGGAATGGGGCTCCCCTTCTTTATATTTCTAGGGATGAGCTCCATGATTGATCTGAACATGCGCATGTCACTAAAGCTTTAGGGAATTCAGTTTCCTCACAAAAAGGCATAGAAGATACATGAACTACCACTCAATTCCTCCCACGTGGGCTAAACTCAATTCAAGGAACAAAATTTTTGACGAACAACTTCACTCACATACAACCTCGGCACCTTCATATAAAATACAATTCTCAACTACCCAGGGAGAACAGTTAATTGAACCGACAACTTATATCTTTGGGGGCTTTACATTTCAACTTTAGCCCCTCCACCCAGACTTTTTGGCCCTGAAACTGTGAAAATGGCCAAATGACAAAGAACAAGGAAGATGAGGAATGAGACCTGCTGGATCAGCTGGATAAGCAGCCCCTGGGAAATGATGACGTATGCCCTGTTAATGTCCAACAAGCTCCCTCTGGTTGCTGCTCTTAAGAGTAATTCTTCCTCCGGCACTCTATGCTAGTACCAGGGAAGATGGTGATGTCTGCTCCACCTCCCATTTGGAGACAAGAAATGCCTCTCACCACCCTTCAAGTCCCTTTGCTCTTCTGAAAAATTAAGTTTGCCCAAAGATTCTGGTCTATTCAAAAGCTCATTCTGGCAATATTGAAAGATTCCCCCCAACACAAGTCACATTAAAAAAAAAAAAAAAGCTTCACGAATCTCTGTATGGGCAGCAAACTCACAAACACAAAAGATTTCTACTTATATAAGTAGTTATCGTCATTCAATGCTTCTTATCCATCCCACTCCAATGTTCACTTATCTAACTAAAGGCAGAAAACAGGTTTTTTTATTTTTTCATGATTTTCTTTTCCTCCCCAGCCTAAAAAAGAGTTGTTTTTAGTTTTGCAGGTTTGTTTCAATCAATGAAAAAAGTAGCAGTGTAAGGGGATCTCTCACATTAGGGTGAACTGAATGGTTCCTGATGTAGTCACAGCCTTTTTTATTTGTGGTCATATTTGCCCCAATTCCTTCCAAAAATAAAAATAAATGGTGGAGATTGAGGTCTCTCTCCCCAATTCAAAAAGTTTTTTCAGTGTAAGATACAGTTAAGTCTTACTCAGATTTTATAGACTCAAAGAGCAGTACAATTCACATGGCTTAGTGTAAACAGCACACTGTTTATACTACAATTAGGTACGAAAAGCTATTTGCAATAAAATGTGATTCCTCTGGAGAGAAACTTAAGAATGGACAGAAAGCCAGAAATTAAGCCAAAGAGATAAACACACTTTGGGGTTTAGTTATATTTTGGAACATTGTTTATAGAATGAGAAGAATCTACCCATGTGGCCTGTGGACACGTTAGGCATTCGCTGATGAGCTCCGAGGCCGCATGCTGCCAACATCTGGCCTGTGGAACAGCTCCACATTTTTCATCTCTCACAGTGCAAAGGCCAATGGCTCCTGGTAACAAGGAATGTCGCTCATTCCTTCACTGTCCTTTTGTTGGCATACTTCATGTCCATCTTTTATTCTCCTCTTCAAGTACAGCAAGAAATTCCTAACTTCATTTTCCATGCCAAACACTCAGTTCAAGTAACTAGCTGTACCTCTGAATACACAGTGGTCACCAGGGTCCAAGAAAACAAGGACAGGGCCTTCAAAGTACATCAGGGCTCTTTCTGAACCTTTTATTAGAGAGCTGTACCTCACTCTGACCAAGTACACCTCTACTAGAGGTGTGAGGGAAGAAATAAAGTCATGTGGCAGAGACAGGGAAAGGAAAAGGAGAAAACTGAAATAACTGAAATGTGGAGTGCAACCCCAAAGACCAAGCAGGCCACCCTAACCAAAGGAGAAAGCTGCCAGACACTAGCCCAACCCCCAAGGCCACCTTTCAGGGCAGCAATTCTTAGGGAGAAGGGGCTAGCCATCCCCATCAACTATTACCCATAGGGCAGGGAAGTCAGCTGAGCTGAAGCAGAAGGCACCAGACAAGTCAAATCATCACCATACGTTGGCCACATCACCTCAGGACCATGATAGAGATGGTCCAGTAGCACCCTCAGTCCAAGAGCCCTGGGAAGAACATTCCCCAGGATTTCCTTCACTCTCCAACCACTGATCCTGCTCCCAACTCGACCCCAAAGCCATTGCCCAAGTAATCAGCCCTTGGATAGACAGTGCCTGTCTACAGTCAGTGCTGCAGCCACTGCCTCCATAGCAGTGGCCTCCACAGCTACTGAAGACCCAGAACCAGGGTTCTCACCACCAAAGCCCTTGGCTTGTCAAATGATTCAACACCAGAAACAGATCTGGACTGATCGATGGAAAGAACATTGTCATCTGCTTTGTTGCTCCACCCTTAGGACCGCAGTGTACATCCAGCTGGCTTGCAGCTGAGACCTTCTCTAACTTTTCTCTTCCCCCATTAGAATGGGATCTTCTTGAGCACAAGGGCTCTCTTGCTTTTCTCTCTCTATCCCCAGTACCTTAAACACAGGAACTGCTTTTTCTTCCATTCATCCAGTTGAGGAAGAAGTGTGTATTGGGCCAAAATCAAGAACACTTTTTCCTTCAACTGATGCCTCTAGGTCAAGGGTCAGCAAATTAAAGGATGGAAGGCCAAATCCAGGGCATCACCTGTTCTGAGCTCACTGGCCATGCAAAAACAGGCCACGGTCTGCCAAGCTCTGATTTCTGCCCACCATTTATTTCTCCACTGCCTTGTGACTGATTTCCTCCTCTCCCAGCCCAAGGAAAAGTTATAAAAAGACACAGACCAAAGTACCAAGAGAAGAATGTGTCACCTGTGCCATCTTGAGGATGCCCCCTTCTAAAATATAATTAAACAATTCTGTAAAGGGAAACCCAACCAACCACAGAAAGTCACTGCATCCAGGGCACAATGAGGTTGCAAGATGACACTAGAGGCATTTGCTCCTTAACTGCATGTGTGTGTGCACGCGTGTGCATGTGTGTGTGTATATGCACACGTACATGTACATGAGTCAGAAATAACCAGCATCTGTCTAATCAGCAGGCCCTTGGCACAATGTGAGATTATTATCTCAGTAAAAGGAAGCCAAGGTCAGCAGAAGCAGAAAAATCAAGACCTACCTGCAACAAGCACTTCAAGTAGCTACAATGAAATAAAGTCGCTCAATCAGCCTGGGATACTAAAGGTCAAAGCAAAAATGAAGATTCTTCAGAGAGTCCAATGGTCAAAAGGTGAAAAGGCCCAAACTTGACAGCTGATATTTGAATTGGTAAAAGGAGAGAGGATTTCCAGTTTCCCTCAGGCCCTAAGAAGTATGGCCAAAGATCTCTTCAAAGCTCTCTGAGGTCAGGCAAGATTCTGGGCTTTAGTACTCTGGTACCAGTGCCCAGCCCACAGAAGAAGTGTGAAAACCATCAGAGAGACATTTCTTCTGGACAGAACCCAAGGCAAGAAAGCACATGAAGAAATGTTCTCTCTGATCGTGACTTTGCATAGTCTCATAGCAGTGACCATCTGACTGTAAACTTTCTTGCACATCCTCTACTGTGAGTAGTGAAGAAGACATTTCTAGAGCAAGGGATAACAGCTAAGGCCATCACCCTTGCAGATCTGTATCACCACAATCTGTGTCTGTGCCCTAGTCTCTCATGAGATGAGGAGCTCCCTGAAGCAAGGAGCCCTAAACTACCTCAATTTTATATCTCTCTCAGCCCCAAGGAACCCTGGAGCTTTGAAGAAGGCCAGCAGACCCAGCCAGAGAGCAAGCTCCCAAGAGAAGCTGTTGATGTACCACAGAAAGGTGGGAAAACCTAATGGACAGCACCCTGGCTGAGGGAATCTCCCTCCTAACTGATCTGAGCAGAGCCAGGAGAAATTTCAGTTAGAGTTGAACAACAAGGACAAATGTTCCACAAGTCCCTTACCTTTTTGTTTTCATCTGTTCCCTCAGTTTGCTGTACATCTCCAGGACTGGAAAAAAGAGGGAAAAACACCACATGAGAATTATTTAGAGGAAGGAGAAGTCAAACGAAGGCTGCAGGAACTACCCCCAGGCCCGTACTCCACCTTGAACTCCTCACCTGGCAGACACAGCATTAATTTATCAACTGTGGCAGAAATATTTCTCTGTTGCAGTCGACACTGCTTCAGCTCTTCCATTGCTACCACCAGCTTGGAGGGAAGGAAAGAAAAACTGAATTAGGCCAATGGCTGTAAATATAAAGCTTCCCCCACCTTCTTCTACCTTGTGTTAAATTCATCAGGAAATCCCAGACAGTTTCATAGTAAGAGCTGCCAAGTGGACAAAGCAGCTGCCTTTTCCTACCAATAAACTATCCTCATCCCCACCATCCCCAACCCCAAACCCATCCCCATCCTCATTCCCATGTGCCTCCCCACTCTCTCCCCATCCAGGTACTCCTCCCTACTCTCACTGATAGGGTATTTTAGCAGGTATCAGAAAGAATACTTCTAGCTTTTTCTGAAGTGTGAGGCTACACACAACCTCAGGGGGCCTTGAAAGGTGCTGTGTTTGTATCTCTATTTCTGCAAATGAGCCACAAACCAAAGAGTTAGGGGCATTTCTGAGTTTTGGTAAAGTTTGGTAAACTTTGGTAAGTTTAACAAGGGACTGTTATTGCCATACCACTAGACATTTCCATGTTTTAAAGGGAGGTGATCCAATACTGTGGCCTCCATGTCTTTAAAAGAAGGTTCAAGAGCCCAGTATGGCCATTTACAATGCTCCTTACAGAAAACATGCAAAGCCTCAAAACAGACTTGCACAGAGAACTGGTGGAACAGGTTTAAAATTAGGGTATGTGTTAAAGAGGTAGAAAACAGCTGTGGTTAGCACCAAATGAAAGGTGCTCAGGTGAATCGAATCAAATCTAAATGAGCATTCATTAGTGGTGTTCCCAGCCTCTGGCATTCATTGCAATGGGACCAGAAGGGAAGAACAATTTTCTGTATAACCTTTGGTCCTCCTTACACCCCAAAAGGCCAACTAGTTTCATTTTAAGAGAAGAATAAGGGCTGGAAGTAGGATTTTATTTGGTAAAGCGAACTCTCAGGTGAGGGCCCTCTCATAAGATCTCTTCCAGTTCCCATCTTAGGGAGTTGTCCAGAACATGGGGGGTTATGGGAATTGAGAAGACCTCCAGACAGTGTGGTGGAGGCAGAGTTTGAACCTGGAACTTTATCTGCTTCATAATATTGCTTCCAGAGATTCCATTTAACAAGCTTTCTGAGGCCCCTGGCCATCCACCATGCCTTCCCTCAAGGCTCAGCTATCACCCACTTGTGCCAGAATCTCTTCCAATCCCCTGCCCTCTGCTAACTATCTCTAGCATCTCCTGGGTGCATCTTGTTTGTGCACAGTAATGTGTGTGCTTACTTTCCGTTAGATTGTGGGCTCCTGGGGGCAGGGGCAGGTTTGTCTTTCTTCATATCCCTAGGGCTCAGTACATGGCTGGCATCTACTAAATACAAAGTATTACAATATGGCTCCAATGGGGAAGAAAATTCCTCTCTAAGGTAGTATTTCTGTAGACTTTAAGATCTGCAGTGCACTCCACATGCAGTACCCACAGATGCTGTTGCTATCCCCATTTGCTCTATGAAAAAGGATGGAGCTAAAAGGGGTTAAGTGAGCCCAGATCACACTAAAGATCTTGTCAATATCTGAGGCAAGATCTGCATTCGGGTCTTTCTGACTAAGGGCAGCACTCGATATGTTTTCTGCATCACCCAGCTCTCTGGCAGAACTGGTATTTTCCTGGAGATGTAATATCATTGATAAATAATCATACTCTTTTGTAAATAAGTTAATATTAATTAATTGATTGCATCAAGTTTCTGCAATCAATAGTTTTGACTGGGTGCTGCTCTATTAAAAGAATAATAAACATCAGCTGCACTAGTTTTGATCAACTGTTCAGTAAATCTATTCCAGGATGCAGCCTCTTCTCTCATTTTGGCTGGCCAAGCTCTTCACTGACTTAATTTGGGTTAGATCCCAGAATCTGAGAATGCTCAGGCTGGACAGGTCCTTCCAAATCAACTGCACACACATATGCCAACCACTCTGTGGCTCTGATCCAGCCTCTAATCTGCATTTTTACCATCACAAATGCTCACCAACCATAAACAGAAAGAACCTCAAACAGATTATCAGAAGTGAACCATATGAGGCAGAAGAGGTTTTTCAAAAGGTAAATCGGGCTTACTTCCTTCCCCTCATGCTGTAGTTTTCTATTAGTATCAGTCACTTGATTCTGTGGAGAGAAGACAGTTGGAAAGTCATATGAAACAAACATTTAGACAAATTGCACATTGTTAGGGTAATGGAAGGCAAATATAATCAAAAATAAGGCTAGGTGTAGGATATCTGTCCCATCTTTTCTGTACTTAAGTACAACTTGAGGCTAAATTGCACATACCTAAGGACTCACAACTTACACAAAGAGAAAACTAACTTCAATGGAAGATGGATTTTGAATCATTCCAAGCCACAATACTCAAGGAAATGGACTCTAAGTTTTCATTCACATTTGGACTTGTGAAGGTCAACTGATGAAAGAACCTGTGGAACATGGCAGGTGGCAGATACAAATCCTCTTGAGACAGGATAACACAAAGAATATCAACATCCATTTCTATAAAATGAAGAAAGGAGGAATTTTTCATCATAAGCATAATGAAAGGACTTTCCCCTTAGTAGGAAAAGAAACTGTGCTACAACTTTACAAGGACTGAAATATTCTAAAACTCCAAGATGGGATATCGGGTAGGGATCACTATCCTGTGAAGGAAGGGAAAATGACTCAGTCCTCTGCTGAAAGTGAAGCAGATGGAGCCTGTAGTTGGGCCCTGACAGGGCCCTGTGCTCTGTGCTTCCCATGGCCATGGCCAAAGATCAAGGCCCCTACAGTAGGATGGGCCAGTCCAGTTTTGAGAACAGAAAAGAAAGACAATCCACCAAGAGTTCTAAGGGAACTCTCTGTCCATTCTGCTTGGAAGCTATTGTCTGTGGTCACACCACTCATCACCAGACAAGATGAAGTGGTACCCCATATTCTTGCTCTACAATGCAGCCTTCCCACACCGGTCTGTCATTTCCTGTGTAGGTTAATCCTTCTTCTTTCTCTAACACAGTTGGATTAGGCTAGAAAGAATGCTCCTGATCACCGTTATGTTCTCTTGGGCCCTGTGACACCGACCTCCCTGGCTGCCTATAGGTTCCAATTAAAATCCACCTTCTACAGAAATCCTTCCCCACCCTTCTTCATTCCACTACCTTCCCTCAGTTAATTATCTCTTGTTTATCCTGTACACAGTTTACTTTGTATGGATTTGTTTGCATGTTGTTTCACTCATTAGATGTAAGTCCCTTGAAGACAGAGTCTGTCTGTTGACCTCTTTCTGTATCACCAGGGCTTAGAACAGTGCATGGAACAAGTAGGCACTTACTAAATGTTGACTGACTGGTTGAATGAGCTCTAGAAATCCCACTTCCTCTGATATATCTTTTTAATTTACTTCCATTCCACAAATATCTGAGTATCTATCATATGGGAGGCACTTTTATCACAAAACAATGAAATGTTTATGAAAGGCAAATGGCAATTTCTCTCAAAAAACATACAATCTACAGGAAGGGATACAACACTATACAAATAAGTAAACCACAGGGCAAAGTCTGATGGGAAACAAATCTAAGGAAGAGCTCCCATGTGGTGAGGAAAGGAAGGATCCTGGAGAAGTGGCCCCCAATAGAAGTCTACAAAAAGTAAAGGTGAGACAGGCAAGGAGGACAGTCTTCAAAAAGGCCTAGAAACGGGAGAATGTGGGACAAGAACGGGGGACGGAAGCTTTATACAGAGACTAAAAAGCAGAGTACACAGAAGAGAGAAGGAAGAAATACGCCCACTGTCAGATGACTGCAGGTCCTGAATTCCAAGATAAAGAAGAGATACTTCTAATTTCCAGACTCCTTCAAATACCTGCCCCTACCAAATATAACAAGTCTTTTGTTAATTTTGACATACAGTATATTTAATGTGTTTTTCTTTAACGTACAATATAACTAACATGGCTACCCCCATACTGCCAGCCTCAAGGAGGAAATCATGGACGGGACGTTGTTCAGATCTGACTCCCACAGCACGCAGTACAGATCTACAGAAGGGCTTAATCAATGCTTCTGGTGAGAAGAATGACAACTATTTTTATCCTTTTCTGTGCAAAACATTTAAAGGTGCTACACTGACAGCCCGAGATGCTCCCACTCCTGTTCATCAGTAGAACAGATGTCATTGCCAAAAGACACGAATGTCCCCTTCAAAATGTGGTGATGCTGAGGGCTCCAGGCCAAGTCGCACCTCTAATACCAACCAGCAGAGTAACTTCCAACTAGGAAGTGTCTGTTTCTGCACCTCGTTAAGAGAGAGAATACATGTTAACATTGCTTTCTGTATCATCCATGGTAAAATGGTATCATGGTAGAAATCAAACCCTGACCAATTTTTTCACAACTGTATTCACAAAAGTTAAATCACAAAACTATACAAATTCACAGCCTCTTCAGGAACGCTGTCAATGCAAGACCTTGGCACCTCAGCACAGTACATGACAGGGTCTTACTCTATCAACAAGAACAGATGGGCAGATGTGGAGATACAGAGAAATGGGCTAAATCTTGGGTGGAAATGAAAATGACGAATGCCAAACACAAAGATTATTCATTCAAGGTCAGCATCGGCTTGGAAGTAGATCTCTGCTGAAGTTCTGACTACTGATGAACGTCACTCAGGGGACAATGGAAAGGCACATAGTGAGGGTGAACAGAATGCACCATGTGACAAAGGAGGAACTCTGAAGGATGCAAGAGAACTGGACTAGAGAATGTCACAAAAGGGACTGTATGGCAGAAAGAGATGATGGACTAGTCACATGGCAACAGTGGGAGGCAGACAGACAGAGTGCTTCTCCCAAAAGGCCCTTTGAACTTTTGGGAGGATATGAAGAGGAGTCAGACAAGCTAAGCAGATATGGACAGACTAGATCGCTGAGATCACAGATCCATTGGAGCATTGTGAGTGTGAGTGATTTGGTTGAAGGCTCGGATGGCTCGAGTGTCCAATTTGTAGCTGGATACCAGATGACAAATCTTGGCAGAACAGGAGAAAGTCAACAGAGACAAAAGTAAAGTGCTACACTAGGGTTCACAAAATCAAGCACATCACTTGGGGAGATGTGACTGAACAAAAAGATCTGAGAAAAAGACTGGAGGATTTTACTGATCCACATTCAGAAAGAGTCAACAGGGAGTAAGCAATAGCAGTAAAAACTCCTTTAAGGCAGAGCCTACACTATTTTTCCTCTTTATATCCTCAGTGCCCTGCTGGGTACCTCAAATTGAGGAGGCATTTGATAACCACTGGATAGCTTTACTGAAGTATCCTACACAGCACCAAGAATGGTACTGTCTACAGCAAACACAGTAGCTACACCACAGGTCATTGTACTGGATGGTACACACTTGGGGCCCTGTCTCCAGGTATGGATACCTCATATTTGAAGATATACAGACAAGATCAAACATCTCCACAAGAGGGTAGCCAGAAGGATGAGAGGACTTGAGAATGCACTACATGAAAACTGGTTGGAGGATTTGGGGACGTTTTTGCCTGGCAAAGAGAAGACTGTACTTGAGCTTCCTAAGGGCTCTCATGCAAAAGAATTCTCACTGCTAGCATTTCTAGAGCACTTTCAAAGCACTTTGTATGTGTTATCACAACTAACCTTCACAACAAGCCTGGCAGGTGAAGGGCTATGATTATCTCCATTTCACAGATGAAAAAACTGAGACTGAATGAGGTCACTGACTCTCCCAGGTTCTGAATTCAGATCTTCCAAGTCCTGCCCTCTGCCTGCTTCACAACCTAAACTTGCTCTGCTTGACCCCAAAGGTAGAACTAAAAACAGCAGCTGCAAGTTATCCTAGCACAACACAGGCACTGTTCCTAAGTGAACGTAAAAGTGATAGCCTCTGGAAGGCATAGGCTTCCTCTTCCCTTCTCCCCTCTACCAGACATCCGTTTGCTAGGGAGTCTGAAAAGAGTTTCTTGGTTAACCACGAGTTGAACTAGAGAGCCCCTGAATTTCCTTCCCACTCTCAGTTTCTGTGTCGCTCTATAATGTACAGTCACTAAATAATGCAGTTTCCCTTCTACTCTCTCATCAGCAACCTCCCCTCAAGCCTCCTTTTATAGGAGGCTGGAGCCCCTATGAAATGCACCCTGGAAGCAGCTTGGGGGGCATAGTAGAAAGTAGTCCCTTCACTCTAAGCATTACCCTCCCATTGGCAACCCACCCTACTCATTTCCTCCACAACATGCAAGAAAGTTTCCAAACAGGAGCACAGATTATTATATTTTTATATCCTGAGTCTCCAACTGGGGGTGGGGGTAAAAAAGGAGAAAATCCATATGGAATAATTTCAGTTTGTTCCAAAACTGAGGCCAAGTCTGAATTCTCTTCTATTAAATGTCTAATCAGGCTTACTAAAAGACAGAGAAACACCCCCAGACATTGTCATTTTTCCAGCTTCTGCAGGGATCTGCCCTCCTAGGTTTTCAAAAGGATATTCAGCTTTGTTTTTGTAGATCTCCTTTGCCTAATTAGTGTTCTTTTATTTCTTTTCCCATTCTTACTGCCCATTCAGATGGGTGTTCTACTTCAACGAGATCTTCCCTACTTCAACCCTACTGGGGATGAGGGGAGGTTGAGGATTCATGCAAGGACAAGGGGGCTCTGCAAAGCTACCTGGGAACCAGCCCAAGCTCACTGACTAAGTCCTCTCCATGAAGAAATCCAAGAACTTGGATCTGATCCCTACAGTCTCCTGAGGGGCCAATATTGCCATGGAAAGCAGCACTGCTATTCTTGGAGGGAGGGTCACAGTGTTCTCAGAGAACATTCACCAGGCATTCCTAAGTCTCTCTCATGGCATGAGATGCCAAATTCATATGTGGTAGTCTCCATTTCTTTGGTGTTCACTGATAAATAAGTTAATCAATGTAACAAAAAAGGAAGTGACAGAATAGCACTCTCCCGAATCACAAGAAATCAGAGTACTCCCACTTTCGGGGGACATCAGAAAATTACCAAAATCATTTTCAATCAACCTTCAAACTAAATGAGGCAGAGAAGAATTTCATTTACACTAGCTTCAAGAGGAAGTGCTGGTGTGAACAAGAACCTCGCCCTTACACCAGAGCCCAGAGACCTACAGCTGCAACAACTCCCACAACTGTGACCCTTAGGTGATCTTGGTGCTGTGGCTGGGATCTGCCAGGACCTTCCAAACATGCTGCACTAATATGAAGTTTCAGAAACTTTGGAGAACTAAACAATCAGTGAAGGGGGTCCTTGATAGAAAATCTGAGGATAGTTTCAGTGTGAATAATCATGCCAAAGGCAGACAGGGACAAGCCAAAAAAAGAAATTTACATGTGCATACATGTGTATATATATATACATGAGTATATACGTGTGCACGTATGTACCATATATGTATGCATGTATGTGTGTGTGCATGAGTCTAGACCCACACACACACACACACACACACACACACACACACACACACACACACATGAGACAGTGTGGCTTCTGACTGCATCTATCATTCCATCAAACCCACTCCCTCCAAAGTAAGCAGTGACCAATGCTCATCCTTCTTGGCTTCTTGGCAGCCCTGACACTATCCATCCCCCACTGTCCTTTAATACTCTCTAGGTTTTGGTGACATTGCTGTATCCCCATTGTCCTCCTACATATATAATGAGTCCTTCTCAATCCTCTTTGCTTGTGATCTCATCAGCCTGCACAGACCTCTCTGCTGACCACCAGACTCACATCTCCAATGGCCTTTCAGACGTTTCAAATCAGATGTCTCATAAACATCTTAACCCTAGCGTGTCCATAACTGAATCACTGTCTCTTCCACCCAAACCCTCCTTTCCTCCTAACTTCCCTGTTCCTGTTGCTTGCATCACCCCCCTCCCAGGTCCCCTGCCTGGCCCAATAGGTGTTATCCTCAGCTCCTCACTGTCTCACCCCACATCACCAGGCCATGGTCAGGGCTTATCAATTTCACCTTACACCCACTTCCCTCCCTCTGCCACAGTCACCACCTCAGTGCAGGCCCCTGGTACCTGCTGGGAGTCTCCTGGGCCCAAATCCCTCTCTATTCCCAATCACCCTCTTTTCAGCTACCAGAGTGCAGGTCTGACCATGTCACTTCTCACTCATTATAAAAGTCTTAGTTTGGCACTCAAAGCCCTTCAAAACCAGCCCCTCATTCCCACCTTTCCAGTCTTCCTACACCTTATACCCCTACAAGTACTTTGCAAAACAGCGACTCTGGTCTCTTGACTATTCCTCAAGCAAGACATTCCATCTCCTGACTCCAGGTATTGTCCCTGGCTTCACCTGATTTGTGGAACACTCCTTCCTCATTTCTGCCACTTCCTGGCTTCCTTGGCTTCCTTCCAGGCCCATCCCACAAGCCTCTCTGGATGCTCTCTAATACTGGTGCCTGCCCTCTGTGATGACCTCCATTTTCTCCTGAGTGGCATATTTGGCCACAGCTATTTGTATGTTGTCTCCCCCATTACACGGTGAGCCCCGTGAGAGCAGACTGTCTTCTACGTTTCTTTGATACATAGCAGGTGCTTAATAAATGTTTATTGACTGAAAATATCCTGGAAGACAACTACTGAGCTGGAGCCCAAATGAACAAGATTTTTTTTTTTACAAAAAAAGTTTTTTGTAAAGATGATGAATGAAAAGAAACACATTAAAAAACGTATAAATTTGGTAACTACCTGAAGGAACAAGAAAGCATCTTCTGATGGTGGATTTGGAGATTATAAAGAATTACAATTACAAAAAGGATTCTACAGAGATTCTAAAGAACTTGTGGAGGAAGGCGCACCCAAGGTGTTGGGTGTGCATTTGTATTTATTAGGTGAGGTACATGAAGAGCCAATCAACAATAATCAAGGAGAGCTGCTAGAAAATGGCCAGGAAATGATGCTGTTACAAAATGCCACTCCTTTTTGATGATTTCCGATCAGCCTGGTCTCTTCACTGTTCACAGTAACAAACGCTGAATTCAAATCTAGCGTAGTCCTGATTTTCTTTTTTTTCTCTAAGCTGTGTCAGTCTCATATCAATACATTCTCAGTTTTTATAGCTCTAGTTTGAAAAGTGACTCAATCTAACAAGTTACTGAGTCCAAAGCAAAGCTATTTCCTCATGAAAAGAAAAAAGTGCATCTAGTGTTTATAAAACATCTCCCTCCCAAGGAGAGCTCCATGCCCCCAAGGTCACCCGAAGGTTCCTACAAAGCAGGAAAGGGACAAACAGTCCCATTTCTGGGGAATTTCTGAGTAAGAGAAAGATCAGTCACAACACTGGACAGCTCCATTCACTCTGGGTTTTTTTATTTCAAAGAGAAATAAGGCAGGTGACCAGCACAGTCACCTGAAGGCTGAAAGTAGTGACTTCTAGCCCCTAGTTCTAATCCTCCACAGGTATCTCCATCACAGGTGATCTGCCCAAGTTCTGTCAAAATCCTCACCTGGCTCTGTGTCCACCCGACTTCATTTCTTACCAGGCTGCAACATGTCCCAAGCCCCCTGGCCAGCACCGGTGAACCCTCTCTGCTTTCCTCCCCATCAGCCTCACCAGACCTCCCTGCCTCCTCACCTTCAATCTGTGGGCTTCTCCTCTCACTTTCAGGAGTTCAGTGATGGAGTCAACAAAGCCCTGGTAATGGAAGTTACACATTTTCTCAATCTCCCGATCATGATTGCGGATACGGGATTCCAGCTTTTCCATGAACCGACCATGCTCCTCACCATCATAGACAGATCTAAAAAAGAAGAGTTTACATCAAGGTAAATGCTCTACCACCATCACCAAACAAAGCAAGAATACATGTATTTCCAATTAACAGAACTAGGAGTAACCAGATCTCAAGATGAAACCGGAAGTAACATCATAGCTTAAAAAAAAAAATCAGCTTCTTGTAAATCCACGAAGTACAGTAAATCCACGAAGACACTGACCAGTGACTGGCACACAGTAAACGCTTAATAAATATCTGCTGCTTGATTCCACAGATAGAGAGGAACCAAGAAAAAGTGCAGGGTCTAGAGAAGAACGTCAGAAATGTTTATTAATCATCTAAGCCGTATAACCTCTGAAGAAAGGCAAAAAGTAAAAAGAATTAACCTGAAAAGCAATTAAAGCAGCTAGCTAATGCAGTGGATAGAGTGCCAGAGGAGAAGATCTGAGTTCACCACCAAATTTCTACCTCTGTGATCCTGGGCAAGTCATTGAACCTAGCTGTCACAGTTCCCTCATCTGTAAAATGGGGGTGAGAAGAGCTCCTTTATCTTAGCGCTATTGTAAGGATCAAATGAGATAAGATTTTTAAAGTCCTTTACAAATCTTAAAGCAATTTATAAATTGCTAGCTACTAAGTTATTTAACCATAGACTTCAACTACAAAAAGTAGTAACTAAATGTTTTCAATTACTAATAAGAAAATGAGAATAAAAAACCATGCTCCAGTTACACGCAATCTCTAATGAATTTAGGTTGCCATGAGCAGGAATTTTCTAAACATAAGGTGTGTTTAATACTTTTTTTTAAAGATCTTTAAATCAAGGAAGGAGTCTCATCTGTGTAGGATGACAGACATTCAAGAGGCCTCATCTCCATGTCCATTCTAAACTCAAAAGATTCCATCATTTGAGGAGCTAAAAAGAGAATGCTTGGGGCAACGGGGAGAGAGTAGGCTGAAGTAAGGAGGACTTTCATTCAAATCCCACCTCAAAGCCTTCCAAGCTGTGTAAACTGAGGAAAGCCATGATTTTTCTGAGTTCAATTTCCTCACTGGCAAAATGGGAATTCTACAGCGCCTGCCTCACAGAGGAGATGTGACAATCCAGTAAGGTAATACAGGTAAAGCACCTTGCAACAGGGATGGGAAATGGGTCCTTGATTTCATCGTTATAAGGAACTCCCAGGTAAGAATTTCATCCACCAGTATGGCTATTTTAGTCTCAGTAAGTAGCCTAGAGCCCCCAGGACCACACAGCTAACATATGTCTGAAGCAGGACTTGAATCCAGGTCTTCCTGGCTCCAAGATCAACTTCCTCTCAGGTTGTAAAGTTGCTGATATGGCAAGGACTATTATCATTAATAATGTTCAGTCTCAGAAATAGCTATTATATCAGCAGTAGTATCATCATCTGATTTCTTGTGCCTGTCATGGTGAACATCCAGGTTGACAACCCATCCCCTTCGACTTTAAATGGAGACACTTCGTGGACTCATCAGCTCCTACTTTTGTTGTCCTTGCTCGACACCACCTCCTATGGGTCTGAATTCCTCCTATTTGTTATTTCTTACAGAGTCATCTTGTTCCATCCTATCATTGTAATGACAAGGTGTTCAGTCATTCCCTATTCACGAGTGCTTTTGCTGCCACAAGTGTTTTCTGAGTGTCTGGTATGGAGGGCATTTTTCTTTTTATCTCTGATGTCCTCAGAGTATCTGTGTGGTATGAGGAACAACTAAGCAAAGGGAATGAATTTTAGTCAAGTTGTTTTTTTTTTTAATAAGTTCCAGTTGTTTTCCAGGATGGCTAAACTAACTTACAGGTCTATCAACAATGTGGCAGTTCTACTTCTGAATGGGCCTGTCTTCCCACTGTCTCTCCATCACTGGCTGTTTCTGTCTTTTGTCATCTTTACTGGTTTCCTCAGTGAGGAGTGGAACCTCAGGGGGTCTGGAGTCATTTTCTTTTGAATTTCTATTACTGGTAGTAAATTGGAGCATTTTTCCAAAGTTAAGTTTATAGTTCTTTTGTAACTTGCTGTTCATATCCTTCCACTATTAGACAAGAGTTCTTGGGTCTTACATATTTTTGTCCAGTCTTCAGATAGCAGAATTTTATCAGAAATTTGATACCTGGGTTTGTTACCATGTGACAGCTTCTCTTTAGTTTCGGCTACATTTCATTTGTGGGAATATTCATTTTATATAGCCAAAATTGTTCATTTTAACTTTTATAACCATCTCCATCTCTTTGTTGGCCAAGAATCCTCCCTCAGCAGTACCTGTAAAAGAGGCTCCTCTTCCCCTCCATTTTTTAAATGATGTATCCCTCTTCATTCCAGTCAAATTCAAATAATTGTGCCTCTGACTCAAGGATAAAGCAATGAACTCATCAAGTACCAATAAAAGGAGAGACACAGGACGAGTATCTCCACACTACCTCCAACTTGCACTTCTCTGGGATTTCTTACACCTTTCTACCATGGCCCTGCACAAAATGCCTTCCCTACTCCCCCTGCACCTTGTCAGCTTTCTTTTAGGGGTTGCCTCCCTTGCCCTGCCATTAGATTATAAGCTCCCTGAGAGCTGGCATTCTCTTTCTTTTTCATATTTATCTCTCTATGCTTAGCACTAGTCTGGCACATAGTAATTAATAAGTGTTTATTAGTTATATAGTTGCTGTGTCAAGCAGTCAAGCAGCACACTGAATTAGCAAGGGGAAACCTATCAATTCCATGATTTATGAGTCTACTCGTAGTAACTACATTAGGTGTATCAGTAAAAACTTTTTCTAATATCTAGAGGAAGAAAATCAGGTCCACCATGTCCAAAATCAAACTGCAAATGGCAGATTTAAATTTAAAAATCAAGATTTAAATTAATTCAGTTTTTCTTCAGGGGCCAAGCCAAAAGTTACCTCAGTCTTTGACAACCTCTTACCCTTTCTCTTCTACCCCTAAGAAAATCAGAAAATTTTTATGTGTCGACCAACTATGCCAATATGTTTCCCACACACTAAATGCCTAAAGGTTGCTTGTTGTAGTGTAGTGGAAAGGACACTGGACTCAGACGCAGGAGAACAAAATTCTCATACTGGCTCTAGCACTACAAGGCAACTGGAAAGGTAAGTTAGCTGCCTCAGTTTCCTTCCCCCTTTGTTTCTCTACACTCCACTCCCCAAGCATATACCTAGGGCAGGGATCAGCAAACTAGGACCTGTAGGGTTGTGCAGACCAAGAAGTGAGAATGATTTAGATATTTTTTAAATGATTTTTTATTGAAACGCAGACACATTCAATCATTTACATGCTTTCTCTAACTGCTCTCCCTAACAACCAGAGTTGAGTGGTTGTGACAAGAAATGTCACTTCAGTGACAGCAAGTTTTGAGCCCAGCTTCATACCGCAACATTCCTTTTCCTTTTGTTACTAGTGCATATCCATTATGTCCAAAGAGGCAGGAAGGGGGAAAGGTTTCATTACAATTTTTTGAGCCCAGGACCAAGACTGAAATTTTTCTGAATGAGAAAAGCTACCCCAACCCTATTATCAAATACTGAATCACCTTGGAATGGAGCTTTTGCTGCAGAATTAATAAGGCTTCTTAATGAATTTGACCACTTGAAAGACAACTAACATTGAATCACAAGCTGCTCTGCCAAAAGTTAACAAAAATGATGTCTCCATTCCCACACAAATTTGCAGTGAGCGTTTTCTAAGCTCAAACTACAGTTCCAGCAGCACTTTGAATGAAAGTGCAAAAGAACTTTCTGTATTTCAAAATCCATTTAATTGTAAAACTGATGTGATTGTCAATTAGAGATGTATCTGCAATGTAATGACATGCTAAAAGGCAATTATCAAGAGAAGAATCTAATAGAATTCTAGAAATGCCTTCTGAGCAATGAATATGCTCGATGAAAATCATCTGCTCACAGATCAGTATCAGTATTTGGCAGCCCCAGTCTATGTGAAGAGATATTTTCGAAGCTGAAATACATAAAATCTCATTGTAGAGATTATCAACATTAACAAATGAATATTTGTGATTGATTTTAATGAGAAAATACAGTTAAACCCCAATTAAGAGAAATGTTATTCCAAAAAAAAGGATCCCATTCTTCTTGTTAGCAGAATGCAAGTACCTCCAAAATTATTGTTGCTGTTTTTTTGTTTTTTTTTTGTCAATAAAAACATGCAGAAATTTGTTTTTCCCTTGATTTTGCATCTTGGCCTACAGAGCCTAAAATATTTAGCATCTTGGCCCCTTACAGAAGAGTTTGCTGACCTCAGCCTTTCCATAAAACCACAGTTACTTGGGGTCTTTGACTTTATCTAGCTTCATTTGCTCCTAAACCAGTCTTGCTTCCTTCCTCCACATTCACCATGTACTCATTCGGGCTTCCCTTCTGAACTCCTAGAGAAGGCCACTCATTTCTTTCTGAAGCAGCTCATTCCACGTGTCATGACTCATTGACTTAAAGGCTATTAAGCATAATGCCCTCATTTTACAAATGAGAAAACTAATGCACAGAGAGGTGAAGTGACCTTCTCAGGACCATAGAGTCAGTCAATCCAATTCACTCACAAGTCAAGATATCACCTCACGATGTCTCTGGGTTCTCTTCAAAAACAAAAGGCAAACAACAGCAGCCAGTAAGTACCTAATTTAGGTTCTGAACCCAGGTCTTCCTACAGGCCCGGAGTCCTATCAGTAAGCAGGGAGCCCAGGCTACTTCTTTTGGCCAAGCTGCCAGACATGGCATTGGTCTATTCTTAAAAAACCAAATGAAATCTGTGGCTACAGTTCTAGGTGACCACCACCCAGAAAGCTACACTGGCCATGGATATCAGAAAGTACTGGTGGAAATCATGTCACTTCCAGAATCAGCACCAGTATCACATGAGGACAGAGTAGCCAAGAGTGCTATACCTGAAACCAAGAAGACAGCATCAACTCTCACCAGTGCCCATGGAAAAGTAAGACGGCCACTAATGGAGCGGTAGTTACTTCTCCAGGCCTAAACTCATGATGATTTGAGTTGGAATCCAGGCTAGACCTTGACTAGCTTTGTGATCCTGGGAAGGTCACTTAGCCTCTTCTACTCTGCAAGGTTGTGGTGAAGATCCATTGAGCTACACACTAAGTGCTATAGAAATGCTGCTTCTTTTCCCCTCCCTTTCTCTGTTTTACCCCTTGGCATATATACAAGTTCAGTTTTCAGTGACCACAATAAAGGATCTTTAAAGTTATTCCATGGAAGGCAATGGATTCCAAATCTCCTTCCATTTGAAGCCTTCCTCAACCATCAAGAAGGAAAGAACCTAGATGGCGGAGTAGAAGGACGCACGTTTACGAGCTCCGAAACCACAGCCCATAGAATTAATGTAAAAAGAGACCCCCATAACTTCTGGACCACTGAAAGGTATACAGAAACAGAGTGGAAGAGATTTCCGTTCCAGAAAGCCCTGGGGAGCCGTCCCCAGGGTCCGTCGCGCCCCGGAAAGTGGACCCCACCCCAGCGCTGCCCTGGCCGCAGCCCCAGAGAGCAGGCTTCAGGGACGGAAGCTCCGGCGACCGGGAGGGTCCCTCCGCCCACAGAGGCTGCAGGTAAGTGGGAGAGACGCCTGGGCTGGAAGAGGGGAGCAGTGGGATGTCTCCGTGACTCAGGCCCCTAGGGAGGAAGTGGCGGCGGCAGAGACAGGGCAGGAAGCGGCCGGAGGCAGAGGCATGGGCGGCAGTGGAGGCAGCGGCGGCCCAAGACTCCCCCAGCAGCAGGCAGGATCTTCATTACTGAAGGTCTCTGCATAAACAACCTGAGGGAGCTGAGCCTGGGAGACAGCCCTGCCCCACCCCGCTCTATTACTGAAGGCCTCTGCATAAAGCCCCTGAGGGAGCCGAGCCTGGGAGGCGGCCCTGTCCCCACCCCAGCACCAGAACTAAAGGTCACATTGATTAGCAGCTGGACGGCGCATTTGAATCTCAGAGCCCAAGCACTAGCTGGGCGGATCTAGGCGGGGGTGGACAGGAATCTCAGAAGTCAAGTAACTGGCTGGGAAAATGCCTAGAAAAGGGAAGAAAAAGAAGACTATAGAGAGTTTTTTCCAACAAATGCAAATGATCCCGACATTCGGATCTGATGACGAGGACATATTCTTGCCATCAGGGAAAGACGTGGAGGGTGGGGCCTCAGTACCCCAGACATCCCAGGGGGATGTTGGGTGGGCTCAGGCCTTGGAAGAGCTCAAAAAGGATTCTGAAAAGCAAATTAGACAGGTGGAGAAAAAACTGGGAAGAGAAATGAGAGAGATGCAAGAAAAGTATGAAAAATGGGTCAATACCTTGGTAAAGGAGACCAAAAAAATGCTGAGGAAATTAACACTTTGAAAAATAGGCTCACTCAATTGGCAAAAGAGGTTCAAAAAGCCAATGAGGAGAAGAATGCTTTCAAAAGCAGAATGAGCCAAATGGAAAAAGAGGTTCAAAAGCTCACTGAAGATAATAGTTCTCTCAAAATTAGAATGGAACAGATGGAGTCTAATGACTTTACGAGAAACCAAGAAATCACCAAACAAAACCAAAAGAATGAAAAAATGGAAGAGAATGTGAAATATCTCATGGGAAAAACAACTGACCTGGAAAATAGATCCAGGAGAGACAATTTAAAAATTATGGGACTACCTGAAAGTCATGATCAAAAAAAGAGCCTAGACATCATCTTCCATGAAATTATCAAGGAAAACTGCCCTGACATTCTAGAACCAGAGGGCAAAATAAGTATTGAAAGAATCCATCGATCACCACCTGAAAGAGATCCAAAAAGAGAAACTCCTAGGAACATTGTGGCCAAATTCCAGAACTCCCAGCTCAAGGAGAAAATCTTGCAAGCAGCTAGAAAGAAACAATTCCAGTACTGTGGAAATAAAATCAGGATAACTCAAGACCTAGCAGCTTCTACAGTTAGGGATCGAAGGGCATGGAATAGGATGTTCCAGAAGTCAAAGGAACTAGGACTCAAACCAAGAATAACCTACCCAGCTAAACTAAGTATAATACTTCAGGGGAAAACATGGTCTTTCAATGAAACAGAGGACTTTCAAACATTCTTGATGAAAAGACCAGAGCTGAAAAGAAAATTTGACTATCAAACACAAGAATGAGAAGAAGCATGAAAAAGTAAACAGCAAAGAGAAGTCTTAAGGGACTTACCAGAAGTGAACTGTTTACATTCCTACATGAAAAGACAATATCTGTAACTTTTAAAACTTTTCAGTATCTGGGTAGTAGGTGGGTCCATACACACACATGTACATGCATGCACGTGCACACACATGCACACATGCACACACATACAGAGACAGAGAGCACAGATTGAACTGAATAGGATGGGACCGTATCTTAAAAGAAATTAAGGTAAATGGTGAGAGAGAAATGTAGTGGGAGGGAAGAGGGTGAAATGGAAGTGGGTAACTATATGTCATTTAAGAGGCAAGTAGGAGACTTTTTAGTGGAGGGAAAAAGAGGAGAGCTGAGAAAAAAAAAAAAGGCAGGAAGTTTGCCCTCATCACATTTGACTAGGGGAAGGAATGAAATGCACACTCATTTTGGTATGAAAACCTATCTTACAGTATAAGAAAGTGGGGGAGAAGGAGATAAGCAAGGGGGGGGATGATGGAGGGGAGGGCAAGGGGAGGAGGGAGCAATTTGAAGTCAACTCTTGGGGAGGGACAGGATCAAAAGACAGAAGAGAAACAATGAGGGGCAGGTTAGGAGGGATGGTAATTCAGTTAGTCTTACACAACACGACTATCAGGGAAGTCATTTGCAAAACTACACAGATATGGCCTATATTGAATTGCCTGCCTTCCCAAAGGGAATGGGTGGGGAGGGAGGGATGGGGAGAATTTGGAACTCAAAGTTTTAGGAACAATTGTTTAGTATTGTTGTTGCTACTAGGAAAGAAGACATCAGTTAATGAGGAATAGAAAGTCATCTGGCCCTACAGGAGAAAAGAGAAGATGGAGACAAGAGAGGGGAAGGATGACAGAAGAGAGGGCAGATTGTGATAGGGAAAATTAGATTGCTTGGGGTATTGGCGTGGGGGGAGGGGTTAAAAGGGGAAAAAAATTTGGAACCCAAAATTTTGTGAAAATGAATGTAAAAAGTTAAATAAATAAATGAATAAATTAAAAAAAAAAAAGGAAAGAACCTTTCAAAGTTGTCATCAGCCAGTTAATGAACACTTCCAACCAAAGACACAACTGAAGAATTGCCGTTGGCCGGAGGGAAGTGTCTAAGCATCCATGATAGTTTCATGTGGGTAGAATCCATAGGACAGTTGGTATCAGTCACACCTTCCTCTCCATTTTTCTTTGCCTGCAGCTTGGGGAGGCCAGTGCTGCTAGGATGCTCTTCAACAACATGTGCAGTGCTCTTAAGTTTGCTTTTATGCATGTGTGAGTGTTTTAATGTTAATCCAACACCAATAAGTTCCTCATCAGTCCCATCCTCACCCAGAAACTCACAATTTTGACTTCAATCTTTACCTCTGTCCACCCAAAGAGCTTCTGATTTTCTCCCCACAGGGTACTGATAATATAATATGCTATCATAAGAGAAGAGGAAATTTCCTCAGAGAAAAGAAACTTGAAACTTACAAAAATAATAATCCTCTGTCCTTTCAATTCAAACACTTATTAATAAGTTTATGAGCAAGGCATGATGAAAGAAACCAGAAATACAAAATACAAAAATCAGTTCCTAGGTGCTGACATGCGAGGGATGGGTCCACATCTCAGACCAGTAAGGAGAGCCATGCTAACCAGAAAAGGAAGAGAAAAGCAACTGCTGGGGGCTTGATCAGAAAAGCTTTCCCCTTGAAGGAAGCTAAAGACTCTGCAGGCAGAAATGAGAAGACAATCAGGGTCCATGGCCCAAGGAGGGTCAGCCTAGGTCATGGGACATGGTTCTGAGGTGGAATACTGAATTCCAGGAACAAGTCAGTTAGTACAGCTGGAAGAGAATTAAGGAAAGACTGGCTGCAAGGACACTGCAGGACACAATGTCATGTGGCGGTGTTTGTGTGGCATCCTAGTTGCAAGGACGAGCTCCAGGAGGTCTTCCAACAAGAGGAAGACATGGGTAGAACGACGCTTTAGGAAGACTGGCTTGGCAGGTAAGTGGAGGGCGGAGCACATTCAGGGTATTCTCTTTCCCTTACTCTAATTGCAAAAAAAAAAAAAAAAATCAGAAAGGGGGTAAAAAAGAAGAAATTACCCATTTTTAGGAGAAGTGTGTTTAGTCTGGCACTGACTGAAACAATGAACAAGTCATTTTCCCTCTGTGGGGCTCAGGCCTTTTATCTATAAAAGGAGAGATCATCTCCAGATCATCTCCAAGGGTTCTTTCCAAACTGAACATTCTACACCTCACTCAAATTTTCAATTTTTGTCAATGGTATAAAAAGGATATGTAATTTAGAGCAAAGGAAAATGCCCTAAATATACACACTTCAAAACAGATTAAAACAGGTCCTTTTCCTTAACACCTCTCCATCTCCAGCCTGATTCTACTAACCGAGGCCTCTTCTGATTCCAAAAATTCATTTCAATACTATTATATTTTTAAACAAGAAAGGAATAAAGGAAATCCTTATAATGTGTTGACAAGCCAAGTTAATATCTCAAGCCGCAAAAGACAAATATGAACAAAGAGGCCTGAAAAAGAGTCATAATAAAACTATGTATTTAAAGGCTGTATTTCTATCACTCATATTAGCATTGTTAGCATCACTCACATTTTAGCATTGTTATTTTTCCTACTGAACCACCACTAAGGTCCTTTTCCAAAGCTTTGCCACGGCTCAGAGGCCAACGGATCAACTACAGGCACAAGCCAGTCCTACATCGAGGCAGAAAGGTTTAGAGGCTGTCACCTAAGTAGGATGCTGGCCAAGATGACAGATACACAACCAGGATGCTTGGCTTCCAGGTAAAAAGCAGCTCTGGCAGATAAGCCCGAGACACACACAGAAGGGGCGCAAACCTTATTGTTGGAGGAATTCCTCACGTTCCAGGCCAATTTCAGACTCGGAAGCACTGTGTTTTCTCCTCAAAGATAAGAAGGAGGTAACATGCTTTTCCCTACACATCTCACATTTGCCTTACAACATTCAAATCAAAGCTCAGAATCTTCTTTGAATTAAAACCTACCCCCTTGCTCAGTGTCACCAAGTAACCAGGAGAGGTACAGGATGCCTTAGGGTAAGTATCAGGTCTAAACTTTGGAAAGATGATGGAGGCTGGCTCTGCTGTTGCTGGTTTTAGCACTGAACGGTAACCAGGTACCACTTCTCCAATCACTGCCATCAACCCCCCTCCCCCCAAGCAAATTTCATTTAAAATAGAGAGAGGCTGCCATCTAGTGATCACTCATTTATTACAGTCTTTGGAGGAATTCAGAAGCTGCCCTTCTTCCTTTTCCTCTCTTTCCTTGTCCTCCTCCTCCTCTTCCTCTTCTCTGTCTTTCTCCAAAGAAATTCTACAGATCTACCAACCAAACTCTCAAACACTACTGAAATGGGACACACACTGGATAAAAGGACGAGGCCATTTATGATCTATTATTACAGAGAAAAAGTTAAGAATTATTCCTTTAAAATCAAGTTCTGTATTCCAATTTCCAACCAGGCAGAAGAGTAGTGGGGGAAAAGGGTCAAAATGTGTTTGAAAAACCCAGGTGTGCCACAGATGAGTAAGCCCATTCATGAAACCTCATGTGCACTCAAGCATACAACTGGTTTAGCTCTCCTCGTCAAATGCCTGGGAGTGAGCCAGGCCTTGCACCAGGTGAGGTAACAGCCCAAGAGAAGATGCTGGCCCCTTGGAGGCTCAGTTAAACTGAAGCTGCCCTTTGGAGCTGGCCAAAGACCTTCAGTCAGAAACGGTGTGTATATGCCTGGCTAAAAAGATGTCAACATGTAACTAGTGGAGTGGTCACATTATACCCTAGCCCAAAACTTGTGTTTTCTTACGCATATCACTAAATCCCTCCCAGGACTAAATTCTTCAAACTATAATTAATGAAAACGAGATTTTCCACCTGAAAAATGACACCCAGAGTTCTCTCTACCAATGACTACAGAATTACACCATTTGCTCAAACCCCCAACAATTTAATGTACTTTAAAATAACCAATGTTCATCAAGAGGTGAAAGTATATTTAAAGGCAGCCCGGTCGAAGAAAAGATCTCTAAACAAACTACATGGCTAAAAAAAACAAGGGAAGAAAAGGGGCCACTCACATTACATGGGTCTGCCGTTCCCAATCTGCTGGTTCCCATGAATTATACCCAGGGGCAGTGTGGCAAATCAGAGAAAACCTCCAATCACTAGCCAAGGAATACAGACTGCCAGAAAGACTCTGAAGGCTGGGTTTCTAGCATCCACCTCTCTTGAAAGTGGCTTAGACTCCATTATTTATCAAACCACTAAACACCCTGAAATGTCTAAATAGCAGGTGAAAAATAATATCCCCCCCTTGATCTCATGGGAAAACAGATTTCAGGAGGTCATAATAAGCCTGAGGACCCAAATGAAAACCACACATTCTTTGACATTTTCTTGGGAGGGGGTAAAAATCTTAAAGATTTGGACAGTAATCTACATGCGTTTCCTCAGGACCAAGTAAAGTACAGTTAGTTCTTGGCATTCTGAGCTCAGTGAATTCCAAGAGACCCTTTACCTGCACACCATGCTTTGTATCACAGCTTAATTCTCTATTCATGTGATGGTAATTTGGAAGTTTTAAGACGATCTATGCAGACAAGTTCAGAACCAAGAAAACTTACAGAGAACAAGAGAAGGGAAGTTTTTATTTTCGTTTCTGATTAATCTGTAGAACACATTCCAGGGGTTTTCTGGTCTTTTCTTTTTTATACATATATTTTTAAGTTTCTGTCGTGGTTGCAATCTTAAAACATTTTATTCTCATTAAGCTCCATAAAAGCATCATTAGCATTTTTGTTTATTCCAAAGTTAAAAATAAAATGGAAAAACAGCTCTGCATGATGTTGAAACAGTCCCTGCTGAAGGTCAAAAGGAGTTTAAAGCCTCTTTTACCTGCTTACTACTTTCTACCACCCTCGACTCTATGTTCAGTCCAGAGAATGGCCTTGGAGTGTCTTAATATCACAGGGGTTGATAACCCAACTTGCAATGAGGGCTCCCAGGCAACAAATCACCCCCAAACAACTGTGGGAAACCACTGCTGCATGTGAATAGCTAAGGACAAGCTGAACCACCCTGGTCAAATTCAATGCCATGAGTAAGATCAAAAACATCTACAGCTCTTTTTCCTTTCTTGTGGACCCTGAAGTAACAGACATACCAAGGTATCCAATCGGTTTCACTAGATAAACCATGCAACCAAAAGAATGCTGGAGTCTGAGATTCCCTCGAAGGAGGGAAGGGGACTGCCTGGTACACACAAGGACTGGTCTTGGGGGCAGGGGCAGGGCACTTAATAATAGTGCTGGGAAGTTTCCCTTAGGCTCCTGGCTCCAGTTAGCAGCTACAGGAACAGGAAGGCAGAGACAAGCGATCGGTCACAAAACTTCAAGCAAATCCACAACAAACTGTTAGGAAATAAACCAGTGAAAGCAAGGAAATTCCAAATTAAGGCTACTGCCTGCCTTAGCTGCTGCCATGATAACATCACAACTTCAGACAATTAACCGACATCACCGCCTGGGACAAAGGCGCGAAATGGTTTGTTAGCAGTTTCATCCTGGATGTAATGCCACTCGTGTGTCTATGTGCCACAAGAAGTCTTTGCCTTTGCAATTTCCCACAGCGGTCACGAGATCCGGTGGCTGAGTGCTAGACCAACCATAGGGTTTGGGGGTTGTAGCTGTGCCACTAAACCCTTCAAGGAGTAAAATAAATGAGTCCAGGTTCTGCCAATGAAGTAGGAGACTGCTGGTGAGTCTGCCATCATTAGCTCAATCTGTGACTTCCAGACTCCCAAGATGCAATGGGGAAATGGTTGGCTTTGGGAGGAAAAGCTTAACATTCAAGGTGCAGAGCTGGCAATAAATGAAAATACAAGTCAGGCAATTCATTCCTGATTGACCCCCTCCCCCTTCCATTGCGTAGCTTACCAAACAGGATGCTGGGAAAAAGATTTCCATTTTCTTTGCAGAAAGATATTTAATTATTTCAGCTAAATAGGTACTCTTCAGAGGAACAAGGTTATATTGAAACAAGGAAATGTATTAGAGTAAAAATTCTTAATTTTAAGCTACCAAGGCAGAAAAGACAAATCTGGTACCCCAAAGTATAAAACCCAGGACAACACTCCAACATAAACACATTACAGCCTATGGGCTTCAGCAATCCATGCAGCTACACTCCACAAGAACTTAAAGCACATCAATCAAGCTTCACAGGACCTCTGGACAAAAATCTAACAAATATACAGCCTAACTGGCTTACAACAGAGAGGTACTAGGTGGCTCAATGTTCAAATCCAGACGTAGAAATTTATTTAGCTGTGTGATCCTGGACAAGTCATTTAACCTCTCTCTCAGTTTTCTCTTCTCTAAAAATAGCACCTCACCTCAGAGCTGTTGTGAGGATCAAATGAGATAACATTTGGACAGTACCTGCCACACAATAAGCATTTAATGAAAGCATGTTCCCTCTTCTTCCCCCTATATTTATTGACTAGCCTATGCATTTCATCATTCTTGATCCTTGGCCTAGTAAGCAACATCTAAGTAGTCACTGAACAGCAAATGGCCAGAAATAATGTTACCATTTGCACCCTAAGAATGGTGTGTGTAAGACAGAAAGAAAATGTCATTTACAGGGGAAAAGGCCTCCCAACAATGTGATTCAACTGCTTACTACCAGAAAGACAACAAGGAGACAGGATCCACAAACAAGGTGGCTCCCAGTAGGGTACAACCCTCCACAAGTAAGAGAGCCCAGAACAGAAAGCATCCCTACCCTCAGCCCAGCCTACAACCAAACCTTCAAGGAGGGTCTGCCCAAAGTGTTCTCTGGCCTTTTAGAGATCCAGAATCAGAGTCCAGAAGACCTGTATCCAAGTGCCACCAAGTCCCAAGCAAAACTGCCTTCCATAGTCTTTATGATCCTGGGGGCAACTTATTTAATTTCTCAGTCCTCTCGGGGCAATTTTCAACACTAAGTTGCAGAGCATGACCAATCTATATGGGGAGGGGTTTTCCTTACTGGGAGTTACCTAAAACAATAAAATCAAAGAAATTGACCAAAAAACAGTAAAAGGGGGACTGGCAAGCCCCACCTGGAACATGTCAATTTTGCAATGCTCCAAAGACAAGTTGTAGAAATGGAAAACAAACATTTATTTAGCAGCAAATTCAAATTCAAATTCACTCTCTCCAGAACATATTGACCAACAGAAATTATTTGTACTAGAACCTAAGCCTTGACATTTAAGAGGGGATGATCTAGGAAGAAGAAGCTGGAAGGTGCATGACAGAAAGTCTATTGAAATCAGAGATCTGAGAATCATTTGGTTATAAGAAATAATGTTCCATCTTTCTCTAGAAGCAAGGAGAAAAAATGCTCTTTGAATGATTAAATTGCAACCAGGCCTGGCAAGCACTGAGAGCAAGACTGCCTGCGGATCCTAGCCCAGGCTGCCAGGACCTGGGGGAGGGTGACAGAAGTCCCTAAAGGCCCTTTAAAAAAAATGGTTTCCAGGTGGAGATCTGTTCCAGCGATGTGCGGCCTGAGGCCATTTGAATTTTCTTTCTTTAAACAGTGGACAATGGACTACAAGGACAGAAAACAGTGAGGGAGCTTCTGACCATCATGGCTAAACTTAAAACTCAGTTAATTCCCAAGTTGGCAAAAGGCACGTGTCCAAACACAATCAAGAGAAGCCATGCTCAAGAATACAACCCAAATGCCTCCGAATCTGGATCTAACCAGCCTTGCAGGGCCTAGATTGAAGAGAATCCAAGAGCTCTGGACCGTGATGATAAACATTTGACAAAATCCTGGAAGGAATTAGGTACATTCAGAATCAGGCAAAGACAGGCCTGGGTACCTCTACATGCTCCCACTCTGACCCTTAGAATGAACTCCATCCTGTGGGGGGCTTGTGTGTTTTGTAATAAAGGCAATTTCTTCCCCTTCACTCCCTCCCCCAAGCCCAAAGTTAAGACCAAGAATAGAATAGAAATCAAAGTTTAATACTGAATCAGCAACAAGTGGAATTATGGTTTTAAAAAGTAAAAGCCAACTCCAAAGTCTTCCTGAAATGACCCAGACTTCCTCTGCCCCATTCCCTACCTCGTCCCAAGCATCGTTTTTCAGGTCTGGGACAATCCTTCTCTAGTAGATGGCCAAAAAGTCAGATTTCTCATCCTATTTCAAATTGCCCCAACAAAGTGAGTGGCAAAAAGATGAAAGACCAAATGAAACCGTGCTCCCCATGTGGTTCCTGAGTCATTAGCCCCTCTCCCATGAGTAGAAAACCCCAAGTACAATGTGCTACATCATGATGACTGGGCTAGTCTTCCGCATTCACGGCTAGTTCACTGAACGCTGCTGCAAAAGCCCATGTCTACGCGGCTTGTCTTTTCTGAATCAGAAGGTCGTAGAGGGCCAGGTCCACATCTGTAAGGGGTAGCAGTGCATACCATGCCATGTGGCTAAGGCTATTTTCATTAAAATGTTCTAATGAGGATAAAAGATAAGTTGGAAGGCTGGGAGTAAAAAGCTGTGGTTTCTATCCTCACCTTTGTCATTACTGCAGTGTGACCCTCAAACCCCATCATCTTTCTGGGTCGCACCCAGTTACAACTTCTATGCCTTCTACCTACACGATAGTCTCGTAAGAAGAAAGAACACTTTGCAGCACACCCTCACACAGAAGCCAAGGCCACATCTAAAGGATGCTGGATGACTAAACTGTCCAATAATATGGGCCAAAGAGGGAGCGAGCGTAACGAAAGGGAGAAAGGATGTTAGCAAAGCATCCTCAGTCAAGCGAGGTACCCACAAGCCTACTTCAATTACCTTTCCCCCATGAATTAGTCATTAAGAACATGTCAATTCCCATTAACATTTAGAAAGTAAGTAGTGACCTAGAATCAATCCATTATTTTTCTAGCTCTCCTGTGTGACAGAAAGAAAGAGGAGCCTCCAGGACACTGCTCTTTCACACCAGGCCCTCAGAATGAAGCCCTACCCCCCCCCATAACACTTCTAGGGTAAGGAGAACTGCTCTTTCCCAATCAGAGTTCTGGAAGCAGGACCAGCCTCTAGACTATCCCACCAGAGCACGGGGACTTCACCAACATTTCAAGGTGCAAAGAGGTGATGTCACAAACCCCAGACCGGCTGTCACAAGAATGGGCCTATATCACAAGGTGAAGACTTCAGTTTTCCTTCCTTCCTAGACGTGGACTCTCTACCATTTCCATATTCTCTTCCATCCAGTTGGCTCTCAAAGACCTTCACTGGGCACATACCTAACACAGAGTTACATCTACTCTGGACAGGAAGGGAGATCAAGTCAACTCCCCATTCTCAGACAGGAATATGTACAACAAGATGAGCCCCCATATGATACCACCGGGGGATTTTTTTGCCTTCCATTCTCCATGGAGGCCTTTAATCACATAAAACCAAGTGGGAGAGCTTGAAGAAATTAATGCTCAGTCTTGAAAAAGTCCAGGAAATGGAAGAAGTCCCCCCCAGCCAGTCTAGCTCCAGCCAACAACCAGCCCCCCAACTGAGGCCAACATGGAGAGAACTCACCATGAGCCAAAGCTTTTAATGTCCCTCCCTTTTGAAGGCACAATGGAAACAATTCCCCAGAACAAAGAAGCTACGTCAGCGAGCTCTCTGTGCTCAAACTCTTTCAAGTTGGAAGGACAGTTGATTCACACCATGTGTGGGAAAGAAACACTAGTTAAAACCAAGCAAGATAAATTTCTGGCCTCCAGAGCTGGTTAATATTAAACTGTAATGAATCATCTTTACAATGCACTGTAAACAAAATATTTTGTTTACCCACCCAGCCCCAATTTGACCCTCCCCCGAAAAGGAAATTTTATGACAATTAGTAATGCCCAGGTCACATATGCTCCACCATGAGACAATCTTCAAATGCTGACACTGAGGATTGTATTAAAAACAAGCAGAGAGCCAACTGGCAGAGTCAAACACCCAACCATAGTTGCATGAAAGGTCCCAGACTCAACCTTGAAATTTCAAAACTGGCGCTCTAGGGCAAGATCGGGACAGTAAGGGCCTCAAGATCCCAGTCTCCTTCTTCCTGCCACAGCCACCACCAACCACCATACAACCAGAAGTGAAGGCCACCTTCCACACCTGGTTCCCATTGGTCTTTCTTAATGGCAGACTACTCCTCACAACTTCTGACCCAAGGAAGTTAGCCATGCCTCAGAAATACATGAAGCTCTACTCAAACTTAAGCAGGGACAGAAGCAAAAAGCCACCCCATCCATCCACGCTACATGCTCAGCACTTTACTAAATGCCCCCAAAACAAAAGAGATGTCACAGACTCTGCTTTGGCAGAGACTGGAATAAAACTGGAGACAGGAAATCTAAGACTTGTAAAACAGACCAGACTGAAACTGTAATACTGATTAGAAGAGAAATAAAAGTAGAGAGGATTCTGTTCAGTCAACTCTCTATTATCTGCTTACTGTGTGCTAAGTGCTTCACAATTATATTGGCATTTAATCTCGCAACAACACTGCAGGTTGGGTGCCGTTACTGAGTCAATTCTGTTATCTGCATGAGAAATATCTACTCTAACCCAACTGTACCCAGACACAGGATCTCCATTACCCACTAGTCCTTTTCAATACAGCCTGTGCCACTCATGCACCAGCATGGCAAAATAAGAAGGGAATGGGGGGCAGACAACTACCATGAGGTATGTGGACAAGTACAAGATGCCCTGACTGCATTTCAAAACAAGACCTTAGTCTATGGCTTAGATTGCTCCACTAACAGATCTGTAAGTACTCCCTCCAATGGAGAGAAATACAACTCCCCCAACCTACTCAGCAGATTTTTAACTGCTATCCACCTCCAGGATCAACTCCAAAGACCTTTATTTGGCATTCAACACCACTCCTAACCTCCCCCCACAAGTACCTTGTCATCCAATGACAAAGGCTTCCCTTCTGGGCTGTTCCTCAGAAAAAGACACTCTAGGCCTTTTTACTGGCAGGCCCCAACGCAGGGAGTCTTCTCCCTCCTCATCTCCATCTTCTGGCTTCCTTCAAGTATCAGCTTAAGTGCTACTTTCTGCCCTTCCCCATACTCTCAGAATCGGAGAGCCTTTCCTCTGAGATCACCTCTGCTTTATCCTGTGTCTTGTTTGTACACAGGTGTCCGCCTGTCATCTCTCCTTTAGATTAGAAGGTCTTGGTGTGCCCTTCTTTGTAGCCCCAGAATAGCTGGGGGTGGGGAGATAGGAATAAGCATTTCAATAGGGAATTCTAAGTGTCAAGTACTGTGCTAAGTTTATATTGGATTTATAAATATCATCTCCTTTGGGCACTTGCAACACCCCTGGGAGGCAGGTGCTGTTATCATCCTCATTTTACAGTACAGGAAACTGAGGCAAAAGAGACCGAATAATTTGCCCAAGGTCACCCAGCTATTAAATATCTGAAGATTTTGAACTCGGGTCTTCCCAACCCCAGGCCCAACCCTTTATCCACCTTGCCCCCTAGGTGCCTCCAGAAATGCCTGTTGAATTGTGTTACCTTGTAGACAGTGTATGTAGGTGTGTTGGAGGACAGGGGCAGTTTCGGCTTTTCGGACCGTATCCCCGGTACTTAGCTATAAGTAGCAGCACTTAACAATAATAACAATTACTGCTGTTTTTATAAAGCGCTTTAAGGTTTGCAAAGCATCTGACCTTCTCAGCAATCCTGTAAAGGAGCTGCTATTGTTATCCTTACTTTAGAAAAGAAGAAACTGAGACAGAGAAAGGTTAATGACTTGCCCAGAGTAACCCATGAAGGGAGCACATGACACAGGACTCAAATCCAAGTCTTCCTGCACTCCGTCCACGATAGCAGCGAGCTAGCCGCCTTGCTGACTGACTGACTGATTGACTGATTGACTGGGGCCAGTAGGAACAGGCAATCCAAGCAAAAACCAGGAACCAGCCCCATCAACCACTCTCTAATATAAGGCCCTTCATTCTTAATACGGGATCTGCTCCCAAACACCCTGCCACCCGGTCTGCATCCCTTGTATAGTAGTAAGAAAGTGGGGAAACTCCCTACAGCATTCTTAGCAGAGATGTTCTAAACTGTGATGGCAGGGAGACAAGGAGAAACAAAAGACAGAGGAGTTAGCTCAATGCACTCACGGTTCTGCTTGTTAACTCTGAAGGGAGAAAAAGACAGCAACGGAAAAAATGAGCCAGGTTAGCAGAGTGCCTTGTGGGTACATGCACACACACACATCCCACATCTATGTCCCAGGACTGCAGAATCATGGCAGACCATGGCCGTCTAATCCAATAGCCACTCCAACGCTGACACAGCATTTGTGGGCATCCTCCATGAAGGAGAACATCCAGAAGCAGCCCATTCCAATTTGGGACAGCCCTCACCATCAGGAAAGTCCTGTCGACCTCAAGCTGAAGCTGGCTTCTGTAACTTCCACACGTTGCCCACCATTTTGTCCTCTGACTCTCTCTCCCACATGATAACAATCACGCTCCCCTACAGTTCTTCCATCCAAATACCATGAACACATGTCCTCTCCCCAGCCTGACTGCTTTCTTCCTGAAAGATTCCATCTTATCAATAGCCTTTCTACAATGCAGTTCCAAGAACATACATATGAGAGAGTGTGTTGTGTGTGTCCTGTCAAATCATCATTAGAACAGGTCACGACACTTTCAAAAAGAATGCGGAGACAATTAAGAGGTTAGAAAGCTGGTCATCTGAGAAAATGCTGAAGGAAGGTGGATTGTTTAGTCTGCTTTTTCTTCAAAAGTCAAAGGAGTGATTTGATTATTCAATCTAAGTCTATGTGAAGGATTTCTATGAGACATGCTCTCCAGGGGGCACCAAAGTAGAGGAAACAGACAAAATTAAGGCAGGAGGCACCAGGGTAATAAAGTGAAGTGAACTCCACCAAGGGCCATTCTGGGCCATCAGAGAACAAGGAGAAGAGAGGAGTGCCAAGAATGGAGCTTTGGAGGCTGCAAATCATCAGAAGGGAGAAGCAAAGTGCTGCCTGAAGTGTCTTAGAGGTGCTCTGGATACTTTCTGGAAAACTGTGCCGGAAGTACAAGCTCTGGGAGATTGCATCACACCTGAAAGCCTTCCAGTAGGACCCTACAGCAGCCTCTGATACTTTCTAAGGAGAACCTGGGCTCAATACAAAGAGGCTTACCAGTTGGTGATGAAATCTTAGTCAGTCCATGACAGACTGTGAAACAAAGAAAAATACAAAATGGCTGCAGTCCCATGAAGCCCATTTCCGTTTCTATAGAAACAGTGGCAGAAAGAGAGAAAAATCAGTCAGAGAACACAAAGAATCCGTTTTTAGACTCTGTATAAACATTAACTTAGTTGCTGGTATTCTAAATAAGAGATCTTTGTCCAAGGACTAACAAGTGTATGGCCTTGAATTTTCAAGGATTTGAATGCCATTGAATTATGGGAATGGGGCTCCTAAGCCTGGGGAACATGAACTTTTTTTAATAATTATTTTTGTAATTATCTTTCACTATAACTGATTTCCTTTGTAATCTTTTGCACTTTGCGTATTTAAATAGCTAATTCTGCGGAATCCAGAGGCTTTACCACACAGACAGTACAAGGAGTCCCAGAAAAACAAAGATAAGAACTCCTGGTCCAAAGGATATCGGTGATACCATTAGTGATCAATGATATTATGACCTGAATAGCACACGGAAGTTAGAACCTGCACCTTTAGGTGACCTCACAGATCCCCTGAATTAGCAAAGAAATCGTGGGTCTATTGCCTGCTAGGCAACAAGACTGCATGTGGCTTCCCTCTGAGATTATCTTCCCTGAGTGTTCAGGGAGGAGATGAGCATCTCTAGTGTGAGGGCTGCCAAGTCCTTTTCAAGGCTGTTCATCCACCTTGGGTATGCACCTGTCCCCCATTTCTCACCTGTGGCTCCAAGAAGCTGTAACATGTGCAGTGGCCACACCTCAGTAAAACTATCTCAGTAGATGGGTACATCAGGTTGAGAGTAACTGACAGGCCTTAAATCCATCAGGTTTAGAAGGATGTCTATCCCAAGCATATGAAGACTTCCACCAGCAGAATGCACGGATAAGAACAATTTGTTCCAACAGTCATAAAGGCACTGAAGAAGGTGTTAAGGAGCACTCAGAGCTTGGTCAGACATCAAAGACATCAAGATCATTCATTGAATCTCAAGCCATCACCAGCCATCTTGACTTCTGACCTGCCGCTTGACTTCAATGACTCTGGGAGAGAAAATGAGACTGAGGACTCTGAGGCAAGTCTGCCTCACTTCAATTCAATTCATTCCCGAGTCAAGACAACACCCTGTGATATCACTGGTCCCCTTTGGAAAACACTAGACAATCAACCTTCCAAACACACTGTACATAGTACATAACTATGTATATAAAGATGTACATTCGTAGTTGTCTGCATATGATCTTTTCCATCAGACTGAGAGCTCTCTGGGGGCAGGGACTATCTTTAACCTTCCTCCGTATCCCCAGTGCTTAGCCCAAAGGCTGGCACAAAGTAATGGATTAAAAAATGCATTTGGATGGATTGACTGACTTGGACCATCTGCCCAGACAAAATAAACTCCTGGGAATGCCAAATCATTCTATACACGTGACTTTTTCCTTTGTTTTGTACCCTAGGATTGCTTCATTTTAGCAAGGCGTTCAGCAGAGGTTTGGGGACAAGTCTTTCTTCAAGAATGGAGCTGAATCAGTGTCAGAAAGTAATTTCAAAGTCACCCAAAAAAGACATATGGGATGGAAAGAAGAAAGATGTTGCTCCTCCAATTTCCTCTCTCCCACTTGGTTCCTGGCTGAGCAGAAAGAGCTCTGTCTCTTCATCCCAGCACACTCAGTATACTCTCCCCCAGATTAGACAATACCACCATTGCATTTGGGGGTAGGTACTGAAGCCAATCAGTCCTGGCCTTCTTCCCAAGCAAAGCCACCAGTCAATAAGCAGTTGGCTTCATAGCCTCAAAGGCCATCCTGGAGGGATTAATGCAAAGCTAAATCATTTAGCTGGAAGACTTCATAGGGAGCTCCAATAGAACCCCCAGGCTGCCAATGAGGAACTATCTTCACTCAAATGGAGGAGAGTTTCTCAAAAGTTCAACTACATAGAGAATCCAAAGTCAGCAGTGTCCAGGACAACTAGACTCAGAATAATATATCAAACAAGAGTGACCTGGAAGCAGTCACAACTTCACTTTGTCAAGGCCAAACAAACCCTAATGCAAAGAAGTTTCACAGACCATGGCAGTCAACAGATGTTGTGAAGCACCAATAAGAGATTTCTGGGCTGGACTTAAGATTTCATTAGGACAGGGGAGACTTTCAGCCAATACACAGTGGCACCCCCTCAACATTTTAGATTGCTGACAGGGTAACTGAGAGGCTTAGTAACCACAACACTCTGGGCTGGACACAGAGCCTGAATCTACATCATTCAGATGCCAAAGCCAGCCCTGACCCACTCAGCCATGCCAGCCCTAACAATTTTCTGTGAGAGATTTTAAATGAAAGGAAGGCTTGGACACAAGGCAGAAGGCACAAAGGATGGCATTTGGGAAACTGAATGCTTTTAATGTGCCTCCCCCAACACACACACACATATGCACACACCACACACACGTACACACACACACAACATGCCCATGCACACACAACACAGACATACACACACCATGCATGCATGCACATATAACATGAACACACAACATACATACACACAGACTTCTTCTTTTAGCAATCACAAGCATCTAGTACATAGCCTCAAACCATAAAAACCTGCAATTCACAAGTCATGTGCAGGGTAAGAAGAGATGTGGGATGTATGTAATTGGACGCACCACCTAGGAACAACAAGTTGTGACCAAAAACAAGATTCAAGCTATCAAAGAAAAGCAGCACAAGTAAGGGATGGAGGCCAAGGTGTAAACTCGGGAGTCCAAAGGCCACAGCCTCAAATCCCTCCTCAAGCCCTTCCTGGCATTAAGTCTCAGACCCTGTGTTTCCATTTCCTCATCTGTCAATCATCATGATGGCTTCTAAGTTCTCTTCCAACTCTCACTCTCCACTCCTAAAATCCTATGTATTGTCCCCAAAAAGCAGCCGCTAATCATGGAGGAAGAACGTATGATTATAAATCAACAGCTCATGTGTTGCCCTGGTGCACATGATATTTATAAACTTGGCTAAAGGTCCCAGTACATTCGGTGCCCCCTTCATTAACTATGTTAATATCTCATAATGAAGAATACTATTTCCTTCAGCAAAGGGCATTTTATTAAACTGCCTCAGAAAAAAATGGAGTTTCCACATGACATCCCTGGGGTGGCAGAAAGATGGCAGCTTTCGAAGGACGCTGTATGTGGTCTGCCATTTCCCTTGATACACCCCCACAATTCACTAACAATAACCAGTCACATGCACATGGAGAGGAGCAAAGACCTCACAGGAGCTGAATTCTGTAGAAACTACAAATTTTTTCAATTGTGCCTAAGCAGAGCAGGCAAATGATTACCACAAACGAAATGCCTAAAAAACAAACTCCCTCTCTTTAAAAGGAGTTCACAAGCCATTCAGAGTAATCATCGCATGCAACAATAGACAATGTTAATTACAAATGTAAAGCTTTGTATTTTCCCAAATAAAGTCCTTAATGGGGTGAGTGAAGCCTTTTCATCCTAAGTCCTCAGGTTCAATCACTGAACCTCTTCAAATATGACAAAAGGAGCAGAAAGCTGGGGTCCGGTAATCAGAACACAGCGTTAACCAGCTGCCAGGTCCTGCTCCACCACAATCGGTACTGATCACATCCTCAGGAAAGGAAGCTCCAGAACTTGGCTCCACCAGCAGACACCGGAGGAAGCCAAAGGACAGAGAACTAGCCGAGGTCCCTCCCAGCTGTGTGGCCCTGATCAATTCCCCTATCCTCCCCTAGCCTCAGTTCCCTCATCTGCAAAAGGAGGACAACAGCACCTTCCTCAGAGATGTTAAGAGGATCAAATGAATGAGAACATGTGAAGTGATCTGCAAACCTTAAAGCAATATGTAAATGCTAGAGATTACCTTTACTATCTATTTTCAGAGTCTGAGGGCTTAGAAAGTATTAAGTAGTGTGATGACCTCAGCCCCTCTCAGCAATGCAAAGACCTAAAACAACTCCAAAAGACTCACGATGAAAAATTCCATCCACATCCAGGGAAAGAATTAAGGAGTCTGGATGCAGGTCAACATCTACTACTTGCTCTCTTGTTTTCGTTTTGTTTTGTTTTTTCTTTCTCCCATTTGTTCTACTTCTTCTATACAACATGACTTATGGGAAAATATGTTTAGTAAGACTGTATAAGTAGAAAAAAAGAGCTAAGTATATAATGGATCACTGCAAAGGAAGAGTGAGATTTTTTATCCTACAGCTCTAATAATACTATTATAAAGAAAAGAGGTAAAAGAAGTTCAAAGGAATCAGCTGAGCTTTTCAGTGTTTAGCCTAACCCTAAATCTAAATGCCTCTGATTCGAACTCTAAATGCTAAGCTCTATGAAACAGATAAGGCACAAGCCAGGCCCTGCCTAGAGCTCACAGGGAAGGCAACATGTGAACAATGCACAGACCAGCTATATTATCAGGACAAACTGGAAGTAATCAATGGAAGGAAGAGGAATAGGGAAAGACTTCCTGTAGAAGGTAAGACTTAAGTAGGACTTGAAAGAAGCCAAGAAAGCGGGGAGGTGAAGAGGGGGAGGAGAGCATTCTAGGCATAGGGGCGGCCAGAAAAAAATACCAGGAGCCAAGACACGCATGGTCTCGTTGGAAGAACTATATGGAAGCCAGAGCCCCTGGCTTAAAAAGTCAACGTGGGGGGCAGGGGTACGAGACTGGCAGAGGCAGGACGTAGGGTGATTGCCACCAGAGTTTACAGAGGAGGGGGATGATAAGGCCAGATCTGTGCTTCAAGAAGATCACTGACCACTATGAAAGTAAGCACTAGTCTGGGTGGCAGGGAGATGTGGCTGAAATTACTTTCTTAGTGAACTGAATGAAGGACTTGCAGTCCAGAAGACCTGAATTCAAATTCAGCCTCATACACTTACTAGCTATATGATCCTGGGCAAGTCACTTCACCTCCAGCAGTCTCATTTTCTTCATCTCTAAAATGGCACCTATCTCCCAGAGTAGCTGTAAGGATCTAGCAAGACAATATTTACAAAGCATTTTGCAAGCCTGAAAGTTCTCTGTCCATGTTATCCTTTCTTTAAATAGAATAGAAGAAAATGTAGCACAGAGTAGTTTGGAGTCAAATCCCCCATCTGCCATTTCCCTAACTTCCTCTCGATGTTCCTTACATAGGGGGGTTAGTCTCAGTGACCTCTGAGGTCCTGTCTGGTTCATGATCCTAGGATTAGGAAAGGAGCTAGGTTATTCCTCAAGATCCCAGGTCTTACAGAGGGAAAAGGCCATGTCCTCCAAGTCTCTCTTAGAGAAGAGAAAAGAGAGGCCACCCAACTCACTGGGCTCAGGACAGTAACATTCCATGAAAATACAGCAGGCTCCCTAAAGAGCAGTTACATATCTCATGAGTCTTATTATCTAGTACTTGATTGACAGAACAAAGACTACACACATTCATGAAAACTAATCCACACTCACTGACAGATGATTCTTTACAATCAGAAAAATTTTTCTCTTGAGAAGGAAAGTAACCACGATGATACGTAAACTCCTCATCGAAATGGAGCACAGCTCACAATACCAGAATACTGGACAGGCCCAAGGAAATCAAATTTTTCAAGGTATTAGCTAGAAAATTAACTGGTTTATTATATGTGCCACTTCTAAGCCTAGGTCAGTCATCCCCTCCTCCCCCTGTGAAGAGACATGGATCTCACAAGCTCAAGTCTCACTCAATTTCAAGGAACTTTGACAACAACATCTCTGCAAGGAAAGCTCCCTGACGGCAAGGGCTATCTCCTTATAGCTTTGTAATCACACACAGCTGAAATTAAGTATATCGGTCAAGAAACATTTATCCATGGTGGTGGAGCTGTGAGCTGATCCAACCATCCTGGAGAGTAAGTTGGAACTGTGCCCAAAGGGCTACAAAAATATGCATACCCTGTGACCCAGCAACATCGCTTCCAGGACTGTATCCCCAAGAGATCATAAAAATGGGAAAGGGTGCCACATGTACAAAAATATTTATAGCAGCACTCTTTGTGGTGGCCAAAAACTGGAAATCAAGGGGATGCCCATCAACTGGGGAATGGTTGAATAAATTATGATATATGAATGTAATGGAATATTATTGTGCTATAAGAAATAATAAACAGGAAGACTTCAGAGAGGCCTGGAAAGACTTACAGGAACTGTAAAAGGAGCAGAATCAGGAGAACTTTGTGCACAGCAACAACCACAGTGTGTGAGTTTTTTCTGGGAGATTTGGAACTTCATTGCAATACAAGGACTTAAAAAAAATTTTCAATACTCTTTTAAGGCAAGATGCCTTCCACATCCAGAGAAAGAACTATGGAATTCAATCGCAGAATGTAGCAGATCATTTTTTGTGTGTGTATTACATTTTGGTTTGTTATATGATTTCTCCCATTCATTTTAATTCTTCTACACAGTATGACTAGAGTGAAAATTTATATAATAGGAATGTATGTGTAGAACTTATATAAAATTGTATGCTGTCTCGGAGAGGAAGCGGGGAAGTAGAAGGGAGGGAGGGGGAAAAAAATCTAAGTTATATGGTAGTGAATGTAGAACACTGAAAATAAATAAAACTAATTTTAAAAATAAATCAATCAATCTTTGGGTGTGATTCCAAAAAAAAAAAACCAAAAAGAATCTTTGGGGGTAATTCCAAAAGAAAAAAAAAAAAAAAGAAACATTTATCCAATGCCTCCTAAATGCTGCTGGGGCAGGTAGGTGGTGCAGTGGATAGAGCCCAGAGTCAGGAAGACCTGCATTCAAATCCAGCATCAGATATATTAGCTATCTGGCCCTGGGCAAGTCATTTAACACTATTTTCCTCAGTTTCCTCATCTATAAAATGAGCTGGAGATGGCAATGTCAAACCACTCCAGGATCTATACCAAGAAAACCCCAGATGGGATCCCCAAGAGTCGGATGCAAGTGAAACAACTGAACAACCACAAAACTGCATGCTAGGAACCAAGGCTAAGCACTGTGGAGACAAGGAAAGGCCAAGACCAAAAAGCCTCCTAGTCCCTGCTCTCAGCATGCTCAGGGTTTCACGGGGGAGCTGGTATACAAACAATTATATATAAACAAGACATATACGGGATAAACTGGAGATAATAAGCAGAGGAAATGGGGACTGAGAAAGGCTTCTTGAGGAAGGTAAGATTTTAGATGGGACTTGAAGGAGGTCAAGGAGACCAAAAAACTGAGATGAAGAAGGATAATTCCAGGTGTGGGGCCAGCCAGTGAAAATGCCCAGCAGCTTCCTGGAGGATAGTCAGGAGGCCCACAAAGCACTTGCGGTGTAAGAATAGAAAGGCAGGAGGGTGCCCAGTTAGGAAAGTCTTTGAATACCAAATAAAGGAGGCAAAAGGGATGCACTAGAGTTTACTGAATTTAGGAAGATCCCTCTGGTGGCTGGGCAGAGGCTGAACCAGATCAGGAAAAGCTTTGGGAGCCGAGAGACCAAGCAGCTGGCTACTGCAACAGTCCAGGCCTGATGCAACCATGACCTGCAATCATGGCAGTGGTCTGCCTGCCTCTTTTGGTCTAGGAATCTTAGATTCCAGCATGACATATGCTTAACTGAAAGCTGAAGAAATTCCAGTGTCCATTGATCTCTCTGAGCAAAGGGCCCTTTGTGCATCTCAAAAACCTGACAACTGCCATCATTTTTTACTTCAATCATTGTGACTTTGGGCAGATCTTGTCACCTCTGTTCATTCCAGTTTCCTCATAGGTAAAATGTTCTGGTGGAATCAGACCAGAGAGAACGTAATTCACACAGAAACAGAGGGCCACCAAAATGTACGTTAAGATCCATGAGGACTATGCATTGACTTGGAAAACCACATATTAACATCATCCACGATTTCCTGTATTTTTATTTATGCCGATAAATATTTCCCAATTACATTTAAATCTGGTTCCCAAATGCTCCTGCTTTCTGTCTGTATTTGAGACCTCTGGCCAAAATGATTTCTAAGGTACCAACCAGCTGACATTTGTGAGAAAAAAGGAAAAAAGGAACCGTACCATCAGTAGCATAGCAAGTCAGCGGTGTCTGCTGGCAAAACCCCCAGTGCAGCCCAAACCTGATTAAAACATAACTGGAAATATTTAACTAAGTAAATAAAAAATACAGTAGATGGGGCTTCCTAAGTCAACATGTGCCCACAGGAATCCTTATGAACAGCTGGAATACAGCCATGGCACAGAGGGTTGTTAATGAGGCTCAGGATCACTAGGTGGCAGCAGAGGACAGACAGTAAATCCCCACTGTTCAGACAAGTCTCACTCAGAATTCTGATCTGAACCGTCCAGATCACCATGTTCTAGGGCCCAGGGCTGGGGAACCTGCGGCCTCTAGATCACATGAGGCCCTCTAAGTCCTCAAGTGTGGCCCTTTGACTGAATTCAAACTTCACAGAGTAAATTCCCGTCATAAAAGGATTTGTAAAACTTGGCCCAGTCAAAAGGACGTAGAAGGCCACATGTGCGCTCCAGGTTAGGAGTTTCCCACCCCTGTGACATCTAGACTTTGTGAGTAGATTAACATGGTGCCAATTAACCCAGGTGCATGGCTTCGAAGAGCTTCCCGGAATTTTGTTTACTGCTCTTTTTTAAACAAGCTAAAACAAGCCCGAGTCTCTAAGACATCAGAGTGGGCTGAAATCAAACAGTTATTCTGATCCATCAGATTCTCAGGGATCATACCTCTGGCCAGGGCTGACCCACCAGCCTTGGAATCAGGAGAACAGCTCGGTTCCTGACTGCCCTGGGTGACCCCATGCACCTGCCTTCACCCGTAAAAGGGCCCTGCCGCCCCAAAAGCACTGAACCAAGGAGGCCAAGGGGGGCCTCACCAGCATGCTCACAGCACAGCCCCTCCAGAAGAAGGTCACACTAAGGGAACCACCACAAGCCTTAAGGAAAGAGAAAGATTTAGATTCCTTAAAGATTCCACCTTAAAGATAAAGACCAGTTTCAATTTTCTAATCATCATGCTCCTTCATACTGAAACTAAGGAACTAGGCTTGTCAGTGAAACTCAGACTTCATATTCATGAGTTATCACAAGCCAGTCTAGCCCGGGGACTCTGGCTTGGCACTCAAAGATTCCATGTGGACATCAGGGACATGGCTGGGAGACAGGCCTGGACAGAAGAAGTTCAGGCAGGCGGGTCAGCAGAGCAGAGGGCTGACCGTATCAGGCTGTTGCTCGTTTTTCAAAATCAAGATGGAGTTGAGAAAACTTGGCTCAAGCCGCACTCCTGCTACCCTTCTTCAGATGACTACAAGTCCTTGACATCTGAGGCGACACGGCCATGACACTGTGGCCCCAGAGAGCTGGGAAATCATGAAATATATACAATTTTTCAGATTCCCCAAACCCCACCACTGAGGCTGCTTGCATGGCTCTTGTTCTAGGACTGCACTAAGTGTTCTGTCTACCATTAGCACTGTGACAAGGAAAAGCAAGGAGGAGCAAGGCTCATCTCAGCAGCCAAGTCAACGCTTACATGCGGCTCTTGGCATTCTCACCTTCTCACACATTCTCCATCAGGCCTTTCCATATTTGCCTCCTTAGCCCTTTTCTTCTTTAGCCTCTAATTCTGTAACAAACCAGGCAAGTCTAGTCAGACAAGTAGGAAATATCCTCCATTTCCCAAAAGTATCGATTCTAGTGGCCAAGCCAACCAAAAATTATTCAATTTCACCACTTGATGGCACCAAAACAGCTTATTTAAAATCACTTAAGAGCTCCTGTGCATGGGAGAAAGAAAAGGAACAGACCTGGAGATCCTGGAACTGGTCTTTAAAGATGGACAAGGTTAAAGTTCTTTTTGATTAGACCCATCTGGAGACGAGCAGCAGAGTTCACAGAAATCAACTCTGGAGATCCATGTCTGCCCCACCGTAGATCCTGGGGCACTCGACTGGACGAAACAGGATGGCTTAGCTGACTTAAGGCCCTACCTCTTCAGGAATTCTATGACATCTCCATAGGAACTACTTGATCCTATAATATTTGGTCCTCTTGATCCTTCTTGGGTAGCGATGCTCACTAAGGCCTGGAAGTTATATATGTAGTCATTAAAAAAAAAACTAGTGTGAAATTGGCTTTCTGTCCAAGAAAGTATGTGCATACTTTCCCTCATAGTAAATTACCACATTTAAACAACTCCAATAAAGCAGTTTTCCTACTCCTCTTAAGGGACTCATTGGTGTTCCACTGTGTTTATCCATTTTTCTTGGATCACCTTTTCTTAACTCAGTTTGCACAGCATAATGGAAGGCCACTAGGCTGAGAGCCAGGGGACAATCAAGAATCACAGACTGGAGTTAGGTCACCTAAGTCAGCTAGCATTTGACAAATGAGGAAACTGAGGCCCAAAGAGTCATTTATGGTTACAGAGCTAATGTTGAGGTGAGTTTGAAACCCAGTTGTGTGACAAAGGCCACTTAAATCTCTTTAAGTCCTTGGCTTCCTTAACTACTGAATGAGCGGACAGGTCTAGATTATGATAGCAGGTGAGTCAGAAGCCTAACATGCTGTGATTCTGTAACTCATTTCAGTTCTGATGCCCCAACAACGAAGTAGAAAGTTTCACTAGCTGAATGTAGTAGGTATCATGGCAAAACAATATTGAGCACTTATTGGATCTCTTTACATATAATGTGATCATGAAAATAGTGACAAAAGATACAGACTTCAAGCTCAAAGAGCTCCAAACCAAATTTAGAAAAGAGTGGGACTCAAGGATTAAAGGAAATGATATTTGGCTTAAAGTAGATCTGCAAAACCTGCAGCCTGAGGGGCCCATGAAATGTAGAGGAAAACATCCTCTACATTTTTCCTGTGCCTCCAGAAATCATTTGGCACCAGGGCTGGCTCATGCCTGCGGGAGGCAAGCGGCCTGAGGGTGCTTCAAGGAAAGGAATTTGGAAAGGGTCAGAGCATCAAAAGCCAGCTTCAGGGACACATCACGTTAGGTGAAGACAAGATCTTCTATGTCACCCAAAGGCACAATGAGGGGGGTCTGTAATTGCAGGGCAGCAAAGGGCACCAAGGGTAAGAGACAAGAAAGTAGCACTCAGGCCCCACCCACCGGGAAAGCTGGTAAATCTCTTTCTTCGAAGACCTCTAAAAGGTGCTCATCTGCATGCAATGGTGCAGGGCAGCCACAAAAAGAACACGTCCAGACTAGAAGAATCTACATGGGCCTAGAGGATGCTGGGCAATGCCAAATGCACTCCCAAAGGAATTAAGTAAACACTTAAATATTGGCTGGGCTGAAGTGAATGGTATTCTAAGAGGAGCTTCATGTGGCCTCATTTCCCTCAAAGCTGTGGGACCCTAGCTACAAGGGCCTGGCCAAAGTCCATGACCCTACAATCCTATCACTTTCATTTCAAACATGTCTCTGCTGGGAAATAAGAACCGCGCACGTTTGAGACAAGTAGACTTCCAGATTCTCTCGGCCCAGTGAGATCTAGAGGAAGAGGAAGTTCAAAAAAATAAACAAATGGGCAAAACTGCAGGAAGTTGGCCACAGTGAATTCTACGACAATGGAGAGTTGTGTGAAGTGCCAGGCTCTAAGCAGGCTAAATTCAGGGTTTGCAAATACAAACAGAGCAGCCCCTGCCCTCTAAAAGCTTCCATTCCAATGGAGAAAAACAAGCCCCAAAGAGTAGCTGGAAAGTGGGGAGGGCGGGAGGGAGCCAGAGTAAAAGCCCGTGTGTCTACAGGGGCTCAGGGCAGTTCCAAGGTTCCAGAGAGGACAAAGGAGAAATGAGGGCTGGAGGGGAGGCAGTGAGTGGCCAGGAACCATGAAAACTGTGCAGAACAAGCGCTCCACAACATTTACCCACAATAGCAGCCATCCGGACTAGATCAGACTAGCTCAGCGATCCTCAAACTTTTTGGTCTCCAAATCCCTTACGCTCTTAAAGTTCCTGATGAGCGCCCCGAAGGTCTTTGGTTTATGTGGTTACATCTGTCCTTGCTTACCGAGTTTGAAATTCAAGTGTCTCAGTATTACTGAGAAAGCGGTTGTGACCTGCGGGGATCCCTGATGGAGCCCCAGACAAAGCTCTGGGAATCGCCAGACCAGAGGGTCTCCAAGGTTTGAATCTAACATTCTACAGTCCGGCGACAGTGTAGGAAAGGCTCTGAATGCCAAGCTAATATTCATTTTATCCCACAGGCAATGAGAAACCCCTGAAGATTTCCAGGCAGAGGTAAAGTAAAAAACAATACTGTCTTAAGCAGCAGGATGTCAGATGGGCTGGCCTCGAGGAAAGAATAAAAACAAAGAAAGGACTGGTCCCTTCTAGCTCTGGGTTCCCAACACTTAGGAGCCTAAAGACCCTGGCATGAGGTGCTAGGGAAGGGCATTGGTGGAGTGGGGATGGAAAGGGGAGGTTGCTCAGATGGAAAGATGGCAGGAAAGAACATGAACAGGACTTGGGGAATATAGGCAAAGAGGAAGGAAAACTTCAGGATGACTCTGTCTTGGTCTTGGAATGATGACATCACTGCTAGAAGTCACCAGATGTGGAAAGGGCAATGACACTGGAGGAAAAGTGTAGTCCCTTCTTTCGCGTGATTGGGTCAACCAGACTGAGGGCCTCCAGTGGAGATGTCCAGCAGGCAGGCAGAAAAGAGAAGTAAAGGCTGCGATGCAGATTGAGGAGCAAAGTTTGTATAGGTTAGAAAAATGCTCCAAGAATGTTTTAAGCTCTCTGCATAGCTGGCTCACAGGCAAATCGTTTTACAGGCAGGGAGCTGCAGTTTTCAAGCACAAACAAATGGATGTTTTTGAGACTTAATGAACTGACAATATGGTCCCTCACCCCCTCATCACATTCATTCCTCCTATCCCTCCAGGTGAAAAAGCATTAAACACATGCAATATTCCACACCCATAGACCCCCCCCCCCCCAAATCCCTAAGAAGAAAAAAGTATATTTCATTCTCTGATCTCCAGAACCAAGATTGATTGATCACGGTAATTAATCTGAGTTCAGCTGCCTTTTTTGTGTTGTTTCCATTTGCAACGTGTACGTTTTCTGTTTAGTTCACAGAGTGAACAAAGCACTGGGTCTAGGAATCAGGAAGACCTGGGTTCAGATCCAGGCTCAGACATCTCATAGCTGTGTGACCCTGGAGAAGTCACTTAACCTCACCAAGCATCTGTTTTGATAAGAGGAGGATAACAGCAGCATCAGTTACTGCCCAGGGCTATCACGCAGATCCGATGAGACAGTATTTGTAAAGCACTTAACGCTGTGCCTGGTAATAATACAGCAAGCATCATATAATGATTATTCCTTCATCCTTTCCTTCCCTACCCATCCCCCACCGCTGCCACCAGGTTCACACACATCTCACGAATTTCTCCAAACTCTTCATATTCCACTACATTTACAAGTCACAATTTTTTCAGTCATTCCTCAATTTATGGATACTCACTTTGCTCCTAGTTTTTTGCTACCAAAAAGAGTGTTTTGGGGTTTTTTTTGAGTATTATTTACAAGACATTTCTTCTCGATGACTGACCTCCTTGGGGTATATGGCCAGAAATGGGTTGGTTCAGTGAACCAAAAAGATTACAAACCAAGTTAGTGATTTTTCTCCCAACTACTTAACCTTTAAAAAGTTTTACATACACTGTCTCCTCATTGTGAAATATCAGAAACACAACTAGGGAACCACCTCCTATCCTAGAAATAAAATACTCACCAAGTAACTGAAATGCCTTCTGGCTAAATGATGGATTTAATGAGCTCAGTCAAAGGCCACCTAGATCTTGAGTGACGCTAACACCCATTCATAAGGAGGGAAACCAAAAACAATAGAAGACAACAGTCAGAACTATGGTTACCAGTAATCGGCATCCTTGCATGGGCAAGCCAGGCTAGGATTCAGAAAATCTTCACAAGGTCTCCCTCTGCATCCGGGGTCATCTCAGTCATCCTGATCGAAATCTGGCCACCGGACTCAGTGACTTTGCACGGCCCTCCCTCGCTGTAATCCACCTCACTTACATGCTATGCCCACGTCACCTCCCTGACACCACAGTCCTCCTGGAGAAGGAAGGACAAACAACTATTCAGATGGACGACACTCCACTTCCGGAATCTGGACACTTTTGCTGACTGTCTCCCCTGCCTGGGATGCTCGAGCTCCTCCCCTCTAACTTTCCTCAAATCCCATCTTCACAAATCTCCTAATGTCCCAATCTCCCCTGCTGTTAGTGCCTTAGCTCTAAGATAACTAGCATCTACACTGTGTATAACTTTCATGCACATAGATGTCCGCATACTGTCCTCATTAGAAGGGGAGCTCCGTGAGGGCAGGGACCATGGTTTCTGCCCTGTTCCTCAAACCCACAGCATTTAATAAAACGTCTGGCACACAGCAAACACTTAATAAATGCTTGTTGATGGATTTGCATAGTATTTTATATGACTATATACCAAAGTCACAGAATCAATGGATATTAGTATGGAAGAGATGTCAGGGAGCACCTATCTCAACTCTAAAATTGTATAACTGAGGAAACAGCGGCTGAAAGACCCTGTAACTCGATTGAGGCTAAGCAATTAGTTACTTGGAGAACTTGGGGAAAGATGGCTGCACTGTCTCTCATCGCCCCTTGTCTCTATGAAGAGAAGGGGCAGCCCTTCTCTTGGCCAAGACAAACCAGTCTATGGGCATTTTCACATCTTCTCTCTTCCCATCATCTCCAGAAGACTATCCCTTCCATCATCCCCACCCTCTAATCTTCAATCTCTGTCTCCTGGCTCCTTTTCTGCTGTCTACAAACACACTCATGTTTCCTCCATCCTGAAAAAACCCTCCCTAGATCCTATCTTTCTCTGCTGGCTACCATCTTGTATCTCTCCTCAGCTAAGCTCCTTTAAAAAGCAAGGGACACTGGGTGCTCTCTTTTAAATTCTCTGAAGTCTAGCTTTCCACTTTGTCACTCAATCTGAAACTCTTCTCCCCAAAGTTATAAATGGTTTTTCAGTTGCCAAATGGAATTCCTTTTCTCAGTGCTCATTCTCCTTGACCTCTCAGCACCTTTGGATACTTAGCCACCTGCTCCTCCTAAATCCTCTCCTCTCCAGCTTTTTGAGACACTGATTTCTCCTGGTTCTCTTCCTATCCACTCCCAAGACCATCACTTCAAGAAATTATAACTGAAAACTGCCCCCATCTTTTAGAACCAGAGAGCATTGAGCACCAGTAGCAAAGGATGCAGAGGAAGAACAGGTGATAAAGGCAGTGGACCTGGGAAGACAGCTCCTTCTTCCACCAAACAGAACAACAGCTGCATAACAAGTCAAAGGTCAACCTAAAGATGAAAAAGTTCCCCCCCAAAATAAATCAAAAGTCTCTTTCATGGTAGAGTCAACGGCCACAAAAGGAGTAGTGCATCTCATAGCAGTCCCTCCATCTCTGGCTCTAAAGTGGACACACCTCTTTTTCTCACACATTAAGCCCCATGAGCAAGCTCCAGCCCTCCTCCCAAATTCCAGTTCCAGCATCCCCAGTCCTTCTCACTGCTGCAGACTTGACAACAGGGAGTATTCAGACTCCAAATCAAAATCACAGAAAAGAAATGAAAAGGAATAGAAACCAGATAAAGTTCCTCACCAAAACCATCAGAACACATACCGGAGTGTATCAGGTCATGGAAATATTTTCCACTCATGGGGAAATGTAAAGGAAAAAGAGGCTCCCTCTCTATCCAAAGACTGGGCATACACAGAGTTTGAGAATCCAGACTGGGTTAAAAAGACATTGAAATTCAGGAAGGAGAGATGAAGGGCACCCTGGACACAGCATTCACACAACAAGGGAGCTGCAAGATAGAGACAGGAAGACCGAGGACAAAGCATTCTGACTCTTTTCTCTCCCATGCAACTGTGTCCAACCTGAAGACAACACTGGAACCCCCTCCTCGGCCACCAATGCACAACATCTGGGATAAGAACGACCACTCCTCATACCCCCAAATTGGGGCCTGATCTCTCTTTAAGATTTTTTTCTTCTTTTCTTTTTTTTTTTTTAAACACTAACTTGACAAGAAGCTTTGTCTACAAAGGACTTCTTAGTTGAGGGCAGATGGTCAAGAGAGAGCAACCACTGCTGGGGGCTCCTTGGCCCAGGTTCATCCAGATACATGTTGTCACCACCCCTATGCATGGGAAGAAGGTCTTGATGTCCTGGAAGTCAAGGATCCCATGTCCAGGCTACCATGACCGCATTTCCATTCTTCGCAATAAAACAAAACAAAACAAAAGGCTCAGCTTGTTAGCAGCTCCTAAGAGCAGAAAACCCCCAGAGTCAGGTCAAGAATATCAAGATACTGAAGCCTTGCCCACCCCAAACCTACAGTACTTTTTCCTTTTGCCTTCAGTACCTTTTGACAAGTAAGGGTGACCTAATGACTACTTATTTAATTCTTTAAGAAAAAAGGACATGAGCTCATCATGCAACTCACTCCACATACACTTTAGCTAAGCTAGGTCTAGAATCGGTCTGCTTCCTGAAATTTTTTTTTTCACTTAAGGTTGTGATAAAAATACCATAGAAACAGTATATATTTTCTATTTGGCCCGTTTACTCACTGGTGTTAATGGTTCCTTTTACACACACACACACACACACACACACTGCCCTCCTTTCAGAAACCGGTAAGCAGGTTGTATGCCAGTCCCTGGGTGCTGCCTCATAGTCTTTTGAAGCTATGGCCTCTTGTGAAACCAACAGACTAATATGCAAAATGCACTCGACTTTTATTGCATGGTCAGTACTAGAAAATTTCTGTGTTGAGCTTTGTATCTTTGCAGCATTTGACATAATGGTGTATTTGAACTTTTGTTGTTCAAAACGAAAGAAAATCATGTGAAATAAACTTTTAAAGTTTATCAGAAACAGAAACAAAAAAGGATCAAAGTGCAAACTGAAGATAGAATCACCTCCTGAAGGAATTGTCCAAAGGATAAGTCCTAAGAAAGCCAGAGCAAAACCCAAGGCTCCCAAATCAAAGAAAAAAATGCGAAGCATCCAGAAAGACGTTATTCAAGTACTAAAGAACCAGAGATAGGATCAGACAAGACTTGGCAGCCTTCACTAAACATGAGAGGAGATTTTGGAATAATATTCTAAAAGGCAAAAGATACAGATTTACAGCCAAGAATAACTAATCCTGAAAGACTGAATATAATTCTACAGGGGAAAAATAGACCTTTAATGGAAGAGATGATTTTCAAACATTTCTGATGAAAAGGCAACCACTGAGGAGGAACTTTGAAAAACAAATACAACAATCTAGAGAAACAGACAAATTTATGTGAGCAACTGAAATGAGCTATATGATGACATAGTGGTAACATTCTAAAAAGAGAAGAAACAAGCATCCCTTCATAACTTTGATGAAATTTTTACAGAGACAACAACATTTCAGAGAAATGCAACTTTGAAAGACTAAAGAACCTAGATCAATGCAATACCCAACTGTCTCTCCAGGGAACATATGATGAAACATGAGCAGCATTTTCTGACACAGTAGTGATGGATTCAAGGTACAAAAAACATTTGTTTAAAAGCATATATTAGATCCCTACTATGCATCACATAGAATTCACTTTTTGCTGTATCTGCTTATTTATTATAAGGAAGCTTTTTTCCCCCCTTTCTCTCAATTTTCCAATGAGAGGGGTAGTAGGAAAAGAGGGGACTAGAAATAATGATGCCCAAAAAAGGAGGGCCTTAAAAAAGTTTTAACGCGCAGAAGACAACAGAAGGAAGTACAAATAGAACAGTTTTGAAAGTAATGTGTAGAATTTATATATGTATATACACATACATACATACATACATACACACAAATAGTATGTGAACTGGGAAATGAAGATTCATGGCTTCATGCACAGCGTTGTTTTTGTGTGCTGCTGTAAATATTGAAATGTTTTTCTACTATTCAACTTAAAAATAAAAAATTCAAATTTTAAAAAATGTGTCATTAGCAGACCTGAGATTGGAATTCAAACAGACCGATGCACTTCCCATCACAGCGCTTTAACCTTCCATGATCTCTAAGTTCTCTTCCAGCTCTCAAAAGTGTGATAACCATTTAACAAATGACAAACAAGGAAACCACAAGAAAAAGTGCACGGCCCTGTCATGGAGAATATCCATCCAAGTTCAAGTGAAAGAAGAATTCTGCATAAATAATGAAGTAGGTCCTCCAGACACTCCCACTGTGCATGACGTTCTGCTGACTGAATCAAGATTCACGACCCTGTTGGACAATTAAAATGGGAGCTACAATCACTCAAAAGAGCTCAGTCTAACAATCCAAACAGGGAAAACCAAGAAGACTACTACTATTCTCCTGTCCAAGCGTGCACAGAACGATGTCCTACTACACAAACGGGTGAAGCCCACCGAAGTGGTCCCATCAGTACACAGAGCTTTGAAGACACAGATGGACAATGGGCTAGGCTCAAAATCAAGTTGGAATAAGAAAGTAGGCTGAGTTGCACTGGAGAATTCAATGACCCCAGGTATTTCCCTGAAATGAAATTCCATCTTTTAACACTAATATTTTTCTGCTGGTGGTATATGGCAACAAATCATGGAACACCACAGTCTCTGAAGCATCAAAATTGTGAGTCAGTCAAAGGACAACAAACAGAAACCTGGTGGGTCCAAATAAGCTGTGTTACTAACAATGAACTGTTCAAGAAATTGTAAAAAACAAAAAAACCACCCAAGATATTTTAGACAGAAAGGGTGGGTGCATCATATAGAGCAAAAGATAACAGACAGACAATCCTCATGCCCCAATGTTACCCATATAACTTTAGGAGACTCAAAGAGTCCCGAACTCTGGGTTGAGATGGACCTGAATTTTAGATAGTACAGCATAGCAGCAAAGTACTTTACCAGAGAGGATGAGAAAGCAAGGAGGGGAATGTTGACATCAAGGAGACCACAGATCCATGGACATACTAGTGCTGAAGTCAAAAATTAATCTTCATCGCTGACATTTAGTTCAGTTTTGTTCACAGTTGCCACGCATTTTATCTTATCTCACTGGAACTTCAAAACAGTCCCATGAAACAGATAAACAAATGATGTCCAAGACAGAGGTAAAAAAAAATACGCAAGGAGAAAAAGTTCTATAACCAAGGCTTTCCAATCTGATATTACAGTACTGGCCTCATCCCAGAGAATCCAGATGGTTGGAGACACATCAATTACTCATCCCTTTAATGAAAACATGAATCAGAAAGAAGTTTAAATTCAAAGATTAAATTGAACCAAGTAAGCCATTCAAGAGTCAAACTCAGCAGTATCTGAGAAGCATGAGCAGTATTTCCTACTTAGGTCCTTCATTTACAAGTTACATTTACGTATCACTTTTAAGTGCCTCTCAATGGAGCCTCACAACAACGCTGCCACACTTCCCAAGTGTTATAGCTGTTATGATGTCCATTTTACAGATGAGGGCTCACAGAACTTAACTGACTTTCCAGACCAATGGTAAATGTCAGAGGCTGAATTGGTACCCAGATAGGCTTGATTCCAAGTGCAATGTCCCACCTAACACCTTTGCTGCCTCTGAAATTTAATCTAAAACTTCAGCAAGTTTTAAACAAAATGGGAAAAGATCAATGAGAATATTAAGTACTGCCTTAAGTAAGAGGGAAGTTCTTTTTATGTGGCTTTTACTAAGGTTCTAGAAAACAAATTTTTTTTTCCACACACAAATAAGTGCAAATGTGTCAGAAAGCAATGACCAAAGCTCCAGAGCAACCAGCCATCCTAGACTGACCGGCTTTTGTCCCTAAGACACCTTACTGGGGAGATAACGTATGAACTCCCTTTCATGATTTCTAAATCATGGGCGTACACAGGGACCGAACCAGAGGGATCCAAAGATGGTCAGCAGAAAACACTCCGGCAGCAGTCAGAGCAAATGCTGCAAATCTAAGAAAAGACTACACAAACACATACCAGGAAATGAACTGGGCAGCCCCAAGTGAAAGACACAGTCTCTTTTCAGAAGTTACATATGAAAAGGGATGAGGGAGAAAAAAGAGGAGGAAGTATACTCTCTCTAAAACAACAATTCCTCTACCTCCTAGATAGAGATCTGTGACTTCCTAAATATCAGACCCCAGGAAATGGGGCAGAATCCACACCCCAGGAAATGGGGCAGAATCCACATAAATTTGGCCTCTTTCTGTAGCTTTCACTTGAAAGGTCAAAGAGGTGGATCATACACACACACACACACACTCTCTCTCTCTCTCTCTATCTATCTATCTATCTCAAGACTATCTCCATAAGGTGCTAAGGAGGCTGGCACAAAGACTCCAAGTGACTCATCCAAAGATGGCAAAGTGAGTCAACCAGGCAGCCAGACTAAGAACCCAGGAAGAGAATGAGGGAGTTTTCCTCAACAAAACACTTCAAGCAGGCTATGTAACCATCTACACTCAGGGGGAAACAACCTTGGGGGATCACTTAGATCACCAGTGTGACCCTCTGATCTCCCTGCCCCTGGCTAGGGCCTGAAGCTGGCATGGAGGGAACTTCTTTACCCCAATGCAGTTTTAGAGCAATAACGACAACCAGACCCCCAAATCCCCTTTTCCTGGGTTTGTTTTTTGTTTGTACTATTATTTCTTGGTTTGTTTGTTTTTTAATAATTCAAAAAGTCAGGCTTAAGTGAAGCAGGAAAAGCAACAAGGAATGTTTCTGTGATGCTTGTCAGAAAGGCTAGCAGTCTACATGCAATGGGACCTGTCATCTTTGAATATAAATTCAACAAAGGCAAGGATAGTCCATTTGCTTGAGAAGTGTCAAAAAAACACACACTTAGAAATTATTTTTTTTAAAGCTCAAACTTTTCCAAAGGCCTTCACACCAAGAAACTCAAACGATTGTAAATAAATATCACTTTGGAAAAGTAGGGTGAAATCAAAGGGAAAAAAATGTCCATCATCACTAAAATCAGTGGATTGCTGTGTACGGCTTTTACAAGGTAAATGTCTCTTATCTTCAAAGAGTAGAATAAAATCCTTGCCTTCCTTCAAGGTTCTCCTGATGCCACCTCCTCCAGGAAGCCCTCCCTGAGTTTGAAGTTTTCTCTTCTCTCAGATTTCCTTGAATTCCTCTTGTGCCTTCATCATACTCTATCTTGTACAATATACATTTGTACACATAATATATTCCCATAAGCTCCTCCAAGGAAGCTGCAAATGGGGGAGGAGGAGGAAAAGAAAAGAAGGAGAGGAGGGAGAAGAGGAAGAAGAAAGATCCAGTCCACTAAGTGATTCAGCCTAATAAAGGCTAATCAAGACACTCCCGGCTGTGCTCTCCCTGTGGAATGCTCCAAAGAGTAAATGTGGTGCTAGAATGTCAGAAGACCTGGATTTCAAGCTTGCCTTGGGCACTGTGATCACAGGCAAGTCAATTAATGTCTCAAAGTCTGTTTCCTCATCTGTAAAAGGGAGAAATAAGATTTGCACTACCAACATAAAAGGACTGCTGTTAGGAAACCACAGGGATCTATAAAAATGTGAGCAGTTATCATTATTATAAAGATAGTTAACATTTTGACTGACATTCAACAAGGAAACTGAAACAGTCTTGAAGTTACAGAAGAGACCATAGATGAAGGTGGAATTCTAGCCTGTTCCCAAGTGTCCACTTTTGCTATGACAACCCCTGGCCTCTGCCACAGGGCATGTGATATGTAACATTCTCTCAGGAAGTGGGAGTAATAAGGTAAATGGCAGAAAGCTGGCCCACAGTACCACCTAACCACCCTGCCCCTCAGGCGGCTGGGCCTTCACCTGAATAAAAGCTATAATTATAGTCAATCTGGTATTTCCAAAAGCTTGAGAGCTCAATGAGCATGCAGCTAAGTAGGTCACTGCAACCTGACACTGCTGAAGAAAACCCAAGGAGCAATGACAAGGCTGGGAATCTCCCAGGAGCTTTTTCAGCCCCAGCTTCTCCATCACAGAAATGTGAGTCGTCAACCCTTGAGGGCAAGGGGTCAAACTCAAACAGAAATGGATCCCATTTGAATGTGGTTCAGGCAGCACCGACACCTTTGCTTTAAGGCAACAGATTCATTTCTAAGCTTGATTTAGAAAATGTGGCCAGGAAGCCAGTGTTTCAGGGGAACATCACTGTGTTAGGAAAGAACCAGACTTTACTGGCTTTTACCATCTTCCCTTTAAAGTATCCCTAGCTCTGCACTAGGCAGAGCATGGACTCTGGAAAGCCAAGTGAGGAGGCCCCTCCCGCAGGGCACACCAGTCTGGGTGGAGAGATGCAAAGCAGTGGTGCCCAAGAGGACCATCCAATGGTTGGCCAGGATGTGCACCTGGTCTCGGGGCCAACTTGGTGGAATGGACTACATGAGTCACACACATTCAGGCACCAATTAGCTCAGCTCAGTCCCTAATAGGAGCTCCAAGCAGACCTCCTTAAGGGAGAATCTAAATTTACCACTATTGCTCCAAGTTCAATTAAGTTAAAATGAACAGCATTTGTCATGTGCCAATCATATGTCAAATACTAAACAAAATACCCAAGTATGGGGGAGAGGAAAGAGCCTTTAATAACTGGGAAGGTGAGGAAAAGCCTTGTACAGCAAGAGACACTTAAGCTGGGCTTTACAGAGAGTCCAGCATTCCCAGAGGCAGAGGAAAGGGGGCAAGTCTTCCAAGAATGGGAGAGCGCTCATTCCAAGGCCCAGGTGAGAGATGAAATACTGGGTCTGGAGAATAGGAAAGAAGCAGTTTGGCTAGAAAGAAGCGTGCAGAAAGGAGAGGAACATGAAATTAGACTAGAAAGAGAGGATAAAGTCAGGTGAAGAAGGTTTAAACACCAAACAGAAGAGTCTGTATTTGATCCCAGAGGCAAAAAGGGGCCAGTCATGCTTCCTGAGGAGGGGAGTGTGCTTTAGGAATATCCACTTGACAATTTTGTGGTGATTGTGGAGCAGAGGCTGGAGACAAAGAAACAAGCCAGAAGCTCTTAGAATAGGCCAGGCCTGAGCAAGGGAGATTCCCCTAGCTCTACCCTCTCCAAACTATCCTCTCCAAATCAGACACTCCCCAGTTTTTTTACCCAATTCTCATTTACCACAATCCGTATGATTTTTACATCCCTGACGGCCTTGGCTTGGATCAGGCATGGGGAACCTGTGGCCTTGAGGCCACATATAAGGCAAAGGGTAGCACTTTAGGATCTTGAGGCCTCAAGGCCACAGGTTCCCCACCTCTGATCTGGACTTACAATGTCCATCATCACAAGAGGTACACAGAACTGAACAGGATACTTCATGGGGTCTGGCTAGAGCAGAGTGTGATGCAGTGGTCAATGCTAGGCACATCTCTTAATGCAGCCTGAGATCAATTTTCTCAGATGCCAAATGATCCTTTCATTCCTACTGAACTTTCAATTTGCTGAAATCCTCGGATCTTTGTTAGGTGAATTCGAGTTTGGCCTTCTCACTACTCCAGCCTGGCTGTGGGTCACCCTTGGGATCTCTATCCCAAAGTCCTCAGCTGCTCCCTTGTTCTGTCTGGGTGATGGGCTGTCATCATCTGATGACCATATCACTGCCTCTGATGTTTTCTAACCACATGCTCACTGCCAAGCTTATCCCTCTGGCTCCTGGATTCCCACACCCTTCTGTACACATGCATACAGGTAACTGAAAATCATGTACTATATGTACTCCATGAAAACAAGGGGCAAGACCATCAGGAAACTACCCCTCACTCATGTCAACCAACCCTCAGCCAAAAAAAAAAAAAGATTTTTAACTTTCATTCGCCAAATATTTGTGTAATATTATATGGAAAAAAACTGTGATTATTCTTTTTTGGCCAGATCACACAAAACATTACAAGCTAACGTAAAAATACAGAAAGGAGACATCGTGAGGAATCATTGGAAGTTTTACTATCACATTTTGAATTCATCCTTTGGAGAAAAAAAAAAAGTTGTATCTTTTTCCTGTGGAGAAGTATATGGAGCGGCAGGAGGGGGGTGTCAGAAAACCACTTTCTGACTCCAGCAATAAAACACAGGATGTATAAAAATAGAGCCTCGAACCACGCAGGAAAATCAACAACTTCAGTTCCATTTCCTAAAGCAAATGATAAATTGCCTACCTCTGGCTCTTGACAAGGGGCAGAAAGGGCCCAGGCTGACAAGACATTTCAAAGTTGAGAAGAAAAGCCAGCAGCAACAGAGACAAAATCTAGCAGGCCTCCAGGAACGAAGACTCTAGTGTCCATCCACAAAAACGCTCAGCTAGCCCAGGACTGCAAGAGGCTCAGGAGTCAGGAATCTCCAAGCGCCTCACAATCCCTTAACTTCACTGTTTAAATATACGCATTTGAACTTGGCTGCTATTTTTAAGAATGAGTCTCCATTAAACCAGATTAGAAAACTATAACACAGACCATTATGGCTCATTAAATAGGAAAAGAGTGAAGTACCTTGGTTAAACTTTTAAAGGCTGTATTATGGTTTTGTGGCGTTAAGGAAATGCTATAAGCTCCTGATAAAGGACTGGCTTTCACTGGATATTTGTCAATATACTAAATTGTCAACTTCCTGAGGACAGGTCCATGCCTCACTGTCAAAATGAACTGAGAATATACAGGAAAGCCTAACTAATTTGGACTTCACTAATCAAAAATTGGTTCAAGGCACTTTTATACTACAAATAAAAGGTTAGTTAAATAAATGACCTAGATAAACAAAAGGCACTTTGTGGAGTTCAGTGGAAAGAAGTCATGTGTTCAGATTCCACCCCTTACTACCCATGTGGCCCTGGGCAAGTCCCACCCTCTCCAGGTGTCAGGCTCCTCTTTGGGAAAATGTAGGTGATTTCTATCAGCCTTCCAGCTCTGATCCTAAGATAAGAGTATTAAAACATCTTTAATGCACTTAAGGGTCCCCTACAGTCAAAATAATTCTCATCTACTCACCAAAGCAAGGCCAGGGACCTGTAGTAGGTGATCAATTTAGTTCTAGTTAATCAATGTACTTAAAAGCAATCAAACCCAATTTTTCTAGAAATATTTTCTACTTCAGACTTTTCCCTAATTCCAACTGGCTGCCTCAATTAGTCTAATAAGTCCACTTTTCTGGTAGAGCTGCTGGGTAGGAAGAATAAGATTCCTTTTCCAATCTGGCAGCTTCTTCCCGGGTTGACCACAATTCCTGAGACCCAGCCACAGCCCCAAGATTTCACTGATGCATGTGCTCCTACCATCAGCCTGTGATAACAGCTGGCCTTCAAGAACTTCCTTGAACAAAAAAATTCGTCACCTTTTAGTGGTGATGAGTCTCTCAGTAGGTGACACTTAATGTCACCTAGCCCATATATCACCAAATTAATTGAAAAATTACTTAGATTTTAAGTGACCAAAAACCTATGATTAGATGTGACTTTAGCCAGCTTCAATCATTTTTTATTGAAGTACATTATCTTTGTACACCCATGGTTTCCAGGCTTATTTTTTTAATTGACAACACAATACTACTGTTTCCTTCAGGTTAACACCTCCAATTCCTCCAGTGCTAGGTCCCTTGTGTTTTTTTATTAAAAGGAATTTAAATTAATGTGAGACATGAGTAAGATCTTTATTATCCCCCACTACCACTACTTAAGACATCAGGAGACACACTAGAAGATAAAAATGAGAATTACAAAGAAACAAAAACTGGACAGTCCCCTAACTGGAAGAATGCCTCCTTCTCCTATGTTTAAAAAATTGAAATACAAAAACCATTTAACCCAATTTAGAAGGTTTGAAGGGAAGGTTTTGGTGAAATTTCTAATGGGAAGGATGGGGGCAAGAGAAAGGAAAAATCAATGCCAAAATAGTGGGAATTTAGACATGAAGCGCCCCCCCCCCCACCCATGACTCTCAACACTATCTAATGTCAAAGAGAAACAGAGAGGACAAAATCCTAATGGCAGTATACAAAGTATACTTTGCTCAGCAGTCTGGCCAGCTGGGCAGGGAAAGCTTTCCCACTAAGGTTAAAGGGAGAGTGGCTCATGGACTGAATTTGGGTCTAAAAGCCTAGGAGCTGTGTTCAAGAACAATTACAAAGGTCACCAATGTAATAAGATCCAGCACTGAGTCTCTCAGAGAAGTAAGTGGCAGTCAGACTGTACCTTCCCCACCTCAAAGTCAATATGGTTTTAAACATTTATAGCTCCTAGAACATCTCTCGCATCTGTCTGTCTGTGTCTCTCCCCCAGCTCAAGAGGGTCATGAGGGAGGGAGGGAGGGAGGGAGGGAGGGAGGGAAGGAAGGAAGGAAGGAAGGAAGGAAGGAAGGAAGGAAGGAAGGAAGGAAGGAAGGAAGGAAGGAAGGAAGGAAGGAAGGAAGGAAGGAAGGAAGGAAGGAAGGAAGGAAGGAAGGGAGGGAGGGAGGGAGGGAAGGAAGGGCAACTTCTGGAACGGCCGAGCTTCTGAAGGAAAACTGGGGAAATCACCCAGACTAGGCAACCTACAACTGTAAAGGCCGAGCTGTATCTGTTCAGAAAAATATAGCCGTTGGTAACAGCCTAATGCCCTAAGCCCTATACTTAATATTAGAGAAGCACTCCAAAATGGATAGAAAGAAAAGAAAAACAAACCAGATTCCAAGAGTATGTTTATCTTTTGTTCTTCTACTATTTCTTCCCTAGAAGAAGAAAGCAGAAGGAAATAGTCAGAGGAACCGAAGAACAGGTTTGAATGAGAGGGGAAAGGCCATAAAGCTGCCTTCAAGTGCCTGTCAAGTGCTCAGTAAAAAGCAAGCTTGGGTCTGGAGGAACACACTCACTCCCTCTGCATGGTAAGAGCTTCAGAAGATGGGGCTCTGAAAGTGGCAAGGAGGGCAACTCTACGAAAACCCTAATGGTTTGGGGCAGTTTCAAGTGGAGTTGTTCAGGCCATGACAGAAAGAAAGTAGCATCTGTCGTAGCTTCCAAGGAAAACCAGACCATGCTACTGGGCAAAGACAGGAGAGTTCTGGTCCACAAGCATGAAGAAGCAACATACGCCCAAGAATTAATAGAGCTCATAGCCGTGGTAACTGAGACAAAGGATACAGTACAATGGTCCGTTAGTAAAATGAATTAAAAAAAGATAGTGGGATGCTTCAAACCCTCACATGACTGGCACACATGTTCATCCTATGCCACAATCTGAAGTGACTTCAATTTTTGCTTTCCTGTCAGTGATGGACATGAGCAGGGCTTTCTGTACTTGAACACTAGGGTGGGGGGTACATTAGTGTGCGGTCAAGGACCAAAGCATTCCCCACTGAACCATCTACAGTAACAACAAGCACATCTTCGGCCACCAGAAAACCGGAATTCTGGATTTCTACAAGTATGCTCGGACCCAAAACACCACTCATCACATGGCTCTGCTTCCTTCTTCTACTCTTTCCAGTTGTTTCTACCTAAAATTCAAACTCTCAAATGAATACAAAACGTGTCTCAGAATGACTACTCAATGAAACACGTAACACTGAACTGGGCCTGAAGGATCAATCCACCCACAAATACTTTTGCCCTAACCCCACCTGGAGCCAACATTTGTGTATTTCCAGTGTCTACCATAAGTAAAAGATCACTGATCACAGGCAAAACAACATAAAGGATAAGGAAGTTTTAACATAATAAATGGAAGATAAATAATAAAGAATCATTTATTAAGCACCAATTGTCATTGCTCAGTCATTTCTGACTCTTCATGACCCCATTTGGGGTTTTCTTGGCAAAGCTACTAGAGTGGTTTGCCATTTCCTTCTGGAGCTCATTGTACAGAGGAGGAAACTGAGACAAACAGGGCTAAGTGACTTGCCCCGGTTTACACAGCTAGTATGTATCTAAGGCTGGATTTGAATGCACAAAGATGAGCCTTCTGACTCCAGGCTCAGTACTTGATCCAGTGCGCCACCCAGCTGCCCTTACTAAGCACAAATCAGTTGCCAAATCCTGCTGTTTCTCTCCTCATAATAGCTCTTTTATTCAACCCCTTCTATCCAAAATAACCACCAAGCCAGCTCAGGCCCTCTTCACCTGAACTCCTGCACTAGGCTAACTGGCCTCCTAGCCTCCAGTCTCTTCTGACTCCAATGGCCCCTCCGCACAGCTGCCAAAGCAACTGTCCTCAAGTGCAGCTCCTCCTCAAATGCTAGTGGCCCCCTAGCCCATCCAAAATTCCATATAAACTCCTGTATTTGGCATTTAAAGCTCCAGACCAGCTGGCCCCTGCCAGTAATAGGACGAATGTTTCCCATCAAGCACGTGATGGGCCAGATGAACTGGCCTTCTCTTTGTCCTACAACATTCTGCCTCCATGCCTTAGTGCCGATTGTACCCCATGCCAGGAATGCTCTGCAACATGGGCAAAATATACATATACAAAACAGTCTGAAACCCATGTGTTACCATTAGGAAGGATACTTCACAGTCACCAGACTCCTGGGCTCCAGCTTCCACCCCCAACTCAGAACTCAAGCTCCCACCATGCAGCTACTAAATGGTCAACACTCATTATTTCTAGACTGACCAGGCTTTCCCTACTAGTTCCTAGGCATCTTTGTCATGCCCCCACTGCCAGCATTCCATGTTATTGGAGATTCCCTCAGTCAACTAGATATTAAAGATACAGACAAATCTGAAGATCTCAAACTGGAAAGAAAAATTTTACAAGACTCTTAAGACCAATATTTTCCCTGTTTTCTCTAAAAAAGCCAAGTGAAGCAGTATGGAATAGTGGAAAGAGAAGTAGCCTCGGAGCCGGGTAGAGCCAGGTGTCCACCAGTGTCCCCGGACACTTGCTCGCAAGCTAAGAAAAGGTACTGTCCTCTCACTGGGGGAGGAAGTTTCCTATATTAAGGAAATCACAATTTTAGATCCCAGCCCCAGTAGGGTGCTGTAAGATTTAGAGTAATTTCCTCCCAGGTATCACTGCCCCCATTTTAAAGAGGAAGAAACTAGGCCATGGACATAAAGGGACTTACCCAAAGTCACACAGCTATTAAGTTTGAGAGCTAAGCTAGAAACCCAGGTCCTCCCGAGAAACTCATCTAGTGTTAAGAGTTCTGAAGGGAGAGTCAGAGGCCCTAGGTTCAAATCCTAGCTCAGCTACTTTACTACCTTTATAAAGCTGGAAAATCACTTGACTTGCCCCACATCTCAATGAATCAATCAATCAACATTTATTAAGCACCTATACATGATGTATTAGATACTGTCCTTGGAGCGGGGAGCCCACCCTCAGGAAGTTTGTTTTCCATTAGAATGTTTTCTCTTCTGTAAAAGGATGGGATTAGACTGAATCTCTAAGACTCCTTCTAGTTCTACATTTTCATGAATCTATAATTCTCAAAACCCAGGCTGACAAAAAGCAGAAACAAAGTAGATGACCAGAGAATGGGGAATGGCTGGCAAAAGCTATGACTATGAGAACATCATTGTTCTGAAAAAACTGACAAAAGGGCTAGATTCAGGGAAACCTATGAAGACTTACATGAACCAACACAGGATGAAGTGAACAGATTCAAGAAAATCCCATCTATAATGAAGGAAAACAACTTGGAAGGGTTTAAGAACTTGGAATACAGCAAGGATACCAGAAGACTAATTCATGTTTCTCAGCTCTTGGCAGTGAGGTCATAGACTAGACATACAGAATGAGGCACACATTTCTGAACAAGACCTGTGGGGGGCTCTGCTCTGCTTGACTATGCTTGGGTATGGCAAGAGCTTTAGGACAGCAATAACACAAAGTATGACAGTAAAACAGTAACACAAGGCACAGACAGAAGTTCAGAGGGAGAAAGAGCCAATTCAATGTCCATAACTAGTGTTAAATTTCACATATACTTGGCATACCTCCATATACTTCCCTGCCAGCCCCAGGCCATACTGCCTTCACTCTAATCATCCTCATTCCCTTCCACCACAACTTGGGACTCTGTCCTTGGGATGCCTGCTTCTGCCAGGGGAGACGTGCCTCCTCTTGCCTAGAACTAGGCCTCCACATCACTTCCCAAGCACCTCTAGCCCGGGCCAAAGGCTGCCTGATGCCGACCCCCATCCTTCTGTGTTGTCCTCCCCCATTAGGAGAAGGGCCATCCCTACTTGCCCCCAGCACAGTGCCCAGCACTGAATAACCATGGCACGGATGCTCTCTCTAGCTGCTATGCTTACCAGAGAATTTAGTTTCCCAGTAATCTTCTTTTGCTGTCTGTTATACACAGAAATGTTCATGTTTGTTGATGTGTCAAGTTCACAAGTTTAAAAAGAAAACTTCTTTTTAAACGCTGATTGTGTCCTAAGTTCCAGCGGGTTCTGCCACAACTAAAAGGCTTCCAGCTCAGTCCCAGTGACACAGAGATACGCTGACTTCTCAACATTCAGCATCCCTGCGAAGTCTGCCCCCTTCTCCCACACTGAGTTCCTCCAGAGACCTCTGACTTGTGGAGGGGCCCAGACTTGCCTTCATTCCCCCATGGCCATATTCCTGATGCCCAAACTTTCATACAATGCTCTCATCCTGGAACTTCCCTCAACATTACGGTCTTCCTTGCCTTGAAATATCCAAACATCCCTAGATGGCACCAGGTGACCCAGAAGACAGAGCACCGGACCTCAAGTCTGGAAGTCTCAAGTTCAAATCCTACCTCAAATAGTTACAAGCTGTGTGATCCTGGGAAAATTATTTTACCTTGCCTCAGTTTCCTCATGTATAAAATCAAGATAATAATAGCATCTACCTCACACAGTTGTTATGAGGAGCAAATGAAATAATATTTGTAAAGCACCTTGCACAGTAACATCACATAGTAGGCACCTAATAAATCAATGCTCATTGATAAAGATGGAGATGATCAGATTTTAAATTTCAACTTGAAAATCGACTTCTTTTCTCACCTAGGTAGGTGGAGGAATGTGTGGGAGTGCCTAGGTAAGTTCCTAAAGGAGATCAATGGCCTAATTTCTCCCTAACTGTGAAGCATAAAAACTATGTCAACAGGAATCTAATTGGGGCAGACAGCCTCCCTAACTCCCCTAACAACCTGCACGAGGACAAGACTATGAAATAACAAAGAATCCTTTCTATTCCCAGCATCCTTTGGCTTTTCTATAGTGTTCTGGCATGGATCAAAACCTTCACATCAGATTTCTGTGTCTTTGGGTCTCTTCTCTTGGATCGCTGCCACGGCTTAAGCTGGATGTGGTGGGGCACTGCTGGCACATGTCCTTCAAAGCAGAGCTGCAATCTCAGCCAGCTGAGGGGCGGCTTAGCCTGCAGTCATTCTCTGCCCTTCTTCACCATGTACTGCTAGTCGGTACAATAAACACTTAAGTCCAGACTGCACATGTTAGATACTAAGAGAAAAGAAAAAGCTAAAATAACACACCATTCCTAGGGACCCAACCATTAAGTCATCAATTATCGCCCTCTCCCTAGTACAAGTTTACTCTGAAGGCTTCTTCATTCTACAACTGCAATCCAGAATCAAAGTGGGAGGAAGATGAATTAAGAACAGCTGATCAAGCAAATAAAAGAGGTCAATTAAACAGCTGACATAAGGGAAGGCTTGGGAAGAGGGTCCCTGGAGGGTGATGGATGCAAAGGGTACCATCAGGGTACAAGAGCAGGGCAGTAATTCTCCACGGCAGCTCAGTAACTTTCTAATGTGACTGAATCTCCAATGATGTCTTCCAACAATAATTCATCCTAGAATGAATTGGGCCTAGCCTCCAAGCTCCCAAGAACAGAAAAAAAAAATCCAATTACACATTCAGTATTTTATAACCTGAACTCCACCTAACTTAGTACCATGATTGGTGATATCATGTTAAACAAAAACTGGCCACTATCATTCTGGGACTACGTAGACTAAACACACAATGAAAGAAAAAAAATGTTAGACCTCAATCTTCCACTACAAAAGGGGAAAACTCCACAGCTCCATCCCGTGGATACCTATCAGAAACAAAGACTAGATGGGAGGGACAAAGAAGCTGAGGGTGCCATGGAACTGACACTCTGAAGCCTTCCCCAGCTGTACAACAGGCAGCAAGTGAGACCTCAGCAGGGCTGCTAGACTCCAAAAGAACCCAGAGAGAAAGGTCAGTTAGGAAAAGGGACTTCCATCTGGCTGCCTGGCATCCCCTGCTATTAGCCCGACTAGCGGCAACACAGGAATCTGGCTATTCCAAAATTCTACCATGCAAAGCATCCCCCTCCAGGCAAGAGTGGAAATCTTCACTTGGGACACTTTTAAATCACAGTGATAGTAGGAACCACGAAAATACATCCAAACTACAAAATCAAATAAACCTAGGAAAAACCAAAGGCAACAGGGAACTCCAGCAGCCACAGGCAAGAAAAGGTGGCAGAGGTGGAGGCGAAGAGGCACAAGGGTTTATCCTCATCAAAGATGAGAAAAGAATTCAGGTGCAGACCACTGTTACAGGGAGGGCACAGACCACTGTTACAGGGAGGATACAGACCACTGCCCTAGGGTGGGCACAGACCACTGTTACAGGGAGGGTACAGACCACTGTTACAGGAAGGGTACAGACTACTGTTACAGGAAGGGCACAGACCACTGTTACAGGGAGGGTACAGACCACTGCACTAAGGAAGCCACAGACCACTGTTACAGGGAGGGCACAGACCACTGTTACAGGGAGGGTGCAGACCACTGTTACAGGGAGGATACAGACCACTGCCCTAAGGAGGGCACAGACCACTGTTGTAGAGAGCTTGATTAAAAATGTTCTAACTGTATTTCAAACTGTAACATGCCCCCATCCCCAAAGAGGTCATCAGTGGCCAATTTGCTAAAAGGAACAAATATTCACATGTTTTCAACTAATTTCTCACTAAATAATCTGGACTGTAGCCTTTGGATGTAAGAAGGAACTTGGGTCTGCCCCAGGAAACACTGTTTTGAAGATAATGGACAACCCTACTACACTGCTTTGAAGATAATGGACAACCCTACTAAGGCAATGCAGATGGAAGGAGACTTCCAAGGAGGAATGCCATTTTAGCCCCAAAGAATAAAGCAGCTCATTGGGTAACAGAATGAGGGACCTAGAAAATAAGATCCCAGTGAATAAAAGAGAACCCAGGCTGGCAATGTAAATCCTAGGGCCCCTAAAGATTCCATGTCGGACTGGGAACAAGTCACTTAACTTCCCAGAGCTCCGCTACAGAGACATCAGTAATAGCAATCAGGTTTTCAGGACTGGAAAGATTTATAACTAATAAAAATGACTGTAAAGCACTTTGCAAAACTCCAATAGGCCACTTAATAAATAATGAGAATAGTGTGGGTGTGAGCACAGATGGGAAGGAGGCAATGCCCAGTAGAGTCACAGTCTTCGTTACCTAGTGGAGAAGCAATCTTCAGTGAAGTCATCCTTTCAGTCCTCTGGGTCTAGGCCAAGGATGACTGCATACTATTAAATCGAGCCTCATCACAGTAAACACCAGGGCCACTGAAGGCACAGAAAACTGCTTCAGGGTTTAGTGGCCAACTCTAGACTTAGACTTCCCCCCTTCTGAAAACTCATTTCCCAGAGAAGCCTACTTTGTACCATCCTGTCATGGCCTCTAAAAGGAGAATTTTCCCTAGAGGTCTTGAATATGCCAAATCATAACCTGTCCAACAGAACTCTGTGAAGTATCCAAGATACCCTTCCTTAAGCAAAGATTTAAGGTAACAATTTCCAAGAAGGATTTTCCAAAGGCTACATTCTAGTAGGTGAAAGCACTAGAAAGGCCAAAGTAACATACATGTGTATGACCTGATACATATGAACTGTGCCATATATTTCAAGTATAAAAAAAAAAAATCACTGGTGTCTTCATCTATCATTTATTTTTTTCTTGTCTTTTCCTTTTCACTCATAGTCACTGATCCTGAAACTCTCAGAGTTAAGGAAATAACAAAGACAACCACAACCACAACAAGAACTTACATTTGCATACAACAAACTCACCACAACCTCAAGGACACCAAGATACCATGAGGTTCCATTACTTACCCAAGATTGTAAAGTCATTAAATGCTCAGGCACCTCAAGAGCCCCTGGGAGCTCAGGGTGGCCAAATCCAAAGCCAATATATCTGCCACTGCACCCCACTGCCTCTCAACAGCAGACAGACCCCTAGCACCAAGGAGATTCAAAACTGAAAAGACAAGAGCAATCTCTGAATCCAAATGGAGCTGAACTGAAGTTCAATGGCTATTTTTCAAGGCCCTGTTTATCCTTCAACTAAGTGTAAGACAGAGACCCTTGAGATGAAGTGTGGTCTTACTTTCTGTCTCTGACAATTGTGCAACATGGGCAGAATGTCCCTTAACAAGGGAAAGATGGTAAAATGAACAAAAAGAATTGAATTCAAAATAATTTTGGCTTCCCCTGCCCAAAAGACTGAATTTGTATCAAATTGGGCTGGTATCTGAAAAAATCTCTGAAACAAGATCAGAGCTGAAAGATGGAGCCATGCTGATGTCCACAAAAGTCCAATATCTTCCTCTACCTGTATTACCAGGAAATAAGGGAACCCGCCTAGTAAACACTCATTTATCTTGGCCCCTGAAGTAAGTACCAAGCTCACCACATTTATTTTGGGCTAATGCAAGTTCAAGAAGGTGGCCAGCCACCTGCCACCTCCAGGCACAATCCTCGGTGAAGGAGCAGGGCACCCTAAGGTGGCATATGCAGGCAAGGCAAACCACTATCAAGACCTCAAGCACCACCTTTCTCCCTCTGACTCTGCTGGAGGGAGCCCAGGACACTGCACCCAAGAGCTTTGGGATTCACGGTGCCCCCTCCAGAAAGCAGGCCCTCCCTCCAGCCTGGGCCCCACAGCCATTGCGAAAGGGAGTGATCACCATGCAGAAGGTGCCCACCTCCCTAAACACCAACACTAACTGCTGACATCAACCAGCAGGTAAGCCCCCAAACCCTGGAGCTGCTAACACTCCCCCCAGACCAAGGGCCTGCTTCCAGCCACAGCCATTATCCTGAGAAGTAACCCAGCTGGAGATGCAGCCTGGCAACTACTTGTGAGGCTGCTGAGGACCCAGAAACCAAGATTCTCACCAGCAGAGTTACTGCTGTCAATTGATTCACCACCAGAAATGGATATGGATTTGTCAGTGGAAATAACATTAAAGAAGATACATTACCATCTGCTTTGCCACTACACCCTAAGGACCATGGGACTTGCAACTAAAACGTTATACACATGTTGTCTGCCCCATTAAAATACAAACTCCTTGCAATGAGAGACTGCCTTACTTTGTTTCCTCAACATTTATCACAGTGGTTTGTACACTGCAAGTACTAAGTAAATAATCTGACCTTCATTCATTCATGGCCTAAGACATCTCTGGCCACATCATTAATCTGTCACCAGACAGCTCCAAGAAGAACAGAGAGTTCAACATATTCCCCGCTTAGCTTCCGATTCTTTTAGCTGGTAGATGTCCTAGTTTAAATCCCCAGGAAGCCTTCTGTGGCCACACAGTTGTTGTTATCGTAATGAATAACCATTACTCACAGTTATGTGGGACTTTAATGTCTGGCAAGAAAGTGCTTTCCTTGGAAGTTACAAGTACTACTATTATTATCCTCATTGTACAGATGAGGAAACTGAGGCACTAAGTAACCCAGCCATCATGACACAGCTAAATGACTACACTGGGATTTGAACTCAGGTCTTTTGATTCCAAATATGACACTATGCTATGCTGACTCTAGAATGCTCCACTCCTCCTAGGGATTTCCAGAAATTTCTGGGACTACTGGGAGGATGGGATATAAATAGGGCAGAAAATGTTTCCTCAGTCTGCCCTGAACCCCTAATGCCTTGTTAGGAATTACAGTGAAGGGCAGGACCACTCAGTGGTCCTAAGGTCTCCTGCAGGACCTAAATGGTCCCTGAGCACACATACTCCAGGCCAGTGCTAATGCCAGAGAAATAGGGGGCTGGGGGGTGAGGATGGACCATAAAGTGGAACAGCAAGCCATATTCTATTCCACTTCTCTTCAATGGAAAACTCGAATATAAACCAGATAAGGCTGGTCTAGTGTTTAGCTCTCAAGAAGGTCTATATAAATTCAAACTCCTGTACTTCACTGAAAGTCTTAAAGACCAATGTTCAATGACATCTGCTAAAACTACCAGGGCAGCTGGGTGGGGCAGTGGATAGAGCACCGTGCCTGAAATCAGGAAGCCTCATCTTTCTGAGTTCAAATCTGGTCTCAGACCCTAGCTGTGCGACCCTAAGGAATTCATTTAACCCTGTTTGCCTCAGTTTCCTCATCTGTCAAATGAGCTGAAGAAGGAAATGGCAAACCACTCCAGGATCTTTTCCAAGAAAACCCCAAATGGAGTCATAAAGACTCAGATGCAACTGAAATGACTGAATAAAAACAAATCCGCAGCACTTAATTTGATTTATTCGGTTTTATTTTATTTTCAGGTCTGAATTCTCATCTACCACCTAGCCTGCCCACTTTCCCATTCAGAGAACAAAGTAAAACAGACCCCATTACCAACATGTAGAAAGCTTGATTCTTTCAAAGCAACCTTGCCCTGATTTAAGTTGTACCTCATTCCACACCCTAAGATTTCCACACCAGTAATACCGAACAGTGCCACACCCTTTTCATGCCCAGTCACCAAAAACCAAGGCAAGTAATAATGAACTTGCTATTTGCCCTATGCTGGCCCTGGATAATGACCCGAATAGTATGCCCACTCTCAGGAGTGACTAAGAGCCTGAAATCCTTGGGCTAACAAGGGGGATGTATCACATGTGTTGTTGGGAATTCAAGGGATCACATGAAGATAAAGCAGCATCCCAGTTCAAGCTACCATGCCAAGCTTTACATAGTGCCATCTCCAAGTCTCAGAAAGAAGCAAGTGGTAGCCGAGTGTTAGCATCCCTTCTACAACAAGAGCCCTGGAAAAACCAAAGTAGGTACTGAAGGGACTGGCATCCATGGCAGCGAGAGACAACAGGCTTCAACTCACCTGCCAAAGCTTCTGATACACCAACGATACTGTCCAAAGGGCAAAGGCCAATTCCTCCCAAGGAAGGATCCTTGCCTTTCCTGCAGCAATCAGACCATATCTCACACTTCTGATTAACTGGCTCAGGGAACCTTAGGATTGTGTCATCCTCCGCAGCACAGCCTGCTGTCCCTAAGGGCAAACAGCCTCTGGAGTGACATCAGTCCCTCTGCCTGCACATGTCCCCTGTGGTTCCTCCAACCAGACCTTGTTTAATCTCCCAGCCTAAGAGAGTCCCTAAAAAACAGAGCAGTTTCTAGTCACCTCCTTCCTCCACCCAATGCTGTCCCTTGGCTCGGCAAGTCTTGCGGGGGAGGGGCTCAGAAGGAGACCCCCTCCCCTGTTATGCTTCACCACAGCCTTTTCTTTCTGTGCCCCATTTTTTTATTCATTTTTCCTGGCTTATATCTAGGCTTTCCTCTATAACCCCTGGGTAACCTCAGATAAGTGACTTCAGCTTCTCCAGGCTAGAGCAGGGTACTTCCTCAGGAGGGGCAAAACAGACACCTCACAGCAATCAAGGCTCATCTAGACCCCTGACTTCCTGATTTGGAGACATACTTCTTTAATAGTTGTATACTAGTTGTATAGTATGGTCTAAGTGTACATCAACCCAAGGGAGAGCTCAGCCCAACTCTTAAGAGACTAAATCACCACCTGGTCTCCTGCCCACTGAGAGCTCAGAAACAGGAAAAACAGTCCTCACTTTCTGGGAATCTGAGACAGTGAAAAGCTGCCCTTAACTCTAAGCTCATCACCAGACCACAAAGGGTGGCTACCCCTTCTATCAAATGGCCCCTCCTCGTTCAATGGCAAATCCCCAGCTCCTGATCCCCTTATCCAAGGCTTCTGAGTCAGCAACTGCTGAAGCAAAAATCCTCTCCCCATCCTTTGTCTCCTCAAACTCTCATCACCATCCACTTCAATCCCTCCACAATGAACACTGCCTTCTGCCTTCTCATTCCATTAGGGTCTTGGGAATACTCTGTCTACTGCTAATGAAGTCTCCTTTGTCCTAGCTCTCTTTTCCTCACATTCATTCCTTCTTGAATTTTCTGAGACCTGGCTTTCTCTATCACTGAGCACCCTTTCCAATTATGCCTTTCCTCCTACTGCACTACCAGCCCATCTCCAAAACCCTGGACTAGAAAAAGGCCAGGCCAGCAGCAGGGATCCTGAGGTCCATTTCCAGAACATCCTCTGGCCACCTTCACTCACCAATCTTTATTCCTTGTGAGATTTACTACAGTCATCTTTACAAGGCAATGTAATTCCAGGCCCCTGACATTCACAGGCCTCCAGGTCAATCTCCCTCCAGTACCCGGCTCAGTGCTGCTCTCCACTGTGACCCCTACTCTCATACATGGCAACTCCAACATACAAGTTAATGGCCCCTTGAACCACCTGGCCTCTCAGTTCACCAAGTTTCTCAACTTTGCTGCCTTCCAGAAGCCATTCTGAATCTTTCTTGACTTTTCTTCTCCCACACCTCCTCCTGTCCTGACCCTTCAGCTGAGGATGGGTCTCTCTTGTCTCCCCTGACATTATCCAGTTTCTGGTGGCAATTTTCCTCACCAAGGCCAACCAGAGTACATGTGTCTGAGTCCGTCCCTTCCCATCTCCTCCAACAGACTGTTCCCCCAGTCATGCCCTCTTCCCTCTCATCTTCAATCTTTGCCTGTTTCTTTTCCCTTGGTTTCAGGGGCCCTCCTGACTCTCCTACCACTCTGCCCATGCCTTGGAAGTCTCCTTGGCTACCTCACTTTCTTCCGTCCATCTCTCCACCCTCATTACCACTAAGTAGGAATTCTCTCCTCTGTACACTCTCTCTCACCAATGTCATCAATTCCCATGAGTTCAAGTGTCATCTCTGTGCAAGTAACTCCCAAATCTATAATCAAAGCTCTCTCCTGACTGCAAATCCCACGTCACCAGCTGCCTGCTGGGTATCTCCATGTCCAGCAAGTCTACAACTCATTGTCTTTCTCCCATAATTGCCCCCCCTTCATAACTCTCCTTGTTAATGCTGAGAGCACAAACATCCCCCTACTCAGCCAGGGCTGAAACCTCAGAGTCTTTCTTGTCTCTCTCTCTCTCCCTCAACCTCTCACCTCCCACACGCAGGACGTCTTCCCTTGGAAACTAAGGAAAGAAGGAGGGAGAAAATATTGACTTAGCAATGGAGACTGAGCAGTGATTAGCCAGGAAGCAGAACCAAGGGAGAGCAGAAGCCAAGGGACAACAAGGGGCAATGAGGAAGCCTCTTAGAAGCCCTGGTTCCCTTCCTGACTCGGCTAGAGCGTGCCTGCTATACTAGGTCTTTTCCTGATCCCACCAGCACCAGCGCCCTCCCTCCAACAAGATGTCTATGCTTCTTTACTTAAAAATCTGTGAACATCCTCCCCTCCCCCTCCTCCTGACTCTGAATGCCAGCTCCTTGAGGGCAAGGACTTTTATTGGTGATAACAGCACCAGCAGGAGCACCTGACACCTAGGAGGCACTGAATAAATGCCTGTTCAGTTGAATTTCCTTCTCTTCTCTGGCCTCAGTGTCCTCCACAGGAAAAGGAGGGAGCTCTAAGAGCCTTACACCCTGGCACAGGTATAACCACGTCATCCCTCACCAAAGCAGTGTCAGAACAGTGTGATGGGGGAAGGGAAGAAGGCTTTCAGGATACCATTTATAGCTCCTGCCCAGTTAACAACTAACTCCATGACCCCTTGGGCTTCTGTAAAACACCCTCCATTGCAACAGATCGCAATACTATTGTGCCTCAACAGATCTTGCATGAGCTACTGTGGTCAAAATCCTCAATTCATTTCCAACCTCCAGGTGCTGAGCCTCCCCAAACTGAGCTCCACACGTCTGAATAAGACAAATACTGATCTGTCTCATACTATGCCTTTCTAGTATGGCAAGACTGGCATGGTCTTCAAGATGTGATCATGAAATAGTTTCCAAATCTGCAGATGACATAAGGCTAGGAGGGATGGCTAACACTGGCATTACAGATGACAGTCAAGATCCAAAAAGATCTGGGCTGACTAGTGCGATGAGCCAAGGGGAAACAACATGGATACAAGAACTGATTCCTGGGTTCAAAGGCTAAAAGACATTACAGGGGAAAGAGTGGTTAAATAACACGCTATGTGAAAATCATTTAGTGGTGGCCAAGAACTGGAAACTGAGAGAATGCCCATCAACCAGGGAACGGCTGAACAAGTTGTGGTGTAGGAATGTAATGGAATGCTACTGTTCCATAAGAAGCAATGAGAAGACAGACTTCAGAAAAACCTGGAAAGACTTACATGAACTGATGCTGAGAAGTGAGAGAACACTGTACACAGTTACAGCAACATTGTTTGATGACCACCTTTGATATTCTCATTAGTACAAGGATCTAAGACGATTCCAAGAGACTCATAATGGAAGATGCTCTTCATATCCAGAGGGAGAACTATGGAGTCTAAACGCAAATCAAAGCATGCTATCTTCTCTCTCTCTTTTTTTTGTTTCTTCTTTCTTGTGGTTTTTTCCCTTTGGTTCTAATTCTTCTTTATAACATAACTAATGTGGAAATATGTTTAATATGATTATATATGTATAACCTATGTCAGATTGCACACCTTATTGAGAAAGGGGTAGCAGAGGAAGGTAGAGAAAATTTAGAACTCAAAATCATATAGAAGTGAATGTTGAAAACTAAAAAAAATAAACGAATAAAATTTTAAAAAGAAAAACATTTAGGCTTTAGAGGAATGCCAGCTCACTATGCGTGAAGAATATGCCTTTTTGGTATTTGAGTATTTGGGTGCTCAAGCAGACACAGAATCTACAATGAAGGAAATTGTTCTCTACCCTGGTCAAGCTACAGTTAGAGTTACTTTGTCCAGTTTTGAGACTCATGCTTTAGGAAGGTTTCTGACAAACTAAAGCACATCCAGAAGTATTTCCATGCTAGCAACAAGTAAGGTAAGAAGCCTGGAATTATACCATGCGAGCATTATATAAGGAATAAAATTTGTTTTGTCTGAAAAGACTAAAGAGTGGCACTTATGGAAGCAGTCTCCAAATAGATGAAGGATATTATTCTACTTGACTCCACAGGGCAGAAGAAGGAGCAAAAGATATCGGTTGCAGAGGATATTTCAGCTCCATTTATATAAAAACTTCTAAGTATCCAAAGCTATCCAAGAACAGCTATGAAATAATAATGTCTTCCTTCCTCTCCCTGCTCCAGTTTAACTCTCTGCACTTGCTCTACTATTCCACAGAAGCCTCATTGCCCTGCAAGCTCCTTCTGTCCTTGGACTTCTCACGCTGGAAGTATGTGCTGTCCCTGGGGTCCTCTCCTCTGACTCACTTGTTCCTCCAGAAACCTCCATCTAAAACTGGGCTTCTTAAACTTTTTCCACTCAGCACCCAGGCCAGCCATGTCTTCATTCCACTCTGGGGCTGCACACCTGACTTTCTCTAACATGACCTCACTGAGATAACACTCTCCCCCTTTCAGCTTCATGTGCTGTCTTCCCCTACCAGAAGCTCTACAGGGCAAAGATTCTCATTTCTGTTTACATAACTATATCCTCAGGCTTAGCACAGTGCCTGGCATATAATAAGAGCTTAATAAATACTTACTGACTTGACTTAGAATGGGCTACTTTAAGAAGTAGTGAGTATCGGATCACTGAAAGTCCTTGGATAAGGCTGAACCATCAATTAGCCAAAGAGCTATAAAAATTTCCTGTTCAGGTATAGGTCCAAGACCTATAGCGTCACCCTCCATATTTGGTGAAGTCACAGGAAGAGTAGGACAAGAGAAGGCTACATATTTGTGAATAAAATGTATTTCTGGGTGTGCTGGGGGGGATAGATGGATGGATGTGTGTATATATATATGCATATATATGTATATGTACACACATATACCAACACATGTATGTACAGGTGTGTGTGTGCATTCCCACATCCATACCTATGTATGTATGTATGTACACAAACACATTTCTGTCAGATCCCCAGGTCTCTGTCTCATATGTATGTTCATTACACCTTGACACAGATTTTGGATTATCCTCAGTTGTGCTGGGTATGTTATTCTTGGTTGTAACCCCAGCTCTTCTGCCTCCATAATATATATTCTAAGTCCTTTGTTCCTATCTTGTATAATCCTGACCATAGTTCCATGGCATTTGGATTGTTTCTTTCTGACTACTTGCAGTATTTACTCCTTGACCTGGGAGGTCAGAATTTTGGCTATAACATTCCTGGGAATTTTCATTTTGAAATTTCTTTCAAGAAGTGACCAGTAGATTCTTTCAATTTCTACTTTGTCCTCTGGTCCTAAGGTATTTGGGCAGCTTTCTTTTATAATTTCTTGGGGAAAGAGGCATTCCCTAATTGATAAATGGTTAAAGGATATGCAAAGGCAGTTTTCAGAAGAAATCAAAGCTATCTATGATCATGTGAAAAAAATGTTCTAAATCACTCTTGATTACAGAAATATAAATTGAAATAATTCTGAGGTACTATCTTATATACCTATCAAGTTGGTTAACATAAAAAAAAATGAAAATGTTATATGCTGGAAGGGATGTGGAAAAGAAGGCCACTAATGCACTGTTGGTGGAATTGTGAACTGGTCCAATCATTTTGGAACTACATGCAACAGATTACATAACTTTGCATACCCTTTAATCCAGAAATATCACTACTGTAACCCAAAGAGTTAAGGAATATATGCCTATCAATTGAACAAGTTGTGGCATATGATTATATGAGTGCTGTGAGTGCTATAAGAAATGATGAGCAGGATGGTTTCAGAAAAACCTGAAAAGACTTATATGAACTGATGCAAAGTGAAGTGAGCAGAACCAGAAGAACATTATACACAGTAATAGCAACACTGTAACAATGATCCACTGTGAAAAACTTAGCTACTCTGATCTGTACAATGGTCCAAGATAATTCCAAAGGACACATGATAAAAAATGCTATCCACCTCCAGAGAGATGCACAACGAACTCTGAGTGCAGATCAAAGCATATTATTTCACTAACTTTACTTTTCTTGTTTGTTTTCTTTTGCAACACAACTGATGTGGAAATGTTTTGCATAATTTCACATGTATAGCTGATATTGTGTGTCTTCCCAACAGGTGGCAGAGCGATAAAGGGACAGAGGGAATTTAAAATTCAATTGTTTTTAAAAGAATGTTAAAAATAAAAGATAAATTTATTTTTATAAATAAAGCAACAAAAGAAATATTTGTATATAATTTCTTGAAATAGGATGTGTAGGTACTTTTAGCTGTTTGTGGCTTTTCTCAATCTATTT